>OX637656.1:8016615-8616615 GCA_951802225.1 Euspilapteryx auroguttella
TTCTCGTGTCACAAGGTTCGTTCCCGTACTCCTCCGAAACGGCTTGACCGATTCGCATTAAATTTTGTGTGCATATTGAGTAGGTCTGAGAATCGGCTAACATCTATTTTTCATATCCCTTAAAAAATATTTATCTGGCAAAACAACGTTTGCCGGGTCGGCTAGTAATAATAGGTATATAATTTTAGTCACGAGAAATTTGTATTCGAAATCAATCGATAGTTACCCAAGGTGACAATAATTGGGTAGTTTACCCTACGTTCTAATTTTAAAACGAAACCTAAATTCTACAACTCAGTGGTTATACAAATTTGTGCTTATTATCGCGAATAGGGCTCTCGCGTCTCATTTGTTTAACTCATCAGGCGCAAGATTAATAACGTAGATTAGTTATCGCCTTTAAAGATTACGTCATGGCGAGCAAACGACAGGAGGGGAGGTGGGGAAGTGCGGGTGCGGGGCAGGGAAGGGAGAATGTTTGAGGGGTGATGCAGACTTTTTTTTATTATTATTATTTAGGATGGATGTAGAAGGAGGACGTTGGGAAATAGTAGCAGAGTATCCTACTACAGTGGTGATTCATGGAACAGTAAGCCTATGGGCGTAAAAACTGGCTATGAAAATGGAAAGCAATGTTGCTTTTTACTGTGAAATTTTCTATTACAGATTTCACCCATTATTAATATCCATCTACAGAGAGACCCACAGGACTAACCTAGCCACCCCTAGCAGTAAGGAATGTTGACACTGGGAATTGATTTTACCTACTAAGATATTTTCCATGGGCCTAGTTCTTTGCATGCTATTTTTTTTATTAATTTTTTCGTGTCAATTTTGGGCCGGTACGTAAAGTTGTCCCGTTAATTTATCGTACATAACGTGTCCCAATTTAATCTCTATTTGTTTATCATTATGATGTTTATACGATATAACAAATATTAAGTTTGTCTGTTGTTTTCTTCTCGCAACGAAATTGGATATCCTTTAGAATGGTATTGAAGATGTATTTTTTAGTCGAGCCGTGAAGACAAACAGTGTTAGATAGTTTGTATTTAAAATATTCGTTAAATCATATCATCCTATCCTATAAAAAATTACAAAAAACTTTCCTAAAGCTATTGAAAAGTTAGAGCCAAATTTCATTCAACCAAAACGCTATTCAATATAGTATTTTGCCAACGTTACGCAACGACCCCTATATAGTTTCTGTTGTCTATAGCCAGAGGCGACGCAGTCGACGTCTCTCACAAGTCTCCTACCACCCTTTTAGATGTTACTCAACTTAAAATTGTAATCTTCACTTTCACATAAAAAAAAGTTTCTTTTTACTACCGCGTCTCCTGAACTCCTGACGTGGAATAAAATGAATTCTTGATTTCCTTCGAGATTGCGCTAAATCTTTCTTCGTTTTAACTTTTTTTTTAAATTATTTTACAGTCGTATTTCATGAAAGTTGGATCATTTTAAATGCCAGGTTTTGATAGTAGAGAATTTATAGATCAAGAGGCATAGCTAAAGTAGCGCCACCCGAGAAAAAAATAAATATCTTCTAAACTAAGGCAAATATCAAAAATGTGAAACAGCATTTCCAAAGATAATTCAGCCTAGTATTTTAAGGGCATTGTTGTATAGCTTTTAGGTTAAAGACCACAGAAAGAAACTGATTGTTGCTAAAAACGGCCGCTTTTGCTATGGCTCTTAAACAAAAAAAAAAAATTCTTTATGAATGGTCGCGAAAGCTAGGAGCACGGCAGTAAAGCAGACAAGTTTGAAACACAATAAATTACGTTCAATTGCAGTTAATTATTTTGACCTGGAGCAAAACATTTCCCAGTAGTCAGTCGAATAAATAATTGTGCTTTGTGCTGCGGGAATTAAACTTAATTAAATTATCTTTTAGTAATTAATAGAGAAGGAAATATCCGATCGACAATATTGCATTAATTAATGACACTTATTTTAAACGGCTCTTTTAATTTGAAACAAAACTAGTTCATTATTATAGGATCATTGTTATTATAAAAAAAAAATGCAAAAATGTTTGAGCATTTTTTTCTAGGAAGATTTAGTAGTCGCGGAGTTGAACATAACGATCGAAAGATCACCCGTGACCCCCTTGCCAACAGCCGAGATGGACACCGGCGGGGTTTTAGTGGGTGCGAACCCCACATAACCCTGCGACTCCCCCCGGGGTCGCAGGGTACTCGTTAGGAGTTTCCCCGCCTAAAAAAAAAAAAAAAAAAGGAAGATTTAGTAGGTACCATTAGCCTAGATAATTGAAACGTGTCCTAAAAACATGAGAAGGACAAAAAACACGTATGATTTCTGTAAATTTCCCAGTAGATACTCTACAAAAGGACCGCAAATCAGAGAAATAACATTGTTAAAGGAAATCTTTTCAAGTGCCTACACGTGTTTGGAGATGGGTTTAATTGGCTCTTCATTATGTTATCTTTTGCCAAAAATTCAATTATATTTTTGTTAATAGCTAGCTTATTGAAATTAAATTGATAATTATTTAAAAAAAGACTTCAAGAAATGTATTTGAATGTTCACTTATGTATCATCAATACAATAGTATAATAAAAAAACTAAGTCGCTTCTCGCATACCTATGTCCCTATGTATGCTTAATTTTTTTAAACTATGCAACGGATTTTAGATGAGGTTTTTTTTTAAAAGATAAAGTGATTCAAGAGGAAGGTTTATAAGTAATATATATGCATAATATAGTAATAGGTTAGGCGGTACGAAGTTCGCCGGGTTGACTAGTAATGTCTAATACAAATAAGTAGTAGTTTTTTGTTATTGGGCCCAAAATGTGACATAGTTCTGAGGTAACATACTTTGAAAAGGGTATTTCGTGCACACAATTTATTAAAGAACGAGCTGTCCCGGCTTAGTTCGTTACGCCATAGAATATAACATACTTCAAAAGACTTGGCTCTATAGACTATGTTCTTTTGACTGCCCAGAATGGCCGAATAAAAAAACAAACAACAACAACAAACCACCTGTCAAAATATGTAAACAACGGAAAAAATATTGCACCTTGGGTTACACTATTTGAGTTTAGGTAAGGATCCCTAATTTTTTGAAAATCAAATATAGCCTATGACACTCGGGGTTAGTGTAGCTTCCTATCAGTGAAAGAATTTTTCAAATCGGTTCAGTAATTCCGGAGCCTATTCGTTACAAACAAACAAATCTTTCCTCTTTATAATATTGGTATAGATAAACGGACGAACGGACGGCTTGGTTATATTGAACCCAGTACCATACAAGAGACCAATTTAAATTGTTTACCCTTTCCGTAATTTCGCCAAGCCTCGCCAGATGTGCGCTGGCCCTTACTGACAACCAATTTTTGGCTGTTATCAGAGCACGCTCATGAATCGATAATTATCAGCAAGTGTTTGTGTCAAAAGATTTAATTGGGCGAAAATGTACAGCCACTGAACCACGAACTGTGTCGGAAAGCGATTTGATAGGCGGAGCAATTTCGACGGCGGAGTGTTTATTTATACAATTTAAATAATACTTTACCAAAGTACTAACCATGTTGTGATAGTATCGATATTAAGAATTTCAAAAATATATTTAGGATAGATTCTCTTGTATGTTTGATTGAATTATTAAAAATAAATTACACAAATATAAAAAAGTAACTTTCTATTACCTAAATATTGCATTAATCTGCAATTGCTACTGCCCGTCCTTCGGACCTTACTCGTTGTTTATGACACCCACGCGAGGAGATGGGGCGTAAAATACTATGCTGCCACCACACAAGAATTATTGAAAAACCGTTGTTTTATTATTAACAACAGTTTTATAATCCTAGTTATATGTGTTACAATAAAAAACACCATGCCTACGCAGCATGAAACTGCTCATTTCGACTATCTACCTCATTAAGTTACCAGTGTAACGCCCGTTTAAACGCTTCGCTTGTCGCTCTCATAAATTATCTATGGCCTTCCCGCGAATCGCGATATGTCGATTGTTGCGTGAAACATCAGCCGAGCCGATGGCCCCGTAAACAATTGGCTGCAGATTTGACAGTGAAAACAATGGAGCAAATTGAGATAGTGACAACTGAAGTAGCTCATTTAAAATGTTAATTGATTTTTAGTTGTTGAAAAACAGAACCTAACTTTAAAGGACTAAAATTAAGGTACTAGGTAGTTATAAACTATCGGTGGCTTCTTCACGATAAGAGATAGAGATAGTTAGCAAGTAACCGGCCAGCTAAACATCCACTTTGAAATAAACTGTAGCAAGCAAATCAAACTTAAAATGTTGGTGTACTTTAGCTTTGAGCCTTTAGCGTAGCAGGCATGGTACAATAATATACTTCGCCTGACACTCTCTTCAGACCAAATGACTGACACAAGCAAGTCATCAGCTGAAATAAGCGAAAATGAAATAACAATTAACACGCGTGAGACAAGGGGGGGCATAAGATAACGTAGGCTAGTGTCAGTCACACTGGGAAGACAGGATCTGTTTTTTAGACTATGGGCAAGTAGCAAGTAAGAATAAAGTGTTAGCTGTGTTAGTTAGGGTAGAATGGATGACGCGCTGGCAAGTGTACCTTCTAGTGATCAACGATTTCGTATCAACGTAAATGAGTAGCCTGAATTTCTGCCTACCAATAGACTAAAAGTAGCAAGGGTCGTATTCAAGCGAATCTAGTAGTTGACCTTTCAATTAAGAGTTTTCCTTGTGTTTTATTATAATAATCGATTCACAGACAAAAGGATCGCCCACACAGTGTTTGATCAATTAATAAGAAAGATTCTTCAAAAGGAAAGTGCTAGGTACGCTACTTATATTATCAGTTAAAAGCTTAGGCGGCTCCGATTTTTAAGTTCGGTAAAATTAACTTTGATTACCTTTACCTTCATAAAGGTTCTATATTGTTAGGGGCTTTGAGTGTGATACTTTTTATTATTATTATAAAGCCCCGATTATATACAGAGAATTAAGTATAGAAAAACAACTTGTTCAAGATTACACAATTGTTTATGTTTTACCTATAAAAAAACAAGACTTTAGCTATCGAGCATTTCTGAGATTTCTAGTAGACAAATATTTGTTACATGTATTTTTTTAATTTTAATGTAATTTTGAATGCAATAATTAGTAGTTAAATTATATTCTCCACACGAAGTGTGTTTAAGGTGACACATACGTCTCGGCCTGGCGCAATTTATTTTTTCCAAAACTTCTTTTATTTAGACTTATTTGGTTAAAATGATACAAAAACTTTGAAGTAGAGCAAGAAACGTTTTACTAGCGACAATTGCACAAGCAAGGAAAAATAAGCAACAAAAAAAAAAACAGGAAATTTTCAACGTTTCATCGCTGAATATAAAAATTTGAGATCACAATATATTCACAAAGTTAGTTTTTTATTATAAGGGTTGCCAATACAAAAAACAAATATTTTTTAGGGCCACTTTCCCCATGAAGTCACGCTATGCTCTTCTTTAACTGGATACGATACATAGATCTTCTTTTCTACTGGCACATGTTTCACCACTGGATAAGGCACAGTTTTCACCACTGGTATAGTTTTGATGACTGGGACCTCTTTTATGACTGGGACCTCCTTTATGACAGGAACTTCCTGGATGTGATGATGATGCACATTGTGGATTTTGTAAGGCACGTGAATTTTGACTCTGTAAAAAAAAGGAAATATATTAAAAAAAAAAATTATGATACCTACGTTTTGTATTTTACAAGGTTGGCCAATATTATAATCTCATTTGAAATACGTCCACTGCTGGAATTTGGGCTTCCCCACAGATAGCCATACCGACTGGTCTTGAGAGGCCTTCATCCAGTGTACTCCACCACACTTCACCATAAGATCATAATATGAGTGAAGTGATACATAAGATTATAGTGGAAACGCAGCTGCGCTGACCTCAAACAAAATATTTTGTTTCTTTTTTTTTTAATAGTTGTCTTTCATGGCGTTGTACGTGCACTTTGCACCATGTTTTGCTGAATTTCATGTTTATTTTATTCTATAAGATAAATTTAGTTCGAAAATCTTTAGAAATAGAATCCATGGCTTGGAAACAAAACACAAAAGAAGGTATTTTTATAACAAAGTTATTTTGGGTAAAATAATTTAACAAAAAAATAACGTATTTTTTTGATTAGAAGGTATAATAATATACAAGAATAGCTTCTTAAACCGCCCCTTGTCGCCCTCTGTACGAAGTTACCTATTTACTTATTCATTAACTATAATCTTACCTAAGGCAAGTACATACCAAATTTTCAAACAAAGGTTTTATAACACAGTTCGTTAATTTTATTAAACCCCCTTAAAATTTTGCTTCTCATTGATGAAAAATATTACGCCCAATCGGCGTAAAACTAGGTAGAACTTTTTAACCGTGACACTTAACTGCTTAAACGATTTCGATGAAAATTGATAGGTAGGAGGTAGTAATAATGTATGGTTCCCAGGGTCCTTTCTAAAAGCGCCAAAACGGCCGCCGGGGGGTTTTAGTGGGTGCGAGCCCCATATACCCCCAACGCTCCCCCGAGCGTCTGGTAATGCGATAGGCATTTTTCCCCGTTACAAAAAAAAATTGTTTAAAACTGCATGACCGACATAGGGATACTTTTTATTGCGAAAACCCCACGGGAAAATGGGATTTCATGTTTTGAAGGAAAAATCCGCATTTGAAACCGCGTGGCACCCTAGTACAGTGGCGGTCTAGTTCTCCGTAATACTTCCGGTTTTTCTGTATTGCAAAATAGGTCTTGTTCTTTGGCAATACAGCCTAGGGCTGTCGAAACCATAGACAAATCTGTTACGGCCGCCTAGACCAACACTGTACTAGTTCTGTCATAAAAAAGTTGGTGAACTCGGCTTTATAGTTAAACACCGGCTGTTGCTTTCCACGCCCATTACGGCCCCCGTCTGACGGACAGTCGTGCTGTGTGAACTAACATCGAGTAATGGGCGGTAAAGCCATAACAAGCTAAAGTTGTCCTTATATTTTTTCCATGAAACTTCAAAATATATAAAGTTGGATAGGCCTATCCGATCATTATTTGTCGAATGACTCAACTTTTGATAGTACAGTGGCGGACACGATCGGCGTAACACTTCCGGTTTTTCTGTATTGCAAAATAGCTCTTGTTCTTTGGTAATACAGTCTAGGGCTGACGAAACAACGAACAATCAACATAGACAAATCTGTTACGGCCTCCTAGTCCGTGACTGTACTTGTGGAGTAGGCAGACTTCTCTGCGTCTTCCCATAATCAATAATTAAAATGATGTCAACTTCATTGAAGATGAGCTAGTTATTTTTAAAACAACAAAATATTTTTACAATGAAAAAAGGTATTTTAATTATGATTTTATGAAATATGATAACGAGACACTAAAACACAGGACTGAACCAAGACTGCAAAAAAACAACTCTTTTCCGACTTGGTTCAATAATTTTGTATGCACGCAAAGAAATACCGCTAACCGATGTCTTTCAAGTAGTGTTATCATTGCTTGCATTAATAATTTATTTTAAAGAAGATTGCACAATCGATAACGAGTTGCATGTGCAGCGTAATTATAATGTTTCTGACCCAGTTAATGTTACGTCACGCGCCGAGGGTGTTACAGTTTGTACCCCTTAATTGCCTGAAATAGTATAATTAACTAGGTATGTACTTTGTACTTTTTGCGCAGTATTTGTACTTGTTCGTGTACTAGCTTCTGGCAGAGAAGAATTATGAAAATACAATGCAAAATAAAATACATAAAGTGGCGGACACGGTCGGCGTAACACTTCCGGTTTTTCGGTATTGCAAAATAGCTCTTGTTCTTTGGTAATACAGTCTAGGGCTGACGAAACCATAGACAAATATGTTACGGCCTCCTAGTCCGCCACTGTACTACCGTATAATTACAAACAAATTACTTACTTATACTTTTTTTTTTATAACTCTTAGTATTATAAAGAGGAAAGAACAGCCTTAACCATTAGAAATTATTCCTGATAATATGAATATAGGCGGTACGAAGTGTGCCATGTCATACTTAAGTAGGTAGCTGATTAAGTATACCTACTTTGTGTGATGATATCCTGGGCTGGGCGCCGGCGATGCCACCGATAGCCCCATAACAGCCAGGCAGACCAACTGAAAGAGTAAATAAATACATTTATTATAAACTAGCTGTGTGTTTATTACCGGAAAAAAGTAGCATATGTGTTAACACAGGGTGTCAGCTAACTCCATACCAAATTTCATTTTAATCACTCCATCCGTTTAGATGTGAAGAAGTAACAAACATACATACACGCACAAACATTCGCCTTTATAATATTAGTGAGATACGGAATTCTATACGGAATCTGTAAGGCCAATGCCTAACATCAGATGAGAGTATAGTTTTTTGAATCAAATTTGTAATGTGAAAAAAATGCTTAATTTTACATTCGGTACCTAGTATAGGAATCACTGTTTAATTAAACTTTAATTAACTTATGTTTTTGTAACTATGTCTGAGTATTAATTAAGAGTTTTCTAATGTAATTATTACTCTGCGAATCCTTTGCGATCGATATAATTTTTTATTAAACAAATTAAAGTCTGAATTAAACAAAATAATCTCATTATATTGCCTTCAAATTCTTATAAAATATAGCTGGTTATAACGTAAAACTTTTCCATTATTTATTATTTTTCAAAGAGACTCTCTTGAAAGAGAAAAGTATAAAATTTTAAGCTCTCAAAAGCATTCTTTCTTAGCACTTCCGCGCTTGTCTTGCATACGGAATTTTAAACTTATAAGAATGAGTTATAACAAGTTACCTCTGAGCGTGGGCCAGATAGTAATCTGTTTTACGATTGCTTTATATTTATACTAGTCGACCCGGCGAACTTCGTACCGCCTATTCTATGTTGTGCATATACTTATTATACTTATAAACCTTTCTCTTGAATCACTCTATCGATTTTAAAAACCCAATCAAAATCCGCTGCATAGTTTGAAAGATTTAGGCATAAATAGGGCCAGACGCGGGAAGCTACTTTATTTTAAACTACTAGTCGACCCGGCAAACTTCGTAACGCCTAACCTATTTCAATAATAAGCATGTATTATACACATAAACCTTCCTCTTCAATCACTCTATCTATTAAAAAAAACCGCGTCAAAATCCGTTGCAGGATTTTAAAGATTTAAGCATACATAGGGACAGACGCGGGAAGCGACTTTGTTTTATACTATGTATATTGATATTGATGTATTGATGTTGATTGGTGATAAGTATGTATCGTATAGTATATCTAAATTTTCTACATCCTGAATGATAGATAAAGGTAGTGATCATGATTGAAAAAGGGATGCTAAGGTGTTTTAGTCACTTCAAGCGGATGTTTGAAAGAAGATTGACGAAAGAAATAAATACACAGTAAACTTTTCAGCTCCAATGTTCATTTTTTTATTCGATAGTGGTTTCCTATCTATTGACACTTTATTTATGCATGCAATTCTTTGGGCTAGTTCGAAGGCTTTCTTTAGTTATTCTGCGGATTAAAATCATTTCCGATACGATCTTCCTGGTATACTCTAAGAATAGTACTTTCCATTGCTCTTTGAGTTTCTTAGAAATGTACAATATTGTGCATAATAGTGGCCCATTGCCTTTTTGACTGCTCCGTAGCTCAGTTGGCAGTGATGTGGACTGAGTAAGCGTTTGCACCTGGGTTCGATTCCCGGCGGGGCGAACATTGGTATGATGAATATCGATGTTTGTTTCCGGTCTGGGTGTGATGTTCGTCTCTGTGTGTGTTTCGGGCACCTTAAATACAGGTTCTTCCTAGTTAGGGGCTCTGAGTGTGATGCGTTATTATTATTATCATAATTTTTTGTTTCCCTGTCCGTTGCCACTTAGGTGATGCAATTCTTTGTGCTATGTCGGTGACTTAGATTCTTCTGCGGATCTTACCGACAAAGGAAAACTTCAAGCATAGTAATAGTACTTTCTATTGCTCTTTGAGTTTCTTATCTATATATATTAAACTCTTCCGTTACTGACTGACTGACTAACTGACTGACTGACTGACTGACTGACTGACTGACTGACTGACAGACAACGCAGAGCCGAAACTACTGGGCGTAGCGGGCTGAAATTTTGCATGTAGGTTCCTAAGGGAGTTTAGGTGAGCACTAAGAAAGGATTTCCCAAAATCCCCATGGGAACGGGAGAAAACGGGATTTTTGTGTTCAAGATAAATCTGCGCTGGTGATATCGCAGGGCAGCCTCTAGTTTATAATATTGTGCATAATAGTGGCCTATTGCTACTCAATTTATGTAATACTCTGAGTATGATGTGTTATTATTATTATCAAACCAAATGCCTAACGAACCGATAACCGTCCATCTTGAGAATAAATTAATTGGACTATTTTACACTAGAACAATTAAACGTAACTGATTAAATTAATTACATGTAATTGATCCGGCCACTTATACAATAATACCCAATGGTATTACATTAGTTGTATGCTGTTAACTAGGTGAGGTATTGAGTGAATGTGTGTGATTTTGAGTGTGATATTTGTTCAAAGACTTAGAACAATTATCAGATAAAAATTAATCATGATTCGTACCACAAAATAATAATATAATAACAGATCATACTCAGAACTAGGAAGAACCTGTATCTAAGGTACCCGAAACATACACAGAGACGAACATTACACCCAGACCGGAAACAAACATCGATATTCATCAAATCAATATTCGCCCCGCCCGGGA
Organism: Euspilapteryx auroguttella; assembly: GCA_951802225.1. Classification (NCBI taxonomy): domain Eukaryota; kingdom Metazoa; phylum Arthropoda; class Insecta; order Lepidoptera; family Gracillariidae; genus Euspilapteryx; species Euspilapteryx auroguttella. Next base: position 8,027,419 of record OX637656.1, read on the forward strand.
ATCGAACCCGGGTTCACACGCTTACTCAGTCCACATCATTGCTAACTGAGCCACGTAGCAGTTAATGTCCGGTATTATTTTAATAATTAATTATATAAGAGCCAATCGCAAAAAAATAATCCAACAAGCATTTTTAAGCTACTATAAAGATATCTCTACAAATACTACGCAAGTTTGTCTATGTACAGTCAGGGATCACATTTTTTATATTCGCCATGTGTTTTTCAAGAGATACTTAGCAATTTATTTAAAAATAGCGATTTGCTCTAGAATATCTGTGTAAATTTAAACACGAACAATGGCACGGCACTATTACTTTATTTGATTTGATACAATAACAAAATACACACCCAACCCTGTTACACCAAACAAACAAGGTCGTAGTTATTTATTTAAAAAAAAGAGAAGCCGAAGAGCAGAAAAACAAGAGATGAAACAGCGTTTTTTTACTCCCTTTTTCTCATATGGAAATTATTATAAATGTTACTAAGTAATTTAAGTAAGTACTTACAATTATCTGCATTTCCATTTCACGTCCTTTCCTCAAACAGTAGAATTAACTAGTGCGCCCCTCTTTTCACTGGTACCGCTTTAATATTACCACTGGTTGTGAAGTTGCATAATCCTCGTTACGGTTCCTTATTCTTTTGCCGTAGACTAGTATGATATGAGATTTTAAAAAATCGATCTTATCTGCACTATATCTACTTCTACTATATAGATATAAATGAATCGTGGTTCGTTAGTCTCGCTTAAACTCGAGAACGGATAAACCGATTTAGCTGATTTTGGTTTTAAAATAATAAAAATAACACATCACACTCAGAGCCCCTAACTAGGAAGAACCTGTATCTAGGGTACCCGAAACACACACAGAGACGAACATTACATCCAGACCGAAATCAAACAGGTGCACACGCTTACTCAGTCCACATTACTGCCAATTGAGCCACGGAGCAGAAAGTTCCAAATAGTCCAGGGAAGGTAAATATTGAAAAATTGCAAGGAAGACGGAAGAAACAAGAATTTCATTTTCCCATAGAAAATTGTAGGGCGCGATACGAGGTTCGCCAGGACAGCTTGCAGTATAATAAAGATGTTAAATATTATTGTTTTTTTTTTAAATTGCAAAGGCCCCGAAACTACTGATTCGATGTGAAATTTGAGAATCCTACAGAATCCCTGATGAACTTATGCTATCGAAAAAAGTCAACGTCCTTACGGCACGAAGTTCGCCTGGTCTCCTAGAGTTGTACTTATATGGAAAGAATCTCCTAAATTTCCACGTGAAAAATCCGAATTTAAATGGCTCTATTAAATTGGTAGGTACAAGTACTTAGACCTAGGTAGACCTCACTTCAGATTTGGCAATACCGTCGTGTTCTAATGCAGAATATTTACTGATTGATGTTTTCCACGTTAGGATTGCTACATACAATAAGACTGTTGCATTCATTAATCATCATGTTCGCACTTATTACAATAGGTTATAAACTTCGATTTCATAAAATGGTAGGAATACGAGCAAACTTTATTTAAATTAGATCTACTTATGCAGGCAGATTGATTGATGGTATACATCAGTGGTGCCCAACTGGTATTGCTACAGAGGCTATTTTTGAAATCCCGATAGGCCACGCGGACACCACCGCCGGGTTAATAAAAAAACATCTTATTATAAAAAACGAGCTGTCCCGGCTTACTTCGTTACGCCATGGAATAAAAGATACTACTAAAGAGTTGGTTTTATAGACTATGTTCTTTTGACTGCCCAGAATAGGCGAATAAAAAAACAAACAACAACAACAAACCACCTGTCAAAATATGTAAACAACGGAAAAAATATTGCACCTTGGGTTACATTATTTGAGTTTAAGTAAGGATCCTAATTTTTTTTGAAAATCTTATATAGCCTATGACACTCGGAGATAGTGTAGCTTCCTACCAGTGAAAGAATTTTTTAAATCGGTTCAGTATTTCCGTAGCCTATTCGTGACAAACAAACAAACAAATCTTTCCTCTTTATAATATTGGTAATTGGTATAGACTACATTATACAGTTAAAACACTTTTTATTATATTGTGATCACGAAATAAACTAATACGTAACTAGGTAAGTCCCATATCGTTTCATGCGCCTCGTCTATTTTATATGCGTCTTATACAATACACATGCGTAAAGATATTAAATAATTCTACTGATAATAACAATGTTCCAATGTCAGTTACGAACCGTATTACATTATACGCTATTCTTGAAATAGTAAGTACAGTATAAATAACTTAGACAGTTATGTATGTGTAATTGTAATATAAATAACATGTTGCGCATGCTTAACTCTAATTCTGTAAATTTTATATGATACTTTAACAATAAATTAAAATCAACGTAAGTACAGTACTCGACTAGGGTAAGAATTTTTCTAAGATCATTAACCTAAAAGCTAACATAATAGAGTCTTAAAAGTTCTTAGCAAGATTATCTAGGGATTTAAAGACTATATCTGCTAAAATATCTGCTCGATATGCAAAAGCAAAACTTGCCTACCTAAATTTTTCTTCATCTCTTTATATTAACTATATTATATCTATTATAAGTAATCTATCCTTTATATTATATGCAAAAATCTTATTTATTTTTTTAGACTTGTGGAACCATTATTATATTGTTAATGTTGAAGTATATATGTAGTTCTTTACACATCTTAGTATCTCTTTACATTATATTTTCTTCGTTATGTTTCACCTCGCCCTCACTCCATTTTGGTGCCGGCAGAATACCAGCGTTACAGGAAACTGTAACATGATGCTGAGTCGGGGCCTTTTTTCAGTTGTAATACTTTTCGCACCTTTTGGAACTGTACATTTTATATGTAAAATTGTTATTTGTCTTTTTATGTTGTGTGTATTAGTATTATAAGTGAAAATAAATATGTTATCTATCTATCTATCTACTATTATTTATCGAAGTGGCGCTAGTATTCACCGTTTCGCCCCTTAAACCAAAAACATAACACGTTATCCAATCATAACAGTGTTCGTACATAACTGATTTATAAAAAAAACTGTCACTCAGCCACTGCTACCAAGGGATAAAAAAACCAACACCACAGAGCCAGCCAATTTTGTAAATGCACTCAACATAGGCTTACAAAGTTTTGTGGTGTCTTTTAACTTCGTTTGGTGTTATTCGTTGTTCTGTTTTCGTGAGGTAGGTATATTTTTTAATCTCAGACTATACATATTTAGTAGCCATAACTCTCCCACTGCTGGCAAAAAGACTTATTATACATATACATATTATAAAACTAAGTCGCTTCCCGCGTTTGTCACTATGTATGGTAATAATATCTTTAAAAGTATGAAACGTATTTTGATGCTGTTTTTTAAATTATAGAGTTTTTCAAGAGGAAAGTTTATATGTTTATAACATGCGCAACATAGAAACAGGTGAGGTGATACGAAGTTCGCCGGGTCGACTTGTTTATAATAGATAAAATTTTTTTTTTTTTTGACTGTTTTTCATAATATTGTTTTATTAAATAAGAGTTACAACTGCTGCGTACATTTTATTGTAATGAAAAAATACCTCCACAAAGCGTACACAAGAATGGACGTTTAAAAATTCAATCAAGCAAGCAAAAGCGTAAATACAAAAAGGTATTGAGCACCGTCCACCGTTTTGTTCGGAAATACAGGATAAGCGTACTGTATAGCTCTGTGACTGTGTATCTTTTAAATAAAGTTATGATACTTTAAAAGAATTGGGTTTTAACTTTTGGCTAGTTGTGTCAATTTATAAAAAAAGATTTACCATCAGCTCATTTGTATTGTAATATTTATCTTAAAGATCTGCGTCAAAACAAAAAATAAAACATTATACTTACAAGCCAAAACGACACAGTTTAACAAAGACAAATTGATAGAGAAAACAAAATAAAATAAATACATATTATTATGCCGCGGTTTGCAGCTGCAGTTATAAAATGGCACGAGCTCAGCATGAGCTGAAAGCAGAGCCATTAGATGCCAATGATTTGCAGCGGTTAATAATTATTAAAGCAATGAGCCACAAGCGTTTAGTAATAATAATAAGCGTTGCGTATCTTTTCTATTTTCAACCGACGAAAAAACAAAAAGGAGGAGGTTCTCAATTCGTCGCGTATATATATATATATATATATATATATATTATGTATGATCACCCATAACTTTTTACTGTGTGGACCGATTTTGATAATCCTTTTTTTAATCGACAGGGTATACCTTGAAGTTGGTTCCATAAAAATTTGGAAATAAAATTCCAACCCTAAGGGTGGAAAAATAGGGGTGACTTTATTGTTCACTCACAGATTGTATTGCCGTGTTGTGATTTACATGAAAACGGCTAGGTATAATTATGAGTCTTTTTTATATAAATATTAATAATCATAATCTCAGCCGATAGACGTCCACTGCTGGACATAGGCCTCCCTCTCAAATCGCCTCACCGACCGGTCGTGATCGAACCTCATCCTGTTAGTCCCTCAACATTCACCAGGTTGTATGGTCACCTTGTGGGGTGCGACCACCCTGTGAAGGGTGATTAGCTGTGGTCAAAAAAATCAGCCCAAAAAAACTGAAAAGCAAAAAATAAAAACTTTTTATAAAAAAATTAAACCTCCGAAAAAACTGAAAAGCATTAAGTAAATAATTGGGAAACATTTTCTATTAGGCCTTAATTTACTCACTTCTTAAAGTAGTTTTGGATTACCAAGAAATTTTGAGTCGGTGCCACAGAATCAAAGAATAAAGATCACTAAATTACCTGAAATTCAAAGAAATAACCGAAAAACGTGTGCCGCTGCGCATCGCGCTTTACATAAATAATGAATTTGCTTGTGTGGTGTGGCGCCGACTTAAAATTTCTTGGTAATCCAAAAAATACTTTAAGAAGTGAGTAAATTAAGGCCTAATAGAAAATGTTTCCCAATTATTTAATGCTTTTCAGTTTTTTCGGCGGTTAATTTTTTTTATAAAAAGTTTTTATGATGAAATAGATGCAATATAAACCTTTTAAACTGCAATTTTTAATATAGAGCTCCAAAAGAGCTGAAGTGCTATGGTATCTCTATTGAAATTACGACTATAGAGAGGATACGCTAGCCTTCAGTTCAGTACTAACTATTGCAGCTGGGCGTCAAGGGAAATCCATCTGATTGCGCTCATTCGCTATTCTACAGTTCACAGTGTTACGTGGAAAATAATAAAAAATAAAAAACTGGACCCGACTCAGACTCTTTCGTGCCAGTGTTGCCAGTGCACTGAAGTGACGGTTAAACTTTTTAATGCCCCGCTAGCTACTTTACGACCAATTTCACAAAAGAATCTGTCGGAATAAAAAAAGTTGGTAAGTTATTGTTTGTTACATCTTTTCGAATTTATAATTAATAATAATAATAATAACACATCACACTCAGAGCCCCTAACTAAGAAGAACCTGTATCTAGGGTGCCCGAAACACACACAGAGACGAACATCACACCCAGACCGGAAACAAACATCGATATTCATTATATCAATATTCGCCCCGCCCGGGAATTGAACCCGGGTGCACACGCTTACTCAGTCCACATCACTGCCAACTGAGCCACGGAGCAGTCAGAATTAGATCATAAGTAGTATACATATACAGGTGTCCCAAAAGTCGACGATAAACCGGAAGCAGGAAATAGAGCTGTCATTACAGCTACAGTAGAAATAAAAAAACTAGATCCTGTGGTGTACCTAATAGTTTTTTTTTTTTGTTGAGAGAAACGCGCATTTTTCTTCTAAAATAATGTAGATTAATTAAAATCTAAGGCTATTTATTGATAGACGCATTACTCGTGGATATATTGCAAAAATAAAACCGAGCAAATGCTACGATTTGTAGCAACTTGGTGTAAATGATGGTCACAGGGTGTTGATTTTTAAATAGACACAGTTTTACCACCACAGGGTCTAGAAATTTAATTTAATTTTTCTGGTAGCTGTAATCACTTGCTCTATCTTCTGCTTCCGGTTCATCGTCGACTTTTGGGACACACTGTATATTCATACACATTCATAGTCCTTCAATCTATTTTTTTTTACAAAAACTATCCTTTACTTTCGTTTTCGCTGTCTACACATTACTTAAAATCTTTAAGACTATACACTTTAAGTTGAGACAGTATAACTCTAAACGGGGTTCAGTGAAATTCCCTGATAACTAACATCACTGTTCATACGGCACATACGGCAGCATTCTGTGAAAAATATCATCTCACGTGGATTTGAAAAGAACTGATTGGTCGCAATAGTTCGTCGAGCAAAACTCAATATTCGTGTCAGTCTGATTGATGGGTACCGGTAGGGGTTCAGTTCAGTCAAAATTGGAGAAGCAAGAGTGCACGTTGATCGATGCAAAAGATAATTGACATTTTAATCGTTCTAGTGTAAAAAATCCTCGATTATTTCACTTGTGCAATATTTAAAGCCTTAGGGTGCATTCACGTACAACGCTGGTAACAAGCGCTTGTTCGAAAAATGTATAGAAAATACCTGCGCTGACATAGACGCTTGTTCCAGCGCGAATGTCAGCGCAGGTATTTTTTTCTATACATTTTTAGCTTTGTACGTGAATGCACCCTTAAAGATATAGTAAGCTACTGTAATGTTTATTTAAATTAAACGTGAAAAAGTGTTACTTGTTACCAAACAGTATCCCACACTCACAACTTGTGTGTTTGTAGAATAAGTTGGTATCGTTAATTATTATTACTTTTATTTATTATGAATATCTCTAATCTGAATCTGAATCAGAAATGAGGACATACGCAGAGAAACCAGGGTCACCGACATAGCCAAGCGGATAAGCTCGTTGAAGTGGCAATGGGCAGGTCATATAGCCCGCAGAACAGATGGCCGCTGGGGCCGAAAAGTTCTCGAATGGAGACCACGGATCGGCAAGCGCAGCGTAGGGCGTCCACCGACCAGATGGACGGATGATCTGCGCAAGGCTGCGGGTCCACGCTGGATGCAGGCCACCTGCGATCGGTACAGATGGAGAGCCTTGAGGGAGGCCTATGTCCAGCAGTGGACGTCTTACGGCTGAAATGATGATGATCTCTAAGTGGCATGGGCAGGGCACATAGCTCGAAGAACAGATGGTTGCTGGATCCGAAAAGTTCTCGAATGGTGACCCCGCGCATCGGAAGACGCAGAGTAGTCAGGCCCTTCACAAGGTGGTCAGACGGTCTTGTGAAGGTTGCGGGAGTACACTGGATGAGGTTCGCACAAGATCAGTAGTTATTACGATCTATAGATTTCACGGGTTCTTATCCCAATTACATCTTACTCTTTTAAGTAATTTAGGTAAAACAATATTTTAGGTAAAAAAAAACTGCGATGCGTATAAACAACGGTATGTTACTCCACACAATACCTATGAAAAGATATACTTCGATGGTACCTCAAGAGGTCTCTAAGTCGGTGCTCTGGAGCGGCAATCCCTAGAGGACTTAGGGGTGTAATCCCCTCGCAGGTCACGAGGTCTGTCCCGGGCTTGCCTTTTTCCGTCTCATGTATTTCAGTTTGAAATATCTGGTGTTTGAAAATCTGTTAAGTACAAGAAAAGAACAGCCGATTTGATAGTTTTTAAAAGATGATAATAATAACGTAGGCCACAACTGTAAGAGTTTAAAACCTGTATTTAGAATGCCTAAAATACTAACAAAGTCATTTAAAATAACCCAGACCAATGAAACAAATAACGATATCCATCGTCACAATGTTTGCCCCCACCGGGAACCGAATCCGGATCACCGAAGCCATAGTTTTAATCACGTGGTTAAGTTGGCAAACATAACCACGGAATGGTTGAATAATGTTAAATTTACATTTAGGCTATCGTTGAAAATTTTATCGTGTTACTTTTATGGAAATGAAATATTCGACAAATAAGTACAACACATAAATAATGATATTGGCGCGAGATTCATGGCGGGTGGCGGGCTTTTTGACAGTTCGCGGGAAAATGACTGAAAATTTCCGCCATGTTGCTTTGGCGGCATCGTTTGGCAGCATTTCATTCACACGCTCCAATCCCGACCTCTTTTGTTTCGCGCTGCATTAGCGGGATTTTGTAGCAAATTATGGAATATTCTAGCTTTTATGCAACGCTGAGTTATAATTACTGGCTATTCAGCGTTTCTGTTTTAGTTACCTATTTCACTAAATCAAATCAGATGCAAAACAGTATTTAATTTTTGTTTTAAGTGTAAAAATATTAAAGTTTACACTATTCAACATAAAAAAATCCCTGTAAGTAAGTACTATTGTTATTAAAAACACTTATTTTAAAGTTATAAAGTGTTTTTTTATAAATGATTGGACAATCGTACGTAGAGTTACAAATAACAGTATTGAAATTATAAATGCAATCGCGACTTTATTGTTAAAATTGATTTCTCTCGGGAAACCAAACCCACGTTTCTGTACGACGTAAAACTAATTTTAAATTTCAAATATAGAACCCGACATTTCCATATATTGCAAGCAACTATGATTGAGAATATTGAGATTGACGAAGTTGGGAATTTGTGATTGATTTAGTTGCCAAGTGATAGCAAGGTATGGTGGATGCCCTAGATGGGAATCACTTGGTGTGCTTACCTATACAAATATTTTGCAACGACCCCTTTATAATGTATGGATTAGAAAAATTAGAGTACCACATGCACTCTTTTTTTTAATTTTAAATAACGGTTCTTTCGCCGAAGGACTACCGAGCAGCGATCTGTGATTGGTTTAATAACCGCACGGCTATTGTTTCCGTAAAACTTAGTACCTAGTTGTAGTCTTAGCCGCCCCTTATCAGGTAGCTGAGAGTTTGTAAGGTTTTTGACAACGAGTGCAAATATTTTTTAAATTTAGGCGATAATCTTGTATCGGTTACTATATTTTTATTTTGTAATGCTGTTAACAATGGGTTTTGCTTGCTTGTTTTGCCGTCGATACAATCTTTGCCTGTTAATATTTTGGAGACTATAGGAAATGGAAAATAATTAAATAAGAATAAGAATAAATCAGCTTGGAGACTAAATGGAAATAAAAAAAAAAAGATTTTTGGAGACTAATGGAATAACCCAATAAAAATACTTTTATTATAATGCAAATATCATAACCATCTCAACCGAAAGACGACTACTGCTAAACTAGGCATCTAAATAAAACATTAGGAAATTTATAGTTATTATGTTTCTCTGTTGTTGTTTTAAGTGGGAGCTATTGTTTAAATAAATCCCAGAATACACTTAAAACTATTCAGTCCTGTTACTTTATTTTCAACTAGTCATCCCGGCGAACTTCGTACCGCCTTACCTATTACTATAATACTGTGCATGAATTACACTTATAAACTTTCCTCTTGAATAACTCTATCTATTAAAAAAAACAGCATTTAAATCCGTTGCATATTTTTAAAGATATACGCATACATAGGGACAGACGCGGGAAGCGACTTTGTTTTATACTGTGTATTGAAGTTTATTAGGGCTTGGAAGGTTAAGTGTTCGGGGTTATAGTAATAAGATTCTTCCAAATGACATTAAATTAACTTTTGACCTCTCTTTTAGGTATTGTACTCGCTGGTAAAAACTAACCAGCCAAATGAATCTAGCAATTTCTCTAATTAACTCAGAGAGTCACGTACTTACAAATTAAATTGAGGAAGAATTAAATAAAAATTCTAGAATTCCTAATAGGCGAACAGTTGGCTAATTTCACTGCAGCCATGAGCCAAGAAAGTTTGCGTCATTCTACTAGTACCTAGGTGGTTTTTAATTAGGTTTATGTAAGGACAGTATTCTTATAAATGGGTTTGGATATTCGCTAGAAGTTAAGGCTTCTATGGTACAGGGTTGCCAGGGACCAACCGCCTGCCATTTTTTATGTTAGCTTTTCTATTTTTTATTTTTATGTAGCCAAGTTAGTGTCCCATTTCTGGGCAAAGGCCTCTCCCCATTTCTCCAAGCCTTCCGATCCCGTACCACCTGAGGCCAGTTTTTAGATAACTTTACCAGTTTTCATTTGTATTTTCTGAGTATCTTTGCCTCGCCTCGCCAATTTTTTGAGGTCCTATCTACTATTATGGCGCATCGTCAGCAATGAGGTAGTGCCAGGACAAGACTGGCCACTCCATGCCAAGGTGAAAGTCAGATCAGATAGCCAGCTCTCCTACACTACCTATATTTTAATCTAACATCTATTTTATACGTGTGTTTGCAAATAAATTATTGATTTTGATTTTATATTATGAATGCGAAAGTAACTCTATCTGTCTGTCTCGCTTTTACGCCAGAACTACTAAACTGATATACATTAAATTGGTACACAGATAGTCTAAAAATTACATAGGCTAATTTTTATCCCAAAATTCCTACGTAAAAGGGAAATTGTAATAATCTCCTAAAGATGGACGGTAAATGTGTAAATTGTATAAACGTAGTTAACCTGTAATGAATAAAAGCAAATAGGTTAATACGCTGGCTACAATACTGCATCGCGTGTTCCAGCCGTACGCCTCTCGACGTCACGTCACGTACATATATTTAATACCAAATTATCTAACATGCCACGCTATTCACTTTATTCCCAAACAGAGTTCTGTATAACCGAAATTTCCTTTTTCTGATTGCTGTCATTTTAATAATACATAATTTGAGGTCGCGGGTTGAGCGTGTTTTGTTTGATTATTCATTCATTACGTGTTATGACGATGTCAGATCGGTTCATCTAATACGTCACGTACCGTGCGTGTTCATTTATTGGGAAATTTATAATTATGACGTAATGCCTCTTTTATTCAGCTGAAGGGAACACGTATTTTGTAGAAGAGGCGATGGAATACGTAATGCGATTTTGATGAATATGTTAAAATAATATATAATAATAATAATAACACATCACACTCAGAGCCCCTAACTAGGTAGAACCTGTATCTAGGGTGCCCGAAACATATACAGAGACAAACATTACACCCAGACCGGAAACAAACATCGATATTCATCATCAATATTCGCCTCGCCCGGAAATCGAACCCGGGTGCACACGCTTACTCAGTCCACATCACTGCCAACTGAGCCCCGGAGTCAAACGCGAAGAATATCTTTGGATACAGATAGATCTACTTATCTTTTGTTAATTGCGTAGATCACAAATATACAAATAAACACGGTTACGATTAGAAGTAAGAATTTAATTTCAATGGTCGACCTAACTGCTTAGAGCGATATCTTAAAAGCAACCTATTTATTTAGACACAGTATGTAGATAATTTTTTCTATCTGATAGCTCTATAGAATATTTTATTAACTACAATGTTTGGTATACGAATTAAAATGTACAGTTTATAAAAAAATAACTAAATATAAAGGCGGAAAATTCATTATTAAATCCATAGAGACCTAAACTAGAACAAAACGACTGCCAAGCTTGGAGATTATGTCAAAACTTCTCAACAATGTTTGTACAGTGGCAGTCTAGGACGGCGTAACAGATTTGTCTATGGTCTCGTGAGCCCTAGACTGTATTACCAAAGACCAAGAGCTATTTTTCAATACAGAAAAACCGGTCCTAGACCGCCATTGTACTTGTTAAAAAAGTCTCTGTCCATGCTGGAAGTCTTTCGGTTGAGATGATGAAGTCCAAAATGTGCATCAAATGCAATATCAAGTGATGTCACTAAAGCACATTGCAATGCAGGCAAGCAGCTTGACTACCACAGTGTTAGATCTAAGAGCTCTCCTCAACTATTCGAATTTACTCCCAACTCCCCAGCAGTAAGATGCGAAGTGTAATATTAGTTAGTTAATAACAGTCACGTCACTTGTCAGGTAATAGCATTACGACGTTCACTGCAGGTTCTAGTTGCTGGCAAATTATAATATGATAATGACACCCCGCAGTGAACACAGGCGCCGTGCCAAAACTGGGCCGAGCGAGCTAGAGAGGTGCCTGACAGCCTAAATGTTAGGTATATATAATATAGGTGAGTAGAAGCCTAACGCTTAACTAATGCTTTGACTGGCTTCGAAATTTAACTTCTTGATTATTATATTATGCTTTAGTCTTTTGTTTTAGTCTTCTAATAAGAATATGTATGTAGGTATCATATTTGAACTCCCGTGTGGTGGATGGGTGTCGTTACAGGCGACTAAGGTAACATCCGATGGACGGGCAGCGACATCCTTCGTTAATTTTTTTTTGAGATAACTACTGCGATCGCCAACCCGCTTGTCAAGGGTGGCGATTATGGCATACTTCACCCCTAAATATTTACAATCGGAGATTTCTATGAAAGTCACATTGGAAAAATAGCTATAGCAAAAAGTTAGTACAAAAAACGCTATAAGAACGAAAAAAATCTCTTTATGGAGACTAATTTTCCTAATTTCCTTGTCGGTTCAGATTTAGTTAGAAAGCAGAAGTTCAACTTTAATCCGTTTCAAGCAAAATAGTTATTTGGCTCCTAGGCGAGAGTGCTTATCTGAATTCCGCTGGATTAGCTATTCATAGGTTAGGCTGATCAGGCTCATGCCTGTAGGTGTATTAAGCCATAGGTGTTGTGACTTTGTTATCTTCCGATTTTGGCATCTAGATTGGCTTTACTGCAACTAAGGTGTAGCTTGCATATTTGACCGACGAAAAAAAAAGGAGGAGGTACTCAATTCGACACGTATATATATATATTTTTTTTTTAATGTATGATCACGCATAACTTTTTACATAGTAGTCCAATTTTGATAATTCTTTTTTTAATCGACAGGGCATACCTTGAAGTTAGTCCCATAAAATTTTGGAAATAAAATTCCCACCTTAAGGGTGGGAAAATAGGGGTGACTTTTTGGTCGGCGGGTCGATTTATCAACTCACAAGTTGCATTTCCGTGTAACACTATACATTTTGATACCTACTTACAATATCTTTTGAAATAAAATAATATTAGCCGAAAGACGTCCACTGCTGGACATAGGCCTCCCCCACAAATCGCCATACCGACCGGTCTTGTCGTCCCTGTAAACCATGTCGTCTGATCACCTTATGCGGTGTGACCACTGAACACTTTGTGGGAGAAGAAAATAATAAAACCCTAAAAGAACTGAAAAGCATAAAATAAAACTTTTTATAAAAAAATAGAACCGCCGAAAAAAAAACTGAAAAGCATAAAATGATAATCTAATTACTAAGTTCTTAAAGTAATGTAGGGTATACCAAGTAATTTTGAGTCGGCGCCACAGATTCCTCGTACAAAGATCACTAAATTAGGTACCTTAAATTTAAAGAAATAACCAAAATTCGTGAAAAATTCGCAAAATCAATCTTTACGTAATTAAGGAATTTGCTTGTGTGGCGCGCCGACTTAAAATTACTTGGTATACCCTACATTACTTTAAGAACTTAGTAATTAGATTATTATTTTATGCTTTTCAGTTTTTTTTTCGGCGGTTCTATTTTTTTATAAAAAGTTTTATTTGATAATGCGCTACTGTGTTATCTACTTATATTTTTACTACTGATGAGAGCAATGAGTTATTAAATTACAAATAATATTTTTGTTTTACTTCATTGTTTTGTTTTTGATTTACATTGTGTGCTTACAATGTGTTGAGTTATTCTTACTTTACCGTGTTTGTAGTTTCCTGTGTTTATTTTTGTTTTATTAATGGTGTGTTATGTTGTTGCAAATAAATTATTTCTTTCATTGATCTCTCAGCAGTAGAAGTTTTTCGGCTGAGTTGATGATGAAAATTACTGAAACTAAATAGTTTTAAGTGGTACCGGTCCCTCCCCGGTGCGAATTCAAACAAAATGTGTCTAACTACATTACTCCCTGTTTTAATGTAAGGTTATTTATAAACATTTTCATTATCTTTGAATGTCTAATGGTGTGAACATAAGTTGACAAAATACGGACGAGGGTGGTGGGACGTCACAGAGGCATCCGAGTGTAAAGTTTATCAAAGAGGAACGTATAAAAAACGATGCATTTTCACTTTTCTGATCTGAATAGGCTTCGGATGATATTGGACGTTTTCATGATTGATGGTCCTAAAGCTTTTTTTATTAGGATTAAATATAGAGAAAAAAATATGAAAAAAAATCTGAGAGTAACCGTCTTGTTGGTCCAGTTTTTGTTTTTATTATTATTATTATCAGCCTAAACCTACCCACTGCTGGGCAAAGTCCTGTTTTCGTCTCTCAGACCCACTGGCCGCGTGCGCTTTTAGTGTGACCTAAAATGTCAATATAGGTTATATTTTGTCGCTTTAACATAACTGACTAACACAGTTTTCAATTTCTTACCTATTTTAAACAATATTTATTAAAGTCAATATTTGTAAAAGGTTTTCTTAGAAAAAAATATTTTTATCATTAACTATTATACGTAGTTAAGACAGCCTATTAAGTAAACTTTTCTTCGTTATAAACTTAGTAAAGTAAATCGGAACTTAAACAAATTACCTAGAATCGATAAGACTCTTCAGACAAAATAAACTCGAGGTAATTTTCCTGTAAAATAAAATAAAACTTTTTTGTGCCTTCGTGTTAAAGAAAAAAAAAAACTTTACCAAGTTTTTTAAGTGGGGCGTCAAATTGCACGCTACATTTTGAAACTGGTTACTTTATTATACTTATGTCTTTAAGTGGTTTTCATATTTTATTTTTCTATAATAGTACCTATAGCCGTATTTTTTTTTTTCAAAAATTTTAATTACATAAATGTATGTATGTAACAGGATACAGGTACGGTATGTATAGTATTCGGTTGATGTGCGCTACTCTATTAACCTAAGTATTGATGTATAAAAAAATATGTGTTTTAGTCTAGTCTATTATTAAAATTATGATTCTTGGCTTATCGGCCTTCGTTGTGCATTTGGGCTGTGACGCGAGGTCACCGGGTTCGTTTTCCGGCGGAGGCGATTTGTTTGCCGTTGTTCTGATGCAATGAATTCCTGACCTGGGTGTAATTGTTTGTCTTTTTTTAAATAGGGTGTCCAAAATACATAAATAGGGTGTCCAAATACATAAAACGACAAAGTAACTACTAAGAACCTCTACCTGGTAGAGGTTTTACCAAGTAAATTGAAAAAAAAAAGGAATTCAGTTCACTGTGATGTAAAAAAGCTCAGTTTACTTTAGTTTTACCTACTAACTTCTTCGCTTGGTCTAATAAAGCTAGACAAATGTGAAGCGTGTGTGCCATATCTCAAACTATTAGCATTTCTTGTGTAACTTAACACAGTTGCATTTAAGTAAACGTAGAGTGTAGATCTACAATTATAAATTCTTCGCACGAGCCGCTACGTTGCCGTTTGGCTAATTTGCCGCCCTTTGAAGTGGAGCCGCGAATCCGCAAAGGCGTTGAGGTTTTTAATTTAATATTCTCTTTTCATTCCTTATTTCTGTATCCTTCTTCCTAGCTAGTCTTATATGGGTGAGGGAGGCGTCATATTAACATTATCTCAGCCGATTGTAGCGATGTGTAGCCGAGGCTTTTGTCTAGCAGTGGACGTCAAAGACGGCCTTAAAATACTAAAAACGTTGTCGTTGTAAACGTACCTACCTATCAGTGTGATTAATTTATTTATTTTTTGTTTCAGGTAAATTTCAACTTTCGAACATAGCAACGAAATAGAACCTCAAAATCTTTTTAATGAATGCAGTCTTAATAGCTCGAAGGTGGTAAAGTAAGGAAAATGCATAATTACTTAATATTTCATTATTGAATACATTATCCGATGGATTTTATTGTGAGAATGCTACTATAATAACAGCGTTATAAAAGTTTAAAAAAAAAAGATTGCCAGCCAGTTTGAAAAAAAACTTAAAAGCAGCAAAATCAATAATTGAAATAGTTTTTTTTTCCAAAATTAAACTTGTCAGCCAGTACAGCATGCCCTATTAGTTAAATCGCTGTTAATAATGTAACCAAGTGGATCGATCCTAACTTATTCAAAAGGTATAGCAAAGGGGTCCGTGCCCCGTGCTACACAATAGTAAAACAGGGAACTATTCACCCGGGAGGCCCGGTTGTTTGCACAAATGTTAACCAAATCACTATGGGGCTGGTATTATTATTATCGCAATCAAATTTAAATTAGATTCCGTAGTCTGTTTAGGAATAAATGTTCCTGACCCGTGTTTGGATACTATGTTGGATGAGTTTACACGTTTTGGAAATGTAGATCTGCTAAGTGGTTGTAATGGGTAAATATAACGAAATTTAATATTTACCAGAAGACGCAGAGTAGGTAGACCCCCGCAAGGTGGACAGACGACCTGGTGAAGGTTGGGGATTAAACTATGAATGACGGTCGCTCAAGACCAGTATGGCTATCAGTAGTGCAGGCCTATGTCCAGCAGTGGACGTCTCTCGGTTGAGATGATGATGATTATGAAATTTAAATTGAATAGTTTTATTTTTATTTTACTTTTTATGTAATAAATATAAAATCATTAGGATAACTTTGCTATAGTTCTTTCTTAGCTAAAACAAAATAAGGCATTCGTAACCATTATTATTTATATATTCTGCTTTTGAAATTACCTACCAATAATTTCAGGCCGCCATTTTCCTATCGTTTCATTATACGCGCGCGAATTTACATATTATATTATAGTTTTAGTTTTCTAGCATTTGAATTTGGAAACTTGCCGCCGGCGGCCGTTGCCGCTGCAGCGCAGTATCGATTAAACGTCAGCCTCGTAACGTATTGTTTCGCTATTAGGCCCATTTGGCAGTCATTTCCTGTGGATGTTTGCGTACGCGTGCATGATCGACGTGAACGTGGTTTAGGGTAATGTTGCGGGGCTTAAAACAAATGAAAAATGATTTTTTCCTATAATGAAATTGCATGGTGCAAAGATATGGAATTGAATTTACATCGAGCCATCAAACATTAACAGATTGCTTTAGTTAAAGTTTCGTGGAGGTGTCTTTTTTTTGGAGAACCGTAGGTACTAAAGGAAAGGAAGAGATAGGAATCTTACACTTTATACCGCTTTTACCTGAAATACGCTTTGAGACACCAGCGTCATATGAGGCCTTTACACGAACAGTGCTTCAAATTCATAATTTTAACAAAAAAACCCTAGTCTACAGGATTTACACTGGGCCAATAAAATCGGTTGTAATATTATTATTTTTTTTACCACGGTACATAATAAAATATATACCTAAATTCATTCTAATTTAAAAAGGTAAAATTATAAATGAATCAACATTATTATTTCAAAAGAGCCCAGCTATAAATTCAATTATGTATAATCTACTATACTTAGATTAAAACGAAACAAACAAATTCACTGAAAATAACTTATATAACAAAGTAAGATGTTTACTAGATTTGCAGCTTAAATCTGCGGAAAGCCCGTAATCCCCCAAATCGGGTAAACCGATTATTTTTAGAGTCGGCTTGTGAAGCTTACAATGGAATAGGGATTAGCTATCCATGTCTATAAGTCTGTAAATAAGTTTTATATACTACTGTATAGCAGTTTTATAGTTTTAATCCTAACTCAACCAGGTAAAGCGCCGTCTGTTTGACAAAGCTTTAAGGGAGCGGAGCTCCTTTTACACGGAGCGAGACTAGCGCCACTCCCATAAATAATGAATATTTTCTAAACCATGGTCGAAATCAAAAAATGCGTCTTTGACTCCCTACATAATCTTGCTTAAAATTTTCAGGCTCTGTTGTGTAGCTTTTAGAATAATGATCTTAGAAATATTCTCCAATGAAAATAGGGTCACATATAGAGGAACTCCCTTCTTTGGTCAAGAGTTTTTTATTAATTTTTGGCTCTAACTTTTAAGTTTTTAAATAAATTTCTTGGAAACTAGTAAGTAATTGCCCTTTTCCGTCACAATTACTTTTTTACTAAACTGACATATCCAACTGAGCACTTCTTATTTTTCAAAGTCAGTTAAAATAGGTATTCTTACCTTCTCCTGAATGTAACAAATACTTTTGTGAAAACCGCATCAAAATCGATTCAGTCAAACTCGGGATAATCGCGGACAAACATACATACATACAAAAACATACAGGTCAAACCGATAACCTCCTTTTTGAAGTCGGTTAAAAAATAGTAACTCTCCAAATTAAGTGTTGTGACCAAGAATCATGTGTTATGCATCGCTTATTATTGTATTTGACTATTTATAGTTAGATGCACTTTTACTCTGTGTTATATGTACGCATGGATTCTAACGAGGTTCATCTACTCAAATTCTAATTTTCTATTTAATAAGATCGCGTTACAAAAAACAAAGCTGTTATTTCGCGACTCTATATTTTTATGTAAGTTGTTATTCTTTTGAACAACTTTGGGCGAAGTAAATAGATATTGTTTTCTTTTGTACCAAGTTCTACATTATGCTGTATTGTTCTGGTTTCCTCAAGCTGAAATGTTTATTTTTAGGGTTATCGATAATAAATTTACAATGTTATAAGGCTATGATTTATCTTTTGAAAGTTGATTATCTGTTTTCCCTTTTCTGTGGAAATTTCAGGAACATCGTCTCAGAAACAAAGATATTAAGATTCAAAATTTTAAGTCTCTATCTCAAGCAATTTGGGTTGCATTTTGTGTGTATATCAGTCACCAATTATAAAGTACATAATAGAAATATAGGTAAGTAATAATTTACTTAACTCACGATCGAATTGTCTGAAAAAACGTCTATATTTTACAATATTTTGTTTCCAATTTCCATATATTGACAAGCCTTTTTGTATTGACTTTGTGTAGCTTTTAGGTTTAAATAAGGTCTAATTCAACTTGACTTTTGGAACACATAAATGGTGATAATCTAGTTTGAATAAGGTCTAATTAATTAAAAATACTGCCTGTGCTATAAATTTCCTTGAACGTTTTCAACCAAGGCACAAAGAGCCTCGCTGAAATTATTTGAGAGATAGCAAACAAAGAAGTTCAACAGACTTCGCAAATCCTTTACAAAGGACTAACAGAGAGACAAAAATGCAAATAAAAGCTAATTAATTGATGATCATTTATATTATGATGAGCCCATGTTGCATAGCGATTCAACAAATATTGAAGATTTGATTCTATACCGCTTTGCTGACTTGATTAATCCCTGAACTTTAAACTTTACGGTCAGGTTAAACGAGTACTGTCACAAACTAGTCGAGCCGTTTTATAGCTTTAAGCATATATATAGCGACAGACAGACAGCGGAAGCGACTTTGTTTTATACTATGTATTGATTAATATTGCTGTTTTTCCTACAAAATAACAGAAGGACGACAAAAAGCAGCAAAATTTCATTGAATTTCTGAAATAAGAGAATAAGGGCTTCCACGCCGAACTCGTTACAACTTCCCACATTAAGCGAGTTAGATTTCCATCGGAAATAGCTCGCAAATAAAAATTGGTGAAAAATTGGATTCTTTTCTTCCATCTCCCCACGCTGTCGTCTCGCCGCTTCATTTGAATTATAATAGCTTAGTTTTATGAGAAACAAACTAACTCTTGGCCGCGTTGGGGGGGAGGTAATACCACCACCCCTTTGACTACAATTAGTGTCGTGAAAGGCGACTAAGGGAAAACCCCAAAGCGCCAGCAGCGTCCATCATTTGTTCTTGTGACGATGGACTAGGCCTTAGAGGCAACTAAAAGGTCTGGGTCTTTAGAAACGTGGATGGGAAGGGCGAGGACTCGACACCCTCATCAAACATCTCCGAGATGCAATTTCAAAGGCGAGTCGGGAAGGGAACAATATGTCCTCCCCGAGCACGAAGCTGATAGCAGCTGAGCGTTGAAAGGACTCTGGACGCTGATAATCTATGGTTCCCGGGGTCCTTCCCAAAAACACCAAGCCGGCCATCGGGGGGTTTTAGTGGGTGCGAGCCCCACATACCCCCAACGCTCCCCCGAGCGTCACAAATGCATAATTTGTTTTAGTGGGTTAGCTAGATACAGTAGGGCGGTACTGTATTTTATTTCTTTAAACTTTGCACTAAACAAAAATTATTAAACATGTTCCAAATTCATCGTTGAAAACGTAGGTAGGTGTCTTCCGGATTCTATTTATTTAATGTTCCTTAGAACATTTTATTGCTTCCTTTTTATGTAGGGTTGAATGAAAATTTGTATTCGACCCCAGAAATGGATGGCAAATAAACTGCTAATGCCGAATTTACTTTCGTAACAAAATCGATTACGGCAAATCGTTTCCTTTTGATGAGTCCATTTTAATGGTTT
This sequence comes from Euspilapteryx auroguttella, assembly GCA_951802225.1. NCBI lineage: Eukaryota > Metazoa > Arthropoda > Insecta > Lepidoptera > Gracillariidae > Euspilapteryx > Euspilapteryx auroguttella. The sequence continues at coordinate 8,047,714 of OX637656.1, forward strand.
TACCCGAGATTACCTACTGGTAGAAGTTTCTGGAATCACTTAATCTGTCTCGAGTCGAGTTAGATGCTTCCTTTGATTTATGAAGTTGCCATATTTTGCTGCGATATTCGACGTTCGAGAATAATTTTAGGAAATGTTTTATGATTTCTGTTAAAGCTTTTGTAAGTAGTGTTTGATTTATGTGAGACTCGGAGCTTTTTGTTATGGCACCACAGCTGTCTGACCAATAGGCTAGGCAACGTAACTTCTGCTTTCACAAAGCCTATCACTCTGTTTTTTTTCTCAATTTCATTCGCGTTCTCAAAGGTTTAAGGGCAAAAGACGAAAGATCCTCATCGCTTAGTAAAACAAAAAAGATGTTTTTATTTCCATTATAGAGACATCTATCTACCCTAGCCGTTTCTTTCTTTATCCTTCTTAGAATTTTTTTTTTTTTATTAATAGTATTTTGATTGTTTAGAACTTGCGAACTTCGTACCGCCTAACTTACTACTATGTTGCTCATGTCATATCAATATCAATACATAGTATAAAATAAAGTCGCTTTCCGCGTCTGTCCCTATGTATGCTTAAATCTTTAAAACTCCACATCGTATTTTGATGCGGTTTTTAATAATAGATAGAGTGATTATAGAGGAAGGTTTATAAGTATAATACATGCCCAAAATAGTAATAGGTTAGGCGGTACGAAGTTCGTCGGGTCGACTATTCTATTAAAAAAAACGCATCAAAATCCATTGCATAGTTTTAAAGATTTAAGAATACATAGAGACAGACGCGCGGGAAGCGACTTTATTTCTTGTATTGATTGGCAGCATTTTGGATCATTGTATAGGCCTTCATCTCCCACACAAACGTTTTGAAACAAAATTTAATTTTGATTTCGCTAAAACCTAACAATGACGGTAAAAACAACATCCACAAGCTCCCTGATTGGCGACGAAGCCATTCATCGTCATCATGAAAGGAATACTTTAGGAGTTTCAGAGTTGTTTTTTTAGGGTTCCATTGTCAAAAAAGTCTGATACGTTGTCTGTTGCCCAAATTTTTACCGGAACTATTGAAGTTTCAATAATTCACACACAACATAATTATGTTAGGTAATCAATAGATACAAATATATCCCGACATTCCCACTAATTACCGTGTGGTGGCAAATGGCGGCTTGGAATACCATACCACCCCATCCTTCTGTGGGTGTCGTGAAAGGCGACTAAGGTAACGCCTGAAGGACGGGCAGCAGCATCCCATACACCCTAAATGAACCCCTAAATTGAGCATGGCTCGACACGCACTTGGCTATTTATTTTTAATTAAATCCAAACGGCGTTGTGGGCGACATCGTTGCGTTATTAACGCTATCAATTCAAAGGCTTATTTTTGGGACGGAAAAATGTGACGGGTCTCATTTTCTGTGTTATTACTTACGTTGATGTTTTATTGGTACATTTTTCTTTAGCTTTATTTATGGGGACTGGAATTTTTCTGGGAAACCTGATTGTGGTAAACTATATTAGAAGGAAAAGTTAACCTTATATTTATATAATTTATCTCAGCCGGAAAACATCCACTGCTAGACTTATGTCTCCTCTAATCGCCATGATTACACGTCTTATGCGAACCTCATCTTGTGGACTCCCGGAAACTTCACTTCATAACTATAATATTTAGGTCAGATAAATCATATCATAGTTATCAGGGATAGCATAGTGATACAATATGTACTGTAAACTCTTTTGAATCTATAACTCATATTATAAACTAGAGGCTGCCCCGTGGTATTTCCCGCGCAGATTTCTCATAAACACAAAAATCCCGTTTTTTCCCGTTCCCGTGGGAATTTCGGGAAATCCTTTCTTAGTGCTCACCTACACTCCCTAAGGAACCTACATGCCAAATTTCAGCTTTGTACTCGCAGTAGTTTCGGCTCTGCATTGTCTGTCAGTCAGTCAGTAACGGAAGAGTTTTATATATATTGATGTAAAAGTAACTCAGTCTGTTTGTGTGTTTGGCAATCTCGCCTAAACTACTGAACCGATATTGCTGAATATTAGAAAGGTAGCTTAGAATCACGAGACAGAAAAAGTATACTTTTATTTCCAAAAATCCCATGGGAACGGCATACTCAAATATGTTGGCAAAGCCGCTTTGCGCACACTAATTAAATAAATAAATAAAATTGAATACACAGAAAAAAAATGTCATACAAGCCCAGGCGTATGATTGCAATTTTCTCTCAATGTATCGCGCGCGGAACAAAATATTCTAATTGGACTATTCGCAGCGGATGGAATATGCAAATGTAATATTTCGCTGCGCAACTAAATGCGAGATTTCGTCCGGCCTTCGCTCTATCCTGGTATTACTTAAACAAGGTCAATGGATGTTATATAGTGATGACAGTTTTTAATAATAATAAAAGTATAATATTGTAACAGATTGGTTATTTTCTATTCATTATTTTTCTTAGTTGCCAATAAATGTTTCATTGATAAACCCTTTTTACTCGATGCCACCGTGTTTTACTAAATTTGTTTTACATGGGGGCCTGTAATGTCCACTGACCTGTCCATCCTGAAAGTCCACTTAACATCAATCAAATTAAAATATTAACATACACTTTTCATGTATATTGTTTTGGCTAAGATGAATAAGTGAATCCCATTAAACAAACGAAAAGAGTTTCCCTCAGACATGAATTGAAGTACAGAAAGGCAATGTGTTATAAAACGTTGTGCGTGCGTTTCTTGTGATGGCGTGGATCGGCCATACTATGGTTTGAGTGTATTAATTGCCGACATGTGTTCGTATACAAGCAAATTGACCAAGTCTTCGTTATTTTAACTAATTTGTTACTTTCTAGGGTGATTATCAGGAACCGAGTTTTAGGTCTGTCCAAGCTTGTATCTCTATTAACTGCTGTCTTTTGAATACTGTTTTTTTTTTGTACAATAAGTAAGTCGGTAGGTTCTTAGAGCATCACATAATTCAGCACAATATATTACAGGATTTTCACAATGTTTTTTTGAAGATGAAAATTCTAAGTTCTTTGGCGCGTCCATAACTTACTTTTTTATTTCTGATATTTCTAAATGACCGAAATAACAAATTACAAATGCTATATAAATGTATTACATTATAAATACATCTGAGGAATTTGTGATTTAATTTTGGTTTATTATTTACTACGATTTTTGGCTTACGACCCCAAAAAGTTCTGTCCGTCAAAAAATTCTAATTTCTTTGGCGCGACAAAACCATTGATCTTACACTGCTTTAACGAGACGCACCTCTGTCTATTGACCACTCCCCGCTCTAGCTAGTCCCCCGCCAACAAATACAGGAAGCAGAGTTGCCTCGGGTATCACGGCTACAAATTAAAATTTATTTTCATCTCACATGTGGACTTTGGTTCAGTAAGTGTCTAATTTCTTCGATATCCCTTTTTATGTTAATATTTACAATCATTTATTTCTCAATTTTTGTGTGAATTGTATTATTAAAATTATATGCACGTGGCAATAAGAGGTTTTATTAGCGCTAATGCTTTTTTAAAAAAAAAAAAAAATTACAAGATTTCTAATTTCTTTGTCCCTAATTTCGTTGTATTTCTTTGGCATTTTGCGCCAAAGAAATTAGTTTTAATCCAAACAAATTAGATTCAGTACAAAGAAATTATAAAACTTATGTCAAGTGGAGTATTATAAATACAACTTCATGTACAAATATAGTAAACCATAACAAACAAGGGCTTTCGATGGAAGTTTTTTTATATTTGTTGATTCTGCTCATATTTTTATTAAAAATTTCATGATGTAAAATGAAATGTGCGCTTAAAACTTATAATCGTCTGATCTAGAAGCAACATTCAAGACAGTAATTTGGGAAGGAAAAAACGAACTAAAAAAGAAACTCTTAAAATAGACGAAGTATGTTTTATTAATTGGAATGACAACATAACAAGCCTGCGTAATCAAATATTGAATATCGCCGTTATCTTTAAGGAAACACCTGGTCATAAGAAAAGACTTATAATTTAACATAAACACAAATATTTTGATTATGCATGTTTAAAATACCAATAATTAAAGTTAATTTGAAACAAACCTTTTTTTGTTTTTATTATCTGCCGCTTGTTTGTTGCAGACATTAAAAACTTGCTTGTTATAAAATTTAAAACTAATTTCTTTGAACACGATTATAATTTCTGTGGCAACATTTCTAATTTATTTGGGGGCAATTCTAAGATCTTTGGCAGTTTCTCTAATTTCATTGGACAAATAACTAATTTCTTTGGGCAAAATCTAATTTCTTTGGGGAGAATCTAATTTCTTTGGCAGTCATATTTCAGAACGCTAAAACTTCGAAATGGCTCGATCAATTTTAGGGCGAAAAACATTATTTTGTAGGTTTTGACTACGTCTACAATGTATGTTATTTTTTGTAGAGTAAATATTAAAAAAAAAATGCGCCAAAGAAATTAGTCATATTAAGCCATTTTCTGATAATCACCCTCTAACGCTATCTTGACCACACTATAAAGTCAACGTTTCCCATCACTATCTTGCTCGTGTTCCATCTTACCTAGAGGCAGTAGGGCAATTTACACTAATGCGGCAGCGGCAACCCTTGTCTGCATTACGTATTATGTTGTGACACGGTTAATTCGCTAAGTGCTACCGCGGTCGCCCGCTAGACTGGTAAGTTAGGAATTGTGGTAACCCTAACGAATTACCCTATTAACTTTGAGGCCGCCACTATTTTGTAGCCTAGCCTAGACTACACTTTATTCATTGCAGAGTTTATGTGCGCACGCCATCTTTATTTACCAACCTTTTATTTTCAATTTTTTCAAGTTATATACTTTTGTCGATGTCGAGGTTTCTAAGCTTAATATTATGTTTATCATTACATATTAAATTAGGGGGATGATGACCATCTCTCATATCATACGGAAATATTTATAATGGTCACACAAACAAAATGAACACAGAAAATGTATAAGCTATAAGTACTAGGAGACAATAGATTGTGGAAAAACACGGAGGATATCATTTCTTTGAAGTAGATCGATAAAGGCACTACTGTAAGCAAATCAAGGCACTTTTATTTACGTGGGAAGCGTGGCGTGGGCGTTGGGTGTTCCGAATCGTGGAATAAACGCATATATGGCGACTTTATTTAAGTTTGACTAAATATTTTGAAAAGTGTTTCTTCAGAAACTTATTCAAATTTAACATTATTTATCTCGGCTCTAATGTGTATTTCTTTCAAAATTCAATCGCGGAAAGCGAAAATATATGTTTTTTTCTATTCGCCAGTCCTTGTTTATATATTTGAATTACGGTTGTGCATTGTGCTTTAGTTATTATGTTCATCCTTCGACATCGATATCTTGTCTTGTTTGTCTTGACCGAAAAGACGCATTTTATAACTTTATTTTTAATGTAATTTTTTGTGGTGAGTTATAAAACAGTACCTATTTAATGAAAGGATAAAATCTTCCCGCCTGCTTTTCTTCATCTATATAAATAAGGCGTCTAGGGCTAGTTAAAACTTCCTTGTTTCGAACTGGAATGAGCCTCAAAAATTCACAAAGAAACCTCTTTTATATATTTTCTTTTGCTTTTCTACAATGTGTAGCAAAAGTATAGGCAGTTGAAAAAAATTTTAGGAAGATAGTACACTATGTTATATTATAAAAACGAAGTCTCTTTGTGATTTTTTGACAAGGCAGCCACATTTTTTAAATTAGTTTTTTAATTATTTGTTGACAAGACATAAAAAATAAAGGCTTTCGGTTATCAAAAATTTAAATAATATTATTTTTGTATCTGTTCCGTATCTAAGTTTAGGTAAAATTAAGAAAATTTTTAAGAAATCAATATTAAATTGGTTAGACACTATAAAAAAATTACATTATATTCAAAAGTAACTCAACTTACTAACTAACTACTCTGACTTTATCTCATAAACGGGAAAAACATTATATATTTTTCTATCGCATATTTTTTTTTTAATAATCACTCTTTATATATATATATAATATACTAGAGGCTGCCCCGCGGTATTTCCCGCGCAGATTTCTCATAAACACAAAAATCCCGTTTTTTCCCGTTCCCGTGGGAATTTCGGGAAATCCTTTCTTAGTGCTCACCTACACTCCCTAAGGAACCTACATGCCAAATTTCAGCTTTGTACGCCCAGAAGTTTCGGCTCTGCGTTGTCTGTCAGTCAGTCAGTCAGTCAGTCAGTAAAGGAAGAGTTTTATATATATTGATAGTTATCTAGGTTCTTTCCAGTTACACCCTGTGTATCCGCTTGTCTATTATTCACATCACCTCTGAACTAGGAAACTAGAAAAGTTTTAAAAGGACTAAGTTAGATGAATCTAGACTGCATAATGATGCGGATTAAAAGTTGTCGGCCGCTGCCTTTGTGGCCGATAGAAGCAAACGGAATCTCAAATGCGTTAAGTTGTCTTTACTTGCAATAGATGCTTAAAAAAAATTAGAAAACAGATAGTGACGATCCGGTAGCGGATATACGGCGAGACTTATGTACTGTGTACCTTTATACGTAAGACAATGGCTCTAAAAAACTACTAGTTAAAAATAAAATAAGTGGATTTGGAAGCAACATGCTTTTGCATGTAGGGCGGAATGGATAATGTTGAAAGTTAATTCTACAATGGTGAAATAAAAAAACACGACCGTCTTCAAATATACAAAATTCCGTCTGGAACAATTTGCCTATGCTTAGATCATTGTTTAATTTGAGATTATAATACGAAGTTTACATGAGACATTACCGAAACGCTAAAGGACGACGTGGTCGCCCCAGGAAACGATGGAGCGACGAATTGGGAGCGCACGATTTGGCCTGGTGGGTAGGCCTCGGACAGGGAAGTGCGGAAGGAGGGGAAAGAGGTATTTGCCCAGCAGTGGGACAGCATAGGCTAGATATAATAATAACTAAGTTTACTTATAATATAGAGATTTATTCCAAATTATAAAATGCCTCTACCGTTCGTTACTAGTAGTCTAAATTACAAAGTCCGCGCCCGCACAGTATGTCGTAAAATTTATTGGTCCATTAGTGTCGCGAGCCATTACCCCGTTAAGTTTTACATGCTAATCTGTTATTGATAGAGCACAGGACGTGTTAATTACAGTTTCTGTACGAAATGTGTTAAATTAGGTGGGGTTTGTTCAAAAGAGGAAATTAGAAAACCTGATTTGTTTTTTATGACGCATAACCCTCGGATCCACTAACTAGAACCTGTCTAATAGGATGCTCACGAAATTATACTTACAAATATACAAAGATATCTACCTACACCCAGACCAGGGAACCGAACATCGACATCCAATACCCCAGTAAGTAAGTATTCAGCCAGCTCGCTCATAGGTTTAAAATGGAATAGCAAAATTATGAAAATTATAGGTAACAAACATTTTCATAATTTAAAGAGTGATTACTAAATAGTAATTCATTAATTTGCAAAAATATGAAACCAGAATAAAAGTTTTACTGAACATTTTGTTTAGAACGTAAATTTTACATAAAATATAGGCAGTTTATCATGTTTGTATGAAAAAATATTTAGTTTTGCGTAGTGAAAGTTGCGCGGAAAAAGAAACAGATGTAGTATTTTCCTACGCGTCTTTCCACTTGGGTAAGGGCATCCTCTTCCGTCCATTTTTGTCCCTTTTCCCCTGAGCTTTTCCCTGACACATGCTGGTTCCCACTAGCCTTGTTATTTTATTACAAAAAAAGTAGCTCGCCGCCATTTTGATGGATTTCTTTTATTTAAAATTCATTGTTATATTTTTACTCGTGGGTGGTAAAAGGCTGGTTGATTGATATAATTTCATGGTTTGTGTCATTTTACTATGGGTTTAGTATCATTTTCTATTTATAAATAAATAATGAAAAGGTAAAAGATACCCAGATACCCATTTAATTAAAAAACTACTAATATTATAATCCTTAGCGAATAACTACTTGCGGTGAAGTTTCTAAAACTATTTTTATGTTATAAATAATTTTTGATTGAAAAACGGGTTCGAAGGATGTGTTCTAGAATGAAATCGATTGTAAATAAACAATGAAAATTTGATGACATTGAAAGCATTAAGAAATTACTTTACTTATTATTATTTATATTTTGTACAGTATTTTGACGATCACATTATACTTTGACATTTTTTATGTAATATGAATATGATAGTGTGAAATAAATGAATCTAATCTAATCATTCGACAACCATTGCGGATTTTCTTAGAGCATGTACTTTTGTACTCCTTTAAACGCAGAAATAGTATCAACTCGCCTCGCCTAGATGGCCAGGCAATAAACCAAACGCCCTGCAGTACCGGGCCGAAGAATAGGACTGAGGTATCCCCTGCCTGTCGTAAGAGGCGACTAAGAGGGGACCCCGGGGTCGTTGGGTGCACGAGGCGGGGGCCTCGTGTAGTCATATAACGGCCCCGAGAAGGACGGCGGAACGCGGTGTCCCGATTCCGTCGTCGAGCGTAGGAAGAGCCATCCGCGCTCAGGGGGGACTACCAACACTTGTCCCCCCGTGAAGAGGCTAAACTAAACAGCCAGTGCTGGAGGGGGTCGCGGAGTTGAACATAACGATCGAAAGATCACCCGTGACCCCCTTGCCAACAGCCGAGATGGACACCGGCGGGGTTTTAGTGGGTGCGAACCCCATATAACCCTGCGACTCCCCCCGGGGTTGCAGGGTACTCGTTAGGAGTTTCCCCGCCTAAAAAAAAAAAAGGCAATAAACCAACAATATAAAGCCACTTTGTCCTATATTCGGACTTACCCTTTAAATAATTAAATGATGCGTGCGTAAGTTTGTATTTTCTAAGCGACCGCCTCCTTCGTTGGTCACTCGGTTGTTTTAGCTAATCGGACGGATGGTCGGAAAGCCTGCCAGCCCTTGAAGGATAAGGGGTAAATTGTGTGACCACTGGCTGATCATAGATTATACAGGGCATTTCTGTTAGGGCGGTAATTAGCAACACATGAGTCGATATCTCAAAAAAGAAATGAGAAAAAAAAGGTAGGACGGCGTAACACTTCCGGTTTTTCTTGTATTTCAAAATTGCTCTTGTATTTGGTATTACAGTCTAGGGAAAACGAGACCATAGACAAATCTTTTACGCCGTCCTAGACCCTAGACCGCCACTGTACCACATACTCATAGTTCCATGACCACATACTATAATCTATACCAATATTATAAAGAGGAAAAATTTGTTTGTTTGTTTGTTTGTAACGAATAGGCTCCGGAAATACTGAACCGATTTGAAAAAGTTTTTCACTGGTAGGAAGCTACACTTTCCCCGATAGACATAGGCTATATAAGATTTTCAAAATAATTTGGGATCCTTACTTAAACTCAAATAATGTAACCCAAGGTGCAATATTTTTTCCGTTGTTTACAAATTTTGACAAGTGGTTTGTTGTTGTTGTTTGTTATTTTATTCACACATCTGGGCAGTCAAAAGAACATAGTCTATAGAGCCAAATCTTTAGTAGTATTTTATATTCTATGGCGTAACGAAGTAAGCCGGGACAGCTCGTATTTAATAAAGTCAATTACTTTTTTATTATATACTATAGAGAGGTATATTTACAAGATACCTATATATATTAAAGTACTTAGGTACACGATACTAGGGCTAATCGCGAAAAACAAAACTGAGTGTAAATGTGAGTAATTGTTTATTGCATGTGTTGCGCGGGCATCCTTTTTACAGATTCTTCCTAGTTAGGCTTCAAACGCACAGGCGGTTTTATTTCCGCGCGGTTGGAAAGGTTGTTATTTCATTTTCAACCTTATTCATAGGCCACGAAGGTACAGGCGAATTTTTAGCCGCGCGGAAATAAAACCGCGACAGCGGATTTTTAACCGCGCGGTTTTTTATCCGCTGGTGCGCACACTTCCATAGGATTCAGTATGTTACATAAAATCCGCGCGGCAAAAAACCGCCTGTGCGTTCGTAGCCTTAGGGGCTCTGAGTGTGTTGGATTATTATTATTATAAGTATGACCGAATGTCTGTTCTGTTCAACAGTGTTTATATGTCTAAGCTTTAGGTAAAGATTCTAACACAACACAACGCCGCTGGCGTTTCAAGCCACTGGCTGTCTTAGCCATCTGTTTGGAAACCCACTGACTTCGCATAATCTTATACGTATCTTCAAAAGCTTACAGTACATGTGATATGAATTGTAAACAGATTTGCTCACTCGTTCTGGAATACTCAATTTCATATTAACAATGGCTTGAAGTTTTGCTTAGCTTATCAGAGTTGTTGTGAGGTACTGTGAAAAAAAACATTGCATAATTTGTTTTGTTAGTTTTAAAGGTTTTAAAAAACATACCAATCAATATATATAAAACTCTTCCGTTACTGACTGACTGACTGACTGACTGACAGACAACGCAGAGCCGAAACTACTGGGCGTACAAAGCTGAAATTTGGCATGTAGGTTCCTTAGGGAGTGTAGGTGAGCACTAAGAAAGGATTTGCCGAAATTCCCACGGGAACGGGAAAAAACGGGATTTTTGTGTTTATGAGAAATCTGCGCGGGAAATACCGCGGGGCAGCCTCTAGTACCATATATACCATTTGTGCAATAGCCTGTTGTTTATGCTTCAGGCTAATTACAAAATTCTGCATTAACAAGGTTTTGTGTCAAAGAAAACGAACGCAAATTGTTGAGTTTGGTCGGTTATCTTATAATAGAACTAGTCGACCCGGCGAACATCGTACCGCCTGACAAATTACTATGTTGTGCTTCTATTATATCTATTAACCTTACTCTTGAGTCACTCTATCTATTAAAAAACTCCGCATCAAAATCCATTGCTTATAGTTTTAAAGATTTAAGCATATATATAGCGACAGACAGTCGTGGGAAGCGAATTTGTTTAATACTTTGTATAATGTATTGAGAATACAAATAATACGTGCGTATTCCTGAAAACAGCAAATTCCATAATGTGTTGCTATAATATGGTCCCACTAAAAATGTTTTTTGCTTTTGTTTCAGGTATGCATCTTTATTTAGGTCTATGCTGTATAAAGTAAAGTTACTTAAAGTACGGTAACGGTACGGTACGGTACTTAGTTACGTAAGGTAAGTATGTTTTCGTAGGCACATGTCCTGTTTATTTGGGAGGTAAAATTACAAGTATAACAAAACGAACCCATAAGGATCCCATTTCCAAACAAAAACAAACTCAAAAAGAAGAATTATTTATAGTCAAAGAAAAAAAAAACCTTATACCGTAACAATAACATTGTGCAATTATCTTTAGGATAAAGAAACAAAGTGTGACGGCTAAAAAACAAACTCGACCTATATTCACGATCCAATCAATAACACTGAAGAGAGATTGTATAAAAACCTTGAATCCCACATCATTTACTTACGAAATTGAGCGAGCCCTTAACTTTATAAGGATAATTAGCTTTCAGAACCATTATCCCTTAGATAATTTTGAGTCCGGACTCAATTACCTTAGTCCTTTGTAATGAAATTAATTTTATTGGTTCTTTAACGTTTCAATGAAGGAATAATAATTAAATTCCTTCTAATTGATTTCTAACGCTGTTTGCTTAGAGGAAAGAAGATTAACTTTTTGGGGACGTCGCGTCGCCGGCGATGTGAGCGAGTCGTGCGACTCTTCAAATTAATTTCGTTTCATTATTTTATCATTAAATTGGAGATTTAAGTTTTGTAGAACTTTTTCATTACTTACAAAACATTATTAAAATTACATATTTGATAATATAGCAAGTCTAAATAATCTCCAAAAAAGAAAAACCATAACCAAAGTTGTAATAGGTTAGGCAGTACGAAGTTCGCCGGGTCGACTTGTTTATTATATACCTACGAACCCTAATCAAATTATGTTTAAGTTAAAACTAAGAATCATAAACACAAAGGGACGTAACGATCCATCCATTAAATGCACCGGGTGCCTCACCGACTATTGGATTAGATAGGTCACACACGTTGCCCAGGGTTGTCACGGCAGGCAGGGCTTTGCTGTAACCGGGTCGATCGCTGCCCCAGATACCCCTCTCTACAACATCTCATTGCAATAGTGAACTCAGACATTGAGGCTGTGGTGAATCGTTGAGATTTATTAAAAAAACAGCTTACGCACGGCGAACTTTGTGCTGCACTACAATATTAGTTTGCACCTTTTTTATAGCCAATGTAGTATTCTCTATTTAAAATTAAAAGAATATTCTACAGATTTTGTTGTTCAGGCATAATGAGGATTGTATTAGTGAAATAATGTTTTAAATTAGTACTGTAGCATCGGAGGCTATTCTATAGATACTGGTTATTTGATAAAAGGCGACCTTATCACTAGAAGAAACGATTAAAAGCTGATAAATTAATTATTAAAACTGTTTGTTTTCATACTAATATGTTTTATAAATGCGAATGTTTGTTTGTATGTTTGTTACTTATTTACGTCTAAACGGCTAGAGAGATTTAAATAAAATTTGGTACGGAGTTAGCTGACACCTTTTTTTTTTTTTTTTTTTTTTTTTTTTTTTAAGGCGGGGAAACTCCTAATGAGTACCCTGCAGCCCCGGGGGGAGCCGCAGGGTTATGTGGGGTTCGCACCCACTAAAACCCCGCCGGTGTCCTTCTCGGCTGATAGCAGGAGGGTCGCGGGTAAGCCTGTGGAATTCTCCGCGACCCCCCCCAGCATTGGCTGTGTAGCCTCTTCACGGGGGACAGGTGGTGATAGTCCCCCCTGAGCGCGGATGGCTCTTCCTACGCCCGACGACGGAACTGGACACCTCGTTCCGTCGTCCTTCTCGGGGCCGTTATGTGACTACACGAGGCCCCCGCCTCGTGCACCCAACGACCCCGGGGTCCTGCAGCGGTGCTGCAGGGCGGATCGGGGCCTATCGGCCCCGCCACGGCGTATGTGATCCATCGTGGTGGGACCTTTGAGGCCCCGCCCGCTCTCCTCCTCGACCGCCCCATCCAGCAGTCGAGCGGGAGCAGGGCTTGTCACTCCCCACATGGCACCACGTAACGTGCCATGTTGGAAGCGTCAAGTCCCCGCCCCTTCCTCCTCGACCGCCAGGTGCTACTAGCCGTTCCACCTTGGCCGCAGCACCCAGCGATCGTGTGTGACAGTGCCCTGGATAGGACACTGCCACCCTCTCCTACGGGGCATTGTGAGCGCCCCATCGCCACGCCCATTGCGGCAGCGACGGCGACATCAAGCCGACCGCAAAGCGTGGAGAAATGACAGCCCGGCATCTACTCCCCTGCGGGTTCGGATCAGCCGGGTAGACCTGTGATCCCAACGGTTGGCGACGTAGTCATCAAGCCAACCGTGGGCAGGACTATTGTTCCCGGCATCTAATAACGCAGGGTTTCTAATCAGCCGAGCCATCAATCCCCACGTGGACGTGCCATTGGGAAGCTCCCAATCCCCGCACTCCATCTCGTCGCCATCCTTCTTCTCCAATCTCTCCTCCTTCCTTCCCTCATTTTTCTTCCTCGCTCAGCAGGGCTTGTTAGTCCCCCCACGGCGCTGAGCAGTTCGCCGTGGTGGAAGTCTCAAGCCCCGCTCTCCGTCTCGACTCACACTATGCTCTCTGATAGGGCAGAGAGCATGTGGAGCGCCACTCCCGCCAGATTATTAGCCACCGGACGATCACACCAAACGGGAAACGAAAAGTGTGATCGTCCGCTGTTGCCCAGGGTGCACCGCGTGGAGGTTCTCTGGCCAGCACCCCGAGTTAGCTGACACCTGGATTAACACATAGCCTATTTATTTTCCGTAATAAACTACGGGTAATACCGTGGGGCACAGCTAGTATAATAATAATTTTCAGTTCGTTGCATAAGATAAGCTTATCTGAGAATGGTGCCCATCACGCTTTGTTTGTGCGCTGGCGAAGCCGCGGGGTACCCACTACTTTTTCATTTTTCATATTTCGAATTAGCTCAAGATTATTAAAAGATTTTAAACAATTCAAAAAAACTTTTTATCAAAAAATTAAACCGCCGAAAAAACTGAAAAGCATTAAATAATTGGGAAACATTTTCTATTAGGACTTAATTTACTCACTTCTTAAAGTAATTTTGGCTAACCAAGAAATTTTAAGTCGGTGCCACACCACACAAGCAAATTACTTAACTACCTATAGCGCGATTCGCGGCGGCACACGTTTTTCGGTTATTTCTTTGAATTTCAGGTAATTTAGTGATCGTTATTCGTTGATTCTGTGGCACCGACTCAAAATTTCTTGGTTAACCAAAATTACTTTAAGAAGTGAGTAAATTAAGTCCTAATAGAAAATGTTTCCCAATTATTTAATGCTTTTCAGTTTTTTCGGCGGTTTAATTTTTTGATAAAAAGTTTTTATTTTTTGCTTTTCAGTTTTTTTTGGGCTAATTTTTTTGACCCCAGCCAATCACCCTCCACAGGGTGGTCGCACCCCACAAGGTGGCCACACAACCTGGTGAAGGTTTAGGGACTAACAGAATGAGGTTCGATCACGACCGGTCGGTGAGGCGATTTTTGAGGGAGGCCTATGCCCAGCAGTGGACGTCTATCGGCTGAGATTATGATTATTAACATTCATATAAAAAAGACTCATAATTATACCTAGCAGTTATCATGTAAATCACAACACGGCAAAACAATCTGTGAGTGAACAATAAAGTCACCCCTTTTTTCCACCCTTATGGTTGGAATTTTATTTTAAAATTTTTATGGGACCAACTTCAAGGTATACCCTGTCGATTAAAAAAGGAATTATCAAAATCGGTCCACACAGTAAAAAGTTATGCGTGATCATACATAAAAAAAAAAAAATATATATACGCGACGAATTGAGAACCTCCTCCTCTTTGTTTTTTCGTCGGTTAAAAACAGTCCATTCAAACAATACAACGGGGCAACACGGTCTTATTAATAAAGGTCTCAGTTGAATAGTTGTAGAGAGAATTCAACGCCGCGCCATAAAGATTTCTCGTGAAACTATTCGGAGCCAACAATTCGGATTAAGGCTTCGAAGGAAATAGGAGCGGGGTGAGCTGCCAAGTTAAGTCAGGGTTAAGACGGTTTAGACCTGGCATGAAGTATCCGCCTAATAAAATAGGTATTATATTTTTATTTGCATCTCTACTCAACGGTTAATATTTGTGAGGTCTTTTTTTTTTGTAAAAATACGCCCTGCAGTAGTACCGGGCTGAAGAATAGAACTGAGGTATCCCCTGCCTGTCGTAAGAGGGGACCCCGGGGTCGTTGGGTGCACGAGGTGGGGGCCTCGTGTAGTCATATAACGGCCCCGAGAAGGGCGGCGGAACGCGGTGTGCAGTTCCGTCGTCGAGCGTAGGAAGAGCCATCCGCGCTCAGGGGGGACTACCACCACCTGTCCCCCCGTGAAGAGGCTACTCAGCCAATGCTGGAGGGGGTCGCGGAGCTGAAAACAAAGTTCGAGAGATCTCGTGACCTCCTTGCAAACAGCCGAGATGGACACCGGCGGGGTTTTAGTGGGTGCGAACCCCACATAACCTTGCGACTCCCCCCGGGGTCGCAGGGTACTCGTTAGGAGTTTCCCCACCTAAAAAAAAAAAAGGTCTTTAAAAATTCAAAAATTATCATCATTTCTCATAGATGGCCACAAGGACAAACATTTAATGGGGGTTTTCGAGACCGTTATTGCCACTTTTGACAGGAGGGTTCGCTTCTGCTTTTGTTATATATTGTTGCAAACATCGTTTCGATATTTTTGAAGTCCATCGCATGCCAACCCTATCACAAACTGTTAACAATTATGTAAAAGTTGAAGAAAAAAAGCAATGGAATGAAACTGTTTTCAACCTATAGGAAGGTCAAACAAAGGTCAAAATCATTTTTGACGTAATATCCCTAAATGTAACGATTTAAGTAAAATCAAATTTATAAAAAAAATATAAATTACTATTCCTATACAAACTTACCTGTAAATCACAATATCACAAAATATATATTATAAAAATTACATCCCCCATTCGGTTGGTACAATAGTGGCTGTCAAAATAAGAGACTATGACCCCAGGTTTAATTTTTTAACGAAAGACGCTGGTGCCTGTCCTTCGGGCATTCCCGTAGTTGCCTAAAACACTAATGGTCACGATAATAACAACAAAATTATCAAAAGCTCTGACAAATCTCTATCAAAATGTCAGTATCTCTCGGAGGATGGCTGCCTTACGAAATCTTTTATAAGTTTTATTTTTCTTCTAATCTCAATCCAAAATTCTTTCACTCAGTATCCAGTCAGTTTCTTGGTATTTCTGGCCAGGATTTATATTGCATTCCCATGTTAGTCTTGTACTTATTTTATTATATCTATGTTTGGACAACGCAAGCGTATGGCGTTGTGCCAACATGCAACGGGTGTGAGGGTCGCTTGGCCTCTGATGTTCAGGGAATACAGCAAGCCAGGGTTTTGTTGGCTGGCCTTAATAGTTTTTACGTTCCTAAACTAGACTTAACTAGGTACCTACCTATGTCAAGTTATTTAGCGTTTTATTAAGTGAAGAGAAGAAATGTTTTGCGTTTTGAAAGAAATAAAAAAAAAAAGTCGTAGCTTTGTACAGTGGCGGACACGATCGGCGTAACACTTCCGGTTTTTCTGTATTGCAAAATAGCTCTTGTTCTTTGGTTATACAGTCTAGGGTTGATGAAACCATAGACAAATCTGTGACGTCCTCCTAGTCCGCCACTGTACGTCGCGGTTTTGTTATATTGTATAAGTATGCGAAAATCTAGCGAATAATTTAGTTCTCCTGCTTTTTCCAGATTTGATTTTGATTACAGTAAAAAATTACGTTTTCGAATCATGTTTAAACTTTTGTATTTGATTAGCGAAATGCGTCGCAAGGAACGTGACAAAATTTTAAGAACAGAATCCTATCGCGCGTAGGCTTCTAGATTAAACATATATTTTATTTGCTATTTTGTATAAAATTTAAGTGTTTATGTGAGTGTGTGTGTACTTAACGCACACAGGTGCCCTAGACACCCTACGTGGAGCAGGTGAGCGCAATATTTAATTTTGTTCCCGGAAGTTGTTCACTTATCCAAAGGAAATGGAAAATTTATACTCACTCCGCAACCAATATGAACTTTTCGTTCTGATGTTGGAACTCTGTCTCAACCTCAAAACGTAGAAATGTCTTAATGGCTGAAGACGCATAGAATTTCTTTTAAGCAATTTTTTTTGTGTTGACTTTTATTTTATTTTGAGAAGTTTAAAAGCTATAATTTTGAAAAGAGAAGAAAATTCTATGTAAGTATCCATAATCTTATCGCAAACTAGAAAATGAAGAATTTTGTAAGTAGATATTTTCTTTTACTTTATTATATTACTTTTTTTTG
The DNA here is from genome assembly GCA_951802225.1 of Euspilapteryx auroguttella. NCBI lineage: Eukaryota > Metazoa > Arthropoda > Insecta > Lepidoptera > Gracillariidae > Euspilapteryx > Euspilapteryx auroguttella. The sequence goes on from OX637656.1 coordinate 8,065,160, forward strand.
GTCTAAAGGTAGTAGTAGTAGTAGTAGGTAAATTATGAGGTAAGTCTAAGTATAGATTTTAATTTGTTTCAAATCTGTTTGATAAGTACTGGCTGGAGCAGACTTAAAAGGTCTGTAGAAAAAAAAATCACGTTCCAGTTTCTCCATCAATCACAGCTCATTGTATTTGCGTTAACTTAAGCACAAAAAAAAGAAAAGATTAATGACTGGCCAAGACCTAGGTACTTGTTTAGAGCCAATCAATATCTAATTTAACAGAATTTGCAATCAATCAATATATATAAAACTCTTCCGTTACTGACTGACTGACTGACTGACAGAAAACGCAGAGCCGAAACTACTGGGCGGAGCGGGCTGAAATTTAGCACGTGGGTTCCTTGAGGAGTGTAGGTGAGCACTAAGAAATAATTTACCGAAATTCCTATTGGAACGGGAAAAAACTTGATTTTTGTGTTTATGAGATATATGTACGAGTGAAACCCCGGGGCAGCCTCTATTAAGAATATTAAATAATGGAATACTAGGTGCTTCAGCAGATTAAACTTGTTTTATTAATTTAACCTAAATACTTAATTTGTGTATTAAGATTACAGATGCTTTTATTTTTGACACCTCAAATTTTTTTGTTAAACATCAGCATGTTTAATAAAGTAATTTTTCTTAAACATTCCGACCGTACTTACTAATATAAATAATCTAGAGTCCGGCCTGACCTGACCACCTTTGCCTATTTTACCTTTCAAAACTTCAAACTTGGGCTTAAACTAAAAGGGACTAGAAGATAACATAGACTTTAGGATCGATACTCAAGTTGAATATTTTATGTGACCTCTCCACTATAGGAGGAAGTTTAGAAATTGTCATTTTGAAGAGACAAGAGTAATACGGGAAGCTTTATTTTGTCATGATTTACGAGATAAAATATGGCCGATTCGCTAAAATCTAACCAAACATTGGATAAACTTTGTACAAATTTGTAGTTAACTTAGAATCTAATAAGTGCATACCTTTTGTCCTATGTTAAAAGCTATAGCACAGCTAAAGTAGCGCCACCAGCGAAAAAAATATTTTTTTACTAAACTAAGGCAAATATCAAATTAAGGCCCTAGTATTTTAAGTGCCCTTAAAATAATAGGCTGCTTTATCTAGTGGAATACTGTGTCACATTTTTGATATTTGCCTTAGTTTAGAAAATATTAATTTTTTTCGCGGGTGGCGCTTCTTTAGCTTTTTTTTTTTTTTTTTTTTAAGGCGGGGAAACTCCTAACGAGTACCCTGCAGCCCCGGGGGGAGCCGCAGGGTTATGTGGGGTTCGCACCCACTAAAACCCCGCCGGTGTCCTTCTCGGCTTATAGCAGGAGGGTCGCGGGTTAGCCTGTGGAATTCTCCGCGACCCCCCCCAGCATTGGCTGTGTCTTCACGGGGGGACAGGTGGTGGTAGTCCCCCCTGAGCGCGGATGGCTCTTCCTACGCCCGACGACGGAACTGGACCCCTCGTTCCGTCGTCCTTCTCGGGGCCGTTATGTGACTACACGAGGCCCCCGCCTCGTGCACCCAACGACCCGGGGTCCTGCAGCGGTGCTGCAGGGCGGATCGGGGCCTATCGGCCCCGCCACGGCGTATGTGATCCACCGTGGTGGGACCTTTGAGGCCCCGCCCGCTCTCCTCCTCGACCGCCCCATCCAGCAGTCGAGCGGGAGCAGGGCTTGTCACTCCCCACATGGCACCACGTAACGTGCCATGTTGGAAGCGTCAAGTCCCCGCCCCTTCCTCCTCGACCGCCAGGTGCTACTAGCCGTTCCACCTTGGCCGCAGCACCCAGCGATCGTGTGTGACAGTGCCCTGGATAGGACACTGCCACCCTCTCCTACGGGGCATTGTGAGCGCCCCATCGGCACGCCCATTGCGGCAGCGACGGCGACATCAAGCCGACCGCAAAGCGTGGAGAAATGACAGCCCGGCATCTACTCCCCTGCGGGTTCGGATCAGCCGGGTAGACCTGTGATCCCAACGGTTGGCGACGTAGTCATCAAGCCAACCGTGGGCAGGACTATTGTTCCCGGCATCTAATAACGCAGGGTTTCTAATCAGCCGAGCCATCAATCCCCACGTGGACGTGCCATTGGGAAGCTCCCAATCCCCGCACTCCATCTCGTCGCCATCATTCTTCGCCAATCTCTCCTCCTTCCTTCCCTCATTATTCTTCCTCGCTCAGCAGGGCCTGTTAGTCCCCCCACGGCGCTGAGCAGTTCGCCGTGGTGGAAGTCTCAAGCCCCGCTCTCCTTCTCGACTCACACTATGCTCTCTGATAGGGCAGAGAGCATGTGGAGCGCCACTCCCGCCAGATTATTAGCCACCGGACGATCACACCAAACGGGAAACGAAAAGTGTGATCGTCCGCTGTTGCCCAGGGTGCACCGCGTGGAGGTTCTCTGGCCAGCACCCCAGCTGTGTTATCCCTCTTAAAGAAATGCTGTCGCACTAAGCGGGTATTTTATTTTATTAAAAGGGATTTCTTTTTCGAAACTACGGAGGAAATTGCATTATTTAAATGTAAACTACATTAAATACATACCCTAAAAAGCAAATTTTTGCAATGTGCCTAAGTTGTAATTACTTTGAAAATTTATTGTGTTGTGTAGCCTATTGCACAGTACAGAGTACATGCATCACTGGCTACTGGCTAGGCTTCGTGCCAAGTCTCCAAAGCTTATCGTTGGCTTAGATCCCTGACTAAGTGCGGTCTAAGTTTCTTTGTCACTTGAATTAGTTTTGATTAAGAATTGCTTTAGTTCTCTATATCGTTTCTAGCCTAGGTCTCTTACCTCTTTTTTTTTCAATTGTTATTTTATGCTGTGTAGATAAACTATCTCTTTTTGTGTGCCTGAACTAGTTTAGTAGTCCTAGTCTAGTAACATCAATGTCTTTATTCCCCGAAGATTTAGGCAGAGGCACAAGTTCATCAGAGCCGTCCCACGTTTAGCCGAGTTTTATGTAAATTACGTTTCGACTCAAAAAAAATAATTGTTTGTCTTTACGCGTAGCGGATTCTATGAGTGAGAACATGGTATAAGTACTCAAGCCGATCGATAATTATAAATACGGGTAGGCAATCAAGTCCATCCTATACCGGAAGCGGAAATTGCGCCACGCTGATCTAACGACCTATTAGCTGATGCCCCAACTCATCAGTTTCTACTATATGATTTTATCAGCAAACTACAGAAATTATTTGTGTAATTAGTGATTTTACCATTAAATTATTTGCACATGATGGTTCTTCTAGTAATCCTACTTGTTACTAATATAATGAATCCAAAGTTTGAGATAATGTTTTCTAAAACATGACCTCTGCCTCTGCTATTAAACTTTTTCAAATAAACTCGATCTTCACGCAATCTGTTTCCGTTATATGATTATATGTCAGTTGTATTGCTACATCAGTCTTCGTGAACATCTTCACTCACAGAAGACTTACAGAAAATATAATACGTCTTTACAACCTTGATCACTCGTACTTTTTTCTGCTGTCGATACTACTTTCAGCGAAAAATGCAAGCATAACATAAGCCTAGCAGGAAAAACGAAAAGAAAAATATTAATAACCTACTCAACATAACAAAACTATATCCAAATGGTACAAAAATAAACCCCGCAAATCGTCCCAGAAGATATCATAATAAGTCAGTACCAGGAGCCTAAAAAGGGAGTGTCACAGGCAGCAGGACGTGAGTTATGCCAGGCCCTTGGCGCCTAATGAGCGGATATCAAGTCGCGTGCTTGTTTCAAAATCAGATATTAATGCCTACGATTTTTATCATCGACTTCGATGTCAAAAGATATGCATTGAGAAACCTTTGTCTAATTGGGTTTGATATTTTTCCTTTACAGCAACTGTGTTTACATCAATAAAAATACTTGTGTTCTCTTGGAATAAAATTCTATGTTAATTTATAAAGTTTTCTAGCATTATAATTATTTTAAATACAATATATTTTAAAGGGATTAAGGAATTTTTACTTTAAAAAAATGGTTGCAATCATGAAGTGCAGTCTTAAATGAAAATTTTGACTATCACAATCACAGTAAAGTTTAGAAATCGATCACACACAAGGTGCACCTAATAGTGATTACGAAACAATTAATTAATAATATAAGCACACAAAAAATACAAATTCTATACAAATAATTTTACGAATTTGTACAAAGTGCGCTTTCTATATCATATATTTAGGGACACTATTTACTAATCTGTGCGTACAGTTTACGTCTGTAGAAGACGACATCTCTGCCCTTTTTTGCTACCCTGGTACTTCGAATGGAAATGGACGGACGGACGGACTGAATGAATTTGGTGGATGTAGTAAATGAACAGAAAATTATAGTTAGTAGAGCAGTTAGTTGATATATTATTATACGCTTTTTCTTACCCAAAACCGTATTTGAAGTTAAATTTTAGGCTGTTTTTTGCAGGCGTTTTTTAATGTTTTTTTTTAAATCAAGGTCTAGCTGCAATATTACTATTACTAGTCATTAAGCTGTGCTAATGTGGTAATGTACTGTGCTTGGTACATAAATATGTCGTTTTAAATAAATTATTACATTGTAACTATTGTTAGTAAAGTATTTAATCCTGTTTTTTAATGCGACAAAGTCTTCATTCATTCATATCCTCACAAAAAACAGTCCCATTTTTCACTCTGTGATCCTAGAATAGCGCTAGCGCTAATTCATTTGAGGATATTTTATTGAATCTCGCCTGTCTATGTTTAATTTAGGTTCCAGAAATACAATGTTACTTTTTAATTTAATAATCCATCTTCCATTTTGTAGATGTGCTTCATTATGCTGTAAGAAAGGTTTTGCATTGACGAAGCAGTTTTAATAAAAAAATAAGTTTTCAAAGTTATATATTTTAGAATCTGTTTTTATTTAGGACTAGAGGCTGCCTTGCGGTTTCACTCACGCAGATTTCTCATAAACACAAAAATCAAGTTTTTTCCCGTTCCCATGGGAATTTCGCGAAATCCTCCTCTTAGTGCTCACCTACACTCTCTGAGGAACCTACATGCAAAATTTCAGCCCGCTACGCCCCGTAGTTTCGGCTCTGCGTTGTCTGTCAGTCAGTAACGGAAGAGTTTTATATATATTGACTAGAGGCTGCCCTGCGGTTTTTCCCGCGCAGATTTTTCATAAACACAAAAATCCCGTTTTTACCCGTTTCCGTGGGAATTTCGGGAAATCCCTTCTTAGTGCTCACCTTTACTCCCCAAGGAACCCACGTGCTAATTTTCAGCTTTCTACGCCCAGTAGTTTCGGCTCTGCATTGTCAGTCAGTCAGTCAGTAACGGAAGAGTTTTATATATATTGACTAGAGGCTGCCCCGCGGTTTTTCCCGCGCAGATTTTTCATAAACACAAAAATCCCGTTTTTTCCCGTTCCTGTGGGAATTTTGGAAAATCCTTTCTTAGTGCTCACCTACACTCCCTAAGGAACCTACATGCCAAATTTCAGCTTTCTAAGCCCAGTAGTTTCGGCTCTGCGTTGTCTGTCAGTCAGTCAGTCAGTCAGTCAGTAACGGAAGAGTTTTATATATATTGATGATTAATTTAGGCTTAGTAAAAGTGCTTACTGCTCGCAGTGTGTTATGTTTATGTTTTTTGTATCTTAATTGTATAAAAAAGTATATTCAATCATATTCTTATCCCGAGGATTTTTCTTTTTACAACTAGTACCTATTTTCTAGGAACTAAGGTGGATAACCGGAAAAACGCATAACTCTACAAGAACTCCCAACTATTTTTTTTTTTGTAAAAATATCATTTTGTTATCGCGTGTATGTGACACAGCGCAAGTCCAAAATTACGATTGTCTTTTCCTTTATTTTTCTATCTGTAACAGCTATCTGCTATGAAACTAAGCGCAAAAGACAAGCTGAGCGATTTGTTATTTAAAATTTATAAAATATCTCCTTATTTTCCAATACTTAATTAGTAGTACAATGAATACTTAAGCTTTCATTACACCCAATGCGATGCCGGTAAAGTTCTATTCACACTTAGATCCCCTTACTTAGATAACCTATTTCTCAAGAGAGCCTGAAACACACAATAAAAACTAACCAGAAAACAAACATCAATTCATCTTAAGGTAGTCTTTTGGCAAATCCTTGTTTTTAAGAGATAATTCATTGATATAATGTATATCATACCACCGACATATCACTATCGACAGCAACTGACGAATTTGTTTTTGTATTAATAATATATTTGTTTTTTTATTTTAAACTCCGACCAACTAGTAGTAAAATATAAAGCTCATCCTAGCGTTTATATTTTGAGTTCTAATTCCGCTGCCGCTTTGTTCCGTGGCACAACCGCGAACGTTTTCCGCATACATATTTCGAGTCAAACATTTCCATATCCTTCAAATATATCAAAATGTTCCGAATATTTTATTCTGTCGGTATCAAGCAGCCGTTTTGTGGTAATCTTCGTATGATCTATAGCCGTAAATGACACTTGAGCTAAACTGCACATTAGTATATTTTGGTGACAAAAAAGTGGTAAATTACTTCTAGATCGAATTCCTGAGTTGAACAATAATAATAATAATAACGCATCACACTCAGAGATCCTAACTAGAAAGAATCTGTATCTAGGGTGCCCGATACATACAGAGACAAACATTACACCCAGACCGGAAACAAACATCAACATTCATCATAACAATGTTCGCCCCGCCGGGAATCGAACCTAGGGTGCACACGCTTCTCAGTCCACATCACTGCCAACTGAGCTTCGGAGCAGTCGAAGTTTGCTTTCACTTCGACTGCCTCCGTGGTTCCGTCGTCAGTGGTTATCTTTGAGGCGTAAATACCCGGTTCATTTCCCGGCGGGGAGAATTGCATTAGTATTGATGAATCAATATCTAAGAGTTCTTGGGTATCATTGTTTATGTGGCACACAGGATATGATTTTAGAAAATATAAATATATCTATAGAAACATTTCCTTCAAATAAAAAAGGAAGTTAAAATTTAGTACTTAGGTACTTAAATTTTTCAAATGTTTTAAAACATTTTAAAAGTAATCGGTCTTTCTTTGTGAACGAGAACGACGAGGCCCTCGTTTGCACCTAATTTGTATATCACTTTTTTCGATCTCTTCTTTTTTTGTGAAACAAATGGGGTCAGCTTTGCATTCTGCAGTTAAAAACAAAAGAGGGGGCATTTGAATTACTCTGGTCGTGAATCTTTGATTAAATACGCTTTCTTTTCAAACCATTGAAAATACAAAATACTTCTAACAACATAGAATAAATCTGCAGTTCTATTCTACAAAATAAATCTGCAGTGCTATTAATAATCACAATACTTTAGATACTATTCTACTATGATAACTTAGTAAATTAATGAACTCTCTTGAAATTTAACTCGCATACAACGCACAGCTCAAACAATGGAAAAGAGACTTAGATATCAATGTGATAGAATAGAAACTTGAAATTTCCTTAGGAGATCAAAATATGATTATGGAAGAAAGAAAGAAAGAAAACATTTAATTACAGCATCAACAAACGTATCGAAAATTATATGAAATTTCCACGGAAATCTTAAATAAGCTTTAAATACTTTAAGCTGACTTACTGAAGCTCCAGCATACTTGTCATGAGATCAAACAAAACATTGTTAGATAAGTATATGATATAGATTTACTTAATAAAAATAAATCCGGTTTTACAAGTGGATACGCCCTTAAAATTGTAAAACAGTTTTTTTTTCCATATAAACATAAAAGCTACTTTCGTAATATCTTTACGTCATTTTGCAAAGATGAAGAAGAGATATTTCGAGATAGCGCATGGCGCCTCCGGGGGCATTCCTGAAAGGCGCTTTATTTTATTGTTTCTGCTTGCGGGACTTTATTTTTCTGGCATTGTTTCAAATTAGGAACAGAAGGGTTTTGAAATAGTTTAACCCTTTTCGTAGTTCTATGGCTTTTTATTATAAAAAAAATAATTTTAACTGCTATTTCCTAATCTGAACTTAAAAGGTGTTTGAAGCTTATGCTGAGTTAGTGTCATTATACAGTTTCAGCGACATACATAAAAATTTAAATTTAACTTAGTATATTTTTTATATTTATTTAATTTATTTACTTAGTTTTATAAAAAAATGTGTGTCGATATAAAGATTCGATTCCCTAGGGTTATAAAAACCAAAGTAGGGTCTTATTCAGCAGGATGCCTGCTAATCTGTGTATCCCGGATACCGGATACGTTGCCCGCTTGCCCATTCTGGCCTTAATAATGGACAAACTGACCTCCTCGTATCAAATTTAATTTTAATCCAGACTGCCCATGGATATCTTGTTAGACTGGAATAATAAGAATGGTGTTCATTTTAAAGTAAAAGCGTTATATCATAGAGCGCTTTATAATACGTCGCTGTAATGTTTGATTTGTATAAGTTTTGTGATAATTTCATAAACTTAATTGACATATTTCTATGTCAATAAATAATCTAAGCAAAAATAAGGCCGCTCATTGGAATCAATGTAATTATTATCTAAACTTACCAAATTTATCGCAAAAATTGTGCTAGCCCCATTGCTCTCCGCTACGCCGCCGTGCTACGCCGCGCCGCTGCACTCGCTACGCCGCCGTGCTACGACGCGCCCCAGCACTCGCTACGCCGCCGCCATTGCTACGCCGCTGCTGTTGCTACCTTTTTTATATCGAGCATACTCTTTTTCTTGTAACGTTATTGAAATAGATAGATAAAAAATTTATTCATCACACAGCACAGATACAAATCAGTTTACATAAGCAAAACTTAAGTAAAACAATAATACATAATATTATAAATAGTAAAAATACGTTACTAAACTTGCATATTTGCAAGGACAGCCTAAAATTGTCTACGTACTGAACCCAACGATGCGCCTAACAAAACATCACGAAGGCTGCTACACCGCAGATTAGAACTCGCTTACACGTTGTTTGCTAGTTTTGCTCCTGTGTCGTCCGCGTCCGGTGATCAGTGTAAAACCGAGCTAAGTAAACAAACATAGGGTTAATTTTAAAGCGTTTTACAACACCCGCTCCAAGCATTGTGTTATTATTACCTAGTATAAGCAATAATGCCGTTTCCGTAAGGGGTTTTCTGGCAATAAAAACCCGAATGTTGATTATCATTTTACTTAAAAAAACATATTTTGTAAAAATATAAAATAAAACTCTTGGTATAATACACAGTTTCATAATTAAACTGATACTCAAACAAAGAAAGAATTTCAAGTGTCATACGGGATTATCCGACCAGATGGACGGATGATCTGCGCAAGGCTGCGGGTCCACGCTGGATGCAGGCCACCTGCGATCGGTACAGATGGAGAGCCTTGAGGGAGGCCTATGTCCAGCAGTGGACGTCCTACGGCTGAAATGATGATGATGACGGGATTATAACATCTTTGATATTTGCCATTATTGAAACGGCTTTATTATCCGCCTTTTAATATAGTAATCATTAGTATTTTTATTATTAAGTAGAATTTATTTAATTTTAATTTCTATCTCAAGCAAATTGCGCTTGCCAAAAAAAGAACTAAGGTACAACACTGCTTTGTAACCACAGTTAAAAGTTATAAATACAATAGAATTTGGTTTAGACCTGATATTTTCAGTTCGGTCTAAATTCGTCATTCATAGAACAAACTCTGCCCGTGGACCCAACTGAATCATAAAGGAGCATCCTTCGGCATCTGAAATTGGAATGAAATTCGGCTGCAATTGCAGAAAATAGTCGACGCGTTATTATTCCGCGTGTAAGCGGGAATTTGTCGTCGGAACATTGCTGGGTTTTGTTCTGGAGGTGTTCTTACTTCGGAAATACGCAATGGACAGCTACTTAGTTTCTCATCGCCGTAGATGACAAGGCTGTAATATGGGCGACTAACTACATAAACAATAAATTTAAATAAATTAGTTAGTTGACAAAAAGCGTCCTAATGCTCAGGGGATCTATTGTCGTTCTTAATTAAAATAGGAATGAATGACATGTGATAAGTGTACTTTGTGTTTATAAGGTGAATCTATTTGTTTATACTTACAAAAGATTCACCTATAAACCCGTATTGAAGGTATACTTATCACATGTCGAAGGCTTTTTCAGTCTTATTTTCATGAGGACGACAACATAGCCGCGCTGTTCACTAACCTACTAACCTAAAAAAAAAGTATATGTCAGGCATAAATGCAACAAATACTTACATTAATTAGAAGTCTCATAGAAGAGTAAGTTCTATACAGGAAAATGAGTATTCAGTGTCAGGGAGTTTCCCGTAAATTCGTCCGGACCGCTGGCTCTTTTCAGAAGTTGCGGTTAGTTTTACGCTCTCGGGCGGTTATTGTTCGCGGTATTTTGACTTTAAATTCAAATCTGGAACGCCTTCGTCTCTGAATAATGTTTTTTTAAACCGCAGTTTAGCCCAACTTTGATATTTTAAGCGCGGCGGCGTGTGAGTTTAATTCGAAACTTTACTTTTAAAGCATTTCAATTCGACAAAACAAATATGTAGTGAGGTAGCAACCGTTCGATAAATAAACAAGTCCTTTATCCGAGAAAATCGGCTTTTTTGCGTTAGCTTGTGCTTTTACAAACGGAAGTTATGCGATCAGATAAATCTCTCAGCGTTGGCGTCTCAGCGTTCAGCAGACAGAAGGTTATGTGCCTGGAGTTTTGGAAAGTCAATGTCATAAAAGAAAACCAAGACATAAAATAGCGTTTACTCTTATCCATAAAATCTAGTGATTCTACAAAATACTAAAATTTACTGGCTACTTACGAAGTGAAATAATTTCATGATACTACGACATAACTCAATAAAAATGTATTAAAAATCAATAAATAATTATATTGTTTTCAATTCCCTCATTTAATCGACTTTCATAATTCCTCCACGAAGTTTTCCCAAAAAGAACTGTCAAACGCCGTACCAACAAAAAAAATACCTATCTAAACCAACGTAAAACCTGAATTATGTCGCTCACATGTGCGAAATCCCAGTCCCAGAAACCGAATAAGTCTTTACAGATGCATCGACGTGCCTAATCTCCGAGATTCCGACTGCGGTCTCCACTTGTGCGCCGACGCGACACCTACCGGCAGACAAGCGCTCGACTTATGAGAAAAAAAAAGGGAAAAGCGTGTGGCCAGTATCTTTCAGTTAAAGGAACCTTTTTAAAAAAAGTTTAAGACGGGCTGGATGGATATATGAAATTATCCCTAACTTTTCGAAAATATTATAATAGCTTATGTTCATCAGGGATAATGCGATTCTAATCGTAAAACTATTTATCAAATGTATGGAATGAATTAATGAAATACAAATAATTCAAATTCAAATAATTCAAATTCAAATACACTTTATTGCACACCGCCTATCCGCCTACCCTATTACTATGCTAATCACGTATTAAGTATACATATAAACATTCCTCTTAAATAAATCGCATCAAAAGTCGTTGCATAGTTTTAAAGATTTAAGCAACATAGTGACAGACGCGGCAAGCGACTTTTTTATACTATGTATTGAAGATAAAAAATTAAAAAAATATTCTTCTATAAAAGATTTCCGACGGAACCCTAGAAAAACGGAGCTAGACGCAGCCAAGGGGCGGCTGGATGAGGGTGGCAAACGTGAAAAGGAGCTCAAGAATTCTTTCCTGAAATCGGCTCTGTGTGATTTAAATACCGTACAACTTAATATACCTTCTTGGTTTGGTGTAATAGAAAAATTCTTTGTTCATTTTGTAAAAAAAAAAATACAAACCTTGTAAAACTAATATTGAAGATAAGCGAAGCTGTAATGAAATCTACCTTTGTTGTTACTAAATTCCTAAAACAATATTATAAATTTATCCTAATAATTTATTTATTAATCAATCAATATACTAAATCAATAATAAGTGAATGGGGGGATTCAGCTCACCATACCTAACAACTTTCCCAAAGCTACATGGGGCGAAATCTCAAAAGAAAAATCAGCTGTCCCATACATTAAACCCGTCAGCTGATGGAACCAATGTATAGTACAGCTGATTTTTTTTTGAGATTTCGACCCATGTTGCTTTGGAAAAGTTATTAGGTATGGTGAGCTGAATCCCTACTTTGATTTGACAACATCTTAGACAACGCAGAGCCGAAACTACTGGGCATATCAAGCTGAAAATTGCCACGTGGTTTCCTTAGGGAGTGTAGGTGAGTACTAAAAAAGGATTTCCAGAAATTCCCATGGGAACGGGATTTATGTGTTTTTGAGAAATCTGTGGGTGAAACCACGGGGCAGCCTCTAGTAATGTATAATTGCACAACATAGCAATAGCCGAGGCTGTACTAAGTTCGCCAGGTCGACTAGTTATGTTATAAGATAAAATTATAATTCTATGTGCGACCCAAACCCAATGCATGCCCGAGAGATTTCGACTTGTATAAAGTTTGAAACTATGTAGCAAATAACTTTAGGATTGTATTGTATACTTAAGTACCACAGACAATTGTCTAGAATAGAATACTGCGCGTGTTATTTCAAGTTTCAAATAATGTTCTCTTTAAAAACTATGTTGAGTGAGTTACTTAACGAAGCTTTTTCTTTTCCTTATTTCGACTATAATTACATGCCGCAATCCGCAGAAGAACCAAAGCCACTGGCATTGCCTAAAGCATTAAAAAGCTAAGTATCATGGTCAGGACGGTGCAGCACACATAAGTCAAAGAACAGGTGGTCACTTGAGCTAAAAATTTCTCGAGTAGTGACCACACACAGGAATACGCAAAGTAGAAAACTCTTACAAGTTTTTTAGTCTGAATGAGAGTTGAAAAGACAAGTCATTCTGGCGATCAGTAGGGGAGGTCTATGTCCAGCATTGGACGTCTTTGGTCTGAGATGATGTTGATTTTAGAACCTACGTCGTGCTTGTACGCTTCTTATCGATTTAGGACCAATTGTATTAAATCTCAATTCTTTTGTTTCAGGTACTATTTCCAGTAATTCAAAAGGAAACGACGCTGGTATAGCGTGAACGTGACGACGAAGCGTGGCGTTCTACTGTATCTATAGTTAGAGCAATTTCTAAAAACTATGCTCTTAAAGAAAGTGTCATACAGGATCACATTTTTGATATTTGTCATGGTTTAGGTCTAAAGTTTAAAATTTTTTTTCGCAATTGGTGCTAGGTATTGGTGTAATTGGCCTCTTAACCCTATAACGGGCAGGCACATAGTAAAAAAATCATTTGTTTTGGTCTTAGAATTTAAGTAAAATCGTGTCTATTGTGAGGACACATCTTATGCATTACAAAGGGTTAAAGTACCATCCTAATAGAGCGTATACAATAGTACAATGTAAAGACACATCCTTGATTATTAGACACAGTACCTAAAGTTGACTATGATCAAATCTATGAGGTAATGGAGACATGCCAAGATTACTAGAGTAACAATATTGTTTTGACAGACAGACGTAAAATCGATTTATGTATGAATATATTAGGAGTGCGATAGCGCTGTGAGATGGGCTGTGTGTGTGACCTGAATATTGTTTGACGGGATGAGCATTCTACTGTAGTTTGATTTGTAAAATCGTTGTCTTTATTTTATATTTAATCAAACAAATATAATTTTTTCATTGTAGCCGCTTTTAGCCGATACAATCGTCATTTTCATGTTTGAATTTTACGAAAAAATTATTTCTAAATAGTCAAATAATCGTAGTTAAATAGGTCCCATATCAATAATCAATGTGTGTAGTGTAGATAATCGAGGAGGTTTTACATTGTACTATAAAATTGTATACACTGAAAAGTGCTGAAAAGTCAAAGTCAAAGTCAGTCAATAATCGTGATTATTTCTAACCAATAATATTTTTCATGACATATGTAAAGTGTAAAAATTGCGATAGTGTCATTATCATAATCTCAGCCGAAAAGCGTCTACTGTTGGATAAATACCTCTCTCATATATCCCCACATACACTTTGGGGGTGGTTTGCTATAACCGCCACGCTTGGCAGGGGGGTTGGCGATCGCAACAGGGCTCTTTAAGTTTCTCAACAAAGGACGCCGCTGCCTATCCCTCATGTGTTTCTTTAGTCGCCTTTTACCACCCAATAAGAGGACTCTGGTAACTGGCCACCATAGGCGCAAGCGCGTAATAATACCATAGGTATATATATCCAATAAAGGATATAATTCAGAAACTAGTTTCCCTAATAGTATCTTAAAATCTTGAAGCAGTTTAAATAATTTATTACTAACTACTTTGCAAATAATTTTGCAAGTCAGTGTTCATAAAAGTTTCTCTTTCCCACTAGTTAATGATCGATCCTACTATCGATATTGCTTAATGAATCGAAATCAAATCTAGATAAATCGCGTAAGCACGTATAGATAACAAGGTCTAGTTTCCCAGGCTTCCTGTAACCACTAATACAGGGCTCATGAAACTTTAGTAGGAGACGTCAGAAGTTAGTGATATATGCCTCGACCTTTCAAGATTATTTTGCCCGATGCGGTAACAGCAACAGCTGCCGGTTATGTAAACTAGGTACCTATAAATATTGTAACACGGTTATATTGATTTATTTTGTACAAGACAACCTTAGAAATTCACACAATCAATATATATAAAACTCTTCCGTTACTGACTGAGTTACTGACTGAGTTTGTCTGAGTTTCGCAGAGCCGAAACTACTGGGCGTACAAAGCTGAAATTTGGCATGTAGGTACCTTAGGGAGCGTAGGTGAGCACTAAGAAAGGATTTCCCGAAATTCCCACGGGAACGGGAAAAAACGGAATTTTTGTGTTTATGAGAAATCTGCGCGGGAAATACCGCGGGGCAGCCTCTAGTGATATATAAAACTCTTCCGTTACTGACTGACTGACAGACAACGCAGAGCAGAAACTACTGGGCGTAGCAGGGTGAAATTTTGCACATGGGTTCCTTGGGGAGTGTAGGGGAGCACTAAGGATTAAATTCCCGAAATTCCCACGGGAGCGGAAAAAACAGGATTTTGGTGTTTCTGTGCGGGTGAAACCGCGGGGCTAGCTGTGCTAGCATATTGTGTGAATTTCTCAATTTTATAATAGGTGCCTTGCAAAATTTCAAAGTGAAAACATCCAAAGTATATTTATGTTTATAATAATGTAAAATTATAAATATCCGATGTATTTGTATTATTTGTAATTTAATTTACTTATTTTTTAATTGTTTTTTTATCTCTTTCTTTATATTTGTCGAGTGTGGCGTTGATTTAAGTCATAAGGGGTCCTAGAAAGACAGATTCGTTCTGGTATAATAATTCCAAAATCCTAGAGTAATCTCCGAGGGTAGTTTGGTTTGATGAGGATACGCAGCAGTCGTAAGTGTTGAAATGTGAATTAATTGCAGAGCGGAGGGACCGAGTCGATTTAGTGAGATTGGTTGGTTGACGTTTTGTGATTTATTTGGACATAAAACTTTACTTGAAATAGACTTAAATTTACCCACAGCTTTGTCCATATGTGATACATAATATATTGGACTTATATAAATTCCTATCATATTGCATTACGTGAACTTCGAACCGTTCTTTTCTAAATATTATTCACCTATACCTATATCACCCGGGGATAGTGTAGCTTCCTAACAGTGTAAGAATTTTTAAAATCGGTTCAGTATTCTCGGAGCCTATTTAATGCAAACAAACAAACACACAATCAAATCTATCCTATTTATAATATGAGTATAGATCGATTAGTATAAATGCCTATGTGTTGTTCTATATTTATTTTTGTATAATTTCTATAGCGTTCATCAATTATAAAGTCAAATCCTAAAACGGAAAAAATAATTCGAATAGAACCATAGTTTCAGAGTCTATTAGTTTCAAAGATCAAACAATTAGCTAACTCTTCCTTCTTTATTTGTCTAACGTAAGTTGACTTTTTTTCTTCATTAATATTACCGAGTTTGCCCTGCTGACCCATTGTAACACGGTCGCAGTTCGCGACGTGACGCGGTTCATAACTTTCCGTTCATTACGAATCAAAGTTTGAAATTGAAAAACTTTCTGTTGCGGACTCTGTAAATTCTATACTACTGGGAAATGCTGTTACTCTAGTACTGAATTATAGCTTTTAAGTTATCCTGTAGCTTAAAACAAATGATAAGATTTGTTGAAAAATCAAAGCCACAAATGATTGCAAAGTTATTGGCAAAGTGGTCAGGTGACCTGGTGAAGGTTGCAGGAGTGGCCTGGGTGAGGATCGCATCTAGAAAGAACAGTTATTATTGTGATTTTTGTCATCAATAATACACAGAGTCCTTCACAAAAAAAAAAATGCTGAGATGGCGACGGGGGGTTTTTGGGTACGAGCCCCACATACCCCCGCCGCTCACCTGAGTGAGGGAAAATGCTCTGGGCACTCCCCTGTATCAAAAAAAGGCTTCATCTGATGATAATAATTATTTTCCAGTACCTAGGGTTGCAAACTTTATAAAGTCATCAAACGACAAGCTTCAGGAATCTTGTGCTAGCTGTGCTAAGTAATCTGTGACAGCAAATAAAATATTTACACATAACATCAGCTAATACGGCAGACTGATCGTCAGCTAATTTGCAACATTTATTATAAATGCTTTTCAGTTACCGGCTGAAATTACAATTCTGGGAATCCCCGACGTGGCTTATCCAAAATTATATTTGTTGTTCGAAATCAGAATGTGTTTCATATCGGCGCGAAACGTGACCCTAATAATTTTATTTTCGCTGAGCGCTTGAGTGGAATACAGATTTTTTTTTATCATCTTGAATGGTTACAGAATTTTTTTTTTGAGGTTTCTTATTCCGTAGTGGAAATACGGATGTTTAAAATCTCTACTATAATAGGTCTGTCCTTCCGACAGCCTGTCGCAGTTTTTTTCAAGAACTCTACGATCAAACAACCCTAATTTCGGTCTCCTTATAATGAAACGAGCTTACCCGGCTTACTTCGTTACGCCATAGAATATAAGATACTACTAAAGACTTGGCTCTATAGACTTTATTCTTTTGACTGCACAGAACGAATAAACAACAACAACAAACCACCTGTCAAAATATGTAAACAACGGAAAAATATTGCACCTTGGGTTATATTATTTGAGTTTAGGTAAGGATCCCTATTTTTTTTGAAAATCTAATATAGCTTATGACACTCGGGGTTAATGTAGCTTCCTACCAGTGAAAGAATTTTTCAAATCGGTTCAGTATTTCCGGAGCCTATTCGTTACAAACAAACAAACAAACAAATCTTTCCGCTTTATAATATTGGTATAGACTTACATAAAAATCCCATTTTTCCCGTTACCATGGGAATTTTGGAAAATTATTCCTTAGTGCTCTTCCCTACACTCCCCAAGGAACCCACGTGCAAAATTTCAGCCCGCACCGCCCAGTAGTTTTGGCTCTGCATTGTCTGACAATCAGTCAAAAACGGAACAGTTTTATATAGATTGATTTATGATTTAAATAAAATAAAATACACAAAAGCACCCTACTAAATTACCTCTGTAACTAATCTTACTGAAACTCCTGTAGCTATTCAAATACGCGATACCTATCACTCACACTCGCAATTCACTTGCGCCTACCGAAGCGTGTAGTTAAAGGTAATTGCGAAGTACTTGCCCTTAATTAACCAATGTTGTAGGGTTGTTATTGTTACTCCGTACTTTATTAATTAGCGGTTTTAACCGGTTCTTTAATGACAATACTATAGTATAGAATGGCGCACAAGGATTGGCATGGGGGGGATCGTCATAATCGTTTAAAAAATTCGTAAGCTGTCATTCACAGTCGGTATTTGGAGGCTACTCGGTCGAGTATGATACTCGGACAAGTTGTTCCCGAGTACTGATTATTCTGGCTCAAGCCTTCTTTTCCTCTGCACTTCTTTCTTGAAGTCGAAACGAACTCGGCTGTATTTATTTGGAGTCATTTTGAAGTAGAGAACGATGTAAAGTTTATTTTTTACACTTTGAAATTTTATGCGAGTTCGAGCTGCGACTCGACTGTGAATGTTAGCTTTTGTCGCCTTTAACGACACCCGGGGATGGGGGATGCAGATGGGGTTGTGGTATTGTATGCTGTCACACTGTAGTATTAGAATAGATATTATCGTGGTTATTATTTATAAAAAAATCCTTTTTATTTATAAAATCAATTAATTAAATTTAAAGACACATATTAAATTTACCGATACCCCCCCCTAGTCAAAGGACGCGGGAAAGGAAACATCCGACTGCACTAATTTGCTTCACGCGATGGAATAAAATTAACACTCGAGGCACTCGCGATGTGATCGGGCTAATGGGGCGCAGAAGACGATGCTTCTAAAGCTGGGTACTCATTAGCGACCTGTAACCGTACGCATAAGCAGCGCACATAAAGAAACGATTTGAATATGGCGGCCGAACTCATGCTATCTCACGTAAGGAAGAGTTAAAAAGAGAGACAACAACTGAGATAATGTATGTACTAGATGGAAGCTATTTAAGCAGAAATGGAGAACTACTACTCGTATTCCTTGAACAATACCAAACTAATCATATGAGTGACAGAGACAAACTCATAAACTCTATATAGCCTAAGAATGCACGCGAGCAGCTTTAAGCATTTTCTAGTCTATGTTTTTGCAATTTTACCTACAGTTTTGTGTCCAGCTGGACTCAAAACCATACAACTTATACACACATACACATTTGATGACTGCTCGCATTCAGGTTCTTCTATGTTCCGTCTATAGGAAGCGCAGCGTTCTACTTTGTATAGGACAACAACATACAAAGGCCGCCAGTTTGAAATCATTTCTTCATGTGCGCAGCTTATAACATGCGTGATCTTATTCTGAAGTGATACAGTACAGTGGCAGTCTAGGATGGCGTAGCAGATTTGCCTGTGGTCTCGTGCGGCCTTGACTGTATTACCAAAGAACAAGAGCTATTTGGCGATAGACCGCTGAACACTGTACAAGGTTCCAGTGTGTACGCTTGTGAGTGCGTTGTAATCTTCGGCTTGACGCTCGCAGAAAGAACGTACGAACTATGTTTTTAGGTTACAGTGCATGAAACGGTTACGGGTACAGCTCGCTAATGAGTGCCCGCCTTAATACATACTTGTTAAAAGGCGAATGTGTTACCATTCTGATCATAATACTCCAAATATGATAGTAGAGGTCACTAGAAAACAGCAAATTTAAACTTACGACTTCATAAAGTGGCCTAAAAATACTTAACAAGATGATCCAGTGTAGATTTGTCATTTTGCTAAGGTTTTGGGGCTCAAACAGACGAACGACAATGTGTAGGCGACGACTCGCGACGCCGCCAGTCGGGGACGGCCGCGCGACTATCGCCGACCGTCATTGAGTGTCGTGCGACACTCGGTCACCAAAAGATTGTCGCGTGTAGTCATTCTTCCTTCTCCCATGGGTGTCGTAAAAGGCGACTGTGAACAACCGAAAAACGGACAGTAGCGTCTTTCGTTGAAAAACTTGAAGAGCCTAACCACACTGTCGCTCGTTTGTATGAGCCCTTAAAAGTTTTTTTAAGAGGCCTCCTAACCGGTATCGCTTTTTTTTAAACAAAAAACAATCACGTACCCACTCTTATATGTAGTTATGCTATCGCTGGCTAGCTATACTATACCCACATAGGTATCGGGGTGGGTTCAAGAAAAGCAGGCTTCTAATGAAAGCATACTTAACGTGCGCCCTCCAGAATTAGATTAAATTTTTGATTCTGTTTGCCGGCTGCGCACCCAGTAGTATTTCAACTTAATAATTCAGTATTCTGCAGTCCATTCCCTTCAACCTGACGGGACCATAACTCAGTATGTATTATTCATAATTTTCAAACGTAGAACGTAATAAAGCAGTGTAAATAAATTGTGTGGATACTTCGTTAGGCCCAAAGCAACGGGGTCCGGTTTTCGGAAGTAAATTATAGAGTTTACAATTCGCTTTGAGCTAAAGCAAATTTTGTAGTCATGAAAACTTATTTTTACAAGTATTCTTAAACATTTCTTCTTATGTATGGAATTGTTTTTTAAAATATTAAATTCAAATACACCAATGACAATAATTATACTAATACCCTCCATGGTTCAGTTGGCAGTGATGTTGACTGGGACTCCGAAAGAACAAGTTCGATTTCCGGTGGAGCCAAACTTTTTCATGATGAATATCGATGTTTGTTTCCTGGTCTGGGTTTACGAGTAGGGCTCAGATAAGACTTTTATGATCTTTTTGTGTGTATTTACATCATAGATAAGTATCTATCTAGCTAGGCTAGCAGGTTCGACTTATTTTGCAATTATTATTATTATTAACACAAAATCAGAAAAACTAAAACTAATATGAACGCTGCTTCTCATTGAAGAAAAATTCAATTTTAGCTTCTAAAAGAGGATTCAATTAAACGGGGCAGGTTCGATTCCCGCCTTTTCAGTGGAACGTATTTATACGTGAAACAGTACGTTTCTTTCAGTCGAGCGGTGCCTTGCGGGGTGGCTATTCTATAAGCGTGCGAGATATTTCGATTAATTTACAAATAAATATTGATGCAAAGTAAGTAAAGTAAAAAGCACTTTTTTGCACACAAAGTAAGAAACAAAAGTTAGTAAATTATAAGGTTAAACAAAACATTTGAATGTAATATGAAATTTGATGTATGAATGTTACAACAAACAATCGTGTGTGCAAAAGTCTAAACAGTAAATAATAACAAACTAAAGAAGCGTCGAAAAAAAAAAGATCTTTTGTAACAAGACATTATTATCAAATACGTGGAATATAACTTTAAGGCCCTGTCTTGGCTCTGAGTTAAATACTTAACCTTTCTACCATCGCTCGGCAAAAAGTATTTTCAGATAAAATAAAGTGAGGCAACTCAACGAAACGCAAGACACTTAATGGTATTTTTTCCTAAAAGAACGACAAAAACCAGCAGCATTTTCTTCTCACTTGGCGCCAAAATTGTGATCGATATATTTTTAATTTTTTCATCGCACACCTGTCCACAGACTAAGAATAGCCCCCGCCGTTTTCATTACGAGCGCACGCGAGGCTCGGTTTCTAATTTCCGTTAATTTCAGTCTCCATCATTGATTCAGCTTCTAACTGCTGATAGGACAAAGGAAATTGTGGCTCGCCCTCGCCTAGTCTATTCTGTTTGTTTTTACAATAGAAACTACTTAATGTAAATCTTTAAGTACTTGAATATTTTTAAATAGAAACATTTACTGGGTTACTGGTTACATTTACTAGTTACTTTCAATAAGTGATATCTTGTATCCTATATTGAATAAATAATTTTTGATCTATTGAGTTTTGGTGTATAACGCCTAAATACTCACTTATTAGTAAAGTACCTAGTTTAGTAAATGCTTTCTAAAAACATTAAACAAACAATCTAGTGTAAATCTGGGACATATTAGTAAAATGATTACCAAAAAGCAATCTTAAATAAAAACTTATTTAAGGCCGATAGACCCCTAGTTAACCGCCAGGCTCATTGCTCACCACCCTTTGACTCGTCTGGCACCAGCTAAGGCACCGCAGGTCATTGCTCTGATGCTACACATCGTATTTAGTTTTTTTACAAAAACTTTCGAAGAACCTCAAGTGAGCACGGTTCATTATTTTTTTTTTTTTTTTCAGGAGTCAGTCCTGTATGCCTTCAGTGTATTAAATTTCCTACACGATAAAAAAAGTAACCGTGAATATTAATGTTTCGTGTACCTACAATAATTATGCAGTACATTTTAATTAAATAATATTCTTATATTAATGCGACGATGTTAATTCCCCGTCGCATTTCAACTACTAATTTTGTCTAAATACCAACTCGACGAACACCAGAAATAGTCCTGAATATTAATCGAAAACGCAAGTTTTTAGGGCTGCCACTTGCATATTCTTTTCTCAAAGTCAAAAATACAGGGAGTTTCTGACAAGGCGGTAATAAATCAAAGGAGGGATTCTGCTCACCATACCTAACAACTTTCCCAAAGCAACATGGGTCGAAATCTCAAAACAAAAATCAGCCGTTCCGTACATTGACCCCGTCAGCTGATCGAACCAATGTATGGAACAGCTGTTATTTTTTTTGAGATTTTGACCCATGTTGCTTTGGGAAAGTTGTTAGTTATGGTGAGCAGAATCTCTTCTTTGATTTATTACCCCCTTGTCAGAAATACCCAGTATATTAAAACAACACGTATTGTACGACAAAAGGTTATAATCTAAAAAAAAAAATCTTAGGCTGACATTCACAGTCGAGTCGCAGCTCGAACTCGCACTCCAAACTGTCAAAATGTAACTTTAAACCGTCCTCCAATCTAAATTTAAATAGATAATCGAGTTCCGACTTCGAGAGAGTGAAGTATACGATAAACAGAGCACGAGACGGCTCAAAACTAATCTGTACTACTCGATAACAACCGGTCCGAGTCCAGACTCTAGCGAGTAGCCTCCAAAACCGTGGCTCCGTGGCTCAGTTGGCAGTGATGTGGACTGAGTAAGCGTGTGCACCCGGGTTCGATTCCCGGGCGGGGCGAATATTGATATGATGAATATCGATGTTTGTTTCCGGTCTGGGTGTGATGTTCGTCTCTGTGTGTGTTTCGGGCTCCCTAGATATAGGTTCTTCCTAGTTAGGGGCTCTGAGTGTGATGTGTTATTATTATTTATTATTAAAACACTTACTGTGAATGTCAGCCTTATTTTGTAGCACTTATTTGAATTCTTAGGTCTTAAACCTGAAACTTCACAACAGTGCCCTAAAAGTACCAAGCAAGATATTATAGTATACGATAAACATGTATCTAGTGTCAAACTTGATATTTTTGTATATTTGCCATGGCTTAGAAAATATTAATTATTTTGGCGTTTGGCGCTACAGTCGGTTTAGAAGGTAGGCCTCTTAAGCCTGGCAACCCTAAGCAAGCAAGAGTGGTACTAAAACGGATGCAGTCCGTCCCTGCAAGGGTACCCTCGCTAGTCGCTTCAGGAATTGCAATTAGGCTCAAACGGCGCACACTTGGCGTGGAATTCCGTTCATTAACCCCGACGACTTTGGACCGAATAAATTGATCGGGGATCTTACTCGTAGGTAGTTCTAGTGACTTTATGATCGGTAATCTAGAGTCTAGTCCAGTAGTTCCCAAAGTGGTCCGAGTGGGCACCTAGGGGTTTACGGGAGACTCAAAGGAGGTCCAAATGGGGTGTCAAAAGGTTTACCATCTAGGTACCTAAGTTTTGGGAATATGGTAAAAATGTAACTGCAAGGGGTCCTCTGAAACAAGCTTTATTTTTAAAGTGTTGTATGAAAAGAAAGTCTTGGAGCCTCTTGCAGGGATTGTACCTTATATGATCAGAGTTTCAGAGTGGCATTCAATCAATATAAGATAAGAGAATGCTAAAATGAAATAAATATACCTATTGATGTGCCAAGCAAACTTGACAGGTTTCGGTTTCTGGTCTTGACTCATTTGAAATCTGTTTTGTAGTTTTATAGAGCAAAATTTGAATTTAAGTATATAATTTTTTTTTTATTAAAGTACTTATATACTCTCGATTTTATTATACTGAACCTTGTGAAACACTATTTAATTATACATAACCATACATACAATAATAACCTCGACCCAATTGCAGCGACAAATACGCATTTGAGCCCCTCTTCTTATATTCAAACGAAAATATAATAAACAATGCAAAACAGGGAAAACGGTGAACAAAAACCTCGGAATCAGATAAGAAACATAAATTTCAATGAACTGCCTCCAACTGTCTCCTTTACGTGTTTACATCTCCCAACCGTTACGCGAGCAGACATAGCTGTCCTACTATAGCAGAATACATACAACATTGTGAACGTAACCTAATAGAGTCGTCACGTCACGATATACCGGGTGTTTCTGACAAGGCGGTAATAAATCAAAGGAGGGATTCTGCTCACCATAACTAACAACTTTCCCAAAGCAACGTAGGTCGAAATCTCAAAAAAAATAACAGCTGCTCCATACATTGGTTCGATCAGCTGGCGGGGTTAATATACGGGACAGCGGATTTTTGTTTTAAGATTTTGACCCATGTTGCTTTGGGAAAGTTGTTAGTTATGGTGAGCAAAAGCCCTTCTTTGATTTATTACCGCTTTGTCAGAAATACCCGGTATAAAACTATTCGATTCAAATAAAGAAGGCAGCGAATACTGCGCTCTGATTTTTCGACGTTGCGATGCTTCACAAGGTCAACCCTATATGTCTACCTATGCCAGTGCGCTTTCAATTTCCCTTTCATTTTCATCTCGCTGCACACGAACCCATCCGTGGCCTCATTCTCTCATTTTAAAAAGCACAAAAACTCATATTGTCTCATTAATATGATACGTCAACTAAGACTTGGCCTTATGACTCTACCATGTTTGCTAATTTACACAGTAGCTGTATATTCTTTCACTCATTTGGAGAGCTATAAACAACGCAGCACTGTGACATCCAGAAACGGCCTAAAGTTACGAGTTGTAGCTCACAAATTGTCCAAGTCCAAAAAACTTATCTATTATATGGGTCCTGAGGTTTATAATAAACTGCCTCGTGCTGTCACGGAAGCATCTAGCCTAAATATTTTCAAAAATGAACTTAAATCCTGGCTCGTGGATAAATCATTTTACACATATAGTGAATTTTTGAATTTTAAAATTTAAATCATTATAACAGAGAACTAAGATTATTGTAATTTTATTATTTTAAGCAATTTACAATCTATACTTACTTAATAACTTTTACAATTTTGTATTTTATTATTAATTCAATAATTTATTTAACATTTATATATTTTATTTGTTTATGACAATTTGATGTAATTATAGTATGTGACCTGTAATGCAAAATTACCAATAAAATATCTCTATCTCTATCTATCAACTGTCAAATATCACGTTTTTGGTATTCCCATATTACATAAAACCTATAGAAAAGTTACTATGAATCGCTATTGTATGACTTTAACATTGAATTGCACTAGGTACTATATATTGGCTGTCAAAATAAACGAATCCGGCCTCGCGGATGGATCAACGCTGCGCTATGGCCGAACTATATATGTAGCATTGTTGGCGCGTACAAGGAAGTTGCGCAGGCAACGCAAAAACATTATTGTTTTAAATTAGATTAAGTAACTGCGTGTTAACTGGCTTTGAAACCATAAACCAGTAACTTCATTATAAACGTTCAACGTTTCCCCGTGTATATCCGGCTTGTTCAATAGTGAACGTGTCGTTCACTGGGAGTTCAGTTATAACCAATTTGTGCACTTGACACTATCAAAATGTGGAGTCATTAAAGCAATTACATAATTAATTTATAAATTACTTAACTGTCAGTGAACAGATCATTTAGTAAGAGGATGCGGGTGAATCCAGTTACGTTTCTATGTAGTTACTGCTCGCTGCCATAATAAGTATAATAACGTAGAAAAGTGACTTTTGCGAAATATTTTCAGATAGTTTCCGTTTCGTAACAAAGGCGTCCTCAGTATTTAATGAAGAAGCGGAAAGTTTTCGAGATTGAATGGCCCCAGTCCGTGACAATCAAAACCTGCGCAGATCATATTTCAGAGGGGAGATAACTTTGGACAATAGGAAGGTATACCCTTTTTGTCCAATTGGGTAATGGTTCAGCTACGTATCTTATCTAGTGCTATTATTTCTGTTTGTAGGACGGCAATGCTCCTGTTAAGGCGCGTACATGAGATGGAATAGCGTAACTTAAGATGAAACAAGTTTGTTTTAAAAATGAAGACAGTCTTAGTTTTCAAATTACAGAAATTTTTCAGAGAATGCTAAAATAGCTTGCTTTTGATATTGCTGCAATAATATATGTACAGTAGTATGGATTTTTTTATTTTTTTGGTAACGCGAATCCTCATGGATACCTTTGGCCTCGACGACCCCTTTTAAGTCGCTTTTAATGACAGGCAGATGATACTAAGACCTATTTATAGCCCAAATGGCATAATAATGTTCTAAGCCATTTTTTTAATTATATTTAAATAATTAGATAACAAACATTTAATATGAACTTTTGGCGAGACCAAAAAATAAGACTACGACTTCAACAGTCGGTAAAAGATGACCTTGCCTTAAATGAGGAAAATCTTTACTAAGAACAAGATAAAGTTGCGGCCACTTGATCCAGTTTTAGGAGTAATGCTAGCAGAATAGATAGTCGCAGTCGTCGTGAATCTAACTGACGCTTTGTTCCGTTTTATGTTCGTTATAGTCGTACATTGTATTATGTTGTCGTAAGTCAGAAAAAAGGAGATAAAGAAGACATTCCGACAAGAAAGTATCGGGAATAGATCAATAATTCATAAAATGTTAGTAGTTCATCAAAAATAATTTTGATATTAAGTTTAAAGTGTGCTCCTTCAGCAACGATATGCATACGCTAAAGAATTACCCTGTTATTCATAAAAAGTTAAAGTGCATTTTAGTTATTTGACATATGTCAATCTTGACTGGGTGTCACGTATTTACCATACAACAAACCAGAGAAGTAGACCTCCAGTAAAGCTACTTAAAATGTACTGTATCTTTATGAATAAGACGGTTATCCTTTAATAAAAAAAAGATACCGATTTTTAGTAAAAACTTTATTTGTTTTGTTAATCTAAAACTTTTTATTCAAGCTAAATATTTTCATTCATCGCAAAAAAAAACAATGTGTTTTCGAAACTTATGAATTCGCCCGGACCTAACGAACCGTGCTGACGAAATTGTATAACCACATACGTACCTAAGGTTGAATATTCTCCAAATCTTTCTACTGATTCTTATTGGAATAGAGGTTCTTAGGATCAGGCTACGTTATTGGCAGCTCAAAAGTGCCATCGTCCTGCCAAAGGGCTCGATAATGCTTTGGCAAACAACGCCGTATTATCCTTTGTTTGACCTTTGGCTTCCCACTGGCGGTATTAACGATTTTTAACAGAGTCCAAAATAAGGGAACGCTTTTAGCGAAAGGGTTTTCGAGAGTTTTTTGTTAGGACTTTTTTTTTTTTTGTAATAGATACTGTTCATAGATTAAAAAAAAAATTTGATTAACAAAGCATCTAAATGACAGTAACGATATAATCTAATGTTATTTATGTAGGCTTTAAAATATTATTATACTGTCATTTTTACTGTGGCGGAAACTTTTAGGACTAAGTCTTTGCATGATATATGACTCAAATAAATTATATAATATATTAAAAAAAATAACTTTTGTTTTTTATTTTATATAAAAGCCTTTTTGTAGGTATTTCTGTGTTAGCTTTAACGGCCTTACGATAAAAAAAAGTTAGGCCGTTCTAAACCGTTACATACCTATAAACTAGGTCGAAATAATGAATCCGTAATATTAAATACTTGATGTAAACTTCGTAGACCTCAGATAACTTTATGTGGTACTTAAGGCCTTTATCTACCTTTAAAGTTTAAATTGCAACTAAGTAAGGCCTAGCAAAATTATTGGCAGTTCCGCTTTGAAAAAAGCTTTATGTTAAGATAGTTTGAAATTTTAAGTTACCTATTTGAAGTTATAATTAGGGAGGTGGCGAGCAAAATTTCTAAATAATAAGCACGCTTGGCAGACGCTATTAATAGCGATAATAATACCCTAACAAACATTAAGGACCGCGTCTGCCAATATGGTAGCCCTGCGTTTACATTTGACAAGGTTTCAAAAATGTAAAAAAAAAAAACTCTACTAAATCATTTGCACGTGTCTGCCTCTGGGGCTGATGATAACAACCATCCTGTCAACACGTAAAATCGAAGAGGCAGACATCTAGGGCGCTGACTTTTGTAGATATTAATTTTTGATTTTTTTTTTATGATTTAAAAAAAATAAATTATTTGCACGCTTGGCAGACGCTATTAATAGCGATAATAATTCCCTAACAAACATCAAGGACCGCGTCTGCCACCATGGTAGCCCTGCGTTTTCAATTGACAAGGTTTCAAAAATGTAAAAAAAAAAAACTCTACTAAATCATTTGCACGTGTCTGCCTCTGGGACTGATGATAACAGCCATCCTGTTAACACGTAAAATCGAAGAGGCAGACATCTAAGGCTCTGACTTTTGTAGTTATTAATTTTTAAATTTATTTTTATTATTTAAAAAAAATATATATATTTGCACGCTTGGCAGACATGTATAGTTAGAATAAAAACAATAAAAAGGACCTCGGAAAAATAGTCTGCCAACATGGTGGCCCTGCGTTTTCAATTGACAACGTTTCAAAAATGTAAAAATATGAAAAACTATACTAAATCATTTGCACATTGTCTGCCTCTGGGGCTAATGATTATATAGCCATCCTGTAAACGTATGACGGAATTAAAACTATAAAGAATCCTATTTATCAGATAAAATACACGCATTGCTTTGATTCCGTGAATTTCAAACAGTCGTACAACTAAAAATCAGCGAGCAAAGTGTCTTCCAAATGGTTTTTTTTTATCCAGGGAGTCCAAATGAATCGAATGATCACAATTAGAATCGAGAGCAAATGATTTAGTAGAGTGTTTTTTTTACATTTTTGCACCTCCGTCCCATGAAAACGCAGAGCTCTAAGTGTCTGCCTCTTCGATTTTCGTGGTTTTTAAGATGATTGTAATCATGAACCCCAAAGGCAGACACGTGCTAATGATTTAGCATAGTTTTTTTTTTTTACATTTTTACAACTCCGTCCCATGAAAACGCAGAGCCCTAATTGTCTGCCTTTTTGATTTTATTTAGTTTCAAGATGATTGTAACCATGAACCCCAAAGGCAGACACGTGCAAATGATTTAGCATAGTTTTTTTTTTTGACAAGTTCAATCCGCTGTAACGCGAAAACGCAGCGACATAGGACAAAATTTTACTGAACCAAATCAATTCGTACTGACCTAAACTGCAACCCACCGCGATGTGGATTCCGTGCAAGTATTTTACCGAAATGCTACGCACCTCCTTCACTATTACAGAAGCTGGGTCTCGCTCTCGCTGTACTTTAACCTAGATGTAATTATGTTGTTACCAAGTCCCACTTAATCCCGTCATACAGCAAACCGTCTCGGGTAACAAAGCGTCCAGCAACTTGCCTCTTTAGTGCCTTACGCACACGAGAGCTACATGAGTTGTTGATCTGTTTTTTTTTTTACATTATAGTCTATTTTTTTTAATTGAGTTTACTTTGGTCAACAATTTACAGTGAACGCCTTCCGTGTGTAAGTTAAAAGTGGACTCCAATGAGTTTTCTTTTTGAAAAAATAAAAAAAAAACCTATCAAGATTTACATGGACTTTAAATATTTTCGACAACGTCGCTATTTTTGAATCAAAGTTTGTATTTAGTATGAATATTACTAACTGATGGGACTGAAAATAATAAGATTGAAAATAATTACGATCATTGATTAATAATTCCAGTAAGATTAGTAGAAATCTAGACTACAACCAGCAAACATCTGCCTATCTAGCAGAGGATACAAGATCACTTTTGAATATGCAAGAGAAACAATTATTATAGAGAAAAAAAACACGTAACACGAAAACCAATATAAGACGTAGGCCGTTATCAAATCTGTAGATAAATTATGCAAACCGACGTCACCGCAACAAGATGACACCAGCGTGTGCGCCAGCGCAGTGATGCAACTTCAGTCTGCAACACGTAATTTAGTTTCCCATTATTAAGCTGGCAAAGTCTAGTTTCGAGATAATGTGATAAATTAAGAAAGTTGCCACTCTTGAAGCCTGATGCTCGAGTGTGAACGACAAGAAATTTTAAAAGCTGGCAATTATAATTGGGATTTTGAATACTTATAGAAGGCAAAAAGGTTTTCACATTTACGGTAGCCGGTTTAACGAATGCAATTATAAGGGATTTACTTTATACTGAAAACTGTGTGTGTTAAGTCGCTCTATGTTATAGTGACACGGACATCATGTCATTATTGATCAGGACTAATGATATGTACGCATACAAAGTAAAACGAGATTAATCCCTTAGTTCTATAAAACCCTAAATTAAATTACATTATTCTAAAAATCGCTTTCCTTTTTTAGCTGTAAAAACTGAACTTATAATGAACATGAAATTCGTCATTATTACACACAAAATTGGACTGGACTGTTTTAATTCGTAGAAAATCCATTAATATTCAAATTAAGTTTTCGTTTCTCCATCTACTATGTGATCCTGAGATCCGCGATGGTTCACTCAATGAATTATGAAGAGCTAAGGCTGACGACAAACCGAAAAATATTCGATTACTAGTCGACCCGGCGAACTTCGTACCGCATAAACTATTACTTTCTTGAGCATGTATTATACTTATAAACCTTCCTCTTGAATCACTCTATCTTTTAAAAAAGACTGCATCAAAATCCGTTGCATAATTTTGAAGATTTAAACATACATAGGGACAGACGCGGAAAGTGACTTCATTTTATACTATGTATGTGTATATTGATATTGATTATTCCGTAAAAACAGGCTACCAAAATCGGAGCAATTATAAGGTATTTATGGTATCCATAGATTAGTGTAGTATTCGGTATGTCGGTGTCCATTTACAATATCTAAAGACTGGTGTAAAAAAAGTAAAACTAAAGACTACATGAAATTTCTAGTTCATCTTCCTTTAACGCATGCCTGAACAACCACACTTGTTCGACTACTACAGCACATAGCACATAGGTATGCCGATCTGGCTGATGGTTGATTCGTCCTTGGTGGATTCGTGCGCAACGTGCT
The DNA here is from genome assembly GCA_951802225.1 of Euspilapteryx auroguttella. Taxonomy (NCBI): domain Eukaryota; kingdom Metazoa; phylum Arthropoda; class Insecta; order Lepidoptera; family Gracillariidae; genus Euspilapteryx; species Euspilapteryx auroguttella. The sequence continues at coordinate 8,096,031 of OX637656.1, forward strand.
GAATACTAAAACGCACTGGGATCGAATACCTTATCAATATTTTCCAAAGCACTTTTCATGTTTTCCCTATTCTGCGAAGAAAAATAAGTCAATCAATCCATCGCGACTGCCATACCGTTGCAGATCCATTCCGCGTTATTTTGCAATTCCAGTAAATCTATCATTTGCTCTCTCTTGCCCTTTGCAGCCTTTAATCGATTTAGGCTCACTGTTGAATTGAATGGTATGACTGGAATGCGCTAGAATCCATCCAATAACGATGTAAAAAAACTGATTTCGAGCACTAGTTTCGAACAAAGAGAGAGTTACAGCAGACATTTTTTTTCTGTTAAAAATTGTGAAAACTCAATAGGCTCTACCACAGAATGAGTTAAACCGGTACTAAATCACTAGACTAGGTTTAAATCATGTTCGTCAAACAAATTGGCGATTTTAGACCGGTCTAACTTTTTTGTGGTAAGGGGGAATATTACTTACCTATTTCGGAACAAAAATAAAGTGTGACCGTATAAAGTAACTTCATACAATTTCTCTTCTAATTTCTATCCCTAAATCTGCCGACTGCTTTATGAAACCCCTATCAGATGAAGCCGGAGTCAAAGCCACATTACTTTTTAATTTATAACTTCTAAGGGAAGGCTCTATTACACTGAGAGGAAGTGTTGGGCAAATAAAAATGAAAAGTTTATTCTCGAATTTCATCGATAATTATAATATTTTGTTATCATAGATTTCAAATCAGTGTTAATGTTGATACAGGTTAGGTTTTAACATTTGAAACAAAAATACGGTGTATATATCTTGCCTTTTTACCTACAAAAAGAAACGACTTATAACTTTAGTCTTGTTCATTACTATTAATAAACAATACAGTATCAAAGATAAAATTATTATTTTCAATATCAAGACCTTTTAACTTTAATTAGGTATCGATATCTTTTACCCGAACCACCCCAAACCTATTGAGTGAGTTTTTTTTATGCTCTCTCTCTTTCTCACTTCTCTTTGTGGTTTTTTTCTATTCACTTTTACGATTTCAATGAACTGACACCCTCCTTGGAATTTCGAAAATAACGACTTTGAATGAAATTATATAATTATTTTCTTTTCCCGATTGATGATTTCTTTATGGCTTCAGTTGTATGTCATCCTGTTTTAATTGGGAAATCGTATAATAATATGTAAAATTACTCTTATTTTATGTGATAGTTTTATTAACATAAAATATTTTTGTTTCAGGTAAGGTTTACGCTCCATTGTATTAATCAAGAAATTATTGATGGGGAACAGGGTAAGATAATATTAAAATTTTGTAACAGGTATTATAATACCTAAAGGAAGACTACCAGATAAAAAAATATGATTAAGAAAGTTAATAAATAAATCTATCTTCTCTTTACCTTAATATACTTAGTAATAACTACCTATTTTTATAATGCAATACTAATTTAGTCAAGAAAATTAAAGAATACATTGAAGTTGAATATTAGATTATTTTATTTAAGTAATGTGGCTCGATTACACCTTCTTTTTGTAACGGGGGGACATAATTCTAAAAACCGATTAAAAAGATTAAACGTTCCATATTTAAATATGGCAAAAGAGCCATTGCATAACGAAAGAGTTTTGAACCAGAATTGTAACGTTATGCATGTTTAACTTTACTTTATAAATTCATTAAATATTTCATTACAATAAAGTGCCTCATTAAAAGTTTATTGGATCAAATCGAGCTTTATGAAAATAATTTTGACGCCATTTTATTCTTGGTACATGAAATTAACAGTTTGCATTGTGTGGCAGACAAAGGCTTATTTTGTAAACTTATTAGTTTTATCATGAAAAATTGCAAAAAAAACTAAGGATAAATTTACTAAGAGAGCTAACCCGGCAAACTTCGTACCGCATTTTTTATTAGAAATTAACATAATCTCACGAATGTTATAAATGCGAAAGTTTGTGTGTATATTTGTTACTTCTTCACGTCTTAACGGCTGGAGCGATTTCAATGAAATTTGGTACGAAGTTAGCTGAGATCCTGGATTAACACATAGGCTACAGTAGCCTGGTTTATTACTGCAGTTAAAAGTAATAAACCAGGTGACACTGCTGGGCACAGCTAGTGGCGGTCTAGGAGGGCGTATCAGTTTGTCTATGGTCCCGTGCGCCCTAGACTGTATTACCAAAGAACAAGAGCTATTTTGAAATAAAGAAAGACCGGAAGTGTTACGGCGACCTAGACCGCCACTGTACCTAAAAATAATCTAGTGAGGGTGAAGCGTTATTTATTAATTTTAATTATGTGCAAAAAGTTGAGTTAAATTCTGCACGTTAGGCATTTTCAGCAACCTGTCAAACCCACGACGAGATAAAGACGCGCCCACATTTATCTTGGCCCGGTGATACTGGCCGTCAGTTTAATTTTCCGCGTGTTTGCCTACGAAAATAGGTGAATGTTTGAAGCATAATTAAATTTCGGGAGGTTCGTTCGCAAACTACGTCCTTTTAGCGTTGTCGTTTGAAAATATAATTTTACAATATATCACCTTAAATCAACTATATATATTTAAAAATAATTCGTTGTTAGTAAGTCTCGCTAAAACTCGAGAACGCCCGGTCCGATTTAGCTGATTTTTGGTCCTTAAATGTTCGTAGTAGTCCACGTATGGTCATATGGAAATAATTGGAAAAGTTAGTAAAACCACAATTTTGTTTTTCCATATAAAGTTGTAAGGCGCGATACGTCGTTCGCCGGGGCAGCTAGTAATAATATAAATGCGAAAGTGACTCTGTCTGTCTTCCTGTTTTTCACGAGAAAACTATTGAATTCATTTGAACGAAATTTGTTATATGGATAGATATTGAAAAAAAAAATCCCTGACTGCCTCCATGATGTAGAAGGCAGTGTTTTCGACTGTAAAGGTCTGAGTTCGATTCTCATAAGGGTTGAATTTTTTTAATGGACCACAAGGCTAAGTGTACTTAAAGTGCAAAATCCATTATTAAATCGAATATATCCAATCAATTAAGTAAAAGCTAGTCAAAAGAAGATAAATTCAAAAGGAAATTAGGAAGATACAAATTACCAAAACAGATCTATAAAAGCGTCTCTTAAGCTAACGACCCCATTTTAATAGCTGTCTAATGTATCACATTGCACAAACTTACGAGAAACGCAGACATGCTAATGTTTATTATTTATATTTATTTAGGTGCAACAGAGAGGAAGGAAGTATATGTATCTTTCGATTGTTAAAAAGAGATGGGAGATTTCTAATGAAGGTAACACGAGAGTTGGGTCGGGTGAAGGGTCATTGACCTGCGTTCTATAGGGTAGGATCCCCACTGGTTTTTTTTTAATAAAGGGCAGCTCAACTGATGACCAATATTATAAATTATTACGTTAATAGCAATAAAGTGAAATAGAATAATAATCTCTGCCGCAAATGACTTTGACTTATTTGAGTACTAAAGTGAAATTTTCAGATCTCATACTGCTGCACCCGAATACGGATAGCCCCAGGATAATTATGAGGAATTGATATTGATGTTTCTTATTTTGAAAGTTAGGAAATCAAGATAAAAAAATCCAGAATCAATCGGGGCTGGAACTGGCGATATATTGTACGAAATATTCACATTTTGTTAATCTAAAACTAGAGTTGAAGGCAAACGAGTGCGTATGACATGGAAAATAAAATAATAATAAATACATGGTAAATAATAATTCATATTATTATCTTCTAAACCATGGTCGAAATCAAAAATATGCCTCAATGATGTCCTAGATTATCTTGCTTAGAATGTTAAAGACTCTGTTCTGTAGCTTTTAGGTTCAAATCTAAGGAATATACTGTTGCCTAAAGTGACTACTTTTAGTTTCAAAATATCAATATTAATATTATTGTTCATGTTTTATCAATCTATTATTATTAAGTGTGTGTGCTTGTATGTGTTTTTGTTTGCTGTAAATAATTTTTTTATATCTTTCTTTCTTCTTTCTATTCTAAAAGATATACAACATAGCGTTAAAAATCTAAGCCAGATTATCTAGGGCGTCATTGACGCAATTTTTTATTTCGGCCATGGTTAAGATAATACAATTATTTATCGGAAGTGGCGCTAGTATCGCGTCACTACGCAACCGTGTGCCCGTTAATCGTCAATAACGGGAGTTGAGTTGCAGTACTTACCCTTAAGACTGATACATAAACAAAATTAAGGGTGGTTCAGCTCAAACACTGTTTATTTTTGCGTATTAGCTAATTGAAACGTTTCTGCATTTCACTCTCGTGTGTAATCAAAACTGCTATTCTTCGGTTTTGGAAATGATAGCTTTGACTAATGGTAATTGGAATCATTGAAGATGGAGTCTTTGAGGGGATCCCTTTACGTTTTTTTTTTGCTATTGCAATCTAGCACGAAGAGGGTGATCTGTATATACATACTCTAGTGGCGTACGTAAATTATACGACACTGAATGCATGCATTAACATTTCGTCCATTCAAATTTTGATTCCCGGGAATGGTCACTCTAGATACAGGATCTCCTAGAGTAGCGTGGGTGATGTTTTTTTAACTAAATTAAAAATTTTTGTTTGTTGCCATGGTTAAATTTCGATCGAACATGGTTTTTGTCTATATTTTGACAACCAACTTTTATTACTTTATATTTGAAGCTACGACTTCATCACTGCAACACAAAACCTTCATTTCAAAACGATTCCAGAATTTCCAACACCAGACAAACCTTGATATTTACATCGATACAGTTGTATGTCCGTCCGTTAGTTTATGCACTGGCTGTGCACTCGGCCCCTTTATGGGCAGGTTTTCAAAAACGTATTCGTTCATGTGTAAAAATCTGGCAGTGTTTCGTTTGACACGCCTGGGTTTTGCGACGAACTGTCTACATTTTCATGAAGTTGCCTTTAAATCGGTTGAGGGAAACGGAATATCTACGTATTTATAATTTATATACGATATGCTGACGATAATTTTACAAAAAAAAAAGTTTTTTTTTATTATTACTGAAATACACCCCTAGAACGGGCAGCAGGGCAGCAGCGTCCATAATACCATAATATATTTATTTAAGAATATTACACATCCTATATTGTACTAGAGGCTGCCCCGCGGTATTTTCCGCGCAGATTTCTCATAAACACAATAATCCTGTTTATTCCCGTTCCCGTGGGAATTTCGGGAAATCCTTTCTTAGTGCTCACCTACACTCCCTAAGGAACCTACTTGCCAAATTTCAGCTTTGTACGCCCAGTAGTTTGGGCTCTGCGTTGTCTGTCAGTCAGTCAGTCAGTCAGTCAGTCAGTAACGGAAGAGTTTTATATATATTGATGAGGCGAGGTGTTTCAGGATCGACCCCCATGTGGCTTCAGGCAAGCGAAAAAGAAACCAATAGTCCACTACACAGGAGCACAAACTAGCCCGAATAGAGAACACTGTACGGAGATAGCTGTCATGCCACAAGAGCCAGACTGCGCCCTTCCGCGGCGTGCTCCCGATCAGATCCAACCACAATATATGTATCTAATGTGTTTTTAGCATTAACATGTCCGTTCATTCCTCCTATTACAGCCCTCTGAACGAGCAGCCTATTAGTTCCAATCACGCTTTTCGCACTCCCTAATGTACGCACGATCAGTCCAACGGATATTCCTGTGTATCTAAAACGGACTGCCTGGTTTTGTATGTTTTTTTCCAATTATGTAAAGAGAGAACCTAGTTAATCATATCGGAACATAAAATAAAGAAAAGAGTAATTGAAAAGTCAAGATCACTTCACACTATCAGAATAAATAGAAAGGCCTAGAAAATAGGCTGCATAGTCAAGAGAGCTTTTGCCATTTCGATATTGATAAAAAATTGCCCTCGAATAATTCTAACTCTCAAATGTGTCTTTAAATTGACTAGCAATATAAAATTATCGTTAACTTTTGTACAAATTATAAGATATAACATAAGAAACAAATGCCACGTTGTTTACGAATCGTATAATAGTACTAACATCGTTTCTAATGAAACATATTTTAAATAATAATAATTTATGTCCTCGGCTTAACCTGCTTTCTATTGTTATAAATAAATGAACATTCTGCTTTCAGTAGTTTGATTAAATACAATGCAACAGCGATACGGAATGAAGCCGTAAATAAAACAGTCAAAATCAGAAACAATCATTTGCAACAGTAACGGTAACAAAGTTGCACGGTCAACATGAATAATGTGCCTAATCACGAAATTACCTAGAGTTTATAATAAATTTACTTTAAATGTAAACATAAACATAAACTCGGCTAAACGTGGGTCTGGCTCTCAAGCCGGTGCCTCTGCCTAACCCTCCGGGGAATAAAAGGCGTGATATTATGCATGTATGTAATTTTCCGTAATTTTGTACGATTATTTCCAACTTGGACTTCTTCAACTTCCATAATATTATGAGGGCCTAAAACGAAAATACAAACAAAATATTATTTGATATTTTGTATTTCTTTTTCTAGCTTAAAAAACTAGAAGGTACAGAAATAACCTCACAAAGTCGTCGTCGTCGTATTCTTAGACAGATTTGTCTTTGAATTTTAACCTTAATGCTACGTCGGCATACAGTAATGTGTGCGGAGTTTAACGTCACTCACTAAAAGCGTACCCGTGTTCCCTAAATTGAATCAATTTGCAAATAATCCAGCGATATTGTTCTGTAACGCTATTGGATTAAAAAAGATACGCTCAATTTTTAGGGTTGTTTTTTGTTCCGATGTTAAAACGTAAGTTGCTTTAGGCAGTGCAAAGAGGAACTGGGGGTCTGAAGGTCACTCGTGGTGGAATACTTTTCGTTCATCAAGATCTTGAGCAAAATAAATGATGAACGAAAATTGTCCATAAAAAAGTTATCAATTGGTATAAACAATTTATTTCCTACTAGCTGTCCCGGCGAACTTCGTATCGCTTCTTACATTTTTTTTATGGAAAACTGCCCCTCTATTTTCTTACCTTTTCAACCTTCCATGAACATTTCATAACCCAAATCAGCTTAATCGGCCCGGCCTTTCTCGAGTTTAAGCGAGACTAACGAACCACGATTCATTTTTATATATATACTTACTGTCTTATTCATAAAGATACAGTACATTTTAAGTACCTTTACTGGAGGTCTACTTCTCTGGTTTGTTGCATGGTAAATACGTGACATCCAGTCTAAATTGACATACGTCACACATTGAACTATTATTACTAGCGTATGGAAACGACAACCCCGAACTGGTTCTTGCGCAGTGCGTTGGAGCTAATTAGGTCCAGCGCACTGCGCGCTGTCCAGGCCGCGCTCCCCCCGCGCAAGCCCCTCATCTTGTCATTTGCGACACGATTTTTGTTAGAGCGAGCGTCTCTATACGAAGTAATTACAACTCACTGACGTCAAATAACTAAATAACAGCATTAGTAGATACTAGATAGTAGATGTAAGAGAAAGCTGATCTCATATTAGCTGAAACTAATTCCGACTATTTCTAGTTCAAGATACATTTTAGTTTGTTTTGCTCATCGTCCACATCTAAGGGGTGGTTAGAATCAGAACCCTGAATAATTGAAGCGAGAATCGGAGCGTTACGAAGCGATTTCTTCCTGTTATCTTTAGATAACGCTGTATAAAGCAACCTCAACTAAAGATTCCTACGCGAAAACGTACCCTAGTTACTTGGATTAGAGTTCAAATTATATCACGATCGAGGTCAGTTTAGCTGGTCTTGTCTGACTCTGACATTGCGCCAATCTAAAGCCCCTAGAATCTCTAACTAGACGCTAGAATTTCGACTGTATTTTTAAGTAAATAAGGTATTAGTTGTATAAATAATAACGGACAGTCAGCGAAAAGTTGCGGGGAACGCGAGCTCGGCAACAACTGTTTTTGAGTACAATGCCTTTTGTATAATATTTTATACAAAAATGCCCTTAGTCATCCTTGGAGGTGCTTATTTTCTAAGTAATTGTTGAAGGTTTCACCTCCACGTTTATGTATTTTGGCACAATAATTTCCTAATGCTCTACACGTGTTTGCTAACAATATGCCTTATAATTCTCAGTTTTATTTACGGGACTTATGTAAAATAAACGGTTATAATAAAGTCTAAGCACAAAAAAAAAAACAAAAGACTGCTGATGTTTTTTCGCTAATTAAAATAGGCAAAAGTCAAGACAACAAATAATTAAAAACGGATTCGGTTTGTGCGTAGCTAATTAATGTTTACAAATAAAGTTATATTAAGGAGTTAAAAAAACAGTCCGCTTACCAAAATCTTTACTTCCTTTTTGTCATTGAAACGACCAATATTATTCGAAACACCGAAGTACAAAATTGTGACAAATAACAATGGAACGCTCACGTAGCTTCGTAGGATAATAAACGATGGCGATTTTAAAGTTAACGCTTTCGATCCATGAAACCCCTTCGAGCCACACATCTTTATTTAAACTTCAAGATGCATTCAGACACTGGACCAGAATAACTGAGGGAATACAAACAACAATGTAATTGACTGCTCCGTAGCTCAGTTGGCAGTGATGTGGACTGAGAAGCGTGTGCACCCGGGTTCGATTCCAGGGCGGGGCGAATATTGATATGATGAATATCGATGTTTGTTTCCGGTCTGGGTGTGATGTTTGTCTCTGTGTGTGTTTCGGGCACCCTAGATACAGGTTCTTCCTAGTTAGGGGCTCTGAGTGTGATTTGTTATTATTATTATATTATTATAATGTCCTAACGAATACTTATTTTTATAAAAAAATGCACTTGATAAAGTTACCAGATAAGTACTGGGTAACTCGCGCAGGGAATGTAAGGAAGGACTCAGTTTCAAATTATTGTAAATTTTTTTCTTTATAAGTGGTACAACTTAATGAGGGGGAATATGTTTTTTTTTGCCATATCTTTCATATGGACACCTTTTTGACACCCACGTGGCATAAAGCTATATGCCATTTGTGCGTCACGCTAGCAGAAAAATCCTGTACTACATTACGATATTTTGCTTCGTGGAGCTTTCGAACCATATCTGGTTCCAAATTTTTTCAGATTGTTGGTTGATTGGTGGTTAGTCACACTCATACTAAGAATATACGAATACACCACGAGTGTGGCGTCATCGCCAAGAGAAAAGGCCAGCTATAAATAATACGGCAGGGTGTCTGCAGCAATACATAAATTGGAGGACTTTTGACAGCACATCGGATAAAGAGGGTGGCTCTGCGGGTTGGGAGGGGGTTGGTCTTTCCGTCTTCCCGTTTTTATCGCGATTATAATCGGCTTTGCTATGGACGGAGGGGATGCTGCACTATTGCTACTGGCTGTAAAAGACTAGTTTTTTAAACTGCCTACGCTTTTAAATTTCGACTTCGATGATTTAATGTTAGTTGCTTAGTTATTATACATTTTATTTCACTGCATTTTGGTGAATTAATAACAAATTTAGGACAAAGTTTTAATAGATTTTTTATATTTAAAATCTATTACAAGTATGTTTTTCTTTTTATGTTTTTAAACCAAATGGTACGGTAGGCTGCGATTTAAGCTACAAAGTTTTAGTGCCAAATTATCCTTTGTAAAATCTTTCCTCTTAAGGCGGTAACTCACGGTATGGCGCGAAAATCAAAAATAATTTCATGTTTTTTAATTATTTTGGCGAAAGTATTCATTTTTAATAAAGTTTAAATGAATTCGCGTACGTAAAAACCTATTTCCTACATTGTGATATATCGTTTTTGAAAGACAGACCTACAGATTTTGTGTCTAAGGGGTAAAAGGCCAAAAAACAAGTTCCTTGAATATACACAAAATCGGTTACTCTGTCTTTCAATAACGATATATCACAATGTGGGAAATAGGTTTTTACGTACGCGAATTCATTTAAACTTTATTAAAAATGAATACTTTCGCCAAAATAAATAAAAACACGAAAAAATTTGAATTTCGCGCCATAGCGAGAGGGACCACCTTAATAAAATATTAGTATAGAAGTGTAAATAAGCCTTGACACAGACTTCGTGAAGGCACTGATGCTTCTATACGCCCTTGAGCTATAAAACTAGATACCTATACAATAAATATGGTACGCTGTAGTAATCTTGTCCAGAAAGTGACATTGCAGGGAGGGTAGAGAAATTCCTCTTGTTGCCACTCGTTCCGCTGATTTGTAGCGGTAGTAGAATTAGTGTTGAGATATCATTGTTTACTGCTTTCGGTGTTTTATCTTGACCAGAGCAGGGCGATGCTTTGGGCAAAGCTGATGATCCTTTTATTGCAACGTCTATTGCTTTCGTATGTTAAGTTAAATGTACCTACAAGCTGGTGCCCGTGACTTCGCCTGATAAGGATTAGTAAAGCCTAAATCTTTATTAATTGTAGGCAAAAAAAAATCAAAATTTTTGAATTTTGAATTTTTAAAAAAAATATTGAATTTTTGAATCCATACCTACAAAATTTAATATTAGAAGGATGTTATTTTATTACAGATAACCGGATAAATATGTGGTGTAAGTTATGTTTTACCATCCTACCACATGCCTTACTACTTCATTAAATTTTAAATCATACATCCTAAGAAAACTATCTAACAATTACGTAAATCTAATCTCTTCTTTAATTTCGTAAAAAAAAGTACTGTCAATTACATTTTCTTTTATGAAAATTGATGTAAAAGTTGCCAGCTATTTAAATATTGAGAGACGCATGTAATGTAGGTGGGTGGATGAAGGTAAAAAATGAACAACGGCACAAAGTCGGGTAAACAAACTTTCGTAAATATGGGAAACAATAGAATGAGTGACGGGGCCTTTGTCATGCGAATTTCTTGGGCCTAATATTTTAGGGTAACGTTTTATATTAATTTTTAGGGAAATACTCTGGGAGTTAACTCGTCAAGCAGGTATTGTGTCACTGTTTTGTGTACTAAGCCGTTTTTATGCGTTTACGATAAGCAATTGGTTGATAGTTCCGCGAACTGTTTAGTTATAATTTTTCCAAACCTTTTTATAAATGAGCGTTTAGTTGATTTTATACAAACTTCGATACCTCGTAGAGTGCGTAGTGCTAGGACTAAGAGCTCACCTGAAACAATTTTTTTAATTAAAATCTGACGTTATTTACTTTTTAAATTAAAATTTCGTTAACGTTAATGGTTTTGCTATCTTTTTTTTTTTTGTACAATCGTTATATCGTTTAATTATATAGCTTAAATTATTATTCGACCTGTAAGATAAAATAGAAATAAAAACGAAAATCAATACTTAGTGAGGCTATTTTAAGCTGACAATACCTCTTTTACAATACTGGAAATAAAACCCGATGTAATCGGATGGACGGTTTGTCCACACGCCTATTTAAATTTACAATCGAATACAATGATTAATAGTGACACAAATCCTTTTTTTGTTACAGTTGTTTTTATTTGTAGTGTAGTATTTTACAAGGGGTAAAACGAATTCCAAAAAATGAATACGAATCTCTTTATTGTAAAAAAAAAACATAAAACACAAGGCAATGGCGAAGCTATAGTAGCAATGGATAACGAATCCCAAAATATGAATGATGATTGATTTCTTTATTGTTAAAAAAAAACTCAAAAAACACAAGGCAACAGCCGATAGTAGCAATGGTTATCGAATGAAACGTTAGAAACTAGATCACAATATTGGTTACGAGAAGTACCCTCCCAGTTATTGTTACTCTACGTTGTTCGACACGACCTAAAACGGATTACGGTATCTGTTAAAGTTGTTAAATCTATTCCTCACTAAAAGCTTAGTGGTAGCCAGTGCCCAGCTTTGTAACTGAATCCTGGTTCGCGTTTGTGAAACGAACAAAAATCTGCATCGTTAAAAAGTCAGAGCAGAGCACTGCACTGGTTCTGTTTTTGTCACTAAATTGGTAAGTCATCAGGTTTTTTGTCACAGCTTGTGTGGACATAGCTCTAATACTTTATATTTTTTATGCACCTTGAGCAGCACCCGTTAAGAGAAACTAACACCTTTCATTCATCTTGCGTATTCATGTAAAGATAAAAAAACCCGCTTTATTGCCAAAAAAAAAAAAAAAACAAATACAGTAAAATTTTAAAGATAAACATGTAAAGACTTTTTGCTTGAATGAAGGAGTGCCTACATATTTTAACAGATGTTGTCACTGATCTGTTTATGTATTATTATATCCATTATACTTTTACCCTCTTGTTCATAAAAAGTTAAAGAGCATTTTAGTTATTTGACGTATGTCAATTAAGACTGGATGTCATGTATTAACCATACAACAAACGAGAGAAGTAGACCTCCAGTAACGCTATTTTAAATCTACTGTATCTTTATGAATAAGACGGTTAGCTTTTAGGTTTAGTTATATTTTTGTTACTTGTAAAGGCAATGAATAAGAAAACCACCCACGCTGTCATTTCTAAGCGTGGGCGGTTATATTAGGTAGATAAGCTTTTGAAGTTCACTCACAATGTTGAAAGTAAAGAGCACGTAAAGGTAACTCAGTCAGTTTCACTTTCATTTTCTTGCCCTTTTTATACAAAGGTACATATTAGTCAAGTACTTATTGAAGTTTCACAAACGACTAAGTATTATGTATGTGTGTGTTGATGTTTGCGTTGATTTCTGCCCTCTCTCATCAGGCAGGGGTGTGTCGACCTCCCGCTGCCGCTGGCCAAAGCTAGTTATTTATTTTCTTGTGGATTTTTTTCATAAAGAATTCTCTAGTATCTGCTGTAAGTGGAGCTAGAGGCTTGAATCATGCAATGTTTCAAGGGCTTATGCTCTTAAAGAGGCTCAGGGTAGAGTTATATTATATTATTTAACAGGGTACTGGTTGCGCAGTGACGCTATACTAGCGCCACTTTTGAGTCGGATTTTTTTTAAGACTCTGTTATGTAGCTTTCATGATAATGATCTTAGAAATGTATAGTTTTGAAAGTAAAAGTTGCCCAAAATTATGTTCCTTAGATTTTGAACTTGCAAGCTACACAACAGAGCCTTAAAAATTTAAGCGAGATTATGTAGGGCATCATTGACGCAAATTTTTGATTTCGCGGGCGCTACTTTTAGCTATTTTGGTATAAAGTGTGTTCATTAAGGCAAAATTACATAGGATTATATTTTACATATAGCTGTGCTTTGGACATAAGCCTATTTATTGGAACAATTTTTTACATACAAAAATTATACATGAGTAAATAATGCCGAAATTATCTTGTCCAAGTCTAAGTTGTATTTTGTAATGTCGATCGGTATGTCTACCACATGTGATTACATAAAAGTGAGTTTTTTTTATAAAGATATTATAATTCAAGAGTAAGGTTTATATCATCAATATATAATATATATTATAAAACAAAGCCGCTTTCCGCGTCTGTCCCTATGTATGCCTATATCTTTAAAACAATGCAACGGATTTTGATGAGCTTTTTTTAAAAAAAAGAGAGATTCAAGCGGAAGGTTTATAATTATAATGTATAATACATGCACAACAAAGTAATAGGTTAAGCGGTACGAAGTTCGCCGGGTCGACTAGTTATGTATAAATTCTTTAGGCAAAAGCTTGCAAATAAGTAAGATTATACTACGTAGAGTGTAGATAGGAATACTTAGTTATATTAGAGCATAAAATATAATGCAAGTGTGCTTTTATTTGTACCTCACACGACACAGTGCATGTCGGAGGGCAACAATAAAAACACAAGTTATAAAAACTTGGTCCCGCCGTGAAACAACGGGCAAGCTCGTTTACGCCGCGTGCCGCCGTGGCGAGTGGATGGCACTACACTTCACTGTTAAGCTTAGTGCACACACTAGTCCCTCTACAAACTACTAACATCAACTGCATATAACTTTTTTTGTCTAATTTTTTTATTGTATTTATTAAGAACATAATATTAGTATAATAAATAGTACCTACTACGTACACTCCATGCCGGCTCAGCAAGTGCGGCTCCCCAGCTCTCGGTTACCCTTCAGTTACCGCTCAGTCCAAATAAGCAGCGTCGCACGTCTTATCTCACTCACACAAGCACGATACGCGTGCACGTATACTAGTTTCGGCTGTGCGCGAAGCAACGCGCTTTTTTCCGAGGTGTGGTATTTAGTCTGTTCCATATAGCTAATTATTGAATAATATTTTTTTGTCTTTTTCAAAATCTAACTCGTAGAAATGCGTGGTTCCTTCGCGGGAAAACTATTTTTTTTTTATATATAGATGAAAACATACACATTTACAGGCATTTTATTGCCAAAAATGCACATTTGGTAAACTTCACCACGTTACACCGATGAGTTTGAAAAAAGAAAGAACAGAGAGTTTGAAAAAAATTATGTACTTGGTTAAAGTAATGCGAAAAATTCACAGTGTGTAGAAGCCCTTAACGCGCCATCCTTCAAGGGAATAAAACTAATGCAGGCATTAACAAGAAATGTGGACACATCGTAACGTTAATAAAACAGGACTTTTGTTCTGTTGGCTTAGCATTGTTTCTACTCAAATAAAGTGGTTTTGAGCGACTAGGGGTGGTTATATAAACTGACCATTACTTACAATGTAATGACGATTTGTTAATTTGTTTGATTTGATTGGCTGATTGAATATTGGCAGATATACAATTTTATTGTATATCTGCCAATATTAAATAACATTTCCAGATATACAATTTTATTGTACATTTTGCTCATTTATTATTTAGTACGAACAAGAGTGGCAGGAATCGACTTTGCGACATTATACTTGCCTCCCACGCGAATTGAGACAGCTGTGCCCCTGAACTTTACATAAAAATATTGTTTTGACTTATAATTTTTAATTTTTTTTTTACGTTTCTTTAATTTTTTTATTAGATTAACTTAATTAAGGGAATAAATAAAATTTAAGTTTCACTTTTTCCTTAACATAAGTTTTAATGAAATTTGCTTTAATTCAATTTAAATGCATTCTTTACACATTTAAGTACTTAAAATATGTTATTTTAAAATCTTCAAACTCTTTTGGTCATTATAACCTCGGCGATAAGCGACCTCTTGTCACGATGGGACAAAAAAGTAAAAAATATTATTTTTGAAAAAAAAAACTCAATTATCCTTGCCCCTGAATCACGCATCATTTACTTTTATCAATACCGCTGTTCTCCCTTTTTAGAGTACTGTCCTTGTTTGGATCAACAGAGCCCTTTTAATAAGATGTCGTACAAAATTTCACATTCCTATGAAGTTACCGTAAGATTTGTATAAGAAGTTGGTTGATTACTTATAATAGCAAATATTATAAGTAAAATGTGATAATTTATCACAGTTTTTTTTCTTAATTTCAATGTTTTGGTCTGTGATTCTCTATGGAAGACCATTCTAGCATACTAAGTAACGTAGCGTTTCCCCACCTTACTGAAGTAACGGCATATGTCCATGGCCTCTTTGGATGATTGATTGAAACAGATTGACATCAATTTTTTATACAAATTTTCAGAGACATGGTATATCGCTCGCTCAATTTTGGTCACATGGATCTCACTTTTTTCAAAATGGCGGATAATTGCCTCACAGACAAAAGGATAAGGGGTATTCACAAGAATAATTTATATACAGCCTTAACTTATCCTATAGATGTACATTTTAAAAATAGACAAATACAAGAAACCCACATAAAATTATTCATTTTGTAGCTCCTAAATGTCATATTAAGTATGCGACGATCGATATAGTCCCAATATATCATCTTCGACACGCTCTCCGCGATTTATTTCATTTTAAGGATCTAACCGACTGATCTTACATAATATAAACTCGCTTTATGTATTAGATTTTATGCGCCTTTTCCTGTAACATACGGATGTATGAATCATTAATCTTTAGCAATAAATATGAGAAGAATCCACCCCTAGAAAGCCGTTTTTTTAGGATTCCGTATAGCGAGTGACAAACGGGACCCGATCGCCGACTTTTATGATAGGCGCAAAGTTCTAGCACTGTAGAACAAAGATATCATAATCACAACACAGCCAAGACAAGTTCACATTTAGGCATAGGCCTTTTTTTTTGGATACGGGCAAAAAATTATATCGCATTTCCCGATGCATAATGGGTAATTGGGTAAAAAACCCCGATGGCCGTCTTGGCGTTTTTGGGAAGAACTCTGGGTCGGACATGGCCTCACCCACAGATCCCCACAAGGACAATGCGAGGAGGTATTTGATGTAATCGCCATACTTGGGAGGCGGGTAGGCAGGCAACCACCGATATGGCTCTTCAGTTTTTTAACGAAGGACGCTGCTGCCCGTCTTCCGGGTGTTACCTTAGTCGCTATTTACAAAACCCACGGGAGGAGATGGTATTCTAGGGGGCTACCAAACTAAAAATAAACGGCCAAGTGCGAGGGCGCTTGCGACAACAAGTAAAAAATCGTGCAAACATTTCATGTAGATTTATTGAACCCTTTCTGAGATAAGTGCCTTTGACAGATAGACGTACGGACGGACGGACAGATAGTCATATTAATAAGATCCCGTGACGAGTACCCAGAAACTTAAAAAAGTAAAAAAAATGCTTTTCCAAAAAATATTGCCTGATTCAATTCAGTAAAAAGGAAACTCAGTATTTATCCCCTTTCTATAGCTATGATCCCCGCTGACGACATCTACTGGGAACACTTAATAGAATGCGTTTTAGCAATTTATTTTTATTATCATGTCGTCTTTGTAAGTGCATGTTACACTAAATTACTTGAGGGCTAAAGGAAGTTTTTATCATAAATTTTTTGGTACAAATGAAATTATTTTTGTTTTGAGTTTTTGGTTAGATTTTATTGTGATTTTAAATATTGGGTACGATTAACGGTTGGAGGATATCTAAATTAAACCTAGTTAGATTTGATATGTAAGTTGTAAACATACTTAGTGGCTTTGTATTTTACACTGTACTTTTTTTTTTCAACTCGACAACGATTACAGGTTATTTGGATGAAATCACTACCTGTTACAAGACAATATAGAGCTATAATTAAAAAAAAAATGTAGTTAGTTTTCTTTCGAACCCAATAAAGTAATTTTAACTTTTTAATAAAACGATACGATGTCCAATAATCATGTGTTCCAGCCCTAATATTATTTTGTTCTTGATTTGATTGACTCATATTTTTATTGGTTTTGAAATACTTAGGGCCGGAACACATGACATCGTATCGTTTTATTAAGAAATTTAAATCACTTTATTGGGTTCGAAAAAAAAACGACATATTTTTTTTTATTATAGCCCTATATTGTCCTGTAACAGGTAGTGATGTCATCGAAATAACCTGTGAAAAAAATACACTGTAAAATACAAAGCCACTAAGTATTTTTCGCAGACACAAACCGAAACACATCGTGGTAACTAAATTAGATGACATGAAATGCAGCACCACACTCTGTCGTTTCACAGACGCTGCCATGTGTCCCGGCCGTTAGTTAAATAAATAGAACAGGTGGTAGAGTACTGGATATTTGCACGATTCCATTGCGGTTGGACTCGGGAAATGAATTGGCCAATTTTCCGCATTTTCCCCTATTAACAACATCCGGCCCGCGAAATACGGGCGTATACGGGTGACGCGCCCGCAAATAATGGACCTCAGTATAACTTTGCACGTATAACATTGCAAAAAAAAAACAGTTTAATTGTGAACCCGAGTGACGAACTTCCTCATTGTAAGTGTTCTACTTTTTTCTAGTTCTCCTTTCAGTCGGTGGCCGCATTAAGGATCTTTTAGAGTTGATCCTTTTTTTTGTTAAGTAAGTATGTTATCAATATATAAAAAAAACTCTTCCGTTACTGACTGACTGACTGACTGACTGACTGACTGACTGACTGACAGACAACGCAGAGCCGAAACTACTGGGCGTAGCGGGCTGAAATTTTGCATGTGGGTTCCTTAGGGAGTGTAAGTGAGCACTAAGAAGGGATTTCCCGAAATTCCCACGGGAACGGGAAAAAACGGGATTTTTGTGTTTATGAGAAATCTGCGCGGGTGAGACCGCGGGGCACCCTCTAGTTATTTTATAACAGGTGGTAACTGTGTTGTATCAAAAAAATTACGTTGTTCTTTAATAACTAAGTCTGAATTTTGAAATACATTTATTCTGAAATTCACAGCGAACAGCGAAACACCTGCGACATGCTGTTGAAATTCATGGGATTCAGTCATTTACTTCAAAAGATTGTTAAATAATCTGCAGCTCTACCGCTCGCTCCGCACCATTCAGAATAAAACATCACAATCGTTTATCGTTTCCATTTAAATCTGGTGCACATAAACACTTAATAAAAACGTTACGCTAACGATCCGCCTCTAACCGTTTCGTTTCGCAAACAAAGTGAATGGGCCTTTCTAGCGCGCGATTTTGCGAGCGAGGTTTATCTCAGGCCATAAGGGCGCCGCACACCAATCATAGCGACCGGGGGCGACACTAACGTTTTCCGATATCAATGTAAACCGTTGGAGGCGGCAGTTTACGCTGCTAACGGGCCACGATACAGCAAACGCGCCCCTATCGCTATCTAATGAATTTCCGTTCCATTCATTTAGTGCCCGTCGCGCCGCGCCGCGGCTTACCTAAGCTCATTTTCTCAGTTTTACCGACGGATTTTTATTTCATTATGTTATTAAGAGAACTGACGAGCGCTGCCAAAGGGCGGCTGATATAACGAAGTATTTATTTTCACTTTTTTATTCGGTTTTGCCTTTTTTCGCTGAGCTGTAATACCGTGAGATGCAGTGTAAAGTCAGTGCGCTTCTTTGTGTTCAGCAGCCCATGTAAATATGTTCGGTATAATTTTACAGCGCAAAATGTCTAAACCAATTTGTGCCTGTGGCAAAGGAGATTGTTTAAAATTTGTAACATCTCTCTGGCGCTCGAAAATTTTCAGGCGTTTTAAGCTTCTTGAAATTGAAATTGAAGTCTCTTTGAAATTGAGCTCGCCACTTACCACACGTCTGTTGGGAGGTATCGGCTACAATTAATGAAGGCCTGGCAGTAAAAGGATGTTCACTTCTAATGCGATATAGAGAACTCTTGGGAATTCACTGAAAAGGAGATAATTAGCTGAGCTTGTATTTTTTATGCGATTCTTTACTAGACTGTGGAACGTACAAACGAGTAAATGTATACGTAAGAATTCTACAGAGCAATATAATACTAGCCTGCGTAGCATGACGGACCATTTGACGAATCGTTCTGTCACTTTTGATCACTTTTGACATTTAAATGTGGTACAATGTATGGAGACGATCGACAAAAGTGACAGATAGATACGACAAAGTGGACAAATTGTCGGTCATGCTACCACCGCAGCTCTGTACAAAACTATTCTACACTTTTTCAATAAGCTGTACTTATCAATAAATTGAGTTACGCAATTTCAAACATTCTGTATCAAATTGTCATAGTAAAAGACACGATTTGTCGTAGATTGTGCTTTCATTGCAGAGATGGTAAATCTTTTAAAATTTCCCGTCTGCGCCGATGGGCGAGGGGTGGCGACTTCGAAAACCGCACAACTGTCAAAGCTTTGATTTTCCACGATTGTGGGCGCCCTATTGATTCCGGCTGCTCTTTCACGTTTTAATCGCCGGGGATTATGATCCTGCGGTCCCTCGGCTTGTGGTTGTAATCACTTTGCTTAGCAAAACGTGGATTCTTTTGTCTCCGCGCTCCGTTTCGTAGGAGTTTTTTGCGTTTGTAGAAAAGCCCGGGTTTTCTCAAGCGCGCTGAGAGTTGTCTACTTTCGTTTGTTTTACTGTTTTTGGTGATTAGATTGTGGTAGCTTTGTTTTATCTTTGTGTTTGTATCTTTATTTTTGTGTATGGATTAGGAGGTATTCGTAAATTCGTCAGTACCGCAAAAGTGTTTTTGTAGAATTACCTTTTTCCTTGTATCATTATAAAAGTACATACATAGGTACTCAAAACAAAATAATCAAAATATTTTCTTATATCTAACCACGTTTCACTTAACCAGCCCCTCTTCAAAAGTGTAGTGGCGTTGTGTCAAGTCCCATTGTTCGTTATAGTTGAGCTGCGTCATTTAGGATCGCCCCCGCGAGGATGGTTTGACATCTGTAGGGTCGCTGATTGAGACTACGCAGACATCTCTTGTCTGGTTAAAGTTGTGATATCGATTGTGGCTATATACTCCTTTTCAGTTCTGTTTAATCCAGTAAAACTTTATTGTTCGATTGAAAATTCGCTCAAGGGATCAGTTTTTTCTATAAAATTGTGTATGTGCTATGTGCTGTTTAGATTTAAGTTATAAATTTTTCGTAACTTATCAAAGGGCGCGTGAATAAAAAAGCAGTTATTTATTTCAGGGCGAATTGGAATCTCCATTCAAATTAGTGACTACAAAACGTCGTCCAAGTCCAACTCGCAACGACCTAATTTTGAATTTGGAACTTTCTTTTGTTTCGTCTTGTCTTTTATTACAGGCAATTTATTTTTATGGCCATTGTCTTCTTGGTTAAAACTAAAAAAGTGGCTTGCATTTTCCACGATGCAGCCTTTAAATTATGATGTACTTTACTCGTTCTAGAATCCTCCATTTTCTCTATGCTCTCAGTTTATTTGCGTCTCCAACGAACCGTCGTAAGTCGATCATGAGACTTTGTGACGCTTCTTGTGAACTGCGAGCTTCTTGTAAGAGGAAACTTAGTTTTATGTTGGAGTAGGGATAGTGTTTTTTTTCTTTTTTTATTACTTACGTGGTTTGAGCTAGATTTTAAACTCAAAAGCTTACCGTACTACGATGGAAGCTTGATACATTTTAAGTCTCAATCGAAAAATACCTTGGTAAATTTGAGTACCAATAGTGCACATAGAAATTAGAATAAGTATAAAACTTTTTATTTTATTTTTTAAAGATCAGTGTCCAGAGGGGCTATTACGGTCACGTTTTTTTGTATTGATTTTGACACTTGGAGGACAAAAAGCGATTTTGCAAATGCAGCCATAATGGGCCCTCTGTACAGTTTACCAAGTTTTGGCTAATCAAATACCTGTGTTGTTGATAGGTAGGTACTAGGATCACATAGATTCTATTTTATCTAGTCGCGATCAGCGTAATCGCGTAAGTCCCCCGCCGCGGCAACTTTCCTAACGTTTTCTTATAATAAAGTCGTCAATTCAAATTGAGAAATGTTTTTGGAGGCGCGCCTCGAGAATACTCAATGAAGTCAAAGTTATGGCTTGAAAGATAAAATTATATTTAAATAGGAATATTTTTTTTTTACGCTACGCAACACCTTATCAATTAGGCTCGGAAACGTGTTCTTATTATGAGAATATTAAAGTGTAATTTCAGGAACGATACAAATAATATTACTTACTCATTTTAGTCTTAATTTTTTTCTAGCATTGCGCATGGAAAAAGCGAATTTTTAAATAACTATTGATGATGATAGTAATATTTTGTCGATTAACTTATTTTACAAGTAAGTAAATTTGTTTAATTTGCAAACCTCTCTTATATCAAGACAAAAATGACAAAAGTATACTTTGCTATAAATAATACTGAAAAAAAAAAAAACAAAGTAACGATGTAAAATTAGGTAGTAACTTGTAAAAAAATTACATATTTAACTAATGATACAATTGCAAGGCTTGTAGTTCTGTTTGAATCTGGTACCATAACTTTACAGTAATTATTTATCTGAGACATTCATTCGTCTCCATCTACAGGAACGACCGCTATCAGACAAGTGTCGACCACTAGTACAATGCCGAACGAATCACAAACCTAACCCTCAGGTCCTTCCTTGAATACAAATAAAGTTCTTAGCATTCCCAGAGGCAACGCTGCCATTATCGCCTGTAGCCCTTTAGGGTTAGAAGGAAATAGTGGGTATTAAGGGACAATGAACTGTGCAAGGGTTTTGAATGTTGAATTTTATTAGGTCACCAAAATGTGGGGTCTAAGGTGGAATTAAACTGCATTTAATTTTATTCTTATCACTTTTCTTTAAAGTGTTTTTTTTTTTTTTCATCGAAAATAGTGCTGGTTTTAAAAAAAATATTAAAGTAAGTAAGTATTAATTTATAACTTTCGTAAAGTTACAGCTTTATTAAGTGATTAAATAATAAAGGCACTTCAAGTAGTGCTGACCCTTAAAAATTAAAGAAAATAAAAGTAACGGTATTAATGTAACAGCAATAGTTACTTGAGTTACTAAGATAAAGAGAAGCAGTAAAAAAATACAAAAGTAATCGACGAAACTCATCTAATATCTATCAAAGTGATTACATTTCATCACCGATGTATTTCCGTTTGAGGAAAATAAAAAATGGACTTGCAATCTACAGTAGTACATATAGTCTCGCCGCTACCCCCAGCCACACTTTACAAGGATTTTGTAAATATTGGTACATTTTTAGGGATCTCATTGGAATTGAGTCATTTATTGCGCAGGGGAGTTTTGAATGGTCTGTACACTTGTAACTTCGCCCTTTATTGACCACTTGCAGAGTTTTGGGTAGGAGTAGAATAGATTTTTGTTTGGTTTGGCTACCTCTCAAACATATGTGCAAGCAACTTCGTCTATAGGGGTTTATTTTGAGTCGATTCACTGGATTATTGGCTATTATTGTTTTTTTTTTCATCAATAGTATAAGATTAATTGGTGCTTTAGCTGCTTACTTACTTACTTGTGCCTGGGGATAAAAGAGCCAAAGCAAAACGTCATCACTTTCGACGGTCTTGAGCGATATCTGTGTGCTCTAGATCATCCTTTATAAAGCGTTTCAGTCGTGTGTTATTGGGTTATCTATTTCAAATTTCTCAGCCAAAAGCCATCTACTGATAGATAATCCATAATTAGACGCCCAATAATTACTACATTCGACGGTTTTTATTATTGGAATAACTTTGTAAAGTTATTTTGATTCAGACTTTATTCTGCTGTGATAGTTTAATAGAACTCTTTTTAGAACTTTATTTATTTTGTTCCTTAACCGAAATAAAAAAAGTACGACATGTAACTTCTTAACAGAAAGTCAAAAGAATTTCGTATTACAAATAACAATATTACATTAATCATAATAACCAATTCATTTAAAGTAAGTGTTACACTATATTGGACTTTTCTGTCTTCGTACAGCTTCCATATTATTTCCCTAGCTATTTTCTCCCCTATTGTTTCCCTTAACAATGCAAGCCGTGGATACACTGTTGGCCTCTACAGAGGGGGCAGTTTTTTCCTCCTTTTAATTGAGCCACGTCACAAAATATTTAAGTACGCCACCAAGAAGCCATTTACGTTTTACGATGTCTCAGCACGACGACGACGGCCGTTGGTTTTCCATTACTTTTATTGTTCATTAGCTTGTACACTTGATCACTTTATGTCTTGTGTAGAGTTTAAGAAGGAAATTAAAATGCTAGTTAGGTAATTAAAAAAATTACAATGATATTTATTGTGGACTGAGAACTGTGTGCACCTGGGATCGCTTCCCAGCGGGGTTATAGGGTATTGTTATGATGAATCTCGATATTTGTTTCCAGTCTAGGTGTAATGTTCGTCTCTGTATATGTTTCGGGCACCCTAGATACAGGTTCTTCCTAGTTAGGGGCTCTGAGAGTGATGCATTGTTAATTTTGTTATTATTATAATAACTTAGGATTTTAATGGTAAATAAATTTTATCATTCACATATTCAAATCCAATAGTCGTTTTCGTTTTTTTAGGAGAGTCCAGATTCCCCAGACACAGCCTTATAAAGGCAACCGTTTTTCCTGTTTATCCAGCAATAATTTAGCCTAAAAGGACCAATACATCCATCGAAATATTCATCCATACACAACACGTATACTCTGGCAAAGCGCCAGAGGTGAGAAACGAGGCCTTTTTTGCTCTACCTAGCAATAAGCACTCTACTTTCAGCAGCATAGAGTCTAAAGTCCTAAAACGGGACGATTCCATTAACAATTCCCCAAGTACCTAGCTTACCTATCATTCTATCTGGATAAGATGTTGCAATTCAATTGGACTTTATTGCTTTAGAAATAGGATATATAGTAGAGTCTAGTGGTCGATTGCATTTGGAGATATATAGCATTTGAATGCAGTCGCTTTTATAGAGATCCCTTCTTTAGGCCCTTGTTAAAGTTAAAGCTTTTGGAATAAAAAAAGTCAAATTATGAACACCTTAGTACTAAAAGGGTTTAGACTTTATCCTCATTAGTCTTAACTTATTCTAGCGCCTGTCTCTTAAAATTTCCATATGCAAGAAGGTGACTCCGTAAGGTTTCATTTGTTTTACTTAACTGAACTTTGTCTAAGATACTGGCTGCCTTCGTGGCGTAGCGATGTCGTCTCTGCCACCGAAGGACTGGGTTCGATTTCCGATGAAAAAAATAAAATTAATAAATCTTTATTTCAGTAAAATTAAAATTACAACCTCAATCCACTTGCCAAACTGCACAACAGTTTGTAGTTTGTAGGCGAGAGAGAGCGCACACTTACATATTTATTATTTCAATAATTAATTACAAATTTATTTAAAGAATGAGAAGATATATACTACATAATATGTTTGTATTATTAATATTTATGTTTGTCTGAGTGTTCTTGTAAATGTGTTTGTATGTCTCTCGGACACCACGCTCTGATTTTTAAAAGTACGTAAATTCTGTTTTAAAGCTTTAATTAAATATTTTTCCATAACATTATTACCCAGACTCTAACTAAAAGAGCGTTGAAATGCAAAATAATTAGAACCGGGCACAAAATTAAAAGAACAAAGAGCATTTAAGATATCCGGTATCCAGTAAACAGAGTCCGTAAAGCACTTCTAAGCTCTAATGACTGCTAAAGATTTCGACTCAAAGGGCTCCGATGGCACGTTTAAGTAAAGACCTTTTATTAAGAAAAAAGAAAGGTGACCAGTTTTTCACACTAAGGAGGTCACTAAATTCTACTAACTAATAGGAGGATTTCTTATAAATAAAATGTTTACTATACATACTTCATTAACACTGTCTTTGCCTATGATTATTATATACGAGTTATCCCGGCTTACTTCATTACGCCATAGAATATAAATACTTCTAAGATTTGGCTCTATAGACTATGTTCTTTTGACTGCCCAGAATGGGCAAATAAAAAAACAAACAACAACAACATTACAAACCACCTGTCAAAAATGTAAACAACGGAAAAAATATTGCACCTTGGGTAACATTATTTGACTTGAAGTAAGGATCCCTAAATTTTTTGAAAATCTAATATACCCTATGTTACTCGGGGATACTGTAGCTTCCTACCAGTGAAAGAATTTTTTATCAGTTCAGTATTTCTGGAGCCTATTCGTTACAAACAAACAAATCTTTCCTCTTTATAATATTGGTGTAGACGACCAGGCGAACTTCATACCGCTTATCCTATTACTATGATTTGCATGTATATATATACCTATAAACCTTCCTCTAGAATCACTCTATCTATTAAAAAAACCGCATCAAAATTCGTTGCGTATTTTGAAAGATATAAGCATAATAGGGACAGATGCGGGAAGCGGCTTTGTTTCATACTATACTAGTCGACCCGGCGAACTTCGTACCGCCTTCCCCTTGAATCACTCTATCGTTTAAAAATAACCGCGTCAAAATCCGTTGCATAGTTTTGAAGATATAAGCATATGCGGGAAGCGACTTTGTTTTATACTATGTATGTATATTGAAGATATTGTTATCATCATAATTTCACTACCTAATGGACAAAGTCTCCCCAAAGATCACCACTTCCACCGGTCTGGGTGCGACCTGTACCCACCACCACCTTTTAAGTCTTCCTACTAATATAAATCTTGGAAATCGCAAATGCTATAGCACCTTCAGTTCAGCATGGAATTCTCTACAGTATCGACTACACAGCAAGTACAGAGCTGTTGGCTTGGCGCCAACTATTGACGTCCTACCCTCTCCCTTGGCGGGGAATATGCCGATTTGCCTAAACGATCTTTTTTTTTAACATGCCAGTTTGTTATCCGAGGAAAATTAGCGATTATCATCGCTTTAAACGTTAAGGCCGCCCATTGCCTGCTTTCTCTTAAATCGTAAATTTACTATTTCATTTTATGTTCACTCGTTTAATTAAAGCAAAAAAGCGTTTTTTTATTATTTCAAATCATTTTACTTTTTAATAAAATTGCCAGACTGCTATATTACAGTTTGTGTGTATAGTCTTTAATTTTGATCCCTTTTTTTTTATTTGAAGTAGGTACCTATGTATTTAGAGAGCATCTTCCTTGTTCTGTGGTATTTAGTGTGGTTGGGGCTGTACTTTGTCTGTTTCTTTACCAGTAAGTCATAAATTGTGAAAATAATAGTATTGATAAGAGCTCATCAATTATAACCGTGTCCCAAGTGATTTACTGCCATTTATTTCCCTATTGCCTATTTATCATACTACTAAAAAAATTTTTTTCAGTACAAGGTGTTTAAACAAGAGTCACAATTCAGCTAAAATACTTCTACTGATAGATATAAAGGTTCCACTTACATATATGAATGAATTCACCAAATATATTGATTAAAATAGCAATAAGTTGATTTTACTCAAATGAAATTACTTTCATATTCCTTAATTTATTTATATCTTCACAACAACTTGGTCTGCTACTTAAATTACTCTCTAAGCGTATCCACAATCATGCCAAAAAGGCATGAATACAATAATTTGGCTTCAATCATAAAAACCGTGTCAAAAATGGCAGGATGATCTCAACTCTTACTCGCGAACTGAATGGCCGACGGAGGCTACAATGAGCTGAAATCTAAGCAAGCGCTAAATAGATTAAAAAAAAAGTACTATAGGCATTTAGGAAGGTACCTCCTCATATAATGGAATACACTTTATTAAATACTAGCTGATATGGCAAATTTCCTACCGCCTTGCGTTCTGAATTTTTGAGAATATTCTATAGCCTATGTCACCCATGGATAGTGTAGCTTCCCAATAGTATATTATATTTTTTTCAAATCAGGTTAGATTTGCCGGCAATTTGCGACCTTATCGCTAATAATAGTAGTTGAGTCGAGATATTGTATTTTTGGTTCGGTAACTCTATCAAAGAGTGTGAATACGGGTAATGCATAACACGATACGACGCACCCCTCGACCCTGGGGTGCATTAATTAATATGGCAGTTCTGAACCAACCCAGAACGACGTGCGGGCAGTATCGGTCATATTTGTAATTGGGCCAAC
The DNA here is from genome assembly GCA_951802225.1 of Euspilapteryx auroguttella. Lineage (NCBI taxonomy): Eukaryota > Metazoa > Arthropoda > Insecta > Lepidoptera > Gracillariidae > Euspilapteryx > Euspilapteryx auroguttella. The sequence goes on from OX637656.1 coordinate 8,123,303, forward strand.
TGTTGTCTTTTGTTTGTTTTTCGTACTACCTAAATGTATAGTAACACACGCAAAGTAGGCAGACCCACCACAAGATGGTCAGACGATTTGATAAATGTTGTGGAATTATACTGGATGAAATGAAATGAAACAAAACGCTTTATTTCTAAAACAATACAAATAAAACAAAACATCGAAATCATACAGGTACAGTAAAATTTCGAACTGCAGAGAAAGAAGGCAATGGTCGTCCTTATAGCTTGAAGCGATTTGTTCCATGCTTGGATGAGGATCTTTCAGTTGAGAAGATGGCACAGTTTTAGGTACATGTGGTAACACAGCGGAAGTGCATGCACGGTTTGATGCATGTTTTCAATAACTGGAGGGCGGTTATTATAAAATGAATATTGCAGCTTAACCATTTTGCTTTGGGAAAGTGGTTTTCCTTCGATCAGAGACATTACGGCTGCTTTTGGCAATATTCCTTTGCGTCCTCTTTGCGTTTGTTTTTTGTATTGACTTCAACACTCTAGAGGACGAAAAGCAATGTTGCAAATGTGGCTATAATTAGTACCTCAGCTGACGGAGTCAATGTACAGTATACAGAGGTTTGTTTTGAGATTTCGACCCATATATTAGATAATGTTTTTTTTTGGTATGGTGATCTGAATCCCTCCTAAGATTGATTACTGCCTTATTAAAAACATCCTGAGTACCTACAATTCTTGAGGTTGCTTTTATAAAGACAAACTATGAATATTTATTCAATTTTACAATATAGCTATTTAGATAAACCTATATCGTATTAAACCAGTTTTGTTCGAGACAAAACAATCAATGTCTTCCGAATCAGACAGTCCTCTGGGGCTGGACAGAGGACTGAGCGAGTTAAACGGATTATGTCAGTCTCCTGTCACAGGGCTTGAGGAGCCCTGCTTTCCAGGGGAGTGATAATATTGTTTTGTTTCTCTATATACTCGGATGTATGTTTTACTTTAACGCAAGAACTAGTGATTGGATTTTGATGAATCTTCACAGGATGATGTACTGTAACTATGTAAAACGTCTAAGATGAATAAGAATGAATGAATATACACTTTATTGTAGGTACCCAAATATAACAATATGTTAACAATTAGAATACAGTAAGGTGACAATAGGCGACCTTATCGCTTAAAGCAATTTCTTCCAGGCAACCTGTTTTTAAAGGTTAAAACTATGGACAAAATAAATACAGAGGTATGGCAGGAAGTATGGCAGAACTCCGAAGTCCAACTGCACCATGGAGACTGACAGTGTACTATAGTGTACCACAAACTACTGTGTACCAAAAACGTATAACGTTCTATTCATAATCATAACATTCTAAATTTAGTCGAGTCTCAAATCTCGGTGGCATATTTGCTCGTTGCCCTCCGCTCATAAAATCTTATACCCCCTATATTGACCAGATGAAACCTCGAACACCTGTGTCGATATCAAATTCCTCTATTTACCCTACCTCCGTTGAGTTTAAGGGATCACTATGGGATGTCAATTTTAACATTATGAAGAGTTGAGTTTTGAAGACTGTGTTTAAATGTTCGTTCGAGTATGATACTCGGACAAGTACTAGTTACCGAGTACTGGCAACCATTGTCGTAAGGCAAGGCAAACATTTGTTTGTTTGAGCTAATTGGTGGGCACCCTGAACTACCTCGCCTCTAGCAGTATAGGATACTTTACCAAATATAAATTAGATTAGTCTAATTGACTTACAATAAGTGATATCTTGTATCCTATATTAAATAAATCATATTTTACTTTACTGATTATCCTGCCTCACGCAAACTTATACTCCGTCGAGCATATGTTTCACTGTCACGGAGTTTTCGATTGTAGAACGATTTAAAGTTCATTTTGACACTTGAGAGTGCGAGTCCGAGCTGCGAGGCGACTATGAATATCAGCCTTAATGTTCGATTGGAGTAACTTTATCCTTTTACCAATTTAGGTATGCTTCGGTGGTTTGGTTATTTAGAACGGATGAATGACAGGAGATTGACAAAAGAAATATATAGAGCGGATGCGGAAGGCACGGTTGAAGAGGAAGGCCACGGAAAACGTTAACCGACCAAATTGGTGACGTTCTGAGGAAAGGCCGCGTGAAGAGTTCACGAAACCGACGTGCGTGTATGAAAAGGCTTATGACTGTAGAAGAAGCGAAAGAAGTGTGTCAGGATCGTAGCAAGTGGAAATCAATTGTCTCTGCCTACCCCGATGGGATACAGGCGTGACGTTATGTATGTATGAATGTATGCAATTTGTTTTTATTGTGGTATTCTTGGCCTACTAAACAAAGTCTATACAGCCTAGTCTTCAGTAATATTTCTTAGTTTTTTTACTAACCTAACTCGTGGTAATGCAATTGAACATGGAAGTTTTGCCGGGGCATTCAAATTGGTAAGGAAAATTATAAGTCCATCAAACTGGCACTAAAACTCATGGAAAACTAATTTTAGAAAATTTTAATAGAAAATTAATTTTGCATTTCACTAAGTTATTTGATGAAATAGACTAATATGCTACTGAAGTCATGGCTGTATGGACTATGTTCTTTTGCGTGGCAAGAAAGTCCGCATCAAAAAAAAAAAGGTAAGAAAAAGAATAATCGACTCTACATAGTATGAATTTAAGAACTTATATCCTATGCATGCATGTGGTAGATATTCAACTTTATTGATATTGAATATTGGAGACACGAGTCAGCAACGCATTTATATTCAAAGTGTTTCTGATACGACGCCGAATGCTTATTCAATTTTAGTTCGTGTACTCTTATGTAAAACTTAATTTATATGCTAAAACGTCTTTATGTTCGCATTTTTGATTAAAGAAGCAATTTTAATGTGTTAAACTCGAAGGTCGTTACTTTTGTAATTTAATTTAACTAGGAAATGTTATATTTACAAACCATAGAGTATGATAAAAATAACGTTAGAACCTTGATAGTCTGAGTTTAAAACATACTTAAATTAAAAAAAAAATTGACAAACCGTATGCTTATCATCAAAACATTAGGTGCATAGTACAGTGGCGGTCTAGGTCGGCGTAACACTTCCGGTTTTTCTATATTGTAAAATAGCTCTTTTTCTTTGGTATTATAGTCTCGCGCGAGACCATAGAAAAATCTGTTACACCTTCCTAGACCGTCACTGTACTTACCTACTTATTTCTATGAAAAAGAATTGATCAGGCATTGAACAGTAAAATTGATACCTCTTTAGTAATATTTGTTTAAAATGTGTTGTTTGAACAGAATAGAATAGAATAGAAATACTCTTTATTGCAATCAATAGGTAATTACAATTTATAATTAGTACATTGATTGAATAATAAGGAAAAAACAACTTCTGATCTGATAACTCGTGTTGCATCAAATCTTAATAAAAACAAAATAATAATTCTGAAAGCCTGAATTTTGCCTGTAAAAAATATTTCACTAAAGATATCCACTCTTTTCCCGCAGTGTTTTAAGGAACAGTTAATCTGAGCGTAATCCTAATAAGCCTTCTAGAAATCAATTTGATGAAAGCAAACGGTTTATAACTTTGTTTTTTTTTTTTTTGAAGAAACCTTTCAGCCTCAATTTGAAATAGATAAGGCCTATTTTATTTACTGTCCTAATGCTGCGCAAAGGCCTCTTTTCTTTCTTCCCTTCACTTTTTCCTGTCCTGAACGGATTCTTTAACTAAAATTGAATCAATACATAGTATAAAATAAAGTCGATTCCCGCGTCTGTCCCTATGTATGCTTATATCTTTAAAACTATGCAACGAATTTTGATGAGGTTTTTTTTAATAGATAGAGTGATTCAAGAGGAAGGTTTATAAGTATAACACATGATCAACATAGTTGAAGGATAGGCGGTACGAAGTTCGCTGGGTCGACTAGTATAGTTATAAATCACACGACACAGTATCAATCTTATCGATGTTGATGGTAAAAGAAAGAAAAGCTTCAATAGAGCAGCCTTAACAGAATTAAGGTGGTAACTCTCGGTATGGCGCGAAATTCAAAAATTTTCGCGTTTTTTAATTATTCTGGCGAAAGTATTTTTTAATTAATTCGCGTATGTAAAAAACCATCTCCTACATTGTTTTACGACGTTTTTTGAAGACAGACCTACTGATTTTGTGTCTAAGGACTAAAAGGTTGAAAATCAAGTTATGAAAAATGCCTTCGTATTGAGACGTGTTTTGACTAGGTACCACCGTTACAGGACGTTTTGTAGGTACTCTTACACGTGTATATTATCACAGTCAGGCAAGAAGAATGTCAGGTTTCCAGAATAATCTGTAGTGTATACGATGAGGAGATTAGCCTGTTTTTCCAGCGATATTAGCCTCGGCACGTTTATCCTGACAAATGCTCCGTGTCGCCAGCGCCTTATATTTTGTTACATTATTTATTACTGGATTCTCGCTCTGGTTTTTTTTTGGTTGTACTCAGTAAATTTGTTTTGTAGCTAAATATGCGTGTTTTTATATAGAAATAATTACGGTTTGATCTGTAACGGGTTGCCTGGAATAAATCGATAACTAGTGTAAACACAGCTTTTACTTTTAAAACCCCTAGAAAATACCTGTGTTTAGGTTATCCTAAGCACAATAAAATAAGACAAACAATACATCCATACTGAGAAACAAGATCATAACACTGCTCGCCCCCGCCGGGAATCGAACCCAGTGCTCCTATATCGCGTCAATATTACTGCTAATGCTAATTGATCCACAAGGGCAGCATATTTTTGTGTTGACTGAATTTACAGCTTTGGATGTTGATATTTAATGAACTTAAGGTGGTAACTCTCGTTATGGCGCGAAATTCAAATTTTTTCGTATTTTGTATTTATTCTGGCGAAAGTATACATTTTTTATAAAGTTTAAATGAATTTGCGTATGTAAAAAACCATCTCCCACATTGTAATACAACGTTTTTGGAAGACAGACCTAAAGTTTTTGTGTCTAAGGGGGAAAAGGCCAAAAATCAAGTTCCTTGAATATACACTAAATCGGTAACTCTGTCTTTCAAAAACGATATATCACAATGTGGGAGATAGGTTTTTAAGTAGGCGAATTTATTCAAACTTAATTAAAAATGAAAACTTTCGCCAAAATAATTAAAAAAACGTGAAAAAATTTGAATTTCGCGCCATACCGAGAGTTACCGCCTTAAAGGAAGATTCTTGTCCTAACTAGGGATAACTTAATAAGAAAAAGAAATATTCAGCCTTATCCTATTTTTCATGGACACAGGAAGCACTGATACATGCAAAATATTTATAAAATAACGATTAGGGCCAATCAGTCGTTTGCCACGCTTGTTACGAAACCTACAACAAAAAATCGCCATTAAATAAGCATTCAGGCTTATATCAACCCACACCCTTATCTGTTGCTAGGCAACAGTCCACATTAGCGGCAAACAAAATTCTCATCACACAACACGTTAAAATTGGAGATTGTGCGCGCAGCGTGCAGCGGCATAACACGCCCGAATATATTACCTCTACATAATGCGGTTACAATACCACGATTATTCTACACAAATTTGATTCAAATTTCAACTCTATTTACATTAAGTTAAAACCTATTTTAAAGTGTTGAAAGCCTAGTGTAAAGCTGACCTGACCAATTGGTGGGATAAATATTGACAGGTAAATTGGTCACTGCTTGCCTTAATTAAGTGTTGCGTTTTGAGCACTTTGCCAACTGAAAAAGCATTATAAATAAATGCTTTTTGAATACTGGACAAAAATAAATACAAAATCGAGATATTTAAACTAGTTTTCTGTGCGTCCCGGATCCGAATTCTGTTTTACTCGCACAGTTCTAAACGCCCGTAAATACTTCAGTACTATGAACGAAAAACATATTTTTGTTTCATTTATATTTTATTTTCAGGTGACTCAAAACAACGTAGTTTTCAAAGTTCTAAATTTAAATGCCACACGGGCTACCACTGCGGGTTTGGAAACTACAGTTTGCGTAAATTTCATGCCACGCTGCCTGAAGTATATGAGTGTTTCTCAAATAGTTGTCCAGTCAAATTTTTTAAAAAAAAAAATTTCTTAAGAAATTATTGAACCAGTGAATGATATCATACATACCGCAATCTAAAAAACTTATGTAAACTGATTTATAGAGCAAAATTACGAGTATTTATTAACATATCAGTTTATGTCTACTTTTATTGAAAAATCATTTTAATTTAAGGGTAGGTATTTTTAAATAAAATCAAGCTCGCTATTTTTATTAAACTAAATAGAAATTAAAAATTAAACTAAATATCAAGTCAATGCATGTCGAGTAAGGGCTATAATAATAATGTTTAGATTTGGAAATTAATAAATTTGGGAAAAAATATTTTGAACGTGGAAAACTTTTTGGGAATGACTCATTAAAGCAGTAGTTTTTCGGTACAAATTCGGTACCTAGCTGTCGCTAAAGGGCTAACCCTTGCCAAAGTTTATGGTGGTCATTTATACAAGAGTGCTCGACTGCGCTTTGTGTAAATTTAACTGGACAAATTTAGTCGGGGTGCAAAAAATAAACTAATGAAAGTTAGATTCCAGTTCAACGGTTTTTTATTTATAAACCGAGCCGCTTACATTAGTTTTTTTTATTCGAGAAACAGCAACTACGAAAAAAACAATCAAAATATAAGATTGAATCCAGTTGAGAAGTTACTTTAAATTAACTCACCCCGTACCTACCTCTTACAAATTCTCTAGTAAAATTTCTATGCAATAATATTTATTATAAACCACATTATAAAGGAGATTGACCATTTTTGTATGGACGCTGGACCAAGGCTGCCCAGCATTGAATCATAGTGCATAATGTTCATTAGACTAACAGTAGTCTGTAACCTAAAGCGCTTAAGAATCTATCCAAGGAATATTGAAAAATAATCTATTTTACATTGACGAAAAATCCTAACCAACAGCTTATTTTAAAAATAAAAGACGGTGTATCATTTAAAATATCAACATTTATTTAAGGATAAACATTTTAAAATACCATATCAATCGTCATCATCATCGTCGTCTATAATTATGGAATCTAAAAATAAAGTAGGGCGCCTCACAACGTCTTGGTGCCTAGCCCATCCCAAAAACCAAACTAGGCAAACAACGTGGGCACAACTGCCGATCGTTCTTCGCCCGATATAACATGAGCAGCAATAATGTTGAACAGAATCGAGCCCATGATTGTTCTCGTCAATTAAAATATAGCAATGATACACTTTTGCCGATGTATGTCTGCTCTTTATGTGCGCTCGAATCAGTTGTACGTTGCTGGTTGGCATCGAAAAATCGGAGAGGTCGTCGAGGCGACCGACATAGTTTTGAATAATAAATGTCTCTGTGGTGCGTACATGCTCGCTGTAATAGCTAGGCGCAAGTTTGATTTGGTATGTTCCTACTGCAAAGAGACTCAATTGCTCCGGGGTTAACATGGGAAATGACGCAACATTATCCCTAACCACTGAAATATTTTCGAAGTTGGCTCTGTTCCGATTTAGCCTTCTTTCATCAACATAATCAGCTAAGTGATTGGGAACATTCAGCCGCTCTCTGGCTATATTGATGAATTCATGTGCATTGGCATTGTCAAGAATATCAACATGGAAGGCATTGGTTATGGCTGCAGCAATCTGAAGATCTGTATAAAAGTGGCTCATGGCCAGATTACAGAATTCATGACGAAAAATCTTGAAATCCCGTTTTAGTCGACCATTTACCACCTCAACAGGCCACCGGCAAATGGTGCACAACCGCGATTTATTTGCGTCGAGTGTGGTAAGTTGTGAGCCTCTTCTATTTGATTGTGGCATGATGCCGACATATCCATGGCTTTCTAAATTCGCAACAGAGTCGCGAAAACCTCTGTCTAATATGAAAACATCATTTTGATGTAACAGCCAATGAATGGGTCTATCTGGCCCATCTAGGAGATTATTCAAAATGGTTGCGTCAGTGAGGTCGGAACCGGACTCGGGAGGTAGAATAGGTAAGATAATAATAATATTATTTAACATAAACGATAAAAAACTATATATCAAATGTAAGATCACCAAAAAAATAAGTTTTAAGGTACTACGTATATATTATAAATCCGTGGTTTTAATTTTTATTTTTTATTTTTCATATATATATCTCTTCATGTGAAGAAGAAAAAAAATATTCACATGCGTGGGCAGCATTTGGTCCAGAATGGTCAATCTCCTTTGGTACTTTAAAGTTTGCAAACATTACGCTGTTAGAATGCAATAAGTAAATACATTGCAACTTAGAGGGTAATGTTGGCAGTCTTGACAGTACAATTTCTCCAGGGAAAATCTTATTTAGTTTAAAATGAACTCAAAAGTTTATTCCCTACACTAAACATGTTTGAAACTAAGTTTAGCATAATAACCGCCATTTTAACACTGCATCTTTGAGTTGAAACTTGGTCTGTGTCATCTGGGGGCTCTTGCCGTTATGTAAGTTTTCCTTTACTTTACGTGTAGTTTAAATAATGTAAACCATTTGGAAATTTGTTAAAAGAAAAACGTCCTATTACAACGGGAGTTATTTTTTCTTAATCTTTTAATTAATAATTATGGTTTCTGCATCTGTATTATGGCCACATCAATATTATAGTATAAAATAAAATAAAGTCGCTTCCCGCGTCTGTCCCTATGTGTGCTTAAATCTTTTAAACTACGCAACAGATTTTGATGGGGTATTTTAAAAGATAGAGTGATTTAAGAGGTAGTAGAGGTTAGAGGTAGTTTGGGCGGTACGAAGTTCGCCGGATCGCCTAGTTTGCAATAACCGTCTTCGCTTTTTTTTCGTATTGACTTCTCTAGAGGACAAATGTGGCCATATTAGTGCCCCTGTTTGTGTTTAAAGTCCATAAGTACAAGCAATATAATCACAATAGAACAATGAATAGTAAGAATGGTAATCACCATACTACGCGTGAAGCGTAACCGTGGGTGCAATCTAGTAACATTGTGACGTGACGCCAATACTAAACAACCTTACAATTTAATAGATATGAAATACTCCACTACAAATAGCAACTAATAAGCCTGACTAAGTAAATCTAAACTTGAAGATGTCTTCCTCACAGAATCAAATCAAATCCCGGAACGCACCGCAAGAGTGAAATTCACAGTCGCGGTGTCATTCTGAGCGAATTAAGCAAATTTCCCCGGTTTGTTATTTAGATGAACCGGTTTAATCCGGTACGTGTGAGTGACGTGCGCTGGTTATTTATGCAGATCCTGTTAGTTACTCCGGTTTAGTTCTGTAGTTGTAATGTAGAGTGACTGATGATACTGTTATTAGAGGAGGTGCCTAAAGGCCGCGTCGCGTTAAAAAAGCGCTGGGATTAATGAAATTCGCTTAAAAGCCAGCGACCTATACCTTTTTCGTTTTAAAAAATTGCTTCATTATGAATACTTTCTGTAGCTTACGCGATATAAAGTTTAATTTTGTTTGTATAGAAAACGAGCGTGCGCGCCAGCGCAAATTTTCATAAAAACCGCAAAATCCCAATTATCAATACCAGTGCGATTTTCTGGATAAAAATATGTCTTAGTAGAGGATGTCCCGCGGTTTCACTCGCGCAGATTTCTTATTAACAATAATCCAGTTTTTTCCGTTCCCATGGGAATTTCGGGAAATCCTTTCTTAGTGCTCACCTATACTCCCTAAGGAACCTACATGCAAAATTTCAGCCCGCTACCCCAGTAGTTTCGGCTCTGCGTTGTCTGTCAGTCAGTAACGGAAGAGTTTTATATATATTGATTATGTTCTTTCGCAGGCTTTGACTATCTCTGAACCAAATTTCATTAAAATAAGATCAGTAGCTTTGTCCTCAAAGCGAGACAGATAGACAGAGTTACTGTCGCATTTATAATATTAGTATGTATTATGTTAGCGCCTCTAGTAACTCAAGAACAAATGACTGATGATTATGATGAGAGTTTTAATTCATAAATTCAACGAAAGGAACACTTTACATACTCTTTACATAAACGAATTTCTCATAACTAACATAAGTGTTTTATTTTATTTCAGGTATGTCAACGTATCGGTCTTCATTTGTCGACGCACTAAAGTGGTGAGACAAATAAATACATATGTGAGATACTAAAAGAGAAGAGACGTCTGAATGTTTTCGATCCACAAAGTTACATATCTGAAGTTATGTTATAAATTAAAATTATCTAATTTGTATTAGATAATTTAAGTTTATAACCTTTGTGCCACCGCAAGAAAATAAACGATATTGGAAATGTAATCTAATATTTTGGTATCAGCTCAAGTTTTAACGATTGTTTTATTAATTAAAAGTTACAAAAGTGTCAATTGTTGAAAGGTATTGGAAGTTTTAAAGATTCTAATATACCAGGGCGACATGAAAAGTATCCTAGACTCAGGAATTCGAGATAAAAAAGGGTCTCTGCCACACGCACATTTGTCAAGTGAAAGTGGCGACGTTTTTCACCAAATACCCTGATAACGAAGGTTCATGTAAAATGGACGTTTAGTGGGCCAATAACCGTTCTTTATTTAAAAAATTGGTTATTGTTTTATTAATTTTATAATATACTATTTCAAAATAGGAATACTAGATTGAGATCACTAGTTTGTTTTTATAGCACCAGAATAAATGCGATTATTATTTCTTTCTTTGAAACAGGTTTTTAAAGTAATTGTTTAAATGCATAAAAATACATTGCTTTTTTAATTTTTTTTAAAGCAGCGGTAACACTTATTCAAATACATAAAATAAAAAAGTGGAAGCTTGCCACTATCACTTTTTGGACCAAGATTTCACCATAGAACGAGTACATAACTAGGCATTTACATCAGTTTTTACTATCGAATTTAGTTTCGTATTTGTTTAACAGAAAATATTAAATGTGTTTGCGTATAACCCAAAGGCATGCGTAACGCCCAAACGCGAATAAGCGACCAATTGTCCCAAAATCGGCCAGATTTACGGCGGGTTTCGTGGCTGTAATAAATTGAAGGAATTCTATTCAAACAATAATAGTATCTGTGAGACCTAGTTTTGATTCAATGCTTTACAGGAGTGACTTGGCTACAGTTTTTTTCATCGAAATCTTTGTAAATTACAGTTTTTTAAAAACTGCTGGAATACAATCAAACTAACCATCGTAACATAAGAACTATAAAGAGGTTACACTGCCAACTGAACTATGGAGGCAGTTAGTTTTGTCTATCTGTATGTATGTATTACGAGGCATAGCACAGCTAAAGTAGCGCCACCAGCGAAAAAAAAATATAGTGGACTGCACACTGCACAGGGTCTAGAAGCAATTGTAAGCCATTTCCTACTAGCGTACAATAATTTTCAATTAAAAACATGTTTTGGACTATTAAAAAGTAAAACACAGGAAAAACACTTCTTTGAAGATAGCAATGTCAAAATTCGCGAAGAAATATAGTGGTTGGTACGTTATCTTTTGGGAAAAGGATTACCGTAGTCTGTTTACATTAAAATTAGTTAATCCATCGATAAGCCAACCTAGCCTACATTAATCAGGCAATAGTGGATAGTTCTCAATAATTAAGCGCTATCTGAAGCCCGCAGGTTACTGATAACGACCCAACGACCGTAGGCACCTCGCCGTTTATATGATTTATGAGACCCTTGATATTATATAACTAGGTTATCCTATAAACAAAATTTTACTTCAATATACGCAATCAATTATTAGTAACATAACATAATCTCACGCCTTTTATTCCCCGAAGGCTTAGGCAGAGGCACAAGCTCGGACCACGTTTAGCCGAGTTTATGCTTTATTACCAACGTGACAAGAGGCCAGCTTGTCGCCGCGGTTATAACGACCACTATGCGGCCGGGACCAACGGGTTAACGTGCCTTCCGAAGCACGAAATCATCTTACTTTTCGGACAATCAGGTGATTCAAGCCTGCAATGTCCTATCCAACCGAAAACAACCACAACTTGATTTTTGTGAGAAACGAATATGTGGTGTAGTCTGCGGGGATCGAACCCACAACCTTCCGTGCCCTAATCAAAGGCGCAACGCGCTACGCTAAGCGTTAGGAGGCGGCAAATTCATGAATTATTAGTACTTGCATATATTTATTACATTTGTGAAGCAGTGAAAGTTGTGGATAGGTGTCGACGCACACGCACTTGTTGTTCGCGGGCTCATTGTTGAACTTTTTCTGCCCGCAATTTGTAAATATTTTTTTCTTTAATACACAGCACAGGTAGCAGCACAAAGCACAACTTTTCAAACACAATGTGTCTAAACAAATGTGCTGCACTGCACACTATTTTACTGAAATTATGCCTTGCCACTAAAATCTTTTTCGCCTTTCAAATGCAACCTAGTCCTTTATTTCTTTTTTGGCACTGGGTTGAGTACCAATCGCGTGTCGTTTTGAAACATAAGATTAACAACCTGTTTTGAACCGTGTGCCATAAAATAAAGAGCCTACTCTCAGTATCTTCGACACTAATACAGAACAAAAACATAAAAAATTGCTTGAAATACGGCCGAACTTACTGAGGACGTATTGATTTACCTAAAGCACTTTCGTGGTTAAAACAGTACCTACGAGAACAAAAGCTAGACGACGGTGACACTGGCTGGTACAAGAGACATGGTTTGTTACAGTAAAATACATAAGCTGAATACACAGAATTTATGAACGCCTGGTACCGCTGGTACAGAAACCGAACTGGCAAAGCACCAAATTTTAACTTTACTAGGTATGTACATTTATTGTAGTGTTCAAGTATTTCACATTCGCCCAAATTAAATTTCGATATAATAAATAAATTAAATGTAAAGAAATCTTTTTAAACGTACCTTGTATGTTCTAAGTTATTCAAATTAATTACTTTCTGAACGTTTACGTTGTAAAAAATGGAAAATTCTACAAAAAATGTTGTCAGTACACAATTGAATTTAATTACCGTCGTCTTCTGTTTAATATCGAAGAATTTCTTTGTTCTATTGTTAGTTTTACTTTTTCGCAGTTCAGTCTGAAGTTAGAGCCATGTAAAAAAGTAAAAAGTGATGCAGAGGAGTTTTTTGTGAACTTGACACTGGCAAAATACACTAGAAATCAAGTTCGTTAAAAAAGAAAAAGTACAACGTAAAGTTTTCGGGCATAAAAAATTTAAAATTATTCATTTGTTTTAAAGATTCGTTTTTAGCGTGCTTATATATGGAATAATTTAACGAAAACAGTAAATTCGTGGAACTGGGTCGCAAAATCACGTAGTCTATTCTCTGGAACTGTTCTGAATATTGGTTTTTGAATTTCAAACTAGATTTCCTGTCCAAATGTGTTACAATGTGGTAGCTGGCACTTAATTAAAATGTTTTTAAATCCACGTATTCGGGTACTTTGAGCTTATATTCGGTACCAGGAACTTAATTAAAATGTCTACCTAAAAGCATTTCAAATATGGAACGGTGTTTCTTGTTTAGTAGTCGGCATTTTAAGCTTCTCGTTTTTATTAAACTATGTATTACAGTGGGTTCAAATTAAATTATTTAATTTTTGATTTTCGAAGTGTCGTCTATCATTAATAAAAACTATGCTATGCTATTATTTAGAAAAAAATAAATAAATGAATAATCAAGAAATCGTTCGATTAAACTACACCAAGCCGTTGCCGAACTAGGACGGTCCTTTATTTATTTATTTATTTTATAAACTTTTATGCATTACATTCTTTTCTTTCTTTTTTTCTTTATTTTCATTCTAAAACTTATATAACGTATAAATGTATTTATCAGATAAAAATGCAATGACAGGTTTGCAATTGTTTCAATTGCTTGAAACAATACACCACTAGGTATATACCTATATGTGTATGTACATTGTACTGTACACATAAGCAAATTGCCCCGTGTCCCTTCTCTTCACTTAAGGGCCTGTAGAAAATTAAACTGAATCATGTCCTATTCCTATTCAATAACAATTCGTTACGGTGAGCTCCTTCGCTCAACTCTCCAGCCCGCGATGGTCGGAGGCTTTCATAAAACTGTCATCAAGCAGGAAGATTTACTGCCGTCGTCCCGACGTATACTCAGTCCTTGAGTTACTGCTTGAATATGTGGGTGCTTAGTAATTAAATAGTAAGAAGAGGGCGTCATGCTACGTTTAACTCTTTGTAGTCTCTCTTTAGGTCTTAAAGTCCTTATTACACTGATACTCATGCGAAGCGCAAAAAATAATCATTCCTAACATTGCAAATATCAAAAACTAGTGTACGCCCCGCAGTTTTGCCAGCGCAATTTCACGTCAAACCGAAATATCTTAAGTTGCCGTGGGGTATTAGGGATGAAAAGTAGCCAATGTTTTTTTTTCAGACTTAAGACTATCGCTGCTCCAATTTCATTTGATTCGGGTCAGTAGTTTTCGCGCAAAAGCGAGACAGACACACAAACTAATAGAGTTACTTTCGCAATCAAAATATTAGTACCTATAGAATAGAAGTATTGATGTGATCTTGTATGACACTAGATCATGCTTCTAGAGTCTTTTCTTTACCATTATAGAATGATAACGATTTTGTTGTTTTTTTTTGTAGGTACTGACAATTTGAGGATTTGCTTTCATGGACCCGTTTTTGGGTACATACTGTTTTTTTTTTAGAAAAGATTTAAAAACGACTTAATCTTATTGGCCTGTGACTCACAAAGTTTTATATCCTAACCTTTTTAAATTTGGAGAACTCAATACGAGATAATTGAATGCAATTTTTAACGATGCAATTTTTTATCTGAGACTAAGACTTAAGATTTTCATTTAGTCGCTACTAATAAATTATGAAATACTTATTTTTGAACTAAATTAGCTATAGTGTAGTAACACGTTTCCTAATTTATAATCTAATTTTCAAGCGCCGTGGATATCGATGGTACACGGTATTCCACTCACATTTTCATTTTGTGGTGTTATATTTAATTAGCTACCGGTTTAATGATAACATAAACTGCTTATTATGTTATGTTAATGAAGCCTTAGAAAATTAAGCGGTAGGCTAGGCGTACAACATCATTATTTTTTTATTTAAATTTTTATTATCAAGTCGAGTTTTTCTATGTTCTGTCATTTTCATTATAATTTTTAAGGCAAAAACCTAAATGACCCTCTCCTGCAGGATTTATTTTATTTCAATCAGTCTGAGTTTTGTTAACTTTTTTCTTTCAGTCGTATATTGATTTTTGTTATAATATTGTTGTGCATACCTGTTATTGGCCAAATGTTAGTTTATAATGTTATGTTTTAGTTTATAATGCTCAATTAATTGTAAACGCTGTTGGTGTCCTAAATAAAATAAAATGAATTCTTTTAATTTACTGATTTTTTCGAAAACTTTATTAAGGCGGTCAGACGATAATTGTATGTACCTACACTAGAAGAGGGTTTCAATTGCGGGAGAGGCTTTTGTCCAGAAGTGCGTGTCTTTCGGCTGTGATGCTGACATTATTTTTATTCCATAAATAAAAAAAATTATAAGGAGGGTTCCAGCCGCAATACTAGCGCCTCTTTCGAAAAAAAAGTCTGTGTCTTAACAAATTCTACGCTTCAAATTCCAAGATTATCTTTATAGAATCATTGATGCATATTTTTGATTTTGTGCTAGAGTTACATTTTTAAATACGATTTAATATCCTTACCATCTTGTTCTACCAGGCGTTCATGAGCTAAACAGGGGGCTGAAGAAACAACACACACCGACCGACCCAATCATGAATACTATTACGACCCGGCAGTATTAAATTCTCTTGCCCAATGAATTTATACTAGGGCAGCATATTGAAATGTGATTATGTTGAGATAATGAAGTGGCATCGAGTGATTCTATATTTTGAAGAGAATATAAATGTATTTGTAAAATTTGCTTTGCGCTTTTTTGTTTTTAACCCCCGAATGAAAAATTCAGAGAGGGGTGTTATAATTTTAACGTGTGTATCTGTCTGTCTGTCTGTCTGTGGCATCGTAGAGCCCAAACGGCTGAACCGATTTTCGTTTAGTTTTTTTTGTATCATAGATTATTTCAGGCCGAGTGTTCTTAGCCATGTCTGATGAAGATCTGATCAGCGGTTTGAAGATGATCAGCTCTTGAATAATGGATGAGAGGATCTAACTAGGTTCCTTATGTCCGATCGATTTGAAATTTGGTACCATGTTGCATCTATGATATAGAAAGTATTTGGTAAGGTAACTATGACCTGATCTGCCGTTTGAAGAAGATCAGCTCTTGAATAATGGATGAGAGGATCTAAATAGCTTCCTTATGTCCGATCGATTTGAAATTTGGTACCATGTTACATCTATGATATTGAAAGTATATGTTAAGGTAACCATGACCTGATCTGCCGCTTGAAGATGATCAGCTCTTGAATAATGGATGAGAGGATTTAACTAGCTTCCTTATGTCCGATCGATTTGAAATTTGGTACCATGTTGCATCTATGATATTGAAAGTATATGGTAAGGTAACCATGACCTGATCAGCCGTTTGAAGATGATCAGCTCTTGAATAATGGATGAGAAGATCTAACCACCTTCCATTTGTCCTATCAATTAAAAATTTGGTACAGTGTTACTAATGATATTGAAAGTATATGTTAAGGTAATCATGATATTTTTAAGATGATTCGGTCTAGTTCTAGAAGTTGATGAGGGGTCTGACTGGGTCGGGGGTTTTTAAATTTTTAAATTTGAGTTATTGGTTAATATACTCCATACACGTCAAACTACAGTCCTGTCATAAATGGTCTTTCTATTGTTTAAGACCAAGAAAATTTGTATTTTTTTTGGAATCAGTCTTAATCTCGTGTATAATGTTTTTGGTTAAAAACAGTTTTGAGTTTTTTCAAAAATTTTTCACCTTTGAGCTTACAACAAGGGATTGATTCGGAAAACCTACTTTAGGATTTCTCAATTTTCCTTTGTTTTACATTTTTGAGAATCGTTGTATGTATGTTGTATCAAACTAAACATTCTTTAACAAATATTTTTAACTACTGCAGTAGTTACTCATTGTGATAAACTTAAAATATTTAAGTAATAAAATACAATTCCATTTCACATAGAATCGATACGAACGCGTGCTTCTATTGAGTTGTTTATGCATATTATAGCATCGTAGTGGTGGTCAGGTCCGTCCAGTCCAACAAAATTGTTTGTCATAACAATAAATATCGTGTTACGACGTAATCTACTAATCAGAATATAATACCGGGGTCCCCCGGGCCGGGGCGGTCCGCTAGAGCTCTTCCATTAGAGATAATAAAGTCGGATAAGTTACACCCTGTATTAACTTGGGACTCTAGGTGTTCTTGTATATTATAAACTGTTAGAGTTTTCCTACATTTTCCATACCACGAAATTAAATTCTTTGAGCTCCGTGCCCTGCCATGGCCCATATTGTGTCCTTCAGATCAAATTCTCTGCAAAGATTGTTTTTTTTGTACTAATAAGACTAAAACTTACGGTAGCGCACGTTATAAGTATCCTACGCTATCATATTTAACTGTACCCTGAATCAAACACGTACTGAGAATGACAATACCCATCCCATCCATGCATTATTCCGTCTCAGCTTATCCATTTCCCGTTGAACCGGGCTTCCGCGCCAACATGTTCATTGTGCAGCGGCAATGTATCTCGATTCTCAAACAGCGAAGAAACAGTCGCATGCAAAGGGTGTTTAGGAATAAAGCAGTCGCCGAACGGCCGCCATTGTGCCTTTGTTCCCGCAGAAATCAAACATGGCCTCCGCATTGTAGTCCGCCCCCTGCTTTTTACTTTAACTTCAGCGTTTCGTCTCTGTGGTTCGGTTCTCTTTACGCTCAAATTATAGAGCAATTACACGAAGCCATTTGCAAACGAAAAGAGACGCTTATAATTACACTTTGAGAATGTTTCCTTTGGCAATTGCATCAGCAATTCTGGTCGAATACTCGCAAGTAAGAATCTCTGCGAAGGGCGAAAACGGCCGTCTTTGCTCATTTACAGAAGTGTACTAATTCGGGATACGCAATTTTTCGCCCGTTACACCGTCCCGCGCCCCGCTGTTTACGACCGAGTCCCGGACGTGATCCGAAAACAAATAGGAATGCTCCTACATTTGTAGAATATAGTATTTGTTCGCGCTAACTCGCGCGTTGTTCCGCCGGCGCTGGCGAAGAGGCGTCGGCAGGGCGGCGCTCAAAGAAATCGAGTTACAATATAATGAATGCTCAGACTCCTGCTGAGATGTTATCACAAAGAGAAAACTCCGCGCAAACTATTTTCATATTGAAAAGATGTATGCACGGTGTACGTTAAATCGGTGGTCGTTATCTGATTTACGAGTATTTGAGGGCCGTGCGTAACATGTGAAAGTGTGAGGCATCAATTTGCGCAGATCCGGATCCAAACCGCGCGGCACAAATGTTATCCAATTATTGTTAAGTTATTAGTCGAAAGTAATCTTCCCTGTTTTCTTACAATACAGCCCCATTTCATATCTGTACGGAGCAATTATTGCCGCACCATTGTTTGGAGAACGGAAAACAAGGGCTGAATGAAATATGCGCAGGCCGGCCTCCTGCTTCTGTTTAGTTCAATATAGACTTTATTGAGAGGCGGACAGAGTCGTTAATTATTTGCGCAATCCTCCTTGATTTTGCTTTAGGACTTTGAACTTTATTACGTGCTGTTACGTGGCATTTTTGTGCGTCGTTTTGTGTTTGGTCAACTTTTAAGGTCTCTAGTCTACTAATTGATCTGGCGATTGAAGTAATACTAGTTTCGCGCCACTTTTCCTCTGTATAAACCATAGCTTACAAACTTGTTAATTTGAGACTAACACGAGACGAGTCGAAAAGAACATTGAGGCTTCAAATAGTACTTGACCGACGGTCAGTGCTGACGTCGGACATAGCTTTATCTATGAAAACGTAGCGGTAAGCACGTAGATAATAATCAGCGCTGCTGTATTTTGGTTCATACATGTGCATATACAGCAACATCTGACTGATTTCAGTGATGAGCGTTGATTGGTCGAGCACTATTTATATGAATAGATCTTAATCAATCAATCACCTTAAATCACGAAATTACATTTCTATTTTAATAAAGGTAGGTACTTAAAAAAATTCTATCACCACTTATGTTTTGAAATAAAGATTTATTATTATTATTATTAATTATTACAAATTAAATATTCCAAAAAATAAAATATATTGATCGGTGACCAAGTCGCTTCGAGAGATTTCTGTCACGCAACAAATTTTTTGGATAAAATAAACTGGGAAACAATAATGTACGATAGGCTTAGTAGACTTGTGCCCAGCCGCCGATGCCGTGGGCGCTCGGGCCCCGGGTCAGCAAAGTAATGAGTATACAGTAGCGAAACCGAATACGCGTTGCTGAGAATTTATTGGCAGTAATTCAAAGTGCAAAGACCATTTGTCCGATGCCCTTGTTCTGTGTGACGGTAATTGAAAATGAATGTTCTAGAGGTGAGTGAGTCGTTCGTATGAAACTATTCACTTTAGTTTAGTTTGTTGAATACGGTAATTGAACTATACATCAACATAGAGTAATTAAATTAGCCAATGTCAAGCTAGCTAAAATTGGTTATTTCTGCACTCCCAGTGAATAAATTTAGATAGGTAGCTGGATAAGATAAAAACGCTGTTTGTGCAAAATTAAAACTAGTTATTAGATAATACGAAGTAAAATAAGTAATAAAAAAGTAAAATATCGAATATGACAGCTAAAGAGGGCAATGCGCCAATAATAACGATCTCTTGCAGATAACGTACATAAGACTACACCATACAAATAAATAATAATTCATCATATTTTCTGCATAAAATAAACACAAATTATGTCCTGTATAATGTTTATAGATTTATACAGTGTATAACTGCCTCCATTCCAAATTTGAGCTCAATTCATCTGCCCGTTTTACAGTGAAAAGGTAACAAACACACAAAACAAGTTTTCTCAGCCCTCTGTTCTCATTTAAACTCGAGTAACTTAGTACGAGTACTTTAGGTACTTAATGTTTAGACAGGGCCTTTTGAGACTCTTCAAATTAATTACATATAGAATTACTTTTGTTTGTATGAATAACCTTTGAACTTGATAAAGTTTTGTTAATGTATTTGCTTGATTTTATTTATTTAATACCTATGAAGGGGCGAAACGGTGCGAAACTAGCGCCACATTGATAAATAATTAATATCTTCAAGTCAACAAACGGTCTTTTTCTTTGATTTTGAACCTGAACCTGCTTTACAACAGGTCCTTAAAAATTCTCATCAAGATTATCTAGGAAGTCAAAGGCTCATATTTTTGATTTGATTGATCGGCCATGGTTTAGAAGATATTAATAATTTATCGGAAGTGGCACTAGTTTCGCACCGTGTAAGCCCTTAAGTACGGTGTTAATCATAATAAATGTATATTTAACGCATGTGAACATATATATAATAATGCCATAATATTTGTATACGTAAAAAGTTCAAAACGTTACTCTTTTACGTAACGTGCGCATTTATAGTCTCGTTTAAAAGTCA
This sequence comes from Euspilapteryx auroguttella, assembly GCA_951802225.1. NCBI lineage: Eukaryota > Metazoa > Arthropoda > Insecta > Lepidoptera > Gracillariidae > Euspilapteryx > Euspilapteryx auroguttella. The sequence goes on from OX637656.1 coordinate 8,143,930, forward strand.
TAACGCGCATTAAGCGATGGTAAACAGCGAATATTTCACAGAAAAATTAAACAAATACCCAAGCCGAATACATAAATTCAACTTTAACTTAGCTTAATGTTCGTTAACGCGCAATTAACACACACAAAATTAAAGTTCGGTGTAAGCTGGTAGTAGGGTTGCCACCGTTATAATTAATTTTAGTTATTAATGAATTAAACTAATAGCTATTTTTAGATGAACAATTGCTGTTTTTGAAAATTTCTTATTTATAATCAGGTGATAGGTGATAACAAACTAATACTCTTAGATACAGGAAACAAACTTTCTATCCATTATAACATGACCCCCTTCCTCGCCCTCCGCACCAAAAGTGGGTGACTTTTTTTCATTAAAAATTGGTCTCATCTGATCTCCAGTTGGTTTGTTTCTCAGAGCAACCATGCTGTTTGCCCCTACTAAGAATCAAACCAGTGCCTTTGAAATCACAGACAACGACACTTAGGCAGCTGAACCAGATTAGTGTTTATGAAATCAATATATATAAAACTCTTCCGTTACTGACTGACTGACTGACTGACGGACTGACTGACTGACAGATAACGCAGAACCGAAACTACTGGGCGTACAAAGCTGAAATTTGGCATGTAGGTTCCTTAGGGAGTGTAGGTGAGCGCTAAGTAAGCATTTCCCGAAATTCCCACGGGAACGGGAAAAAACGGGATTTTTGTGTTTATGAGAAATCTGCGCGAAAAATACCGCGGGGCAGCCTCTCGTATACCATATACATAGTCTAAAATAAAGTCGCTTCCCGCGTCTGTCCCTATGTATGATTATATCTTTAAAAATATGCAACGGATTTTAATGCGTTTTTAAAGATGCAGTGATTCAAAAGGAAGGGTTAATAAGTATAATACATGCACAATATAGTAATGGCTGTACGAAGTTCGCCGAGTCGATTTGTAATTATTTAAAAACTACTTGTCTCTGTGAAAGAATAGAGTCTATATAATTCGAACTGCTTCATTATAAAGTTTTGTACATTGCAAACGAAATACCTTCAATTTTTTTGTTTGGGGTAGGTAGCCCTGTTTTCACGTTACTATCATAAAGTGTCTGGCAAGTTTATTTGCCCAGGTGGTCGTTGCATTAAGATTATATCAAAGGAGCATTTTGAGACTGTAAACATGTAAGCTTGCGGCCAAGAGGGATGCTGTTTTGTTACTTGGCACTGTGCATACAGGGTATCTTTAACTCAGCAGAGAGAGGGTTAACTGTTGGATATATGCTTCCCCCACTGATCGCCATAGGGAGTTTGGGGACATTTGTGGCCATTACAGCCACATTTGGCCGTTAATTGGCGATCGCTTTACGCTGCTGCTTATTCTTCAAATGTCCCCTTAGTCGCCATTAAGAGACCCATGGGAGAAGATGGATGATGGTATTTTATTTTAGCCAAGCAATTTTTAGTAAAACTTTTTATAGAGCTTCCTCATAGCTTTAAATAGGAATATTTTATGTTTTTTTCAGTAGTAAACTTAACCTCTGTCCCTTTTTAATAATCTTAACTCTTTTAATCACTATTGTTTTTTTTTTTGTTTCAGGTACGGAATCCTAATCATAATATTTTCAGATCATGGTTTGTATCATCGGTCGTAGCAAACAATCTTGCTACGCGATCTGCGTAGCGCGTAGCAGTTCGTAGCAAACGTAGCAAAAGTGTGACTTGACTACCGTTTCTTCCTATAGCCAAATTATTTTTCTGTTTGCATAATAAACAAGTTATTAAAATAAATGTATAAAGGCAGAAGCCAGTCGTGTTAATTTGGTCGTATATTTAGTAGATCACTTAAGGCGCACACACTCTCTCGCTAATTAGCGAAGCCTACAATAAAAGCGTGACTCAAAGCTGCTATTACTCGGCTCATTTTCGTTGCTTCTCTTGTTTAAGTGACAAATGGTTTGATAATTCTTGAAGACTTGCAATTTGAGCCTCCTGAAAATGCTGTGGTGGTCTTTGTGGCTGTCTGTGGGGGGATTTGTGGCTTATGTCCAACAATAGATGTCTCTCGGCTGCGATGAAGATAATGGCCTCTGTATAGAAATTAACGATTTTCTTTTCTTTTTCTGTGTCAGTAATTCACTTTTAATTTAACAATCATGACCCTTTGTTGGAGAATTTAATCCGCCTCCGCGCAGCGCGCCAAAAGGCAAGTTTTCTAGTAAACGAGTTAACTTTGCCGATTTGGCCGCTAGTGGAACAAGAAAAACTCGCTTAGCTGTAATAGCGTACTCCGAGTGTTTCTGGGGCCCTGGTTAAATATGGAGACTTAGGATTTTTTATTGAGTTTGAAATTCGAATAACTGATGTACTTGGCACGCAATTTTAAATATTTGTCTGAGGCGCTTGGTGGGCACCCTGAACGACAACGAATCTCGTAGTATAGGATGCTTTACCAAATAAGTTATCAATACAATTAGATTATATACTCGAATTGACTTTCAATAATCGATATCTTGTATCCTATATTGAATAAATAATTTTTGACTTTTGACCTATTTATTTACAACTTCTTATTTTGTGTTTGTCGATCTGCCACAATCAATCAAAATTCCTTGAAAAGTTGATACATTTTCATTCAAGTTAAATAATAACCACAACTTTCCAAACTTGATCATACTTGTATTTAAAAAACCAGGTAAGTAGTCACGTTTACAAATTTATACCCAAATATTCCGTTTAAATATTTTCACAATTTATTTCGATTATTACAGAATAAAATTATAATTTTCCGGAGCCTAGATTAAAACATAAACTGCAATTATTGGTTCCGATGCGAGGCAACTAATTGCAATGGCTTTTCCGATACCATTTTAAATGTGAAAATGGATATATGAAAAATTATTAATTATTATATTGCTTTTATGTAGGTACATTACAACCGTACTGATGGGTGGTTAAGATGTGCGTTTTAAGTAAACAAGAACGATCCCGATCATGTCCACTAGCTTTTTAGCCTCAAAATCTCAAAAAATATAGGCGTGCACAGTACAAACCAAAAAAAAATTAGCGTTTACATAGTTCGACCGCAAAGTAACCATAGATGCGATTTATAAATACAGACGACAAATTTTATTTAAACATTACACGAACTATTATATTAACAGATGCAGTAAGCAACTCGCAACTTTAACTTTAGAGGTGTCACACCTCGAACACTTTATAGAAAAAAGCGCATTGCTTTGCGCACAGCCGAAACTCGTGTACGCTACGTGCACGCGTATCATGCTTGTGTTAGTGAGATAAGACGTGTGACGCTGCTTTATTTGTACTGAGCGGTCACTGAAAGGTAACCGAGAGCGTGCGAACCACACTTGCTGAGGGAGGCAGGGAGTGCCTATACTGCATGTAGTTTATTATACTATGGTTTTAGGGAAAAACTGGAAGTTTTATGCACAGTACCCTATTACGTACTATTATTTTATCTTTAAGAAAATAGAATATAAGCTGCGTGTTTGACTGTGTGTGTGTGGTGTTCGTACACCTTAAAATTGTAATAATATTAGTATCATAACACTTTTTCTACGCACGCAAAATAACGATACCAGCCAGCATCATTTATATTTCACATCACACCGCTGCCCGTGTCTTACAAATAGCAAATCGAAATTCGATCGTGGAAGTGGCGACGAGATTTCAGATTCATATTCAGAAGCAATTTAGGAGGGCTTAGGGCTGACAATATTTATGTATAATGTGTTACCAATATTACGTATAGTAACGCTAAGTAAATTTATAACGTAAACCATACTTTTGTCAGGTCCTAAGTAGCATTTAATTACTACTACTTATATAACGAATACCTACTTAAGTTTATAAATTGACGAATTCCCATTTACGATGACATTATCAGCAATTTTTGAGTCGGACGAGCTGGGCTATCGTCACACTTAGAGCTTCAACTAAGTAGAATTTGTCTCTAGTATACCGTTAATTTTTATTTATTTTTATAGTTGTTTTTGAACTTAATATGACGTTAAACAACCAACTCTTTGTTTAATCAAATAAATTACATTTTTTATACTTTTTCTTATTTTATTATTATTTAAAAATTGGTAGCTCTTTTTTTATTTTTGGTGAAATTGGTAGCCCTAATCAAGTTCGATTTTTACAGATGCCACTGACATCTGCGTCTCAAATAAAGTGTTCCGCAAAGTATTGAGAATTGAACCCTACGGAAAAGTAGTACTGATATTTTGATTAATAAAGACTTTTTCAAAGCCCAAGCAGTACACGCAGATCTAATTGCTTCTTAATTAGCTTTGATATGACTAAAGTAAATTATAATTGAAAGTAGAAAACCATTAAAACCAGAAGTCTTATCATTTATTTAATAAATCTATCATTTATTTACCGCCAGCCCTCAAAGCTTACGAAAATTATGAAACAAAACTTTACAATTCAGGATTATCACAGACTAGTAAATCTTTTGACGCCACTTCGATTGCTGTTGATACTTAGGTATTTATATTATTAGCATTGATTGATTCCTGGACCATTATAATTTTTGTTATTTTTGATTCAATAGCTGACTTGACCGTTAAAATTTTACGGGCTCTTTTTGTCTTTTCAAAACAGGTGTTGTTTTCTGTTATTAATTAAAATAAGGTGAAAATTTTAAAACTAATCCTCTTAAGGCGGTAACTCTCGGTATGGCGCGAAATTCAAATTTTTTTGCGTTTTTTATTTATTACGGCGAAAGTATTCCTTTTTAATAAAGTTTTAATGAATTCGCGAATGTAAAAAACCATTTCCCACATTGTTATACAACGTTTTTTTAAGACAGACCTACTGATTTTGTGTCTAAGGACATAACTTGATTTTAGGCCTTTATGTCCTAAGACACAAAATCAGTAGGTCTGTCTTCAAAAAACGTTGTATTACAATGTGGGAAATGGTTTTTTACATACGCGAATTCATTTAAACTTTATTAAAAATGAATACTTTCGCCATAATAAAAAAAAAACGCGAAAATTTTTGAATTTCGCGCCATACCGAGAGTTACCACCTTAAGTTAATTTTTTAAGCTTCTTACAAGCCAAGCAAATCGGTTAAATATGTAGATAGAAGCAATCTGAAAAACATCTAAACAACAAGATGTATTTCAGACTCTGGTCTATGTATTTGAATCAAAGAGTTCTCCAACCACCTCGGGTTCGCAAATAAAGTAAACGCCGGAAATTATTACTTAAGAAGTTTGGCTAACGGAAATTTATTTTACTGATTAACTTGTTTATTAGGTTTTATCTTAGCCTTTTACTAGTTTTGTTAGTTTCACTGAGTTAGTTTGTATTGTATGTAAACCTAAAACGTTCGATTGAAAACAAAATTAATTTAAAATAAATTTAGTATCCGTTGATGAGAGAGATAAAGCGACGAGGGGAGCTCTAGATAAAAACTGGTGGCAGACCGCGCAAGAACGCGATGGATGAAAAAAGGGGAGAGAGGCCTTTGCCCAGCAGTGGGACAGCACAGGCTCATAATCATCATCAATATCAATACATAGTATACAACAAAGTAGCTTCCCGCATCTGTCCCTATGGTATGCTTATATCTTGATAACTATGCAATGGAAGAGGAAGGATTATAACAATAATTCATGCACAATATAGAATAGGTAAGGCGGTACGAAATTTGCCGGGTCCACTAGTAAATAATATATCAATATATATAAAACTCTTCCGTTACTGACTGACTGACTGACTGACAGACAACGCAGAGCCGAAACTACTGGGCGTAGCGGGCTGAAATTTTGCATGTAGGTTCCTTAGGGAGTGTAGGTGAGCACTAAGAAAGGATTTCCCGAAATTCCCACGGGAACGGGAAAAAAAAAGGGAATTTTGTGTTTATGAGAAATCTGCGCGGGAAAAACCGCGGGGCAGCCTCTAGTCAATATATATAAAAATCTTCCGTTACTGACTGACTGACAGACAACGCAGAGCCGAAACTACTGGGTGTAGAAAGCTGAAAATTGGTACGTTGGTTCTTTGGGGAGTGTAAGTGAGCACTAAGAAGGGATTTCCCGAAATTCCCACGGGAACGGGAAAAAACTGATTTTTTGTGTTTATGAGAAATGTGCGCGGGAAAAATCGCGGGGCAGCCTCTAGTGTTGAATATAATAATAAGGCACGGCGCAAATCTACTAAGCTACCAAACGGGACGCATTGCTTCTAAGCGCACATAGTCCGTGTGCACATTTATATTCCACAAATTTGTACGGTAAAAATTACATTTCCTTTATATTCAAAGTGAATTAATTTACTCGTGATTAGAATAAGCAACCCCTACGCTATTAACTAATTTGTTTTATTCTGTTTCCCCTTTCAGTATAAGTAAGCGGAAGCTATGTATGTAGCCTGTATTGAACATCAACCGTACCACTCTATTACGTACTACATAAGACTATTATAGAACAAAAAAGCGTTGTTTGATCCGCTGGCTACTATACATTATAATTCAGATATTTAAAATAGAAAGTATTATCATGTTATTCTACTTATACATTTTTAATTTATTGAGTATACAATGAGGATGCATACAGTATTATTTTTAATTCGTTAACGAAACTTCACAGGTTTATTAGTTATCGAAAGAAGATACTAGAAAAATATGTATTTACAATTTGCAGGAAAATTTGTTAATTATGGTGAGCTAAATCAATCTTTAAATGAATTTCCGCCATTCGGAAACACCATTTACATTACTAATAAGCTGAATGTATAGCGCCCTTCATGCGAGGCCTATGCAGCACCATAACAGTACAATAAATGTTGATGCTCTTATTCCTTTGTGAGTAAACAGTTCGAGAGATTACACGTATTATTGCAGCTAGTAAGTTGGAGCTGAATAAAAAATTCATTATGAAAAAACCTTTTCCAGTTCAAGTAAATAAAATATCTAACTTCACACAAACAGGATCGGTTTTGCTTTGGCGGCAGCTAGCGCTCATTTTCCACCGACATTGAATATTCTGGTATGTTTGAAGAAAAAACAAAGTGTTAAATTGCGTGGGGACTGCCTTTGAGTGAAGAGAGCGCGTAAGGGAGTTTGATCTCTCGACCGCAGGTATAGAGTTTGTTTCGCCTTAATTTTCGGGAGTTGAAAGAGGGCTTTGGACTGGGAGGGTTTAGGTTTTCCTGTGTTACTGAATACGTTGTATGTGGGTCAAGTGTGCGACAAGGAACGTCGTGTCTGTGACGTCACTTCCTGAAACGGCTGCAGGCGTCGTGTTTCCTTTTTTATTTAGCTTCCTACCAATATTTCGAGCACGACTTTTAGAAGTTTCCGCTAGCTAGAACGTTGCGGTAAACTTTTCTGACTTTATGCTACCGCTGCTTCTGCGGTATGTTTAGTTATTTCTAAGTGCTTTGGGTAAAGTGAACTGAACCGGATCTAACTTGTCTTTGAATCAATTAAGAAAAATCTCTACTGCTTTCGGGGTATGGTATGGAGAATAATATAAGGGTTTTTTTCAACTAGTAGCATGATTATTTTATTTAAGATTCAGGTTCATATTTAATGCGAGCTATTCAAAAATTTTTAAACAACATATGTTTCTTAAAAAAAAGGAAAAGCTCAGACGCTCCAATTTTTTTTTCATGTATCAAAATATCTCGTAGTAAAAACAGGCACAAAATTAATATTCTAGAAGCTAGAAGCTGGAAGCTATTCAAATGTTTCAAATCATATTCTTAATGTAGAGTATTTGATGTCTGTTACCTGAATCTGGGTATCAGTGTTTCGGGAACCCTAGATACAGGTTCTACCTAGATAAATGCTCTAAGTATGAGCGGTTATTAGTACATCCTTTTTATTTCTACCGTCTCAAACAAAAAGGCAAATGGCTAGGTAGCAAACTACATACAATGTGACAAAGGGTTTGCGTGCCCAATAGCATTAGTGAGGTGGGTGGTTACCTTAAAAACATACATTAATCTACCGGCCACCTGCCGTACCTAATTACGGTTTAAATTTTAAACAAAGAAGTCGGGGCTTTAGAGAAATTGGTGGACCTTTCGTAGAGGGTATGAATCTGGCAGTAGGGGCCTTAAAACCTTACTTAAACATAATCGTGCTAACACTTCCGGTTTTTCTTTATTGCAAAATAGCTCTTGTTCTTTGGTAATACAGTCTTGGGCTGACGAAACCATAGACAAATATGTTACGGCCTCCTAGTCCGCCACTGTACCTACACTATCCACATTAAATTAAAAATCGAAAAAGGAAATATTTTAGAAAACATAGGAAATTTCAATAATAAAACTTTCAATTTGTTTGCCTCACAGTATTGAATAACAATGTTAAATTGTGCTTAGATGAAATCCTCAAATCAAAAGCATTATCCTGAGTTCATTGCGTATAATTGAAAAAGTTAAAATCCCGTACATTGAGATTAAACGTAGCCCTACTATAGATTCTTAATAGCGATACAGTTTAGAGCGGCAATTGAATCGCTAATAAAGTTAAAAGATTGAGTTTGTATGATGTATCAAAACAGAGGGTGGTGTTTTTTAAATTAAATTACATACTTATACAAATAAATAGAACAAATATAATTTGTATGGTTTGGTAACCAAGGCAATACCACTTGAATTAGTAAAGCAATCAGTTCCTTCATTTTTAAGTACAAAAGTAACCGTATTATTTATAAAGATACAGAAGATTTTGAGTAGTAGTTACGGGAGGTCTACTTCTCTGGTTGTTGTATGGTAAATACGTATCGTCTAAATTGACATACGTCAAACAACCTAGTGCTCTTTGAATTTTTATGAATAACACTTTATGTATATAAGTTAATAAAACATAAACTCCGCTAAACGTGGGTCAGGCTCATGAGCTGGTGCCTCTGGCTAACCCTTCGGGGAAAAAAAGGCGTGAGATTATGTTATGTATATAAGTTTATATTAACTTCAGCCCAGCTAAAGTTTAATCGTTAATCATAAACAAAAATTAGTTGTATGACGCATGCAATGAAATTTATTAGTTTTAACTACAATTTCATTAAAGAATATTGTGTTGATGTACACTTCGCAAGCCACATTAGAAGTTCAATTGACGGTCAAAATTGTATCGCAACGAAAACTCATGGTACAGCCAAGTAAAAAGGCAAATTATTAAACCAATTAAAAGTTGGCAACAGTAAGTGAATCAACGCACAACAGATTTTCAGCTGCAAGTTTCGGGTTTCGCTCGCCCTTAATTTGATATTGTAGGTATAATTATTATTTTGATACGGTCGAGAGATCGCTTTACAAGAACTTTGTGATTTTTGTTTTGTTTTGTTAAAATGATTTCTAAACATAAATATCTACACAAAGCCACAGATATACACACAAAGGCTTAATTTTAAAGATTATTTTTGTATTATAATATACATAATTATTAAACACTCTAGCTGACGCGGAAAACTTTGTACAGCATTAAAATTTAAGTATAATGGTAATTAATAATGTTCTGTACTGAATTTATATATAGTCTGAAAATATTATATAGTCTACGTTCATAGGATGTAATCTATGAAATTTTTGAAATCTATTCTGTATTTTCGGAGCCTATTCGTTTCAAACAAAGTTTTTATTTCCAAAATTATAGATAGTTTCCTATTCGATTTAAACAAGCACACACAAAAATAATTTTTTTCTTTTATAAACTACTAGAGTAGATGAATAAAATCATCTAAAATATAACCACGGTCACCAGAGCGACCTCTTTCAGAAATTATTCCCAATCAAAAACATCTTAACACCTCTCCAAAGAACCGATAAATAAAGATAAAAAAACTCATTTTTACGGGGATGGAAGATGTATTTTATGCGCTATGAAAAAATTATAGCTTTGCAGAAGCCGCTCAATTGAATAGGGAATCAGCTCGATGAACTTTTCTGGATAAAATTAATGAACTGAACGTGAAGCGGGTGCTTTCTATTGACTTAAGAATACAAAGAAATACCGTGTGTGCTGTAGGACACTAATGAGACATTTTTATTTGAGACAGATGCCATTGCGGCCCATGGGTGACCTCCATGTATTATGTAATACCTATGTCGAGAGCGGTGAAAAATTTCAAGCCTACAATATAAATGATAATTTTATTGTTGTGTTATCAAATTGATATTTAACTGCTTGAGTAACTATGGAATTATTTTATCCATTTAAATTCCAAATAAACTTCAACACCAACCAACAGACTCTCCAACTCTCCTCAACCAATAAATAACTAAGTTTTCAACCAATAACATAACAATTTCTTGTCCTTCCTGCAGAGTAGCTAAAACACTTATCTGCGGTGTTGAATTATAAGCGACGAAATATTTCTTCTATACCGTACCTAACTCTATTTTCCGCTCTATGCCAAGGCAAAGGTACAAGCGTAAACATTCCACAAAATATGCGAAATAATGAAAATAACCAGCACACAGGGGTCGGTGAGGGACACTGCTTAACTAACAGTGAATATTCATGCGCTGCTGAGATTGTATCGGCAGTAAACACCCTGTATACCGCGCGGTCACGTTTACGTAAGCACCTTCACAGTTTTTGTTCTACTCTGCTTTTGCGTAACGAGACGTTACGTAACGAAACGTCACGGAAAGCTGACACAGTAACTTGGATTTTTTTAACTTTTTTATAAAGTGAAACACTTAGTTAAGTACTTACATTTTAAAAAGGTGCCGATTTTGAGAAATTTAATATAATTAATGGCGCGTCATCTGCGATACGAGTTTCAATTAAAAAAAAAAAAAAACTTCTAAACCATAGTGGATTTTTATTTATAAACACAAAAGTAAAATAGCAAATAATAACGCATATAATATAAAGCCCCCTTCCTATGCAGAACCTGTATTTATGGTGCTGGAAGCACATACAAACACCATAGACCCAAAAATAAAAGTAACCATTAAAACAATGTTAGCCCCCGCGGGGAATCGAACCCGTAAATAAGAAGACGCAGTTGACATCACTGACAACTGGACATCGGAGGTAGACAGTACACCAAAATACAGAACGTTATATCCATAATCATAACGTTCTAAATTTAGTAGAGTCTCAAATCTCGGTGCCGTATTTGCTCGTTGCCCTCTACTCATAAAATCTTATACCCCTTAATAAACATTTTAGATTTTAACTGTTGATTACCTATAACCTTCTAAATAATAAGTAGTAACTAAGCTATTAAGATCTTCATTAAAATAGGCTTCGACTCAATGATGTTAATTTCAGTAAATAATCAACTGTAAGACTATGTTTTAAGTAACATTTTTGACGCACAATCACTTTTAACTTTCAGTAATAATAATAGTAACAAATCTGTATTTAGGGTGCCCGAAACAAACATATACAAAGACCCACTTATAACACATCCAGTCCCAGGAAATAAACATCGATATCCACCATAAAAATGTTCATCAGTGATATAATTCCCTAATACAGGTTTAAATACCTAAATGGAGACTCAGTGATATATTGTGTACAATTAATTGAAATAAACATTTATTATTATTATAGGTAATTCAAATGGTGAAAGAAGGGTGAAAGTATTCTTTTTTTTTTGCAAATCGATCCAGCAGTTAGTCGCTTAATCGATTCACAGAAACAAACAATGCCTTTTTATTAAGTCTATGGTGTTTGTATGTGTTTCGAGCAACAACTTTAAAGTTTTTTACTCTTCTTTTTTACAAATGTCGCATAGAATAGCGACTTCATATCCCGCGACTATTTATCTAACAAAGTCTTACCTGAAAACCTCCTGAAGCATTCAGATCGACCTCGTCTCCCCTTCAGCTTTAGAACTAAGGTCAGGCTTCAAGAGCTATTCTATATTCATTTGTTTAACACTTGCTTTAGAGTATGGTTTGTTACTAAAGGTATTATAGCGAAGTAAGACTTTTGAGTTAAGTACAGTGGTGGTCTAGGACGGCGTAACACTTCCGGGTTTTTTGTATAACAAAATAGCGCTTGTTCTTAGATAATACAGTCTAGGGCGGAAGAGACCATATACAAATCTGACCGCCGTTGTACGGTAGTTTCTTGTATATCAATCATCAATATCATCATCAATACATAGTATAAAACAAAGTCGCTTCCCGCGTCTGTCCCTATGTATGCTTAAATTTTTAAAACTATGAAACGGATTTTGATGCGGTTTTTTTAAAAAGATATAGTGATTCAAGAGGAAGGTTTATAAGTTTAATACATGCACAATATAGTAATAGATTAGGTGGTACGAAGATCGCCGGGTCGACTAGTTAAAAATAAAGAAAACTCATATTTTGAATCTTAAAACTTCCTTATTAAAAATATATTATTTTATAAAAAAAAACTTATCAAAATCCGTTGCATAGTTTTAAAGACTTAAGCATATGAAGCGACAGACAGACAGCGGAAGCGAATTTGCTATTAAAACTTTGTATTGATGGTGTTAAATTTAGTATGACGTACGCCTCACACAGAACTTTTAAGAGAAGGGTGAATGTTCTTCATTGCTCTTTCACGTAAAAACAAAAGCGGCGATGAGGAAAAATCCAAATGAAATGAGCTAAACTCTCTGTACATTTAGATGTTTCGGCTGCATGCTCCGGCTGTGTAATTGAATCTGCATTCGCAAGTAGCCCAGTGCTACTTTAATTTGGGTAAGTGTTGCGGTAGCGTCAGCAGAGAAAGCATTAACAGCGGATTCTTGAGAAAGAAGAAAGAAAGAAATACGTTTATTTTAATGGCACACATCGTCACAATAAAATCATAGAAAAAAAAGACACAGAGAAAAAACCAATGCTGTGTTTTAAGCCTGTTGTGTGGCTTTCAGATTCAAAATCAAAGAAAAAAAAAACGTTGTTGCCTAAAGTGGCCACTTTAGTTTCATAACGCCTTTTTTTTACCTTAAAACTACACAACAGTGCCTTAAACATTCTAAGCATGATTATCTCATGACTTAGGTCATGGTTAAGAAGATATTAATTATTTATCCAAGTGGCGCTAGTTTTGCACCGTTTCGCTTTTTAAATATTAGATACTAGAGGCTGCCCCGCGGTTTCACTCGCGCAGTTTTGTCATAAACATAAAAATCCATTTTATTCCCGTTCCCATGGGAACTTCGGGAAATTCTTTCTTAGTGCTCACCTACACTCCCTAAGGAACCTACACGCAAAATTTCAACCCGCTACGCCCAGTAGTTTCGGCTCTGCGTTGTCTGTCTGTCAGTCAGTCAGTCAGTCAGTCAGTCAGTCAGTCAGTCAGTCAGTCAGTAACGGAAGAGTTTTATATATATATTGATTTAATTCCACATAATACGAACGCAAAACTGACAACCCCCTGAAAACCGCCCCGCTGTACTGTAGTATTCTATAAAAAGCGGTAAAATTAATATTCTCGTTTTGCTATCCGTACATTTTGTTTTGGAAGCGCATCACGTCCTTGCCGCGTACTTCGGACGGATTACGTTTCCCTTTGTAGTAAATTCGCAACTTCAAAAACATGCAGCCTTGAGCCGGCCGGATTAGTTGAAATAAAATCAAACTTTACTCTCATATTAATGAGGATGAATTTCGACTGGATAGAAAACTAGTTTTTAGAAGTCTAATATTTTTCATTTTAATTTCATAACTTTACTTTAAAAAAAATATATATCTATACCAATATTATAAAGAGGATAGATTTGTTTATTTGTTTGTTTGTTTGTTTGTTTGTAACGAATAGGCTCCGGAAATACTGAACCGATTTGAAAAATTCTTTCACTGGTAGGAAGACACTATCCCAGAATGACATAGGCTATATTAGATTTTCAAATAAAATAGGGATCCTTACTTAAACTCAAATAATGTAGCCCAAGTCGCAATATTTTTTCCGTTGTTTACATATTTTGACAGGTGGTTTGTTTTTGTTGTTTATTTTTTTATTCGCCCATTCTGGGCAGTCAAAAGAACATAGTCTATAGAGCCAAGTCTTTAGTTGTATCTTATATTCTATGGCGTAACGAAGTAAGCCGGGACAGCTCGTTAAATATAGAACGTAAGTTTTTTTGTAAGCAATATTGTTTTGTTTTGTTATTTTAACCATTCGTCATGTATGTGTTACATAATGTATGCGTGTTATCACACTGCTGTAAATATATAATTGTTTCCTTTCTTTATTTCATCACTTAAGGAACATGACAAACAAGTTTTTTAATGTCGCTTAAATTATTAGATGACGAGTTTACGTGCCTCCCGAAGCACGGAAGCGATGGTGGCAACATTCAAAGTCTGGAATCATCAATCAATATCAATACATAGGACAAAACAAAGTCGCTTCCCGCGTCTGTCTGTCGCTATATATGCTTATCAATCATCATCAATCAATACATAGTATAAAATAAAGTCGTTTCCTATGTATGCTTAAATCTTTAAAACTATGCAACGGATTTTGATGAGTTTTTTTTTTAATTAATAGAGTGATTCAAGAGCAAGGTTTATAATATAAACAAAATCTTTCTTTCCTTTTTTTAGTCCAACCCAAAAAACTCTAAACAAAACAACAAAGTAAGAGGAACAAGATCTAAATCAAAACCTGTGAATTGTAATAGGCTGTACAACGCTCGAAATTTCGCTGGCTAGGCTGAAACCTGAAACCTAGACCAAGCGATGCGAAACCAACGCCAAGCAGGGCGAAACCAGTGCTACAGCGCTTGATTTACTGGCTGTGCACGAATTTGTAACTTGGTCGGCTATTTCTTGGAAACTTCGCAATATACAGCGCAAACTATCATACTTAGAAATCAACCCTTATGTATGTATGTATACAAGTGTGTATGTTTTTGCGTATGTTATGTAGGTTGCCTGAATGAAATTTCGTTTAGCGATAAAGTCGCCCGAAATAGACATAAACAGATCTTTATTGCATTGCAAGCAAATTAAATTAATTTGTACACTTAAATTATATTATGTACTGGATCTTACTTGTGTGAAAAAAAGTGTATTTTCATTCATTATTTTATGTTTCGGGCACTAGTTTTACCTAGAAAAGAGTAATCTCTGGAACCACTCATCTTATTTTGATAAATATTTTTACAGAAAAAGTTGATCTGTAGGTAGGACGGACAAAGCCTAAATTTGGGTTTGAAAAATGAGAGATGCGTGATTAAAATAAAATTATTAAAACAGGGTTACGAGATGGTTGCTTATAACGTGTAGTATATCACTTTATATTAAGATTCTCTAACAGATACAAACTGTGTTAAATATATATTTAACTAGAGGCTGCCCCGCGGTATTTCCCGCGCAGATTTCTCATAAACACAAAAATCCCGTTTTTTTCCGTTTCCGTGGGAATTTCGGGAAATCCTTTCTTAGTGCTCACCTACACTCCCTAAGGAACCTACATGCCAAATTTCAGCTTTGTACGCCCAGTAGTTTCGGCTCTGCGTTGTCTGTCAGTCAGTCAGTTAGTCAGTTAGTCAGTTAGTCAGTCAGTCAGTAACGGAATATTGATTAGGTTTTACAAATGTCAAATTCAGCAGTATACAAAAAAAAAATGGATAGAGTAAACGAAGTAAACCTTATAGAATATTTAAGGTTGTTAAAGTATTCATAAAAAAAACAAGGTTACAAACGGGGCCACCTAGTTCTCACAAAAAAAAAAACAAATCGATTATTCCAACCTGACCCCGGACATATGGGTAGCAAAACTTTACTAATACGGAAAAGTTGTGAATTCCCTCAAAAGGAAAAAGGTAAACCGCTCGATAGTTTCCTGCGCCAGCCAAAGTGGGCTACGTACGACTATCGCTAACTTTAAATCGTTTTTGTTCTCTTATATAAAACGTGATTTTCGCATTCTATCTGAACTTATCTCAAACGAGCTTTCCCGGCTTACTTCGTTACGCCATAGAATATAAGATACTACAAAAGACTTGGCTCCATAGACTATGTTCTTTTGACTGCCCAGAATGGCCGAATAAAAAACAAACAACAACAACAAACCACCTGTCAAAATATGTAAACAACGGGAAAATATTGCACCTTGGGTTATATTATTTGAGTTTAGGTAAGGATCCCTATTTTTTTTTAAAATCTAATATAGCCTATGACACTCGGGGTTAATGGAGCTTCCTACTAGTGAAAGAATTTTTCAAATCGGTTCACTATTTCCGGAGCCTATTCGTTACAAACAAATAAACAAACAAATCTTTCCTCTTTATAGTATTGGTATAGATGGTTGGGGTTTAAAAACATAAAACGTGTTAAGAAAAAAGAGCTAAACATTTTGCTCCGAAACGTTATCTACTTACACCACTTACAGAATTAAATAATAACATCGTAAAAAATCGTCGCAGAAATCAGGGATCTCTACCATCCCCCCAAAAGCACCCCTTTAGGTCGTAAATATAGAGATACAACTGAAAGGGGCATGCTCTTATAAATATGTAAACATAACGCGCGGGCAACAACCCTTTCGTTCTATTGCGAGTTGTATTATTATAAAATATTAAAAAGGTTTTCAGGCATGCTGAAAGTACTGTTATTAAGTACAATGTAAAGGTAGAGAAGCTTGGCTCACATTGAGTGGAACATACTGATAAGTTTTTTAATAAACGGCGATAACACTTATCAAATTATCGTTAAAACACTTCCAGTTTAAATCTAAATTTAAATTAAATTGTAAGGTTATGATCCTTGATACTAGATACAGGTCTTTACTTGATACTATGTTCAAAATACCCTCTCTTTGCTGGTACATTGGTATTAAAGTGTCACAATGTCCACTGCTGGACATAGGTCTTGCGCGACTCTCATCTAGTGCACACGGCTGCATTTGCAATATTTCTTTTCGTCATCTTTGCGTTATTTTTTGTAAGTATTAACTTTGACACTCTAGAGGACGAAAAGTATTATTGCAAATAATATTGCCGTAATTATAGTAGCCCAGGTCTACTCTGACCACTTATTCAAGTTCTAGAGGCTGCCCCGCGGTTGCACCCGCGCAAGTTTCTCATATTATATATATGTATGTATTGTATATATTTTATTTATTTCATCATCATCATCATCATTTCAGCCGTAAGACGTCCACTGCTGGACATAGGCCTCCCTCAAGGCTCTCCATCTGTACCGATCGCAGGTGGCCTGCATCCAGCGTGGACCCGCAGCCTTGCGCAGATCATCCGTCCATCTGGTCGGTGGACGCCCTACGCTGCGCTTGCCGATCCGTGGTCTCCATTCGAGAACTTTTCGGCCCCAGCGGCCATCTGTTCTGCGGGCTATATGACCTGCCCATTGCCACTTCAACGAGCTTATCCGCTTGGCTATGTCGGTGACCCTGGTTTCTCTGCGTATGTCCTCATTTCTGATTCGATCCCGCAGAGAAATCCCGAGCATAGCCCGCTCCATGGCTCGTTGAGCTACTCGGAGCCTGTTCATAAGCCCTATAGTGAAGCACCACGTTTCAGAACCGTATGTCATCACTGGCAGCACACATTGGTTAAATACCTTCGTCTTCAGGCACTGAGGAATATTGGACGAGAAGACGTTGCGTAGTTTCCCGAACGCCGCCCATCCGAGCTGGATTCGACGATTGACCTCCTTCTCGAAGTTGGACCTACCTAACTGGATGGTTTGTCCTAGGTATACGTACTCGTCGACAACTTCGAGAACCGAGTTCCCAACCATAACCATTTTATTTATTTGTCTTTATGTATTTGATATATATTATGTTTTGTATTATATTATAAATATGTATAAGTTTATTTTAAAGTATTTAGTTTGTGTATTTTATTTTAGGTACAGACTGTATTTTATTATTATCAATTATTGCACTTCCTGCCATACCACTGTATTTCCCTTTTAAAAATTTCCTTTTAAAAAACAGGTTGCCTGGAAGAAATCGCTTTTAGCGATAAGGTCGCCTATTGTCACCTTACTATTATACAAATTGTTAAATATTTCTGTATTTGAGGACAATAAAGTGTATATTCATTCATTCATTCATTCATTCATTCATTCATTCATTCATATTTTTTTATTTCGAGAATCTCGGGGATTTATTCCTTAGTGCTCTCCTACACTCCCCAAGAAACCCACCACGTGCAAAATTTCAGCCTGCTACGCCCCGTAGTTTCAGCTCTGCGTTGCCTGTCAGCACAGAACAAGGAAGATTCAGTCAGTAAGTAAAGAGAGAGTTGTATACAAAGTTAGTTTTAGAGTTTTATATAAAGGTATATTGAAAATATGTAACAATAATAAAAAATAATAATTTCAGACTGTATCCATGAAATAGTTAGTTAGTCATGTGATGAACTTTTTTGCTCAAGTTCATAAACTTCTACCGTCACCTATACCGTCTAAAAAGCTGTACATTTTACACGTACGCTCAGCGGATTCAGCCTAATTTCGCTGCCAATTATAGTGATTAATTAATGAAATCAACGTCACGGCACGTTGCGCAGCGTCCTGATGACAAAGCCCCCGGCTGTGACTGGCTGCTAATAGGTTAAATTTTAGTTTTTATATATAAAAACGTTTATAGTAATAATTATGATAATATAAGTATCAATATCATTAATCAATACATAGTATAAAACAAAGTCGCTGCTGCCCGCGTCTGTCCCTATGTATGCTTAAATCTTTGAAACTATGCAACGGATTTTGATGTGTTTTTTTTAATAGATAGAGTGATTCAAGATGAAGGTTTATAAGTACAATACATGAGCAACATAGTAATAGGGTAGGCGGTACGAAGTTCGCCGGGTCGACTCTAGTAAGTCCTATATTCTGCAAGATTCTTAGAAGCTTATATTTGTTATTTGCCCGTGTAAAACATGCCAGAAGCGTAGCATAATTTGAACATCACTGCTACAGCACCGCCGCCCGTCTAATGTAGAATTCTGTTTGTTTCAGGTAAAACCTCGCGACAGATGTTGCTCCATCGAACCTCCTGCTCAAGATATCTGCTCTTAATATTCATTTATGCTAACAACGCGCTGAGGCAGCCGTCGTCTGTTCTAACGACTTCCTTGTTACGAATTGATACGCTTCCCCTATTTAAAATGCTTTGTCCTGAGAACATAATAATTATGTTATAAACTGAGGAAATTTTGCAACACCGCTTAATGAACTAAGACCGCTCCCAGCCAGACCACTAGCTATAAATCCAGTGATGTCCGAACAGCCAGTTTGACAGGCAGAGCCCGTAAATAATGGCTGGAATTTCGCACCATAGACCAGCGCATAAACTATTAAAGAGCCTTGAACAGCGGAATGGGCAACACAATTTTATGACTGCTTTTGCATATTGGATAGCCTGGTACTTTGGCTTGGGAAATAGGCTTTTTTCGCGACTCACTAGTTATTTCCACTGGAGAATTTGGCAACAGTTCCGCGTTTTTATAACGTGCCAACGCCGACAGTTTAATTTTATTTAGGTCGCTACTAAATTATGCAAAATAATTGCTTTCCTAACCCGCACTACGAGCAGTTTATAATAAAATCAAAATATGGCAAACATTTGTATATTAAACGAAGCGTTACAAAATAAAATTAAAAAAACTCAGTCCAGCTGCAAAGCAATTGGTGAAGTTTGCGAGGCGTGAATATAAAGTAAAATAAAACTGACTAAATTGGTACTTTAATAGTTATAGTACGTAACTTCTTTGCAGCTGAATTTGCACGTAACTAGAAAACAAATTACAAAATAAATAACTACAAAAATAATTCAACCTTCAACTGGAACCTCTGCGACCTCTAATTCTGGTTCATCTGCTTGTTCTTCAATTGCATTTGGTTCTGAAGGCTCTGCCCCTTCCTCTATCAAATCTTCTGGCGCTGCTTCCTCATCACCTGGGAATTCATCAGCCATTGTATCCTGAGCTTCCTCTGCTCTCACTTCTTCTACCAGCTCTGGCTCTACATACGGTATTGATTCTGGTTTCGGCGACGCTGGTGGTGCACTTTCCGCGGGAATGCTGATATCATCAATTGGAGGAGGTATTGGTTTTGCCTTAGCCAATTCCACCTTTTCGGATTTGATTGATTCCTTCTTCCTCGTTTTTTTCTCTAAAGGTAAATAGAGTTTGTAGTCCTGAGGCAGTTCCTCTTCTGTGTACAAACGATCGCAGAAGTATATCCGTCTCAAGCGTACATTGGCATGTATTTGCACTCTCAGAGCTTCTATATACGTTGTCCCATATGCTCGTCTTGTGAAATCAGCAAGATTGAACTGAATCTGGTTCCAGCCACTGGAGAGACCAATTGGCATACTTGTGCAAAATGGCTTGATTTTAGTTGTAGACTGGAAATTTGATATTCTGAACCGCCGCCTCATGTTCTTATCGTCCAGAATTGTTATCTCAAATGAAAAGTACCTCTTTAAATTCTTCACTATCATAACTAGAAACGGCAGTTTGATTCCTAGCACTTGGGTCTTCCGAGGACACGATATGTAAGTGGTAGCTACGTTAGTGCTTACTATCTCTAAGACTATTGAGCTGACTTCGGCGTCTGTAAGCCTTTTGATGTGTCCGTTTTTTACTTCCATTTCCCATAATGCCAGCGGATTAGAGCCACAACTGTAGAAAATCGATAGCAGTCCACTTTGAAAAGTATTTTTAAACATATTCGACAAATTTCACAAATATAAATAGAAAATTGTAACAATGATCAAGTTTTTTGGTTTTGGCATTTATTTTGATAATATTACTGAAGTTTAGTGATTGACATTCTTGAAATAAATCCAGAGAGCCAAGATTGTTTAAGGCCCTAACAAACTGGGCGACTTTTTACCGCGTTTAGCGCCGTGTCTTGTCGTGGCATGGTCGTGAGTCGCCGTGTCTTGACATAGCATAGTCGTTTGGATTTGGCGCCTTGTTGCCGCGACTAAACCCGGAGCCTACGTCAGCGACTACTTGTAAGGCAGACGGACAATAGCAGAAAGTTTTAATTAGTAGTAGGAGTAGGTAGGAGTTCTTCAGCGCTCACACCAAAACTGACTCAGCGTTGTCGCGCTACTATTGACGTCATGTGTGCGCGTGCACAGCGCTACTAACGTGGCGTCAAGTTTAGCGAGCGCACGTGAATTCCCTAGCTTGTCGTCGTTACTAGGACGCCAAGTGAGCGGAAATTTAAACTAGACGTTTGATATTTAAAGTTGTATTTTATAAGTACTCCTAAAAACGAAACTAATTAATTATTATTTTAAAATATACATTTATTATTAACTTTCACAATACGTACTATCAAAATACAGACTAAAGACACTTTACAAAACTTATATATAAAATTAAATTAGATATAAACTACTGTTTTACATATAGCTGGAATTTTCACAGTTATCTATGCAACCTCTTCTGCTGGTTGCTCTGTATTATCGGCAGGTTGTTCACCCGGTTCTTCCACGACTTGATCAGCTGGTTGTTCCGCTGGTGGCTCGACTTGGCCCTCAGGTTGATCGGCTGGTTGATCCTGTGCAGTTTCATCAGCCACTTCGTCTGGCTTAGTTCCATCATCAGGCTGGGATTCTCCTGTTTCTTCTGGTTTTGCTTCATCACCACCTTCTTCACCTCCACCTTCAGTTGCTCCTTCTTCGACAACAGTTTCTACTGCCAACTCTTCGCCACTTCTTTGTGCTTGTACTGATCTGGCTACGGCTATTTGTTCCTTGATACTTTGTTTTGAAGTCTTCTCTTCGACTGAAGGTGCCTTTTTGACTGAATGTAGAGACGTCTTTGACCCTGGAGGTGCAAGCTCATGTACGCTCTTTTCTTTCGATACTACTGGAGCGACTGCTACTGAAGTTGAAGGTTTCAGGTTTTCTTTACCAGGCTTGGCACCTTTGGAAGGTAATGGCATAAAAAGTTTGTATTCAGGCGGTAGCTGTTCTTCTGGCAGCAACCTCTCTGCAAAATATATTCTTCTTATACGAATATTTGCATTTATCTTCAGCCTTTGTACTTCTACGAATTGTTTCTTGTAAGCTCGCCGGGTAAATTCTGACAAATTGAACTGTATCTGGTTCCAGCCGTCTGATAGAGCTATAGGCATCACAGTGCAGAGGGGTAGGATTTGAGTGCTTGATTGGAAATTCGATACACGAAACCGACGTCGTGTACCAGTATCGTCTAGTACAGTCACCTCAAAACTAAAGTATTTCTTCAAGTTCTTCACAACCATGACTAGAAATGGCATCGCTATGCCTAATATCATCTTTCCTTTGGGACAGGTCATGTATGTCGTGCTTATGTTCGTTCCTCCGATCTCCAGTACCATGGATTTGATTTCTTGGTCCAGAAACCTTGATACGTAACCATCCTGAATGTGTGTATCCCATATAGATAAGGGTTTTGTGCCTCCGCCAAAGAAAATTGTAAGCAATCCCCGTTGGCACGCGTTTCTATACATTGTAGTTATTTATATGAGTGATCTATTATTTATTATTTTAAAACAATTCAATAGCTTAGGAAATATGAACATAACAAATCAATCAAACAAATCTAATCTTGCTTCTTGTAAAAAAGTAATTCTGTCATGTCATTGTCACAACACAAGCAATGAAACATGAAACAATTCACAATGAGGAAGAAGGTTTGAAATCGTTTTAGAGACATGGTATATCGTTCGCTCGATAGGTACATAGATTATGGTACCTTTTAAACCATCCGGACTAATACGAACATTTCAAACAACAACCAAAATCTGCTATAACGGCCAGGCCACAATCGAATATTAGCGAGACCAACGAACCACAATTATTTTTTACATATATAGTAGAAAGATAGATAGTAGATAGATAAATATATAGATGAATAATAGATTTAGTGTAAGAAATTTGATGCCCTGGTTGACTGCTATCAGGAAGTGGGTACTTGCTAAAGAGAGTTCGATGTCCCTACAAAACACATGAAAGCACTTAGGTTTTGTCGCCGGCGGATATCAGCCCTCAGAGGGCTGTTCTCTTTAGAACCATTAATGCAGACTATCTAGCACAGTACTCGTTTTTTTTAATTTGTTTTTTTCCGTACCAATTTAGCTAATTAATTTAACTTTTTGTGCATAGAGTTAATAGCGGTTTTATATACAAAGAATAAAATAGTTCCAAATCTACGCACAGATACCTAGCTAGTCTGGTTTGTATAGCCTTGTTTGTTTTCCACTGCTGGACAAGGACCTCCTTTGCTTTCACTCATTTCTGTCAAGATGAACCTTTAACTCCAACCTATCCTCCTGATGATCGTCGAGATCATCTATTCATCTCTACCAAAACCTCAAATAATATAAAATGCATCGTTCAATTCAAACAACTGTATGAAATGTGTGAAAGCTAGTTCAAAAGTGACTCTGTCTTTGTGTTTCGGCTCGAACGTTTGTTTAAACATTTGGCACGAGAACCTTTATCCAATATTTACTTTTAAATGGGTTGGCAAGAAATCTTGGCAGTTTTCTACAATAATGTACGTAGGTTCAGAATTTTAAACAAAAATCCAATTTATTTATTACGCTCACAATTTTACTGAGTAAAATTGGTCTTGGCAAAGTTGGTAGCTTTCTTTAGATACTGCTAAGAAAATTATTGTATCTTTGGGTAAAAGGAAAAAAGATTAGCGTAGCCTTTTTTACCCGAAGCTGTAGCTTTTCAATTTATGAGATCTTTTCTATGATAAATAACTAATATTACAAAGGAAATTAACAAACTGGCACTTGACAAATTTTTCCGTTGTCTGTATATTTTAAATGCAAGAAAACGGGTTCAATGGAAGCTAATGCCATAGTGGTCTTTATAACACTGACTTTGTTGTCATTTCAAATATCTACCTACTGTATCTTTGCATCGTTACCATAAATCTTTTGAATTTCGTTGCGAAATATTTCAGTTTTTCATCTTCTACGTTTTTTTTTTCGGTTTTATCCCTATACAAAAGACAAACACGATCAATCACAAAACATTCAATTTTAATTAAATCGACGTTTTTTTTACTCTCGTCCCATCTTTTATTGCAATTTATCAGACGTCAACGGGAACAAACATTTCCCATTCGCTCTAATCGGAAAAACAGATTTACGACTAAGACCCTGGGGCAGATTAAAAAGAAATATAACAAAAATATACCAATATCTTTACAGAGATGATATTATCAATATATTTGTAACTAAACACAAGGTATTTTGGCTTTTCATATTTAAAAAGGGATGATAGAAAATGGACCCAAGCAAGCGCTAACGTCATGTATCTGATAAGATGTGTGGTCTGAAATTTCCTATAAAATACTGCTAAGTTGTTAGAACTCTTATTATGATAATGATAATTAACGCACTTCCCGTCACTCAGGGAAAATGACGGTGTATGTGAAGCTCGCACCTCAAAATCTCCCAGTGTGCATATCCGCGACTTTTGGGAAAGACAGTGGGAATCATTGATGATCGGCGTCCGGTGACCCTCCCACGCCAAGCTGCTATTCAACTTCATCCTCGGGCCCCGAGACTCGGGGAGCCTCCATAATACAGCCCCGCGTTAAAGAAACTCTTTTCGTTCTAGTGTTTTTTGTACTGACTTTTTGCTCTAGTTAAAACGAAAAGTATTCAACTAAATGTTGCTTTCTAACTAAGTGCCCCTGCGCAATTTTCTATAAACTATTAGATCAAAGTGACTAGGGAGCCATGAACCTGGAAGGCATGAATAAGTACAAGTCCAGCTGTGGATTATTGTAACACTACTATCACCCAATACCCAACCCAACACACCAATTCAATTGGTTAGTTGAGAAGTAACAGCACTAAACCAGTACCAATTTTTCAAGACATTTTTACCAAATGACAAAAAAAAACATAAAAACCTTTTTTTAAGAGTGAAATAATTGTAACACGATGTAAAATCTTTTCAAACAAATAAGGAAATTCTTCAAAACCAGCCAAGTAACAAGTTTATTTTTAGCTGCGGATGCGTGTCCGTAAACCGTTTAATTATCCGCATTCCATCCGGACAAATTGTTCCGGGTCGTCCCTGGATAATAATTTCGATACATTGTCCTGTCCGTTATCCGGTTGCAGGGCTTACAATACGGATATAGTCTGAAATTAATTAAAAGTAATGAGTAATATTATGACACTTACGGGGAACGGATTAAGGTTTAGGATTTGGAAAGGACGTAAAACGGAAATTTATCTTGCACAAAAACTGATGAACGTTTTTGAAGAGTTAAAGGTAAGTTTGTTACTATAAATGTTAGTATACATATTCTAACCTCAATATAAAATACATTTTATTTCTTCCGATTTCAAAGTTGAATCTAAGGCCGAGCGACCTCTGGCGGTGAAGATACGAAGAGCAGAATAATTTAAATTGTTAGTTAGGGTACAATAGCAATTTTGAACCCTGTTCCATAGAATTCGCATCGCCGCGCCGCGCCAGATGTACAGGGCCTAAAACAACACAATTATAATATTTATAAATGCAAACCTTCACATTACTTTTACTATTTTTACAAATACAAATTCCAAACGGCTACACGGAGCAGTAGTATGTACCAACATACATTATGCACGCCACGCGCTGTCGCCCGTCTCCTGCCACTCGTGGAAGGTCGATGAGCTCTACAAATAGCTGAAAAGAGGTTTTCAATGTAGCCTGTCTATTAGCTATCAAACTTAGATCACCTCGTAAGTAAAAGCTGGTTAAAAAAAAGATCTAATGTCAGTGTCAGATATATTTTGGACGATGGCGATGGATTGAACAAGTGCCGTAGATCGAAACAGAGGTGCCAGAAGATGCCCCCAAACGAGCTTACGTCTGTCAATCTTTCCCAATGCTTTTACAGCGTAGAGAAGAAAAAGTAACAAACTCTACTTTGTTACAATTTATTTATCTCTTTTTACTTTTACTAAACGCATTGTAATTCATTCGATTGTTACGTAACCATAGTTTACGCTTTTATTGCTAACGTCCGCGAAAAAAAAAAAAAAAAAAACCAGCCAGTTTCATATGGGACCAGAACAGCGACAACCTTTTTCATCAGCGAGAACAAATGAAATGAATCAGTCGCGAAAAACAAGAGAGCAAAAAATGTAGAGAAAACCAGCGGACAGAAAACACGTTACCGTCCGCAAAACACTGCACTACTTATCGTGACAGGCAAAAGGCAGTTTTTCATTTTTCCTTTGTGTGGTGCCGGTTTTTTTGCCTTGTTGTCTCGAAGGGCGCGCGCCGGAAGAGACGGCAAAAATGCTATTTTCGGTCAGTGATCTGATACGTCTCGTGAATCAGCCCCGCGAAGCGAAAATCCTGCGAATGTCAGTTAGATTACATACTGTAATATTATGTGAGTGCAAAGTGTGTTTTGTTTGTTTTTTTTCGGTTAGCATAAGTTTTATTTTTCCAGTTAAGAAGGAAACTGTGATAAAGTTTTTTGTTTAGTTTGATTTACTGTTTTTTTATGGATGAAACGTAAGTAACCGTTTGTCTTAAATTGTTTATCTGCTCTACCTATATATATATATTATTGGATATTTCTAAAGTATAACATCAATTATGACATTGTAAAGTTATCATGATGACTCGTCATAATAACTTTCAATACAAACTTTTCGATTAGGTATACATACCTAATCCTACTACTTTAGTTACACATACATAAAGTTGAGTTTCGCTCGCGTATAAATGCCTGCCTTATCCATCTACTAGATAACCACGTAAAAAGGCCTCTAGCTGCGATACGGCGCGTTTGAACACAGATGCCTTTTTCCGTGACGTGTGGTATATGCGTGGGTGAGTTTCTGTGACATATTTTCCAAGTGTCGAGAGTGACAAACTGCTAGATATATCATAGTGTAAGCGAGCCTTTCTTTTCAATAGTTTTATTCGCGTCGACGTGAAATTATTTTATGAAAGTAACGGAATGGCTGAACCATTTATAGCGATCTGCCAACTCGGTTTTGCGGATACGAACTTTTTGCCGTGGATTTTTGTTTCAAAGAAATTATGATGAAAATATTTTGACTTGAATTAGACTGAAAAATACTATCATCATGCGGGATTATACTGGATGAGGGTCGCTGAAAACCGGTCGTTTTGGCCATTTATGGGTGAGGCCTATGTCCAGCAGTGTACGTCTTTCGGCTGAAATTATGATTTAGTTGATCTATTGATACATAATTATTATTATTAACAACATACAATCTATCAGACAGAATATGAATTCGTTTTATCAAATGCCTTTGCTTTCTGTACAGACATAATTATTAGGTACCTTTTTTTTTAGGCGGGGAAACTCCTAACGAGTACCCTGCGACCCCGGGGGGTTCGCACCCACTAAAACCCCGCCGGTGTCCATCTCGCCTGTTGGCAAGGGTGTCACGGGTGATATTTCGATCGTTGTGTTCAACTCCGCGACCCCCTCCAGCATTGGCTGTTTAGCCTCTCCACGGGGGGACAAGTGGTGGTAGTCGCCCCTGAGCGCGGTTGGCTCTTCCTACGCTCGACGGCGTAATAGGGACACCGGGTTCCGCCGTCCTTCTCGGGGCCGTTATATGACTACACGAGGCCCCCGCCTCGTGCACCCAACGATCCCGGGGTCCCCTCTTAGTCGCCTCTTACGACAGGCAGGGGATACCTCAGTCCTATTCTTCGGCCCGGTACTGCAGGGCGTTCTTTAACGTTTCTTAATTTGCATTAAAGTATTTTATTTTCTTAACTTATAATATCTAAGTATTATATAAAACCAAACTGATAATAGACACACAAATAATACTTAGCGAAGCGGCCGATTTTATTAGCTTCAAACCAAATATTTTTGTCTGTTTACAACCTAATTGAATCTTGTTAGTTTTATTGGTCCTTAAAGCAAAATTCAAAAACAATAATGCTCAAAAGCCTACCTCTCCTTAACTAAATAGTCATTAAAGTAAAGTAAAGCCTCACGCGTTGCCCCGTAAAAAGCTAATGACATGCGAAAGGTTCCACACTCAGGACCGTAAAGGCTTTTATTGTGAGTAAATTTAATGTAACCCGTCTTGTTGGAATTAGTTTTAAGTTAGACGTAAAATACGGGCGCCTGACTTTGAATTTAGTTTATGTTTATTGTTCCTTTGTTGGTTGTCAAGGTTTAGGACATATTTTTACATATCAAGTTTTTAAAGATTCCGGCCCTTCTGGGCCTTATTAATATGACTAATCTTCCGTCTATCTCAATAAGGCACTTTTCTCCGGAACAGCTTATCAAATCCCTATGAAATGTTTGCACGAGTTACTTTTGTGTTTATAATAGTTTTTTTATTATATTGCAGTGTTACGCATTTGGTAGTATTGGGGGCACAATTAATTTGACAAAGTTCAGTCTCAAAAATACAAATACAAAATAGTTTATCCAAAAATCGTTTTACAAAAACATTAAACATGGGGTATCCATTTAAGTATAACCTGTGTTAGGAGTCTGACGTGTTAATTATATAAAAAAAAATAACGCAACACACATGTAGCTAGCATAAATATTCCAACAAGGTTGCACACGTACATTTTTAGTTAGTTCCTCAAACACTTAATAGGACAGTTGAATCTTCAGAAAAGGGATAAAACCCTCTATTTTATTTTATTCTACACATTTCTCCATTTTGTCGATTCCGTAACTCATAAAGCAGCCTTGAACCGAGAATCTCTAAGACGCAAATGCAATATTCGCCTATAAACTGCACATGGCCCATTAGCCGTCACCAGGAGGTCATAAACGCCCTTCATAGGGTCATTATGGCGCTTTTATATTCACTTAGGGTTTATAGAGATGGCTGTGAGTGGTTTTATTCAAATTGTTGACTTTATTTAGTTTCTAAGATACTTTGTGAATGCTATTTAAAAAATATTTCTTTTAACTTTGTGCAATAGAACGTAGTTGGTATACGGATCCAGTTTTAGTTACTTATTTTGCTTTAGCGGTACTTCTAGTCCAATAAGTGTAGATAATAACTAAAACCAACTAAGCAAACACCCAAAAAACTAGTAGCAGCGTCCATCGTTGAAAAAATTTAAGAGCCATACTGCGATCGCAAACGCGCCTGCCAAGTGTGGCAAATATGGCAACCCCCCCAACTCCCACAAATACTTGTTTGTGGAAGAGACCTATTGCTAATATTAGACGTATTTTATCTTAGTCAAGTATATTAATTTTTAAGGAGGATTTCAAGGAGATAAGCTTACTCAGGATCCAAATCTCCTGAGTTAGCTAAGCGTTCTATTGAAACGCATTTGAAATAATATGTAACTTAGATTTCTTTAAAAATCTTTGCTCTGTAATTTCAAATCACAAACAGCACTTAAAAAAAACACTTTGTCGCGTTTCGAGTTAAAAAAATCTATAAATAAGTTTTAAAAAAAATTGATTTCCGAACCCGGCCGCACCGCCATCGCCACCTTACCGACGACGTCTGAAAACTTCGCCAGGCACGCTTTATCAACACTAATGGCTTGCAAATAGCTCTGCCAATCGACTTACACTCTTATATCATTCGCTCACCGCCCGATGCATTATTCAGTATTTTCCTTTTTAATATTCAGATGACATATTTGAGTCTCCTTTCAATTTTTCTTCGGGCCTGCCGTGTACGGAATTTGAAAAAGCTGCTTATTGATGTTAGACTCTTTAATCTCTACATATCACGTTGACTTTGCTCATTTTAACTTTTATCGATACTTTATGTGGGGGCCTGTTGTTCCGTCTAACTTATAAAAGAAAGAAGAAAATTTATGAGAAAAATATCGCGATTAAAAAGTGTGGCGCCTCACATAAAAATTATAAAATGTTATATTCTAATCATAAGTAAAGCCTAGTACGATTAAGCTCATGGGTTGTTCCTAAGATTTCGAAAAAATATTACCTTTATACTAAACTTTGTACCTATTTTGACTTTATTATTTGGATATTATTTTAAAGCTAACAAATTAGTCGTTTTTTTACATAAACTTTAAAGTTTAGAATAAAGATAAAAAATCTTTTAATTTATAACAAAACCAATTACAAAATAAGTCCCTAACGACACCCTGAATTCCCTCTAATTTGTATAAATATTCATTCTTTATTTGCAGTAAAAAGGGAAATGAATTCTCATATTATCTCACGAGGTCTGAATAGTGGGAAGCCTAGCTGTTGGGCGTAGGTCCGTTTAATTATCGGCATTCCTGCAACGCGGTTCGACAAATTGTTTTTGTCCGCCGTCGCCGCCGCTCGGACGCCGGACGATATTTCATTATTATAGGCGCGATATTGAGGCCTGTTAACAATATGAGTACATCGTATTTACTGCCGTATAAACGAACGAGCGGAAATGAATTATGATACCCGGAGATTATGAATAGCTTGTGGTTTTTTATTATTTGTCTTTTTTTTTAAAGCGTTACACTAAACATATTATTTCGAGACTAGACAAAGTGTAAAGAGATCGGTCCACAAAGTGTTAGCACTCAGATTGAAGTACATTTTTGAGGCAAGACCACGGCATACTAATCTATATATATAAAACTCTTCCGTTACTGACTGACTGACTGACAGACAACGCAGAGCCGAAACTACTGGGCGTAGCGTGCTGAAATTTTGCATGTAGGTTTCTTAGGGAGTGTAGGTGAGCACTAAGAAAGGATTTCCCGAAATTCCTATGGGAACGGGAATAAAATGTATTTTTGTGTTTATGAGAAATCTACGCGAGTGAAACCGCGGGGCAGCCTCTAGTTACAAATAAGACACTGATTTGATTGATTATTAGGCTTACATACTAAAGAAACTCCAATAGCTATTTGACCTAAACGTTTCTTAGGATTAGCAAATACCGTGATGAGAGAATCTTTAATTCGTCACATGTGTTCAAAGCTAGAATAAAGAAGCAAAACTTTAATCGTTCAAACAAATTGCCGCAGGGCATCTCAACAATTCAATCGGTTCGCCAGCAAAGCGAATAGAGCTCGAATGGGCGGAATAATGCCGACGCGAGCGCTCTGAAGACTCCGTGAACTATCCCCGGGTCTCTCTCTCCTCTATAAATCAGAACGGCCGGTCCATTCCGGCAGATTGGCTGCAGTTACCCTTGCACTTATTGCCGATTCTGCTCCTACAATCTCGGAGACGTCCCGTGCACCCCTCATACCCCGCCGGACCCCAGCCCGTCTCGTTAACGCGGCCGCTTCATTTGTTTGGATTTACCGGTTAGTTGGACCGTCAAAACGTTATCCTGTAAGGGTGGGCTGTACTATAGCTCCGGCTGGAAATATCCCTTAATTACTTTCAGTATGGAGTTATAGCTAAGCGCTGAATTCGTTATGCAAATTTCTAACAATTTAACTTTGGAACGAGGTCGAACAGCAGCGTTTTAGGTGCTGTTACGTAGAACAAAAATAACGTCTCCACGTTTAAACCGCTATCGAGCTATCTAGTTAAACGGTTGCGGGATAGCGTCGGATTATTTCGCGTCGAGTACATAATTGGGTAATTCCCGCCCCCTCCCTCTCCTCAGGTCCTGTAAATATGACGCAATTAGCGCTGCCGCGCCATTTTACGCCCTGTTACTTTGCCTGATTACGTGGCAACACTTTAAGAAATTTCGATTTTAAAAATATTTCAAGTATCGTAGAAGGCAACGAAGCTTTCGTATAGAGAAAAAAATCTTATACATCACAAGTAAGTATGAAGTAAAATATTTTGACTTTTCCAGAAACCTATAAGTAGCAAAGCAAACAGAGAGTGATTGTAAGTTTTTTATTATGCGAAAAACGTCAGCACAGGAATCACAGTGTACATTCCTTGTTTTAAAATGTAAAAAAGACGCGCGACGCGTCGACTACCGACGTCGGGGCGAAACGGTACAAAATGCATTTGCAAATTAGATTCCAACCCCCTTGTCCGGGGGTTATCATGTCTTCAGCCTTCGAGCCTTTAACCCCCGGTCACATATGAACTTCGTTTTTCAGTAGCTCTCTCGTCCCTTTTATTTTACGTTATTTTTTTTCCTTTTTATGCCATTTTACATTCATTGATAAATCCGTTTTCGAGATGAAAGATTCATTTTATTTCAAAAATGTATTTTATTCTCTTTTTTTCTGTGTGCTTTTGCCATACAAACAATAAAGAACATCTAGCCAATACTTCAATTAGACCTAAACACCTAAGAACCCGGTGATATTATAAAAGAATAGGTACCTTCATCTCACGATCCAACGGTAGTCGTTTGGCTCAAAATAGTGATCGTTATATTCTTTGCGCGCGTATTTTTTCCCTCCGAAAAGAAATGAGACGCAATGTCGCCGTAAAGCGTGCGGTTTAAGACACGATCGTGTATTCAATTCCCCGCGCTGTCCCCGCTTTTTCCCTTTTAGCAATAAACAACTAGTCCCCCTATTAGGAAAGCCAAGCGCGTATGATTGGGCCATAAGTTAGAGCGAAGAGCGGGTAAATTAGACAAAATATCTATTAAAACTTTAAACTATCGTATGTAAGACAGAGGCTGCCCCGCCGTTTCACTCGCGTAGATTTCTCATAAACACTTAAACCCCTTTTTTCCCGTTCCCATGGGAATTTAAGGAATTATTCCTTAGTGCTCCCATATACTCCCCAAGGAACCAACGTGCAAATTTTAAGCCCGCTACGTCCAGTAGTTTCGGCTCTGTGTTGTCTGTCACTCAATCAGTCAGTCAGTAACGGAAGAGTTTTACATATATTGACTAGTTTTTTCTTACTTTTAGACTTCTTAACTACGGCATACTTGATTTACCATGTTTTTCTGGAAGTATTTTTGAGCACTTCATATTTATCCTGAAGTTAAAACATTGCGAAGTAATTTCAATTTGTAAAAATCAAAAAAAAACTCCGCTTACCGCTCAGTAAGACACTCCGTTCAATCTCATACCATTATTTGCGCCAAAGCAGTGGTTTAAAAATGGCGGTCTCCCGTTCACGCTCGATTGGGCAGGGAAATTGCTATGCGTCTGCCAGCAAGGACTTTGCATGCTGAAAGCAGTATTCTGATAACAGGAGGGGCTTGTTCGATGCTATTACAATACGTTTCACTTGGCAAGTGACAGGTTTCGTTCTGTAGACTCTTGTTTTTATTTATTAAGGTACATTCAGCACACCTTGGACGCTTCATATAAAAAAGCGCGTTGCTTCGCTCATAGCCGAAACTTACTGAGGAGCCGCACTTGCTAAGGGAGGCAGGGAGTGCCCATACTGTGTGTAGTTACCTACTATTTATTAACTGTGATTCAGATTCAAATCTGCATCTGTATGACGATTTTGCTGTTAAATGAATGCGTGCCCGTATGGTGCCGCCATAGTATTTTTCCACCCCATCTCCTCCCGTAGGTTTTGTAAAAGGTTACTATTATATTGGTATTCCTCTTTATTTCTCCTTTTTTATTTATTTTTTGTAAAATTTAATTTGGCTTTTTTTTATTACCTCTAAGGGTTTACATTTATATAAAATCTCTCTTTCTTCATAAAAAGAACTCTGTGGTTCTCGTTGTTGGCGTTACATTGATTACTTTACCTATTATTATATTTTAAGTTATTACTATGTAATGTAATGCTGTTTGTGGATCTTAATAAAATTGAATAAATAAAATGAAGAATGAAGGGCAGTAGCGTCCTTCGGTAAAAAAAATTAATACCAATTGAAATATAAACTTTATTAATATTTCTTTCTTCTACGATCGACGATAAAAATGTAATCCTAGTCTGTTTATATCTGTTTTTTAAAGGATTTTAAAATTATTCAGTATCTACTAAAATTATTTGAAAGCCCAAAATAGTAGCGACCTTTTATAATTACCTTGTGTTTCATAGGTACCAAGGTTCCAAATTTACAACCTATCTCTATGGAATATTACGTTCTCTGCGCATTCAATTCCATTTTCGAGCTTTGATGTTTGAGCGTACAGCTGAATTTGGGAGCTCTTATTCATATTCATATTCAGAATTTGTATGCAGACTTTTTCTTTTGCAAGGTTAATGCTTGGTAACCTAATCATGTTTTACATTCAATGCCTTTTTATACTTAACTCAATGCTTTATTATCATTTTGGATATAAAATAACCTTATAAACGTTTAAAACTATATCATCACAAACCACCCATAATATTTCAAGATTTCAAAATCAATAATTAAATATAGGATACAATAAGGTATCACCTATTGTATGATCTTTCGCAATATTACTTTGCGTCCTCTTTGCGTTTTCTTTTATTGACCTTGACACTCCAGAGAACGAAAAGCAATATTGCAAAATCTGCCGTAATAGGGCCTCAAAACACTTTATTCATGAAGTTTGCAGGAGGGCACTGGATGATAGTCGCACAAAAACGGTCATTGTGGCGATCTGTGTCGGATCGGATGCCTATGTCCAGTTTATGCTGGTTGGCAGATTAAACGCGGTGTTTCATCACTTATATGATATTGAACGATTTTAAATTCTTTATCCTGCTCGTTTGTTACACTTTATATATGGCAAACAAACAGAACTGTTAGTATACCCATCGCTCCTGGTCATACATCAACCGCGGACGTGATTCGTTGCCGGTCCGCTTAATAAAACCCATTTTAACCGAATTTTCGGCGAAACACACGCTAGCCAGTCACGGGTCATTGCTCCCGGAAATTACGTTTTAGTAACTATTGTATTATTACTGCGTAACTTGATTTGTGTTAAGTATTTGCTACGTGTTGTATAGACTTCATAACTTTTACAGCATTCCAACACCCCATCTCCTCCTGTAAGATCGTAAAAGGCGACTGAGGGAACCTTAGAAGGAGCTGGCAAGTCCTTCGTTGAAAAAAGTGCTGTGGTTATACTGCAATCGCTAACTCGCCTAGCTTAGCTATACATATATGCTTGTGGCGATCAGGCTTATGACGAACTCTCTCGAATGAGTGAGTATCTCGTGAATGATGATTATGACGATAAAATTCATTAAACCGTTTTCAGTTTCCAAGTATTTAAGCAGTAATACTTAACTTTCGCCTTCAACGTGACTGAAAAATCCTCAATTGAGATACTACCTTTTCGCCAGTACACCTTCCTTTACGCACTAACACACCAAAACTTAAAGTTAAACAAAGTATACAATAAAGTACTATTCCAATACCTACGGAACCTACGATGACAGCGTGTGACAAATGGCGTTAAGACATTACTTATGTGCGCAAACAGGAGAGCAAAGTTACAGGATAACACTTTTAAGGTCAGTGCACACATCACGAAGGCAACTCGACTTGTTCTCTTGGAGTTGGTAACAAACTTGTGCATTAGAACGGCGGCAAACTTATTTCTTGAACTAGAGATGAGCAACGACTTTGAGTAAAGCAATAAATCTAGCACTATGGACATGGCGCTTTTCTCGCAATGCCATATTTAAATTTACAGATCTTTTGCAGCAAAGTTTTTTGCATAACATAACATAATCTCACGCCTTTTATTCCCTGAAGGGTTAGGCAGAGGTACCAGCTCAAGAGCCGGACCCACGTTTAGCCGAGTTTATGCTTTATTACCAACGTGACAAGGGGCCAGCTTGTCTCCGCGGTTATAACGACCACTACTGCGGCCGTGACCGACAGCTTAACGTGCCTTCCGAAGCACGACATCATCTTACTTTACGGACAATCAGGTGATTTAAGCCTGCAATGTCCTATCCAACCGAAAACAACCACAACATGATTTTTGTGAGAAATCAATATGTGTAATTAGAAAACAGAAAAAGGAATACGATTTTAACGTAACCTCATTTCATTAAGTTTAAGTAATATGAAAATAGCGTTAGGTATAGCTCTTTTCATAACTTTAGCTAACGCTTTTTCTATAGTACTAACCACAGAACAAGGAAGATGCTCTCTCTCTCTAAATAGAAATCGCGAGTAGGCGGAGCCCGCGTGCCTATCATTAGCTCTGCAGTGCCTATTCGTAGTTTTTGACAGATTTGATAAGCTCAGTTGCTTTAAGCTTCTTGTAAACAAACCACCAGGAAAAATATGAAAAAAAACCCACTAAAATGCCATATTGTGCTGTGTTGGAATGCAAAAATTAAAGTCGGGGACTTAAAAGTACTAATTATGCCGTATCATTACATCGGTAAGTAATATTTCACTGTATTTTTAAATAAATTTGAAATTATACATGAACAAGAAAACAAAACCATAAGTGAGAAAATGAAAACACCCTAATTACGGAGCAGTAAAATTGAATTTTCATTGAAGCCTGTGAGTCCTGTGACTGTGACTGTACCTTCTTAGCGTTCTTCTTTCACTATGGTATTAGACTCATGACTTTTTCTAGAACATTTTGACAACAGTTTAATGGAAATCAGTTAGAGATTGCTCAACATGATGAAAATCTATCGATAATTTTCTATGATAAAAATCTATCGATAATAATAATTTTCAGTGAAAAAAAAAATAGGTATTCGCTTCGACTTGAAAACCTCTACCTTTTTTTCGGTTTAAAATGTGATTTACTTTAAAGTTAATTTCTTGAATACGAATGAAATTATATGAATCTTTCAACTTAGACTCTTGCGTATGAATGAAATTATATTAGCATCATCATCATATTACAATAATGTTGTAATATGTAAAAAATAAAGTCGCTTTCCGCATCAGTCCTTAGGTATGTTTTAATCTTTAAAAATACAGCGGATTTTAATGCGGATTTTTTTAATAGATAGAGTGATTCAAGAGGAAGGTTTATAAGTATAAAACATGCACGTTCTAATAATAGGTTAGGCGGTACGAAGTTTGCCGGGTCGACTAGTATTGTATAAAGACAAGTCGTCACTCTTATAGTGTGCTATATTTTATTTTTCTTTTCATTTATTTACAGCCTGTGTTACTGGATCACCTTGGGCCAAGCTCAGAACCTAATACACTTAAGCATAAACTTGAAGATGGAGCCATCATGAAAGCTTCTTAAGCTAAGAAGAGTTTCAATAAACAATACCTAGAGAAGAAACAATGCTAAATATTATGTATTAAAAAAACCAAGATTAGTTAAGAGTTTAAGGCAAGTAATAAACAAGCAAGTACTTCGATATTAAATAAGATAAAATAATATAAATATAAAACCCATCTTGTTTTATTGGTCTATCTACCCATCCACCTAAATTGTTTACTTTGGTTAAAATAAAGCTTCATTTAAAGTACAGTACTTACTCCAAAATTAATAATGCGCATGCAGATTCGCTAATTGTCAATTTCACGGAAACACCTCAATCAAAAATCATAATTCTACTAAATTACGCATGCAGAAAATGCACTTAACCTCCTTAAATACATATCGTCTTACGTCGCTTGGGAATACGACCGTTGTCGAACAGTGACGAAGATTTCTATGCGCATTATAACTTTTGCAGTACTGTAGGTATATACAATTTTATAACTAAACACATTTTTATTTCTGAATCTTTATTTATGCGAAGCATAACTGTTGAATAAAAAACGACATTGGAAATAAATAAAAATTAAACTTTACACTAAAATAAACTTTGTTCTATGAGCGACTGGTTTTTTCATATGATAATACCAATACATCGCCAATCACCAAGAAGGCCGTTTGCGTAGAATACACATAGATTTTCGTAAAAAAAAAGTAATTGTTACCTGTAGCCATATGAAAGAAAGTTGTATATCGATAGGTTTTTCTCATCGACAAACTTTCTCCCGCAATATGTACATCCCTAGCTTAGTTTTTCATTTTTCGACGTAGCCACCTAGTGTTTAGTAGCGGTAGTACAAAAGCTGTAGTTCCATCTTGCGTCGAATAGTAAAACTAGGAACAATGCGTGAGGATTTTAAAGCAAAGAGGATGTATAGCTTTCTACCATGTCTTTGGAAAAACCTAATTTCATTCTTTTAACTTAAGTATGTCATCATTATCTTAAGTATTTCATAATTGTTATTTGATTTTGATCTTTGTTTATTTGTCAAAAAGGTTCATAGTCTACTTCAAAGTTTTGTGATGTAGATCTTTTCGGCTTTGTCGTTAATCACCAATGGTAGCTTGGATTTCATAGTGAGCGTTTGGTTTATATGTGTGAGTTTGGACACACTGGTTTTAGTACTAAAATCTCATGATGCTATTTCTATTGTATTCTCTTGTTCTGTGGTACTAACTTCACGTACAGCACTATTATACCGAGATGCGAAGATTCCTAGCAAGTGACCGGGAATCTCTGAAAGATATTCGGTTTCCATTCAGCTTTGTGACGTGATAGCTATCTCTGCTAATGGGGTAAGAATTTTCTTTGTGGAGTTGTAACGTTTTTATCAAAGTCCGGGGATATCTTGCCCTTAATTATTATTCGAGATAGCCTTGAAACTTTTTAAAGATTTGAATTGGAAATGCTGACGTAATCCTTTTTTATGCTACTGATAGAAAAGCGGTAATTAGGTCGCAAATGTTTCAAACAAGATTATATGCCATGTCATATAAAAAGTAAATCAGAATTCTATCAGAAATATATGCTTAATGAATCAAATCTCCATACATAAACGTTCAAAATATACCTATTTATTCATAGATTAATAGATTGGTGAAGGTTGCGCAGTGTTCTGAATGAGGGTTGCATAAGGCCGCATTAAGGGGTACGCGGGGCGTTGCGCGGGGCGTGCTGCGGTTAAATCAACGTATAGCAATGTATGAGACCGTTTACTGAGACGTCTTGGTACAGTCAATGCGGGCGTCACGCGCCACGCGCGCGTGTCCCTAAATGAGGCCTAAGATTATGGCGATCTGTGGGCGCCTACGTCTTCGGCTGAGCTTATGGGATTAGTATAAAGAACAAATTTGGCTTTTCATCCTTATGTTATTTCATACAAGTTTACCATAAAACAATGTTGTGCATTTTACATAACAAACCTTCCTCTTGAATCATTCTATCTGTTAAAAAAACCGCATCCGTTGCGTAGTTAAAAAGATCTAAGCACACATACAGACAGACAGCGAATAAAATAAATTATGGTGAAGAAAACATTTGTAATAAATTATAAATTTACGTTAGAGAAACTTAAAAAATTAATCATATCTTTGAAACAAAGAGCACGAATCAGTTTACCCTGGGCTTGTCTTAATGAACATTGATCGAGGGGGGAACTTATTAAATTAATTGGTTTTCATAAGTTGTTTAAGTTGATAGGACTTGTGGGATTATGGACTGGCAGTGCTGAAAGGAAGTTGAATAATAATACAACTTTAATTATCAATAATCTATTGTTATATCTTTTATTCATTTATCTTCAATTTTGTGTTCTATTTTATTCGAATTTATCGCCTACTTTTAGAACATTTTTAATATGTATCAATCTGCACAAGGTTCCAAGTGGGTTGCCTGGAACAAATCGCTTTTAGCGAAAAGGCCGCCCATTGCATGCAAATTTAAATTGTCTACACCCTTAATTTAACAATTAAAAAAAAAAAAAAAATTTAAACTGTTTATTTCTATTAAAAAAAATTATATAAAAGGAATTACAATTAACTAAAGAAAAAATCTTAAAAGTAAAAAAGATTGTATACTTTAGTGTAATTGTACTTTTGTGTCTTACTTTGTATGGAATTAAGTGTTTCCATTCTATTTTTCCATGCGCTGTTCTTTTATTAATTGTTTTTGATCATTTACATTATAAGTAGGTAACCAAAGATACAATAAAATATGCGCTTTTATTAAATTACTAGAGGCTGCCCCGCGGTTTTTCCCGCGCAGATTTCTCATACACACAAAATTCCCGTTTTTCCCGTTCCCGTGGGAATTTCGGAAAATCACTTCTTAGTGCTAACCTACACTCCCCAAGGAACCCACGTGCCAATTTTCAGCTTTCTACTCCCAGTAGTTTCGGCTCTGCGTTGTCTGTCAGTCAGTCAGTCAGTCAGTCAGTCAGTCAGTCACTAACAGAAGAGTTTTATATATATTGATCTTATAATATTATTTTGTTTTTGTTTCAGGTAAATTATGAAATTTTTTCGTGACGCCTACGCTCTATGGATTCAATTAAGGTCAAAATTACTTTTCCTTTTTAGAAGAGCCGTCCGCAGTACAAGCGCCAATTTTGGATATACTGGTTTATTCTATACTAAATATTGGTATACCTATTCCTTAGATTTTGAACCTGAAAGCTACAAGCAATTCTAAGCAAGATTATCTAGTCACCAGATTATCTAGTGCATTATTGATGCATATTTGTGATTTCGGCCATGGTTAAGAAGACTTTTTTTTCCGAGATTAGTGTTAGCAGACGGCGCGCCTGTTTAATTAACTGATTAGGATGATATGGTCTGCTTGTTCAAGACCATATCATCCTAATTAGTTCAATTGCTGTTGTCTAAAACGATTGCAGGTTTATACTACTTTTAGACTAGTTCTACCGTAAATTCTACTTTAGCTTTATTCCATACTCTCTATACTATAAATATTATAAATAATATTATAAATGCGAAAGTAACTCTGTCTGTCTCGCTTTCACGAGAAAGAACGGATTTGAATGAAACTTGGTATATGGATAGTCTAGAGCCTGAGAAAGGACATAGGCAATTATCCCGAAATTCCCATGGGAAAATTGGGGATTTGACGTTTTAAGGAAAAATGCGCTGGCAAAGCCGCGGGGCGCCCACTTGTCTTTAATAATAGAAAACACGCTTTTTATATTAATATAATATTAAAAAAAAATGGGTCTAAACCCAACCTTTGCCAAACAATGGACAACA
The DNA here is from genome assembly GCA_951802225.1 of Euspilapteryx auroguttella. Classification (NCBI taxonomy): domain Eukaryota; kingdom Metazoa; phylum Arthropoda; class Insecta; order Lepidoptera; family Gracillariidae; genus Euspilapteryx; species Euspilapteryx auroguttella. Next base: position 8,184,635 of record OX637656.1, read on the forward strand.
ATTGGCACTCGAAAGTAGAAAAGAAACCAAGAACCAAGCCAAAGTAAGCGAGCACTAAAATTAATGATCCCCTCTGAAAACTCATGCCTATAGTCTGTAAACAATACGAATAAATAATTATCGTGACCTGCTTTCTTTGTGTTTTAATGGAGAAAATGTTTTTTGTTTTCTAGATTTTCATATGGAAAATTTTCGTTTTTTTTTTCCACGGAGGTGGTCAAATATTTAATTAACCATCTTCAGAATCAGAATCAGAATCTTTATTTGTTACCATAGCTATTTACAGATGATAAGTAGTAAAAAACAGTATGTATCACTATGATATGCCTAAATTAGGCGCACAAATGTTTAAGTTTTATATCATCAACAATTATAACCTTTGTGCTATTCTGATTCCGTTTAATTTACAATACTGTGAAGTTTCATCAAATTCCGAACAATAGTTTCACCTAGAATTATGAACAAACTTCCAAGCAAATTCACAAAATATTTCGCATTTATAATAGTAAGTAGTATAACTAGTACTTATGAAGTCTGAAGTATGACACTTAATATGAGTAAATGGAAACTCAAAGCAATAAGCCTAATGGAATACATCCTGCGCCTTATCGGTCAAGATTATGTCAATACGGAGTATAATGTCGGGCCCCTATAATGTATCTTGATATATTACTTTATTTGTCGAGTATCAATAATAGCCAGGCACTTTCGCCTCCCGAACGATTGGCCCGGGGGTGAATACGTTAACGTACGAGTACTGTGCTGTGTTTTGATTAAGCTAGTATAATGAGATCAGTTACTAGCTTTACTTGATAATAAAATTCCTTTTGGCTATGAGGGCTACAAAGTAATGAAATATATTTTTATGTTTGACTATCTCATGTATTTGAACCCATAGCACATTTCCCCTTTTTAATATGAAGTTATTCGAGTTCATCAACATACTGCGGGATGCCCAAACAGCTCAGCTAGGTGGTCAGCTGAGCCAAGCATGTACCTCTGCCCTCCTATTATAACATAAAGACTTTGAGTCGCAACTTAAATCTTTTTTAAGACCTTTTTAAATATTTTTAAGACGGCCATAATTACGTATTGGAACAAACCGTTACAATAGTGTTTGATTAACTCAATTTTTAAAGCTTTTTTTTAAATATTAATTTAATTAATTAGATTAGGATAATATCAAAAAAAACTCATGATACTAAGCAAGACTTGCTGACTCGCATGCTATTGCGAGATTATGGCTTACGAGTCGACGACTAAGGGGCGAACTCGCACTTATTCAGCTCAATTCAGGGTTTGCACATACTAAATCGTTGTTTTCTATGGGCAAACGCTTAATAGAGCAGAATGTGTGAGTACTCCCACCCAACTCAGATCATCGAGTAAAACTCACACAACATCGCATCTTTAAAAGCCATCTTTTGGGATTGAAAAAAGGCTGCCCTTAAAAAAGACTTATTACTTGACTAATGTAAATACGGCACCCAGTCATTGTGAACCGAAATGGCGCATAGTTGTGTCAATTCCGAGATATTTTGTAAACGACATTTTTGTTGGTTGACGAAAAGGCTCGCAGGGAAAAAGAATTATGTTTACGTCAAGTTATTTGAAAAGTTAACAAGTATACAAACCTCAGATTTGTTTGCTCCTATTATACGTTTTATATTATAAAGGTCTTCAGTTGTCTGATTTTCATGTATATTTTTCCTAATCACTATGTTGTGTTTTATTTCACGTTACGAAATAAAACAAAACATATTTATTCGTATGTCTATTTACACATAAATGTATGTATGTACATACAAACTTATTTAAATGCAGTTTTCGGTCGCTTTTAAGGCTGAGCACGCGTTTAATCGTAAGTCTGAAACCGCAAAAAAATGTAACACATAGCTTTGTCCCTTAAAAACTGCCGCGTATAAACGCAGTACATTGCGAGTACAGTAAGTAAGTTTGCTTTTAAGTATAGCTACAATATATTAATTCTCAAAGACTAGGTATTTAACTTATAGTTTTTGTATTGTTTCTTTAGCGTTAATTATGTTATGTACTTTGAGACCTGTCGCTTTTCTAGTCAATCCCGTTGCTTCTTTCTAATCCATTATAGGATGTGAAATTTATTTAGATATCCCTATCCAGTATGGAATATCGATTCGATAATACATGTCGTGCTCATTGGGTACTCCCTAATACGATTCACGTACATGTTCGAATACGATTGACGGATTAGCATGGTAATGTCGGCGTCGCGTGATGTTATCACAGTAATTGAATGCCGCATATTACCAGAATTGCGGCCCAGTTGTGCCCCCTAGGGTATATGTGAGTATTTAATTTATTTGGGATTTTATTGATTGTGATCTATGGTATTGCTGTTTGCATTTTAAGGGGTTTAAAACTACTTTTTAACCGACGAAAAAACAAAAAGGAGGAGGTTCTCAATTCGTCGCGTATATTTTTTTTTTTTTTTTATGTATGATCACGCATAACTTTTTACTGTGTGGACCGATTTTGATAATTCTTTTTTTAATCGACAGGGACCTTGAAGTTGGTCCCATAAAAATTTGGAAATAAAATTCCCACCCTAAGGGTGGGAAAATAGGGGTGACTTTTTGGTCGGCGGGTCGATTTATCCACTCACAGGTTGCATTTCCGTGTTACATTATAACTTTTGATACCTACTTACAATATCTTTGGAAATGAAATAAAATCAGCCAAAAGACGTCCACTGCTGGACATAGGCCTCCCTCACAAATCGCCTCACCGACCGGTCGTGATCGAACCTCATCCTGTTAGTCCCTCAACCTTCACCAGGTTGTGTGGCCACCTTGTCGGGTGCGACCACCCGGTGAAGTATGATTAGCTGGGGTCAAAAAATTAGCCCAAAAAAAACTGAAAAGCAAAAAATAAAATTTTTTTATAAAAAAATTAAACCGCCGAAAAAACTGAAAAGCATTAAATAATAGGGAAAAATTTTCTATTAGGCCTTAATTTACTCACTTCTTAAAGTAATTTTGGATTACCAAGAAATTTTGAGTCGGTGCCACAGAATCAACGAATAAAGATCACTAAATTACTTGAAATTCAAAAAAATAACCGAAAAACGTATGCCGCTGCGCATCGCGCTTTACATAGATAATGAATTTGCTTGTGTGGTGTGGCGCCGACTTAAAATTTCTTGGTAATCCAAAATTACTTTAAGAAGTGAGTAAATTAAGGCCTAATAGAAAATGTTTCCCTATTATTTAATGCTTTTCAGTTTTTTCGGCGGTTTAATTTTTTTATAAAAAGTTTTTACTAAGATAAAAGGACCCTGAAGCACAAAGCGGTTAGTGCACCGGACTAGTATAGATGTAGTTGAGGGAGTGAATTATGCTTTGGTTAGAAATGTGATCTAATTTGGTGAATTATTATAAAAAATAATTTAATTAGGTGCCACTTTTAAATAATTGTAAAGACATACTTTTACTAAAATAACTCTTTGTCGGAAATAGAGTTTTGGAAATATATAAATAACTAAGTATAAATTTAAGGAAGAAGCACAGGTAAATCAGAGCAAAAATTGTTTGTATCTAAACATACATTAGGTGAAATACCTGGGTATCTAAAACAAAATGATTTTGCAACAGAAATAATCTACTGATAAACTTCTATGTGGTATTTTTTATGTAAAAAATATACCCATTATTTTTATGCGACATGTTTTTTAAATGGAATCGGTTGGAAAAATAAAGTCATATAAAGTTAGGTGCGCGGCGGGAGGCGATAAAGTTCGACTTGTATGAAAATATTTGATCATAAATAGTGGGCGGCGTCACCCCATTGCCCAGGGTTGCGCAAAACTACCTACCCACTATAAGTCGCAGGAATGGAAAGAAAAAGTTATTGTCAGCTAAAAATGAAACGCGCTTTTTGACAAGGGTGAAGAATGTTTTAAGTTTCTGTTCATATAATTTAATTTACAAATCTAAAAGATGCTTACGGTGTTATTGTTAGCGTAGGTACTTGCTCATGATTCTCTTCTTAAATAATTGTATAACTCGCGCACTTAAAGCAAAAAAAAAAACATGGCAGCATCATGCGTCCTCGCTCAGAATGGATATGTGTGAGCGAGACAGCATTATGTTTGACATTGTGATTCTCGAATTATTACAATGTCTACTGTGACTATCATTCTTTTTAATAAATTATGAATTATGTTTTCTTTTATACTTATCTAATAAAATTATAATAAATCGACCATTACATTGTGATAGCGCATTGATTGTAATTTATGTACCCTTTTTTATTATTAATATGTAGTACTTAAGGTGAAAAGTTTTATACATAGTAAATTATTACCCCAAAAGAAAAGTTTTATGAAAACAAAATATTGTACGTAACTCCAAAATTAGATATAAGAAGCCAGTACAAATTTACGAGCCCACATACTCGCGTTCACTTTTCTTTTTAATAACTCATTCTTTGGATATCTTGGGACAACCCTCGTCGGGGCCGAACCGCGGGCAGCCGCAGGGATGAAATAAATGACTTTTTCTCCATAATCCGACGTAGAAAGTCGAACAAACATGCGACCGAATAATAAATTCTGCTTCGTTGCCCGCGAAAACAGTTAGTCGCTATGTCTTGGAACATTCTTGGTACATTACAATATTGTAGCTATAAATATCTACAACGCCTGCTAGCTAGTATTGACTCACCCTAACTACATAAGTCCACCATGCTATTTCAATTTGTACGTTGCTTTTTCAGTCCCTTTTTTTAATTAATGAAGCCTGTTATGACAACTGATTGTTGTCAACTGTTGGACACAGGCCTTGACTACAGATGGTCTTATCGACAGGTTTTATACGACCCTGATCCAGTGTATTCCCTCTTCTTTTACCAGAACGTCTGACCACGTTGAGAAGGGACTGCCTACTATGTGTCTTCCACTACGCAGTTACACGCTAGAACTTTTCGGTCCCAGTGACCATTTTTTCATTTATCTATGTGCTTTACCCATTGCCAGTTAAGTTATGCAATTCTTGCTTTCATATTTTGAAGGTTAGGCTTTTTTTCCACAAGACAGTACATTAAAGGTTGATAACAGCTTTTCATAATTATGTAAACTAATTCCCTTCTATCTTATCCAGCCACGTCCTAACCAATTCTGGCCAATGTAACATGTAAGTTCTGGTAAACTTGGAAGCTAACTTTACCTAACTACCCTAATAACTACAACCATGTAACCTGCATACATAGTGATTGGTGTGATATGAAAACGCAACGCTAATATAGTCCGATAAGCTATAGAATAGTGTGAGAGGAATTCGCGTTTTGAGAGCGGATAGTAAAACATGAAAAACAAATGACATAGCACAATATTCGTCATAACACCTTTACATGTTCATAAAGACCTACAGTAATTAGCCCTATGTGTAAGTCTAAACAGTATAATTACGTAATCCAGGGCCCAAGCTATGCTGAAGATGTTTGTCAAAGTTTCATGAAAATTATAAGTTTTTAAACAGACAGACTATCGAGCAATAATTAATATTGTTGTGGTCTGCTACACTCTCTTTATCAACTACGATCGTTTGTTAGATATAATTAATTTACCGTTCCCGTGTGATTTTCAGTATAAAAAGTAGCTTATGTCAGTTCTTGGGCTCTAGTCACTAGTCTATCTGTGCGATTTCATTAAAATCGGTTTAGTAGTTTTGGTGTAATAGCGAGACAGAGAGACAGAGTTACTTACGCATTTGTAATAATAATAATAAGGGTGCTCGAAACACACACAGAGACGTACATTATATATTCATCATATCAATATTCGCCCCGCCCGGGAATCGAACCCAGGTGCACACGCTTACTCAGTCCACATCACTGCCAACTGAGCTACGGAGCAGTCAAATATAAATTAATATTAGTATGAATGGATATTATGTGTAGATATTTTTGCCTACCATGCAAGTCTCCGCGCCCGCTGACGCTTAATATTATGCCAAAATCACCCTGCCCTCTCACTAGCATATGCATACTATAATTTGCATAACACCTATACGCTGAAACTCTAATTTGGTAAACTCAATACCCAAGCACACCTGTGTCCCTATTAAATTCGCTGGTTGATGTACAATGTTGTGTTGTGGTTGCCCATGGTCAGAGGTAAATAATTATATGTAAAGAAAGGAAATATTGGAAAAAAATTGTTTAGGATAATGATAGGATAGGCCCCATATCTAGAATACAACTTAGTATGGAAGTAAGCTAAAAAGCTAAAAAACAATAAGCAGCGTTACATTAATTTGAATTTCTAGCAAAATAAAAAAACAATGGTTGCCAAATAAAGTTTAAAAAATATGAAAATAAACAGCAAAAAGTAACTGGCAACCTAGAAAAAAGAGCACATTTGAGCAAAAAAAAAAGCAAATGAGTCGATATTTTAGTTTAAATTAAAAAAAAAGAATGCTTAGTAAACGGAAAACGAACAAGAAAACAGTAAACGTAGTCAGATCGCAAACAGTCACGATTGCAACCGTTAAAATAATCCAATCTCGAGACCACGCCAGTGTCATCGTGAAATAACAAACTAGAAATTTTCAAGTCGATATTTCCGCCACGATTCGCCGAGAAAAACGACCAATTATAGGTTCAACCGACTTGTTACTTTGCTACTTCTCTTATTGTGGGAAGTTTCCTTCGGGTTAAGGGGTCGCTTGTTGATTATGGATTCTGCTTAGTGTCGCTGGTTGGTCTCGTTGCCTGTAATTTATGGGCTCGGAATAATGTTTTTACTTTCCCGCCGCTTGCCTGGTTTCTGTTGAGAACAGATTTTCTGTTACGCTCAGCAATAGCAAAATGTTATTTCGTTTAATATCTTTACGTCTGCACGATAATTCTTGATCGGTATATTATGTGAGTAAAATTTATGTATGAGTATAGCAGATGAAAAATAAATGATCTTAGTTATGTAACTTAGGCCCAGCGCACATCTGGCGAGGAAATCGCCAAGAAGATAACAATTTTAACTTGGCACATGGCTCAAAAGTCAAAAAGTTAAAGGCAAAATTATTTATTCAGTATAGGATACAAGATATCACTATTGAAGGTAAATTTGAATATTTACTCTAATTGGTATTGATAACTTATTTGGTAAAGTGTCCTATACTGCGAGAGGCGAGGTAGTTTAGGGTGCCCATCAAACCGCAGGTCACGGCCTATCAACAATGGTCGCGTGAAGACCCCCCAAAGATTCTACTCCCTTTCACAATGATTTTACAGCGTAGTAGAAAGGGGTAACAAACTCTTCTTTGCTTAAAACAGCTTATCAATTGGCTATTATTTTAACCTACTATAATAAGCACGCGATTGATTCTCAACCCTGTGCCATAGAAAATTTAATTTCGACTATACAAGCGTAAAATATTCTTATCCTAAACAAAAAATAATTCGTTGAACATTTTTTATCTCATCCACATTAGGTAGCATTAAATTTTTCTAACCCTTTCGAGCGGGCATGCGAGATAGTGGTTCTGTTCCTAATTATTCATCAAATGGCCTCATTATTTTCTGACCCGGCTAATCCCGGTTTAAAGACCCTCGTCATAGGTCCGGCTTGTTTTTCCGAATTTAACATCTCGTTAACCTCGGAACGATTATCTGGTTATCACGGGCCCGCATCCCTCGGACAAACCCTTTTTTGATATTGTTACTTTGTCTGCCGCTTCGTAATGGTTACGTACTTTTTAAATGCGAATTGAAAACGTTTTTATTGTGAATTTTAATGCTTGTTTCTTGGTCTCGTGTCTTATTTCTATTCTAGGTATATACTGATTGTGAAACCTTTTTATCAATTTACTTATTATTTTAACTGCTTGATTTCTTAATTATGGATAGTGATGTAAAATGTATACCACAACATAAATATCAAATTAGAAATAAAGTTTTAAAACATTTCTTTATAAACACCGATTGTGTGAGCGTTAACATCCCCGAAAAACATCTGTGCTGTTTGGGGAACAATTTATACTTATTTTTGTTATGTTAAACTGAATAAAAGTATCAAATCAATACCGAAAACAATATCCAAGCAGTCCAATTTAAACTGTTTAATGGACTCAAAAAACCTCAAAAAAAAGTTTAATAAACTAAATATTCAGAGTAAAAACAAACAAAAGTTGTAAAATGCTGAAATTATTAAATAATTTTTACACCTCTTGATGTTGATTTTGTTATTTGAACTGTTCATGCTATTTGCTATTTTAAATAATTTTATTTTGTAATTCAATTAAAATATTGGCATGAGATAATTTGCCTTTGGCGTTATATTAATATTACTATAATTAGTGCTTTTAAAAAAAATGATATTATATAATGATTCTTGTGCCATTTCATATACCTAACTTAACTTTTTCTTACCAAACATATTATATCGGCAGAAAGAACAAAGCAACACGCAAACTACTGCTTACAAAGACGTATTCATGACAAGTTTATTACAGAGCAAAAGTTTTCCATGATCGTTCAATGTTCCATCATCGGGCATCGACCTCGCGTGACGCTCTTTGGCAGTTTACTCCAAGTACTTATTGGTTATTTTAATCACATATGCAATGATCGACGAGGCATTCATTTTGACAAGCTGACACGGCGAACTTCTTGCCGCCTCAATATAAGTCTTAAAGTATCAATCAATATATATATAAAACTCTTTCGTTACTGACTGGCTGACTGACTGACTGACTGAAAGACAACGCAGAGCCGAAACTACTGGGCGTAGCGGGCTGAAATTTTGCATGTAGGTTCCTTAGGGAGTATAGGTGAGCACTAAGAAGGGAATTCCCGAAATTCCCACGGGAACGGGAAAAAATTAGATTTTTGTGTTTATGAGAAATCTGCGCGAGTGAAACCGCAAGGCAGCCTCTAGAACATAGTATAAAAACAAAGTTGCTTCCTGCGTCTGTCCCTATTTATGCCTAAATCTTTAAAAATATGCAAAGGATTTTTATGTGGTTTTTTTAATTGATAGAATGAATTGAGAGGAAGGTATAGTGAAGTTTACATGCATGAAATAGTAAAAGGTTAGGCGGTACTAAGTTCGCCGGGTCGACGAGTACTATTAGGTAATAAAGTAGTGTTAGACTGGGGTTGTATACATAGGTAATGCTTTTTTCTTAATTCTTTGCTATTTTTATTTCGTCTTTTTTATTATGCTCTAAAGATGATTTCTATTTAAGTATTTAACCTAACACAATGTCGTAAAAAAGTTCAGTTGATACATTTTGCAAACTTTATCAAATCCGTTTGATTTCTGAAAATAAATTTATAAGATCTATCAAAATATACATCAAACAAAATAAATCTAAAAGAAGAAAGACATAAGGTTTCATGATTATATACCTATTTTTTTTCTATTTCAAAGTTGAGAAAAATAAACGAATTACCCATCTTTCAGTGAGGTTCAGATTTTCCTTTGATATATGAACAATAATAAATTCACTTTGGATTAGTATTTTATATCTTAAGCTTACTAAAAATAAAAACCGATTTTATTTTTGCAGTTTTTACAGCTACTTTTGTATTCTTTCTATTTTATATATAAATTCAATACAGCGAACTAAGTTTAGAATATATACTTAACTATAATAATAACATCAGAGTAAATATACTTTTAAATTTGGAACAAAATAGAATCCCTAAAATAAAAACCTAAAAATATTTAGATGTTAATTTTACAAATTTACAATTAACAAACAGAAAAAGGCAAGACAGCATAGTATGCAAAAAGTTTCTAAAACTGAACTTTGCTTTGTATAAAACGTGAGCTCAATATAAATTTTCTCTCTAATAGGGTTTATATCTAATATCCATAAATTGATCCCCTTAGTGCAAAAAATTAAGTGCCTATCGATTTGCGATAAATTTAGGGACTCCGTTTGAAATTGAATTACAATTTGATTTAAGCATCGGTCTTGTAATTTGGAAATTACAAAATTGTATGAGACAGAGTTGAGGAGCCATCACGTGCCGTTTTTTGTATAATAGATTAGAATAAATTTCGATCAAAACCCTGAGAAACTTGGGTCTTCAGATGTATTGAAAGCAGATTCATAAGTAGTTTTTGAATTGAGAATTAGTAAGTAACGTTCAAAATATTACGGCCCAAGTAACCATAATTCTATCATCAAATTTATCAGTTAGCTGCATCAAATGTTACCCTGTATCGAATAACAACGCTAAAGCTTCAAGGTATTGTTGGCTTAGAGTTATCTTAAGTGACGTTAGAATAGCTACATTATCTACTAACCATTTCATCGTGACCTCTACTATCTATATTCTCACAGACTACCAGATGGCTCAAGGCTCGGAAGCTGCAAGTTGAGAGGTCTAAGTAAAATGGCCGTTTCGCTTCTATGGAGATAGTGTTAGGAATGGATCGAGTTGACACGGTTCCATTGATCGTTTATCGCGTGGGTGATCTGAAGGAATTTTGTTTAAACTAAGCTAGGTATATAAACTAGTCGTAAGGGCGATTTGAGTCACAAAGGAATGAGTAACGTGACTTTTTTCTTGCGTGTGGGCAAAAATTATACAATCTACACGAACAAAGTAGTTTTTTGTTTTTTAGTTGCTTTGATTGCCTGGTTTTACAACTTTTTTTAGATACTTGATTCTTGGACACGTATGTAGCTAGAATGTTGAAAGCTTGTACGTTATGTAGTTCTGCACCGCAGTCTCTTATCGCCCCTCTAAACCGCTGAACTAGGTTATTAAAACAAATGGCTCAACATTTATTATTATATATTGCAAGATTATAGCATTATTGTGCACTCTCTTACACCCCTTGGTCTCTAAAGAAATTATGATAACAGATAATGGTTTAAATAGGCTTACTACTTTGATAAGACGCAGAGCACACTTGGAACAGTTTTGCAATTGTAACAAACAAAGTAACAAGCTATAAATAAGCTATAATATATTAATACTAAGTACTAGTTGTGCCGCCGGCTACTTCGTCCGCGTAGAATCATGCTTTTTCCATTTTTTGCTCACCGATTAAAGCTTTTTTGATCTACAACAAACCTTTCAAAATCACAATTAGGTAAATCGGCCCGCCGTTCTCGAGATTTAGCGAAAAAGACGAAAAGCAATTGTTTTTTTTTTTGGCCACGCCATCATCGCTTCTGTACTTCAGAAGGCACATTTAGCCGTAGATTGTGCAGCTTTAGCTCCTCATTGTCCCAATAACACTAAAGAGCTAGTGACTAGAGAGCTGTTTTTCCAAAACAATTCAAATTTACACAACACACCACCATATCGTCATAATGATGTCGGTGAGAGCCATTGGCAAATAGTACAGAATGTCTTTACTTCTTAAATGGAAATAAAAAAGTGAAAATAAATAATTGTCACGTAAAAACGAATCGATTTGTAGTAATAACACAAACCAAAATAAAACAGCCTTTTCATCCAAATCAACGCTAAACTCAAGATCCAAATATAAATGTTCAAGTCTCGCATTTCATATTTTGTTGTTTCTTACAAAAATATCCTATGGCAAAGTTGTCACTACCTATTCTTCTAAAATATACTAGAAAACGAACCCCTTTTATAACTCCAGTACAGGCACAATGCAGCAGCCATCCTACTGCTATTAAACTGCGATGCTCCAGGCGTCAGACCATGTCATAAATATTCATGAGATTAATTCAACAGATTTCCTTAACGATAGTCGACTGGCAAAAATCGTTGTATCGCTGCACAATCGTGGAGCAATCACTTTTTGAGTGTGAATACGATTTTGGCGGTTTTTTGAGATCGAGATTTTAAGGGTTTCATTTTTACAGTGCAATGTTGTATTTTTCTCTATATTTTTTTAAAGGGATTTTATACTATTTCAGTCACTACCGCTTTATCGCTTGACATAATCTTATACTTTTGCCGTAGGTTGCCTGGCAGAAATGACTTTTAACGATAAGGTCGCCCGTTGAATGTAAATTCAATTGTCTGTACCCTGAAATTATTAATTTACTTACTTTTATATCTTAATTTGTGTGCAATAAAGAGTGTTTTACTTTTACTTACTTTACTTTTGTAAACAAGTACTAAATTTTATAACCGGTTACACGTTAAACGCAAATGTTGCGTCCATTTATAAACACTGTTATCATCAGTGTAAAAATATAGCTATAATATTGAACTAAGCATCAAAATTACCAAATGAGCGAGCATTCCGCTCGGCCGTCCACGCCGAGCATTGTCCGAGCGCATTTTTTATCTGGACCAATCACAGCGCACGCACTGAACGCGTTTATTTCACGCCTTCGGCACACGACAATTGTGTTACCGCTTGAATTTATCAAACATTGTGTTTTGGCAGACAAAAGTGATGTGATTCTCAGTGATATGAACGTTGGTCATCGCTTTGTCGTGGGGCGGGTCGAGCGGTCCGTTTTGTATATTTATTTTGTGTTTTGTTCGTTGATTATTTCACTTACGTCCAAAAAAGTAGGATCTCCAGCAGCTATTGTCGTATCCCAATGATGTAAGTTCTATTTGGAGAAATTTATATAAAATCATATAAATGTATCTATTTTGCTATTGAAACTGCTAAGAGAAAAATAAATAACATTGTTAAATGTTACCTAAGGCTCAGCGTTCTTGTTATATTATCAGTATATTAGCCGCGCCTTGCCAGTGTGCGCTAAGATTAAAACGTAGCATAGAAAATGCTCTACGCGAGTCGTAGCAACGCTACGCCGTAGTTGCCGCCGTAGCACCGCTACGAAATTACTACGAGGTAACGAGACAACAACTGCGCGATCTTTTAAATAAATTCTTAACTCGAAGCTTGGTGAAAATGTAAACATTTTTAAGCTCACTTTTACTAAGCATAAAAAATCTTAATTTTCGTCATACCGCAAGAGAAAAAAACCACTCCCGCAATCAAAGTATTAGCTAGAGATGACGATTCAGCGAAGCAGACACATTAATCTTTGGAGCACTTATTGCTGCTTCCGTGGCGTAAAATGTTGCCAGTACTCAAAAGAAAAAAGAAAATTAATGTGACAGATATCATATACGACCTCTTTGCTGGTCTGACTTTCTGAAAAAAGCGTTTTTGTGTGAAAAAAAAAGTGTTTTAAAAAAGTGTTATGTTTATATGTATTTTTATCAATGCCAATAAAACCAATTGGTTCTTTTAAAGATTTGAAAGAGTGCAAGGTCATTGTGGCAATGTGTGGAGAAATCCTATCACCTATCTACTACTAACTAGACGTTTTTCGGCTGAGATTACTTAAAATTACCTGATAAACAATAACCGTAATCTATAAAACCAATAATTGTAAATTTTACACCATATTATAAAAAACCTATTTATATTCTTTAATGATAAGAGTTAAATACATTCTAAATAGACGACAAAATCAAACAATAACAGTTATATCGATTATATATTCTCTTAAATTTCCAAGCGGCATATTTTGGTAAAAAAAATTGTGAAGCACATCACTAGCAGAGGGCGGGGGAGAAAAACGCTGATTACCCTGCCTGGTGAAATATTACACATCATCGCCTCCCTCTAAAAGGCCAAAAAATTCACAAAACATGCCAACAAAAAACCACACTTTTACATAAATACTAAAGGTTTCCACAGAATTGTTTGCGCTTTTTGGATTAAAACTTAATGACAATTTTTCCTTTCTATATGCCCTACGGAAATTATATTAAGGCACTTTTTGGTAGTCTATGTAGTGTTTACCTTATATTGAGTATAATTGTTCGAAGCTTATATGATTTTATGTTTGTCCGAAGCGCCACAACAACACAAGATTCGTCATAGGTTTTAAAGAATTTATTTTTACCCGAATTTAGGAGCCAAAAGGAAGAAATGCGAATATGGTTTAGTTTAGATAGACAGACATCGATGTTCGTTTGTTTATGTCTTTTGTATTTGTTTCGGGTACTTCAATACATAGTATAAAACAAAGTCGCTTCCCGCGTCTGTCCCTATGTATGCTTAAATCTTTAAAACTATGCAACGGAAATTGATGCGGTTTTTTTTATTAGATAGAGTGATTAAAGAGGAAGGTTTATAAGTATAATTCATGCACAAAATACCAATAGGTTAGGCGGTACGAAGTTCGCCGGGTCGACTAGTACTCTATATATGTGATGCGTTAATACTCCATAATATAAAAATTAATCGCAAAATGTGTAATCGCATAACTCAAGAACGCCTGGATCAATTTTAATAACTCTTTGAAGTCTAGTTATTATTAAAAACAAGTTCAACAAAACCGAAAGAAACTACTTTATATAAAAAACATACATTCAAAAGCATAGTTTCCCTCTAGTGTGTAAATAGTAAATAGCTGCATTAGAGCTCTTGGCACGAATTTGCATTAAGATTAACGAGCCACGCCGCCGCCGCCCGGCTTAATGTCGCATTCCCCAGTTTTACATATACTGCACTCTTTAGTTTTACTACTGCATAAACCTTGAAGATAAAATCCTACTATTACATTATATTGTTCTTACTTCATCATCAATCAATACATAGTATAAAACAAAGTCGCTTCCCGCGTCTGTCCCTATGTAAGCTTATATCTTTAAAAGTATCCAACGGATTTTGATGCGGTTTTTTGTAATCGATAGAGTGATCCAAGAGGAAGGTTTATAAATATAATACATGAGCAAACTAGCAATAGGTTAGGCGGTACGAAGTTCGCCGGGTCGACTAGTACTTATTTATTTCTAAGAATCTATGTGCACATTTTATCTGCAGGGCACATAGCTCGAAAAGCAGACGATCGCTGGGGTTGAAAAGTACTCGAGTACGAGTTGAGACCACGAACTGGAAGACGTAGAGTAGGCAGCCCCGCACAATGTAGCCAGACGGACTGATGAAGGCTGCGAGAGTACACTGGATAAGGGTCGCTAAAAATCGGTCGCTCTGGCGTTCTGTTTCTGTGGGGGAGGCCTGTGTCCAGCAGTGGACGTCTTTCAGCGGAAATGATGATGATGAGGTGCACATATTAGTAAAATCCCAGTGAATTACAAATTCATTGCATTTTGGTCAGCGCACATAGCGCGAGACATACGGCTGTGACTGCGCCCTAGAAGACACAAAGTGGGCAGACTCCCAACATGATGGTCAGACAAGTTGGCAAAGGTTCCAGGAGCAATCCACCATTGTGGCGACTTATGACTGAGGCTTTCTTTATAATGTTTTATTTGCTAGGTTGAATTCAAAAAACTGCTTTCTAAGATAAGATTATTGACTAACTAACCTGAGCCTTATATGCTAGTGGGTGAGTGGGTAATGGAAGGTGACACTAGACTACACCATCAATGCTAAACTCAAAATATACATAAATATCATAAATAATTTTCATCACCTCAGCTTAAAGACAGTACCCTGTATCTATACAAAAGAAAAGATTATCTAGGACATGGCGTCATTGACGCATATTTTTCATTTCGGCCATAATATAGAAGATAAAATTATTAATCGGTAGTGGTGCTAGTATCGCACCGTGTGGCCCCTTAACAGATTAAGGTGAAACAATAGCAATTATGAAATATTCGCTTGTTGCCTCAAGTGGCCACGTTTAGTTTCGCAAACAAATATTTCTAAGATCACTATCCTGAAAGGTACACAACAGAGCCTAAAAAAAATTCTGAGCAAGATTATCTAGGGCGTCATTGACGCATATTTTTCGATTTCGGCCATGGTTTAGAAGATATAAATTATTTATCGATGTGGCGCTAGTATCACACACGCTCACCCCTTGAGTCACGTATAACTTAATAACAAAGAGATGTCTCGGGACGCAAGCCTTTGGCGTTACGCCAATTTGTTAATAAGCTATGCCTCGACAAGGAGTGAGTATCTAATATAGCTTATAGTAAATTTTTGGTAGATTTTTTCTTGATAATTTTATTTAAATGAAAAGTTATGATGTCTCTTTTGTCAAAACCCATACATTGGTTCGATCAGCTGACGGGGTCAATGTACGGGACAGCCGATATTTGTTTTGAGATTTCGACCCATGTTGCTTTAAGAAAGTTGGTAGGTATGGTGAGATGAATCCCTCCTTCGATTTATTACCACCTTGTAAGAAACACCTTGTATATAGTAGATATGGTTCGTTAGTCTCGCTAAAACTCGGGAACAGCCGGTGCGATTTAGCTGATTTTGGTCTTAAAACCCCTTACCACAAAAAAGTTAGACCGGTCTAAATCGTCAATTTGTATGACAAATTAGTGATTTAGTCTAGTGTTTTAAACCAGGTTTAACTGTTTTTGTAGTAGCGCCGTAAATGTTTGTAGTAGTCAAGGGAAGGTTTAAAAGGTGGAAAAATATGAAAAAATGGGTGAGAAGTTTTTAAAGAATGAAATAATAAAAAAAAAATACCTGTTTTCGTACGAACTATCATGTCTATGCTATGCGTCCAAATAATAATAATTTTACAACGAATCATTTTTCGTAATGCAGTTGCGCTTCCATTATCACACGAGTCACGTTTACCAGAAACCTTATATTTTCAATTGTTTCGGTCAAGTTGGCTCTTTTGTTTCGAGTTACTGGTTTGTCCTGTCGAGCTGCAATTTTTACCATTTACTGTAGGGTTTTTAGGTATTTAAGGTTTCAAGACCGTAAATCGAAGATAAAATAATTTCTTACTAAAATTAATTTTGGCGAAAATGCTATTTTTTAGTTTTATTAACTATTCTTAACCCTTAATCATATTAAAAACCTTTACTAAAAACTGCTTAACCCTTGATCAACTAAGAAGGTATTTATCTACATATTTTTGTATTGACAAGAAAAACAAAAGCCCAAAATCATTAAAAAAAAAAACAATTTTCAACTCTACAAAGAAGTCTATAGGGTTGAATATTAGATTCTTCTACCTAATTAAACAATGTCGCACTAATAAGTGACATTAAAGGCACCTAAGAACCTTTCACTCATAATCTCGGATGAGCCCTACCATCAAATGTTAGTGACCCCATTCACTAAGGAAAACTACGACAGATGCGAGAATTAAAACGCTGCCCTTTGAAACATTGAATTACCCCACTGGCCATTAATCCTTGCCTTCAGGGCTTAATACTTTTACATTTACATTGTATTTAAATGCATACTTACTTAAAAAGTTTTAAATAAGGACTCGCATTCACGAAGCTTGTATAGTAGCTATGCTTCTTTGCTCGTATTAAAACAAATGATTTATTAATTATTTGTGATAAGGACTAGTTATTCTCTTTATTTTTTAATAATAATATTAGTAAGCTTTACATTCAGAGTCCCTAACTAGGTAGAAAATTTAGGATGTCCGAAAGATTTAGAAAATTATGAACTGTGTAAAGATCTGCATAATATACATAAAAAGTCAAAATAACAAAACTTCAGTTTGATTAGTACACCCACTATTATTCATCAAAAAAAAAAAACATTTAAAAATTTTTTTTTTTATCAATTTACTCTCTTATTTACAAAGGAACAAAGAATGAATTCGCTCACAATATATCAACACTTAACTAATTGCGAAGGAGAGAGGGCAATAATGGCCCACTATGAAAAAACTTAATGGGTGTTTTAAATTAGATTTTTAGACAGTGTTCAGAGTCATGAATATAAATTTGATTTAATGAGGTCGAATAGTTTATTGTTATAATGGACATTGGGTATTTTTGCTAACACAACAATATAAAGTAGGTTAGATTATTTTATAAGTGAAGTTAGACATCAATAAACTGCGGCCGTGTGCGAGGGCATGCGCCTAGAAGGTTCCGGAAGAAATAACTTAGTTCTTCTTAAGATTGCTTAAGGACTATGTTTCTTTTTCTGTTCAGAAGTGTCTTATAGAAAAACAACAATTAATCTACGGTCTACCAGAAATTTGTTAAAAAACTAAGTTTTTTGCATTTATCTTTAAATTTACGTTATTTTTTTAAATATTTTTACGTATTCTTTGAACAACAAGAAAAATTTCGTCCAAAAATGTATTTTATATAGATTTATGAAGCCGTTTGTGAGATAAGTGCCTTTGATAGACAGACAGACGGATGGACGTAAGGACACAATAGTCATATTAAGGTCCCGGTACGAATACCCGGAACCTTAAAAAAAGTACTTTAGGTAATACTAGAGGATGCCCCGCGGTTTCACTCGCGCAGATTTCTCATAAACACAATAATTAAATTTTCCCCCGTTCCCATGGGAATTATGGAAAATCCTTTCTTAGTGCTTACCTATACTCCCTAAGGAACCAACATGCAAAATTTCAGCCCGCTACGCCCAGTAGTTTCGGCTCTGCGTTGTCTGTCAGTCAGTCAGTCAGTCAGTCAGTCAGTCAGTCAGTCAGTAACGGAAGAGTTTTATATATATTGATTAAAATCTTTATCAATAATACAGAAAAATATCAAAAACCAAAGAAGGCTTGAAAGAAGATCAAGTTCGAAAAATAAGGATTCAGCATGACAGATCATTTTTTAAATCAGGAGCATCAATGCCTTTAATAACAGCTAACCACCAGGTGGTCCTAATGGACACAGCATGTAAGAAAAAAACAATGCGAAGCGAACTATCTAAAATATAATATAGAACAAATCTTCATTGAAACTAAACAGTATTGAATTATCACGCAATGAAACCTTATCGCTAAAAGTGATATCTACTGGAACCCAGGCTGAAATTCACAGTCGCTTTGCAGCTTGATCTTGCACAATCCAAGGTGTCAAAATAAAACAACAATCAACTTTTTAAAGTAAAGTAAAGTAAAAAATGATTTATTCAATACAGGATACAAGATATCGCTTATTGAAAGTCAATTAGACTAATCTAATTAATATTGATACCTTATTTCGTAAAGTATCCTATACTGATAGAGGCGAGGTAGTTCAGGGTGCCCACTAATTGGCTAAGGCAAACAATGTTTGCCTTGCCTTACGACAATGGTCGCCTGGAGACGCCCCCAAACGAGCCCTCCTCTGTCAAATGATTCTACTCCCTTTCGCAATGATTTTACAGCGTAGAGAAGAAAGGGGTTACAAACTCTACTTTACAATTTCTCTCTTTTTTTTTTTTTTTTTGTTCTTATATATGTGACATTACAATTCAATTTACAATACAAAGAACATAAATTAATAAGATTTAAAGTACATACATGAAATAATGAAAATATCGTGCAGAGCTAGACTACTTCCATGCGTCTTTGTCGTTTTCATAATCATCAACATTGTAATAAGCTTTCTTAATCAAACCTTTTTTGATACGAGTTTTAAACTCATTATCCTTCAGGATCAAAATCTCTTCTGGGATCTTGTTATAAAATCTTACTTCGTTTCCTATAAAGCATTTGTTTGTCCGTTTTAGTCTGTTCTGTGGAATACTTAGTTTGTTTTTGCTACGCGTTCTAAGGTCTTTAATTTTATCACATTTTTTATCAAACATATGTAAGTTTTTACGAGTATACATAATAATTTCAATGACGTACTGGGACGGAAGCGTCAAAATATCAATTTCTTTAAATTTTTGTCTGAGGGACTCGCGAGCTTTAAGCTGATAAATGTTTCTAATTGCGCGTTTTTGTAGTATAAAAATGACGTTAATATCTGCAGCTCTTCCCCATAGAAGCAAGCCATAGGTCATTAAGCTATGAAAGTAACTGAAATACACAAGTCTCGCGGTAGAAACATCAGTTAATTTTCTGATTTTCCAGATTGCGTACGCAGCCGAACTGAGCCTTGCCGCAAGATTTGAGATATGGGGGCCCCACTGAAGTTTCGAATCTAGAGTGATACAAAGGAATACAGTTTGATTTACCAGATTAAGCTTGTTATTGTCCAAATGTATATCTGTATCATAAGCAGTCACATTTGGCAAGGAAAACTTAATGCAATTAGTTTTCTTTGCGTTCAAAAGTAAATTATTATAAGTAAACCATTGACAAATCTCCACTAATGTTTTGTTTATATCTAAGTTGAGGGAGTCACCTCGTTTAACTTTAAATGTTAAAGAGGTGTCGTCCGCAAAGAGGACAACATCAGTAAGTTTATCTAACATGTAAGGGAGATCATTTATGTAGACTAGGAACAGGAAAGGCCCCAATATCGATCCCTGAGGTACACCAATCTTGATAGGACAACCTGCAGACACCGCACTACCCACGTCCAATCGTTGGTCGCGATCAGTAAGATAAGAGGCAAGTAGATCAAGTGATTTATCAATTAAGCCATAGTGCTGTAATTTAAGTAGCAAAGTCTCATGATCAACGCAGTCAAAAGCGTTCGAGAGGTCACAGAAAACCCCAATAGCATCGTGAGAATCCTCCCAGGCTCCATAGACATCGCTGATGAGTTTGTGACCTGCGTCTAAGGTAGACCGCCCTTTCCTAAAACCAAATTGATTTTTGTGTAGGAAGTTATTGACTGAGAAGTGAGACGCTAATTGTGCAAGAATAAGTTTTTCAAATATTTTACTTAAGGCTGGAAGAACCGCGATTGGTCTATAATCAGTGGGGTTTTCAGTATTTCCAGATTTAAAAATTGGAATGATTTTGCTGTACTTCAATAAATTTGGAAAAATGCCTTTTTCGATACAAGAGTTAAAAATTAATGCTAGATGAGGCGCTATTAGTGTTATAACAGGTTGAAGTACTTTAATTGATATCCCCCATAGGTCTTCTGTCTTTTTTAAATTGAGTTCCTTAAATATCTTAATAATGCATTGCGGTCCAACATGGCGAAACGTGAGTGGAGGCGGGGCGATGTCAACATGTTCCTTAAGTATAGATTCCGCGGCGCTGGCAGATGCGTTAAGGTCTTTAGTGGTTTGAAATGGGATGTTAGCAAAGAATGATTCGAATTCATTCGCAATTTCCGACTTATCTGTTACGACTTTACCATTTAAGTTTAAAGCTTGAATGCTTTCCTTACCGTTAGCTTTACCAGTTTCTTTATTAATAATACGCCAGACAGTTTTACTTTTATTTTTCGAATTTCTAATTTTATTATTTAAATTAATAGATTTAGCTTTGGTGCAAACTATCTTAAACAATTTAGAATAACTCCTAA
Source organism: Euspilapteryx auroguttella (assembly GCA_951802225.1). Taxonomy (NCBI): domain Eukaryota; kingdom Metazoa; phylum Arthropoda; class Insecta; order Lepidoptera; family Gracillariidae; genus Euspilapteryx; species Euspilapteryx auroguttella. The sequence continues at coordinate 8,205,710 of OX637656.1, forward strand.
CATGTTCAAGAAATGAAGGGTCTTGATCAAAAGTTTTCCTATCATATAACTCATATAGGGCATCTCTGCTTTTCCTAATTCCCGGCGTCGCCCAAGTACTAAAATTTGAATTTTTATTACTGCAAACTTTTTTGAATTTAAATATAAGATCGAATTCAATCCGTATCGCGGAAAATAACTCTTGATATAGTGTATTGGGATCATCTGCCTCAAAGCTCAGCAAGGCAAGGCGCATCTGAAGCCTATGATAAAATCTTTCCATACGACTTTGGTTCATTGGCCTATAAACTAACGATCTTTAAATTTATATATACACAGTCGTGTTTCGACTTCATGACAGTGAAGCATACGCTCGACGGAGTATAAGGCTCACACTCACAGTCGTGTCACAGCTCGAACTCGCACTCCAAAGTGTCAAAATGTAAATTTAAATCATTCTCCGCTCCAAATTGATATACATAGTCGAGTTCCGACTTCGTGACAGTGAAACATATGCTCGACGGAATATAAGACGGCTGGAACCACGATAACGGCTGGTACTTGGGAACTACTTGTCCGAATATCATACTCAACCAAGTAACCTAACCTAACCTAACACTGACTGTGAATTTCAGCTTGAGCCAGGATAATCAGGACTCGGGCACTACTTGTCCGAATATCATACTCGACCGAGTAGCCTCCAAACCAAACACTGTGTTAGTAACATAAAATTAACATTTGTATGTAAAAAATTACTCTTCCTCAATAAATAAAAAAACCTGAATAAATTGTTAACTCTACATATTTATCAGTCACCCGCGCAAACCTCTCGACGCCTCTCTAAGTAAAAGGTAACCTGAACCAATTTATTTCCAGCACATATCCTGTTTCGCGGCACTTACGTCGTCGGAGAGTCAACAACTTAAGTGTGGTTCGTTAGAAGCACGTTAACTGGTCCCAAATTTGACACTCTCCTTTCAATGTGCCTTTTATAAGTACTTTTGTAAGGTGGATTTGTTAGTGAAATAATTAAATTACACTTCAGGTATTATTAGAAGTATTTAGTAAAGAACTCAGGGCTTACAAAGTCGCTTCCCGCGTCTGTTCCTATGCACGCTGAAATCTTTAAAACTATGCAACGGATTTTGTTGCGTTTTTTTAATAGAAAGAGTGATTTAAGAGGAAGTTTTAAAGTAAAATTAATTACATGAACAATATTGTACAATGTAATAGATTAGGCGGTACGAAGTTCGACAACCTAGTATTATATAATTAAAATATATTTAATTATTAATTATAAATGAACAAATCACCTCTTAAAATCTCATCTTAAGATTTTATTTCGAGTTGAAAGTAGCAAAAAAAATCACAAATAATCACCAATCAAAATGTAAACAATTTCGAAGAGGTACCCTCAGAATAAATTGACCCAAGTCAGTGTCCATAAATTGATCCACGGAAATATGGACTTAAATGCTGAAATTGATGGGCCCCGATACCTGGTGCCCTTATTAAATTCTACCTTCCCTTGTTAGGTACGTATAATAAAAATAAAAAAAACGTTTCGTTATATTATTTTTACAAAGCGTGTACAATTGCCACCGTTATATCAATTTGACGGAAGTGCTCATTAGTAATTTAATGGTGATGTGACTTTATTTTTGTGATCTATAACTCGCACAAATAAAGGTAATACTTAAACTTTTTAAAAACCTTGACGGGTTATACCAAATTATAAATATTAAGCATTACCTATAAAGCTTTACTCCTTAGTCCTTTCGTTTGCCAAAATTAAAAAAAAAACGCAATTCAAGTCTGATGAACAATTTCACTGTTAACTTCCACCGTAGAATGGCTCTAAAAATACCTATTTTTTTATTCTTTTATAAATTCCCGTTCAATCTGCGATACGGGCTCCTTGTTTTGGTTTCGTACCTCGCTCGATATTGCGGCCCCGTTAAGAGAAAAACGTCGGATTGGATCCTTTAAAAACATGTGACTGCCGAGTTTGGTTCCAGATTGATTTTGCGGAATCTCAATTTCTTTCAGCACACCGGGTTTTGCGAGTGAATACTTTATTGGATTTTAAACTTTATTATAGTCTTAACTCATTATTAACTTTATTAAGGAGTGTATTTTTTAATTATATAAGTTTGCAATAGCATATCCCATAGAAAGTTTTTTTTTTTTCTAAAAATTTAATAAAATTAATGGGCAACCATTTATTTATTTCAAAATTCTTCCAGATCCTTTCATATCTAGTTGATTTAATCTTTGTTTACCTATTTCAACGTAGGTGTTCATACAATGAAATGTGTTTTCATTGTAATTCATGTAAGCAGAAAGAAAATTACAAAATTCCCATTCTCAAATTTATGTTCATATAAAATGTTCGGGTGAAGCTGCGGGCAAACTCGTTGTAAAAATAAATATATTTTTAATCCAATATTTACGTCAAAATGTAATAAATAATTAAGGTCATGTTAACTTTTAACAGTTGCAACATAACGAGCCAGTTATTTTTGTTTGTTCCAGGTACGCTAAAGGATTACGCAGAACCGCAACAGCTGTAAATAAAATTTATTCGTAGAATTTAAAATAAACATTATTTACAATCAAAAAAGTGGCCGCCGCGACATCTGGCAGAGAGCTGATGTAAATTAAGTTAAATAAGTAAACAGTAATTAGGCAGTAAAAAGCGGCGTAAAAAAGAGCAAGTAGGGCGAAATTTAGCTACTGTAAAAATTTTAAATTCCCATTTTCTAGTGATTCATTCGTAAAGTTTCGTAAATTTTTCATTCTCAGCGCAGCGTGGACTTTACGTTATCTTGCACTCCAGTTGGTTTCTGTTTACTTTTGCTCTTTAATTTTTTTTACTGTTTTTTTTCTTCGGCTAACGACTGGCGGCTTCGAATTGCAAATATCGTTAATTGTCTGATGGAAATAAGCGTCCGTACTCGAAAGGGTTTAAACTGAAATATTTAACATTTTCGAAGGAAATCCGAGTTGTTTTCCTGTCAAACAAGGGCGACGTTATTACGTTCTTCACATAAATTTCATTACTATTTCAAATCTTCATATTGTTGAATATTCAAGCTCCATTGTAGAAAATTTGCATTCCTTTTCCTGCAAAATATAAAACAAACAATATTTCATATACTCATTTAAAAATCATACAATAATATATTTAAATAAAAAACGAAATAAATACAAATCGTAAAGTCTGCGTAAAACGGTCCGTAAAAGCGCCATAAAATCTGAACAAGCTCGCCTATAGCCGCGACTTTTGTTCGATAAATGTAATTATTTCACGTAAAAGGCAATTTTTTTAGGGACCCAGAGATTGGGTGTCCCGATTAAAAGGGATTGCTCCAAAATGCCATAGTCGACAGATATATTGTTTTCAAATTTATTGCGTTTAACGCTGAAAATTCTGTAGGTTTTACATGGAGTAAAGGATGTGATGGCGAAAAAAATATTCCTTTTTACACAACATTAAACTGATTATAATGGATCCAGGCGGGTCGGAAAGGAGTTTCTTTGAAAACATAATCCATTTTACTATATGCTTAGATCATTAATTCTCATATCTATGTAAGATACTGGATAAATGGAATCTAAGGTCTTGCGTACATCAGGAGATGTACGCAAGGCGGCGAAGTTTATTAGTGGATACCATTTCAAAGAAGACAATTTTTTTATGACTACAAGATTCTTGATTAAAAACCGATTTTCAACCTTGTGCCAAAGAACTTAGAGACCACTATAAATGGTCATCCACTTAGAATCTTCACCAAAAGTACTCTGGGCCAAGTATTTTATCACAACGTTCCATTCCAAGCATATCCAGTGGCATTTTTACAATCTATCTGTCCGCGTCAAGTCGGCAATGATCGACGTAAGCCGTTTAATCCACTTTGATTTATTTGCCAGTTTCCAGTCACCAGATTACGTCGTGCATTAGCCTTGATGAATATGTATTTGCATTCGGATCTCGAGGTTGGGGTTGAAACAAGCGGCGGCGGCGTGTAGAACGCGTGAAGAGTAGGGTTTCCTTTGACTGAGTTAGAGAAAACTTTTGGTGATTAATTCGAGGTGATTAAAGATATTAGTAGTTGCAATTAACGTTTGTTAGAGTTAGAAGTCATAAATGTTAAGTGTGTTTCTCAAGCGCTATGCGTCGGAATCTTAAAACAAACACTAATATGATGAGCAAAATCACACCTTTAATTTTATTACCGACTTGTCAGAAACACCCATTAGATAAACTAATGTACCTATACGTATAAATATAGAGTCGAATTATATAACTACTAGAGGCTGCCCCGCGGTTTTTCCCGCGCAGATTTCTCATAAACACAAAATTCCCGTTTTTTTCCCGTTCCCGTGGGAATTTCGGGAAATCCCTTCTTAGTGCTCACCTACACTCCCTAAGGAACCTACATGCAAAATTTCAGCACGCTACGCCCAGTAGTTTCGGCTCTGCGTTGTCTGTCAGTCAGTCAGTCAGTCAGTCAGTCAGTCAGTCAGTCAGTCAGTCAGTCAGTAACGGAAGAGTTTTATATATACAGATTTATCTGTTACTGAAAAAATTACGACTAAATATATACTAGGAGATTCTCATTGTAATCACAAACCGATCTGAAGTGCCAGGTAAGTCTGCGAGCGGTCAAATTATGAACCAATTATTAATCAGCCATTTATTTTGGATGCCGAGTAAAGTACGTCTACAGTGGCGCCCCAAGTCGCGCGCAAGCTTATCTGGCGCATACATTACGTTGGTAATTTCTAATTATCAAATCAGTTGTCCCGTTAGTACAGTTGTGTAAACCAAATTACAAGAACAATTGAAACGTCAACAGACTGAGCTCCCAATTTATTATCTCGGAGGCCATCAATCAGTGCTAATGCACGTCAATCCAGTTTCCAGAATGAAACGCACACTTGATCGTGAACGTTGCTAAACAAAGGTGATCATGTGATCATAGTTTGATTAATAAGTATCAATTCTTATTAATACTATAAATACGAAACAAACTTGCTGCCTGTGTGCTACGCAGTCACGCCTTAACTACTGAACCGATATGGCTAAAAATTCTTAGACATAGACTACTTTTTATCCCGAAAATGTTTTAATTAGTCAAAAATATATACTTATACCTAACGTCATGCCTGTTTCCCTTGGTGTAGGCAGAGACAATTGATTTCCACTTGCATTGATCCTAATATACTTTTTAACTACTGCCTCAGTCAAAATTTTGTGAACTTATCACTCAACTTCTCTGTAAACTTATCTTACCTTTGCTGCTCTGTTAAATCCCACAAGTTTTCAAACCTTTTCGTATATAAATCCTATTTTTTTGGCAATTAACTCAAACCACGCCACTTGTTTTACAATAAAATAAATATAAAACTAATAAATATATTTCGAGGTAACTTTTTCAAGCCGACCGCACATGTAGGCAATTAGTTTGAATTTCATCGAACGCTTTGAATAGTTTGTTTGATTCGTTAAAAATATAAAGTAAAGAGAATTTATACAAAATAAAAACCTTAAAACAAATATTTAAAAAAAAAAACATTTTTGTTCAAAATATAAAAGCACAAGCTAATCTGATTGATGCCTATTTCGAAATTTGAAAATTTCGTTAAGAAATAATAATAACGTTACTCTAAAAGCAATTTTTTCTGGCAACCAATAAGAATGAAACACGATACAGGACACTTTTAATAAGGGATTTCGGTTTTTCACTAAAATTGCGGCTGCAGAGTAATATACTCAGTCATAATCATAACTCGCATGATTGTTACCCTGCGGCATGGGGCCAATTAACCTGTAAACCTAGAATCAATAATGGCGATTAAATTCACCACCATTTGAATCTCAGCATGCACCCGTAGAGTGGCCAAACCACCGTGCAATGCAATAGGGTGTGGTTTTCGCGCATTCTGGTCTAAATTACCAGAGTCTATTCGAAACCTGATAATTGATTGGTAACTTGGCAAAGTACTTATTTATTATTCTAAGAAACGAAAGTGCAATGATTATACTTAGTCCAGTGGCAGACTAGGACGGCGTAACAGTTTTATCTATGGTCTCGTGGGCCCTAGACTGTAATGCCAAAGAACAAGAGCTATTTTTAAAATACAGAAGAACCGGAATTGGTAGGCTAATTAAAAATGGCAAACGTAAAAAAGGCTGCCAAAAATGCGTGTTAACGTTATAAAATGTATCGTTGAATAAAAATTGCCTCTCCCACTAGCAAAAAAAGCCTTCTTAGACGTTCCCCATCTTCACAATATCCATCAAACACTATTTGCATAGAGGGTGATAAATCTACAGGAGGAATCTAATATGGAGCGCTCGTCATATCGTGTCGGGTTCGTTTCCGCGGTTATTAGGCGGAAAACTGCCTAAATCTGAGGCATATACTTTTTAAATAATATTCTGAGTCATATACTTTTCAAATAATATTTTTTATTAGGTTTAGTGCATTTTTTTAGTTGTCTCAAATAATCTGGGGCTCTGAGGACGTCACATTTAATCAAATATTGTTGGTTCATGTAGACTTCTACAGCAAAAAGTGAATATAAAAACGCTAGGTGAACGAAAGGAGATCATCTATAAGCGGCCCTAATACGTAGGCAGAAGCTGCTAATTATGAATTTAACCACCGAACATTTTTAGCCTTTTAAGAAAATGCTTACGTCTTACTGTTCATTTATGTCACAAAGACTAATTAGATAAAAAAACATGAGTTTCGAGATTTTCTGAGAACTTTTATATCATAGCAGTTTTAAATACCTTGTTTTCTGTAACATAAGAACGATTTTACCTTATAAAGAGTAGCTTCGATGAACAACCTCACTATAATATCTGTGATCAGAGTCTGATTTTGGCCACCCAGAGCTCCCATAGTACTTAAATTTTAACAATTCCATTAAAACCGCTAGTTAAAATTTAAATTATGCACAGTCGTGATTGGTTCGTCGACATGACAGCGTTCGCGGCCAAGTCATCATAAAATGTGCAATAAAATAAATAACAAATGTAATAAATGCATTGCATTGGTATTTTATATTGACAGTTGTTAATGAGCAACAGACGATGATTGACGTTTTTGAAATCTGTAGAAAATTGCATAATATGGCTGTTTCCTATTCCTAGTAGAATCTAAGTACAATCACATAGTAATGTTTTGTAGCAACCTGTGTAGCAATGTTGGAGTTGAGAAGAAAATAAATATGAAACACAAACCACCATAAACATTTCTTCACACGCAGTTTCCACCGTTGATATTACATAATAATAACTAATTGTATAGTTAATTAACCATCAAATATTTGTGTGCAAAACATAACCACTTTTAACGTCACTTGTTTATTAAAAAGTTACAGATAACTTTCTATAACGTCAACAGACTGAAAAAGTCCTTTTTTTGTTTTTACCAATAAAGTTAATTTTGTTTTAAAAAAGTATATTTGCGTGTTTATTAAAAATATTGTTTCTTCAGTTTCAGGTGAGTCTTGCCTCTCGGCCAAGGGCTCGAAGGTACAAAAGTATCAACAATAAGAATGGTTGTTGTTTTAAGAATTGTTTTCAAAGTTAACTATGTTTTTCAGTTGTCAATTGGCCGATTACGAGATATTTTAAGCGTCGTCAATGATTTTTATGTGCATCAGCACAAATTATCCTCCAAGACTCAAAATTGTAAATCATTTTGTTTTTTTTTTATTAATTCTCCTTTAATTTATTTTTTATTTGCAGTTCTCTTTATTGTATCTTCGTCCGCAAATCACATTGCACATCCCAAAAATCTCAATCCGGTTATTGTTTTCGTTTTTTTTTTTTAAGTTCGCCTTAAATGTTTTTATGTTGTCTGCACCTTCTATGTGCCTACCTGTACTTAGTCACCTGTATCTGTATCTATATTTGTGTAGTGTGTCAAGTGCATCTCTATGTATATCTTGCTTCTTCCAGATATCGCTTGCTTTTTAATGTTTACGTTTTTAATTATATAGTTTTGAGTAAAATGCAGTTGTATGCATCTGTGTTAGTAGATGATAAAGTATGAACGTATATTTATTTATACGTATGTATTATTTATATATACGTATATTTGCATTGATTTTATTGGTGTGCTTAGAATCTTATGTGAACAGGAAGATCTACAACTGCATAGTACTGCGAGCCCCTCTCACCACCACCCTTCGCAACCCTCACCAACTTTCACTTTTACGTGCCCTTGTCTATCATTACTACAATACTTAACAATTTTCTTTCATCACAAAGTAAACTCGCATACAAACGCATCCAAAACACAAATTAACCAAGACCTAAACGCATGAGAATTTAATTACAATACAATATGAAACTACTAAAAATTTCGTTAGTTCCCGTGCTTCCGGACCTCAAAATATTGATCGTACCTCTCGCTCGTTTGCAGGCGCGAGTGACAAGGCCGGCGATAGTGCTAGGGGAGTCGGGTTACCCACACATGCATGTTATAGTACACGACTGCCCATTGAAGCCGACCGTCGAGTTGCTTTCATGAAACAAGTCCCGTGGTTAAATTGCAGCTGAGGATATGCAAGCATAGACTAAGAACCCGCTACGCTTAAAGACAAACAATGGAAACCGTATCTGAGACAACAATTTGGAGTCAAAAACGTCAGAGAGCTTTTTGAAAGGAACTAGATTCGCATACAAAATACATGGTAGTAGAAGTCTCCAGTGCAGTGGGCCGCTATGGCGTCCTACTCAAAGCAAAAAGTTATCTCATTCGTAACGTCTCTTGCTAACAATTGGATACTCTGGGCCTTATTCTTAACTTCATTTAACTTGGGTATACTAAGTCTATGTCGACAGGGATGTTTCTAACGCAGCTTCGAGGAGCAAGGGTCACATTTCTTGGTTGAACGGCAATGCGTCACAAGACGCCAGTGTGGCTTAAGCGCATGCGTGGTGCCAGCTCAGCAATGAAGCGCTTAAACCTACCTCAAGTAAATGCACGAAGCGTCGCGGTTAGCGCTTGCTGCGCTTTCAGTGCGCAACGACGCCCATTCAGCAAATAAACTGCAGGCTGCGACAAGCTTGAGATATTGAGGATTATTATTGTACCTTGCACATTAGACGCACGTATACATTCTAGTAGCATAGGAAAAGATGTGAGTCTTTAGATTCTGTGTTGACTTGTAAAAGTGGTCTTGGTCATGACTGTTATTTATGACACAAAGGAACAAAAGAAAATATATCCTGATCACTATAGTGCCCTTTCTCTATTCTCTTCGATAAACCGATTACTGAGCACCCCCTTTTCTTATATCATCAGTTACATTTATTGACAGATGTGGTTAATTTATCAAACTTTGAGCTTAGACGATGGAACATAACGTACACTCAACACCCAACGTAGTAGCTGGCATGGCAGCACTAAGCACACCTAAGATTCAACGAAAATTTAACCGAAAACAAAACTGATTACTTTCTATCTGAAAATTTTCTATCTTGCAGTCCTGCCTAATTGACTCAGAGTAGTTAGTCTAGTCAGCCTAAGACTAAGTTTAGAATCTAAGCTAATAATTCAAATTCAATTCAACGAATTCCTTTACCCCTCACTTAACTTTTAACATGCATCAAATCGTTTTATTTTTCACATATGGCGCTCTTTACAGCGATAAAGACTTTTAATTCGCCAAAAAAATTCTGAGCACGAATCGCTAGCCAATAAACAATTATTAATGTTCGTTTTGTTTCGACGCGGCGCGGCGCGGCACGACTGTGGGGCGGGCACATGAACAGTATGAGAGTCAGAGTTTTTTTGAGAGTTTTCAGAGTGAGTTCGTTAATTTGAAGTGGGCATGGCGCCATCGAGAGCTCGCCGCCCGCGCCTCCACACATACAATTTAACCCCATTTGCTAAAGTAACGTTTGCACCGAAAGTATTACCTATTTTCATCGTTTGCGAACGTAAAAATGTCAATCGGTATTAAGGGAGTGTGAAATGGCGGACGATTGTGCGCTATGAGCCGTGAGGTTTTGAGCTTTGGTTTAATTTAAAAAAAATGGCACATAGTCAACCTAACCCGCGTACGATACCTTGAAGACCAAAGCAAAATCAAAGTATGGATAATGTAGGATGTTATGACCAGTATCAGACATGTGGAAAAAAAGGCATTTTCATCATCATCATCATCATCATCAGCCTGTAAGAGCCTGCTGAGCGTAGGCCTCTTCTCTCGCACGCCACGCACCACGATCCTGCTCCCAAGTCTGATCTACTGCCGGCCATCTTTATTCTAGAGGTGTTAATAAACCTTCATATGTACGTACGTAATGCATGTTCAACGTTATTAACGTTCATAATTACTAAATCTGAGATTACTATACTCAAATTCATTGTAGCCCTATCTCTCGTGTTCACGAACAAGTTTGAAGTGACACAAAATTGTATAAAGGGCGTCCTCAATTAAATCTTGATCGCACACGCACTTGACCGCTTTAATTTTGTTTCGTTGTGATTTATGTTTCTGTAGCGCAAGCTTTTGTAGGTATTATTTGTTAATAAAGTCGAAATAAAAAGTGTTATTATAACAAAATACAATGTAGAGCAACAGTAATAAATGGAAGCGGTAGAGCGTCGACAGCCATATTTCAAAAGTTCCGTTTGCGACAGACAGCGTCCAAATATCTGCATTGCTAATACCGCGGCCTGAAGTTGCAACGGATAAGAGGAGGCTATGCATTACAAATGCGCGGGAAAACTGCTCGCCAGACGCATGCCATTATCGCCAGCCAGCATTATAGCACCGACGATACCACCTTTGTGCATAAATAAATATTTTAACAAGCGAATAATTGTTGCCGAAAGTTCTTCTGTCCGCTTTTAAAAAGAGTAATTTTCCTCTCCGCAATAAACGGCGTTGTTTAAGGCGGGTTTGCTTCTGGAGCTGTTCTCTGAATCATATTTTTTTAGCGATTGGAATTTAATTTTTTGGTTTTCATACACACGTGTAACACTTTTCTTTATGAAGACATAAAATCTTTTAATAAACTGACAACTCTGATGTTTATTCTGATATATGGTTAGCTTGGATTTTTGTTTTAACGTTGGTTCCGAAACCACGTGTTTTGTTAGCGGGCTTTAAAACAATAATCCAGTAAACTTATAATAACCGTACAACGTTGCCTGGCTTTAAGCCCACCCTTATAAGATAATTTGTGAACTTGACATTGGCAAAATACTCCACTGAAGTGGAGTCAAGTCCATTAAATTAAAATAATTATAATAATATGGTTAGCTTCTATAGAAATAAAGCCTATTATAGTATCAAATTGGAACTGTACCGGATATGTTTGCCGAATGGACTCAAACTGGTGCTCAAAATCGTCACCGATTGGGTTCCACAGTTCCATATGATGGACGGCGAAAACGTGGTCGGCCCAGGCGAAGGTGGCGGGACTACATCGATAAGTTTCAAGGGTGTTGGCACTGGATAGAGTGGAGTTTTTGCCAAATAGTAGGACACAAAAAAGCTTCGTTTAAAAATATATATCAAATTGTACGGAAATGGTATTTAGAGTGAACGATAAAGAGCTACCAAGAGACCAGCAAAGCGTGCAGCTTTTCCCAAAGCCGCAGGTTTCGTCCTGCGCCTGCGGACATCTCACACTGAGTGGCAACTCGTGTTCGCTGCGAACAACTAAACACACCGCTTCGTGAGTGCAATTTATGGTGCTCTGGTTATGTACTAGATAGATAATTCGATAAAGAAATTAGATAACACATTTTACGCGTTACCACATTACTGGACATTGTCAAAAACCATACGAGAAAAATACCGGTTATTGGGACGTGCATGGAAGAGACGGTATATGTTACTGCTTCAATTTTTAACGTAAATGGATATCTTTTTTTTTTCTAAATTACTGGGATAAAAATTGCAACACCGATAGTTTGGTAGGATGTAACACTCAAGCGTACAGTACATTTTAAACTATAACTAATACGAGTGCATGATCATATATAAATTACATTACTAAGTATTATAATAAATATGCCATGCATTAAATAGTCTGTAACTCAGCATAATGCCGTAGAAATTGGTGCCAAACAGTACCTGACGGATCATCCTGAGCCGGAGCTCATTCTTTAATTCGTAGATAAGCTAAGATGTCTTTAATATTATAAAAATGCACAAGTGCATAAGCTAGGCAAACATAAAAATTCATTGCCGTTTCGACCGCGCAACCATTTTCTAAAATAAAAAAATGATTACGCTCAGATTCAGTGTTCAAATGACACCTAGCTAGACCGCTCAAGCCCACTGCAGCGAAAGAAATTTAAAAAACTTTATCCTACTGAAACAAGCCACCCTACTTAACAAATTTAGGAGGTAAAGTTTTTTAAATTTCTTTCGCTGCAGTGGGCTTGAGCGGTCTAGCTAGGTGTCATTTGAAGGAGCCTTAAATGTCAAAGAATTTGATATATGAAACATATCTTAGTCTAGCTTAGTTAACTAGTTATCACCATATTAAGAAGCGTTTCGTTTGCGCGGAAAGAAGGTTAAGTTTTTCAGGGATTTTGTGTGACTAACAACAGACATCGGCGGTTTTCGGCCTTCATAGGATTCGACAAATTAAAATAAAGGTCTGAACACCGATTCCGGCTGTTTTGGACGCATAGTTACGAAAATAATTGAACCTAAAGGAATCTTAATTGGAGGTTCGCGCGGCCATGGGACTGAAGGGTTATTATCTAGTAAAGTATTAGAGGTAGCCAAAATTTTATTACTTCGACATTTTTTGACAAATTGAACCTTGCTTCGACAAAAAAAACCAGGTCTCTAAACCTTCCAGAAGTCTAGATCTCAATGTCCGCGCTGTTCTCCTTGTTTCGTTCGCGCGGACACCATCAAACCTTCATAACTTCTTTATTTTTGCTTTGACAAATTCCTGGTTTTCACCATTCAGTTTTGACAAATTTCGACAGAATCTGAGCGTAATCATTTTTTTATTTCAGAACATGGTTGCGCGGTCGAAACGGCAATAAAAATTCGCTCTATAAATAAAAATAGAGTAGAGTAAACCAAAAAAGGAGCGTCTAGTAAAAAGTAGGGTAACATCAATCGGAAATTTTCTCTGAATCCACGAGAGAGCGTTACGGGGCGACAATGGTTTACCCGAAGACGAAGATTGATACTCCGAGCGAGCAATCCATCAAGCGATAGTCTGAACTCCGGCCAATGTACGCCAACATAACGAAACATTATATTTGCTCGAAAAGTCCTAAATCATTCTTTACATTAGCGACGTGTTGACAAAGCTGATAAAAAAAATCTAAACATGTCTTCGACCAGAAATTCCTAAACTAGTACAGAGGTCCAAGAGAGATTCAACGGGGGTCAAGCTGACGTGCAAAGAGTTATCAAAATTTTGATAATATTTGCAGACCATAGAAAGCTGCCCAACCAGCAAATTCTGCTTACCAATTTAACATTTTTGCTTAACAAGATACCGATTAAATTACACCCATTTGAAAATAGATAGAAATGAAGCCTCGGGGTCCATCGAAAACAGATAAATCGCTTTTTGTTAAAAGGTCGCCTTTTGCATTGTTCTTTGCAACTTGCTCTTTTGATGTATTTTATCTTTTATTTAGATAAATAAATACATAGCATAAAACAAAGTCGTTTTCCGCGTCTGTCCCTATATGTATGCTTAAATCTTTAAAACTACGCAATGGATTTTCATGCGGTTTTTTAAAATAGATAGAGTGATTGAAAGGAAGGTTTATAAGTATAATACATAAGCAACATAGTAAATAGGTTAGGCGGTACAAAGTTCGCCGGGTCGACTAGTATCTTATAAATTTAGAAATGAGAAACAAAAGTCTGGGAACTTCTGTCTTAGAGTAGAGTATTTTAATCTTAGTAATCGTGAGCGAGCTTGCCTGACATTTCGTAGAAAAAATTGTAATCCAGGTTATTTAGGACGACCTCCAGACTGTAGGAATGAGGTCCGCAATACAATGGATTAGTGCGTACCTTTATTTGCTACGTGTACAATGTACACCGTGACGACAGCTTTTATTGGACTAGGCAATAAAAGGGACATCAATTAACGTAATGGGATTAAAAACTGTTGGTTTTCTTTACTCGTACATTAACATTACCTATTTATAGTGCAACACAAAAATCTAGAAATTAAAGAGTCGCAAAAATGTATGGAAATTAGTCGGATTTTCCATTCAGTGTTGCCACTTTATAATTTCTAGGTTTTTGTGTCGAACTGCGTAGTTAGACAAGGGTTGTTTTAGTATGTAAAAAAACAAATAAGTGCTAAAATAATTGACTGACAATTAGAGGTGGTCGTTATTTACAATCGCATTTAAAAACACTCGTTTTTTCATGGCAACGAATCGCATTGCTATTCACAACGAATGTAAAATGCGATCGCGTTCTCGTTGCCCGGCAACGATCGCGTTCTCGTTGCCTTCGGCAACGATCTCATTCTCGTTGCCGTCAGCAACGAAAACGCGATCGCATGTGACAGCTTGTCATTAGCAAAGCAACGAAACGCATTGAAGCATTGCGATCTCACTCATCGAATTAATATGAAATGTACTAAAAATAAATTTTGCTGAAAAAAATTTGTATAAGGTTTTGAAATATCGATAATTGCTGCACTTCGATAAAAATATCCATATTAACATTGATATTAGAGCAAACTTGCATGTCTAGTTACATCCTGCGTTTTCGTTGTCAATCGCATTTTCGTTGCCGATCGCATTCTCGTTGCCGATCGCATTCTCGTTGCCGATCGCATTTTCGTTGCCGTTGCATGATATGCGATCCGGCAACGAAAATGCGATCGCAGTTTAAAATCGCAGTTGTTTGAAAATAGCATAACAGCGATCGCATGCGATTGAAAAAAAGCAGTTTTTCTCACCTCTACTGACAATGACAAAAACTGTTACAAAGACTAGAAGCATGATCTAGTATAAATATCAATCAAGCAAGACATATTATGAAATAAAGTTTTTTTTAATAAATAGAGTGGTTCATAAGGATGGTTTATATGTATAATACATGCACAACATAGTAATTAGTTAAGGCGGTACGAAGTTCGCCGTGTCGACTAGTCTACAATAAATTAAAAGTACTTACGGCCTAGTTGAGTTACTGTTAACATATTACACATACTCGTAAACATTCAATTGGGTCTTTTCAGACTTTGAATGTTACTGAGATAAAAATTTGCAAAAAAAAACCAATTAAGTTCAGCTTTTGTATTATTTCGTAAAAGATGAACAGCTTTTAGTGTGGTTTCAGAAAATGTAAAGCCCCATGCACACGCCCGCAGTCTCGTAATTAGCGGTCTTTGTAGGATGCGCACGGATGAGTATCAAAGATAAAAATCCGCCTTTATGACGTGCTAGAAAACCAAACAACGGCAATGTCGCACATTAATAGTTGGTATTTTTTTTAAACAGAAAGCAGTGAAGATAATGAACGTTAATTACAACGTTCAGTTGAAACAGTTGAAATATTTCACTTAAGGCGGTAAGTCACGGTATGGCGCGAAATTCAAATTTTTTCGTGTTTTTTATTTATTCTGGCGAAAGTATTCATTTTTAATAAAGTTTTAATGAATAGGCGTATGTAAAAAAACACAAAAAACCAAAAAGACAGACCTACTAATTTTGTGTCTAAGGACCTAACTTGATTTTTGGCCTTTATGTCCTTAGGCACAAAATCAGTAGGTCTGTCTTCTAAAAACGTTGTATTACAATGTGGGAAATGGTTTTTTACATACGCGAATTCATTTAAACTTTTAAAAATATGTATACTTTCGCCAGAATAAATAAAAAACACGAAAAAATTTGAATTTCGCGCCATAGCGAGAGTTACCACCTTAAACAAAGCGTACCTAGCTCTAAGTAAAATGTTTTCTCGGTACGGTAAATGCAATTAATTTATAAAGCTAACTAGGTATAAAGTGGAGCTGTATAAAATAATTCTACAATAATCATATCAAGCACAGGGAAATTGGGCACAAAACCTACACTGACATAAAAAAAAATTAAACAAGTGTTTTTGTTTAGAATAAACATGATCACAAAAAATTACCCTGCGACAAAATTTAACTAGACTTTTCAATTATTAAATGATATTTTTTTTATTGCACAAGTTTTATTAGTAATGGGTCTTTGGATCACTTTTCTCATTATCTTTGTAATTTTTACTATCGAGCACATTTTCAACTGAAAACTAAAATTCAATTGCCTTCAATTCTACAACATAAAATAGTCTAAGCTAAACTATCAAAAGTTACTCTCGCTAAACTCTAAAACGTTTGATAACGATTCGGCCGAACGAAGATTGATGCGGGACTGACGCACCATCAATCATTGGCTCTGTAAACATAACTCGAGTATGTTAGCGGATCGAACACAGGCTTTCTGATAAAGTATCGGACAGCTGAGACCAGGCTAATCCTTTAGCCAGTTTAACACAGGAGAGTAGGCAAGCTAGTATTATTGGAATACACAAATTTATTTCCATATTATAGCATCATCATCAGTCATCAATATCAATATAAAATAATGTGTGTCCCTATGTATGCTTAAATCTTTAAAACTACGCAATGGATATTGATGTGGTTTTTTTAATAGATAGAGTGGTTCAAAAGGAAGGTTTTTAAGTAAAATACATGCACAAAATATTAATAGGTTAGCCGGTAAGAAGTTCGCCGGGTCGACTAGTTGGTTATAAACTAAAGGGGTGCTCTATGTTTTACCATACCAGACAAATTTCCCAACGTAATGGGTCGAAATCTAAATTGAAACAAATAGGTTGTTTCATATATATGTTGGGTCAGCTGACAAGGTCAATGTATGTAGATTTTTGGTTTGATTATAGGTTTAAAGGTGAATTAATACCATAGTTTTTTATGCTTAAAGTGATCCTGCAAAATGGACGTTATATTAGGTTCCATTAAGGGCTTTCGTAAAAGATAAGTTTCCTTTATAAAAAGTTGAAATAAACAAAACACATAGCTACTAACAGCAGAGCTACAGAAATATACTCTATCTCATATAGTCTATCTCAATTCCTTCTATAACTATATTCTATACTGTTCTAATCTAACTAGTATGAAACCTCATACGAATTTATTGGTCACTAAAACAGGTTATGGTTTCCGAGACACACAATACTGCACTGGGTGCCGTGAATTATGTTGGTATAAGGATCTTTAGTGGTATCATAGAACAATAGAAGAATCAATATTATAGTCAAGCAGTCAGACAGTAATAAGGCCGCCTATTGCAATCAATGCATTAATTTAGGAAAATATAAATTTATCATAATCATCTCAGCCGAAAGACGTCCACGGCTGGACATGGGCCTCCTCCACAAATCGCCATACCGAGGCGGTACTCCCGCAGCCTTTACCAGGAACTGTGACCACCTAGTGGAGGGTCTGCTTACTCTGCGTCTTCCGGTGCGCAATCGCCACTCGAGAACTTCTCGGCCCCAGCGATATAAATTGCAATTATGTTAAGTTATCGATACCAAATTATTATCACTACAGTTATCGTAGAAATGTGACAAAACTCCACACGAATTTTTTTTCGTTTTTTTTTTTTTATTTCCATCGCGTCTATTAATTCACGCATGTACCGTACACGATATATCTACCTAAAGATATGTATAGGAATTTCGTGTACCATTTTCCAGTGGCGAGCTCTGGGCGGGAGCAGGAATTTATGGCCAGTTTCCGTTTCCGGGTCGCACCGCCGGCGACACACTAGCTATTGATTCTGAATTCAAAAAGCATTGAACCTGTATATGATTTTTTTACGATGATGATCATGATACGAAGGGATTTTTGTTTATATTTTAGATATAAAAAAGTGCACAATTATTTCCTTCGACTGTGTGCAACGTGAATGAATGAAAAACACTTTATTGCACACAAGTAAGATACTTAAGAACATTATATAATTTTAAGGTACAAATAAAATAAATTTGCATGCAATTGGCAACCTAATCGCTAAAAGCGATTTCTTTCGGGCAACCCACATGACGAAAAGCAAAGCAATGTTAACTTCTTCTTATATAGTCCAAGCTTATAAGATAGACTTTATTACTCGACTTTGATTAGTTTTTAACATCATTATTATCATATCGGCGTGGTAATAGAAGGCAACACATGGACATTATACAAAAATATTTTACACACACAATACAAAAACAAGTAAAATGTTCGGAGTACAAAAGAAGCATTTTTTTATCTATATGTGTGCTGCAAAAAATCCATCACTTATTATTTTGCCAGGACCCTGAGTAGCACTGCATTGAATGTATGTGTTAACCTTTGCTATGTGGCGGCCATTTTCCTCCATTTTGTCGATCTGCCCTTATGAATACGCCAGCATTTAATCAGATCTTAACAACCAGTGTATGTACCTATATGCTAACCTTTATAGAGGTATGTACCTATAGAGGCTGGCCGATGTAAGGGACTATTACACGCCCACACGCTCATAAATATCTGAGGAGATGATTCTGCGCGATTGCCCCGGAGACCGCTGGCAAATGCTGGTTTAGCCGATGGTTTACCTTTGGTGAGGGCAAAAAATATAGAAAATTGTGCCGGGAATTTGTGCGATGGTGAAATATAGGGTGTCGATTTCAAATTAGAGTTTTTGTTACATATTTTTATGCAAAAATTCTCACTATTATGACTGTAGAAGAAATAACCGCCTCAACTATAACTAACTTGTGCATGTATTATTCTTAAAAACCTTCTTCTTGAAACACTCTATCTATTTAAAAAAACACGAATCATAATCCGTTGCAAAGTTGTAAAGATTTAAGCATACATAGGGACAAATTCGGAAGGCTGCTTCATTTTATAGTACCTAATTATTAATGCCATGAACAGTACTGGAATATTAATTATTTGCTTGTTAAAATTTACTGTCAGGCCGATACAACTATATTTACGTACGTAAGTATCGAATATGAGATTTAAATTATGGGACAATGAAAAATGACCAATGCGTATCAAGCATCAGAAGAGCAATAAAAACGTCAAAAAATTACGAAAATATAAAACGAAACAATTCCCAAAACACAAAGGTAGATACGAAGCGTAAAAGCGTAGGCAAATATTTTTAAAATAAAAAATTGAGTCTCTAAGAATTGATGGTACATTAAGAGCCAGTTTACAGCGATGCTAGCGCCATTCGCGAAAAAAAAAATCTTCTAAACTAAGGCAAATATCAAAAATGTGGCACAGAATGATACTAGATAATGTAGCCTAGTATTTTTACGGACGGTTGTTGTCGAAAGCTACAAAGTGTTGATAAATGTGTCCACTTTTGGCAACAATCGGTGTATTATTTTATTCGTTTTACTTAGGACTACTTAACTTTGCTCAAAAAATACTTAGTTAGATTATCTTGTCTCAAACTGTGCCACATTTTTGATATTTGCCTTAGTTTACTAGTTTTTTTTTCGAGAATAGCGCCAGCGTTGCTGTGAACTGGCTCTTAAAGCTTGAAAGAATTGTATGACATAACAGCGAATCAATGAATTGAGTCGCGATAAAAATCTCCAACGAAACTCCTACTGAAATCAGGCACGGGGCAAATTGATTGAACCTTCCGGGGCGAAGTAGGTAAGCATTTTATGGTGCCAACTTTAGCTGTCATATCGCCTGATAGATTCGATGCCATTTGGAGCTGAACTGACTCTTGCGATCGTCATTTGTTACCGAGTGAATTCCCGAAAGCGGGAAAGAAGCTGACGTTCATAAATGAGGAATTGCTTTTATAGAAAGTGCTTTTCATAATTGAAAATGTATTCATGGGATAATGCTACTTATCTAAATAAACACACTCACTTCCTTTATTTAGCAACCCGTACAATTCAAAGTGTCAAATGGGACCTCATTGGTATACTGAATTATGTGAATATTTTAATAACGCGGCATGAAGTGACAGGGTGCAGTCTGGGTCGCGTAAAATAACAGCTGTATAACGTTCTGCTATCCAAACTAGGGCTTTATTATCTTATTTTTAAAAGAACAAAAACTCATTATTATCTCATTAATATGATATGTCAATTGTCAAATATAAAGTTGTTCATATTCTCTTAACAAAAAATCTATATAAAAGTTACTATAGATCTCTGTTGTATGACTAGGTACTCTAGTAGCTGTCAAAATAAGTGATTACATTCCCTGGTCTATCCTTCTATAGACAGTTGATTTCACATTCGTTTGCCTGAGCCGTATGACAGGTGCCCCTAAACCACCTGGCCTAGCTCGCAGTAAAGGATACTTTATTAAATAATGTATCAGTCTAACTGACTTACAATAAGCGATACCTTGTATCCTATATTTAA
Organism: Euspilapteryx auroguttella; assembly: GCA_951802225.1. Classification (NCBI taxonomy): domain Eukaryota; kingdom Metazoa; phylum Arthropoda; class Insecta; order Lepidoptera; family Gracillariidae; genus Euspilapteryx; species Euspilapteryx auroguttella. Next base: position 8,226,107 of record OX637656.1, read on the forward strand.
TAAAGCATTTTGATACGTAGGTATTTAAACATGTCGTTCCAAATGTCAATAGAAACAGGAGCGAAAAAAAAAATCCACGTTACGGTTAGATTAGATATCAAACTAGTTCAAGTGTGTTCAAGGAGTTAAAGTACAGGTGATCGGCTGAAAATAGAAAATCAATAGCCGTGGATCGTGCTCCATTGGTTGTAAAGTCACGCCTCTATTACTGTAAAGAAACTTGCTATAAATACCTACGGAAGTTGTTCATTGACAGTGTAACTGTTTGGTAAAAATAATATTAGGTAAAAAAAATATTATTAATCTCCAGGCGACCATTGTCGTAAGGCAAGGCAAACATTTGTTTGCCTGAGCCAATTGGTGGGCACCCTGAACTACCTCGCCTCTAAGAGTAGAGGATACTTTACGAAATAAGGTATCAATATTAATTAAATTAGTCTAATTGACTTTCAATAATCTTGTATCCTGTATTGAATAAATAATTTTTTACTTTTTTTTAACTATTACTTATCATTTATAAGTTAGAATGTAAGATCAATACATAATCAATCATGATCGATCAATAGTAAGTATAAAATATTTAAAAATACGGAACGGATTTTGATGAATTTTTTTTAATAGATAGAGTGATTCAAGAGGAATGTTTATAAGTATAATGCACAATATATTAATAGGTTAGGCGGTACTGATTGCGCCGGGTCGACAAGTATATCATAATCATAACATAAAAACTGTCAAACGATACTAAATTACATCTAATTCAAAATAATGTCTGGTTAAGATTTTTTTAGTGCTTCTAAATATGATTTAACTAATTTCATTTTGTAGCTTCATAATCTCAGCCGAGAAACGTCCACTGGTGGGCAAAGGCTTCCCCCACATATCGCCATAAGGACAAACATTATAGAATTGGGTATGTGTGAAGTGTAATATCTATATTGATAGAGCTAATACTCTTCTAGCAAGGCTACGCGATAAACCTTTAAGGTGATTCTACTAAACTGCAATGCCATTACTATCAAGTTTGCTACTATACTAATAGCTCTTTTAAAAATATTTCAATAGCGATAAGGGTTATTGAGACCAGTAGGTACTAAGTATACTAAAAACTGTGTGCGATAACGCAAAAAAAAAAACTAATATACAAAGATATATTTTCAGTGTATCTTAGTGCGACAAAATCGTAATTCCCTGGTGCATTGCATCTCTTCCATCGTATGCATAGCACTTGATAGCTATTAGTTATGAAAGCACTACTAATACTTAGCGCTTTTAAATGTTAGCGCACATGCTACACTCTTTCATCCACCATATACAACGCAATGTGAAAAATGCGACGGCTCAAAAAAAAAACAAAATAAAGACGCTTGGCGTTCACATTCTTAACTTTTTTAAATAAAAAAAAAAAAAAAAAAAAAACATTTACTATTGTCATTGGTTTTCTGATGAATATTGCGGTAGTGCACTGGATGAGGGTCGCACAAGACCAGATCATTTTGTTGTTCTGTGGAGAAGGCTTATTTCCAGCAGTAAACTTCTATAGTAGGGTCGCTGTAAACTTGTTATTTGCGCCCGCGCACCTCGATATCATACAATCTATCACTTTTGCTTGCTCGTTAAAGAGCATTGTTTATTTTTAAATTGACACTTCTTGCAAATTTTCTTTGGTACTAAGAGTTTAGATACTCGCGTCGCTCACAAAAACTAGCTCCACTTAAAGTAACTCCCGTATGCGCGGGTACTAAGACTAAGACGGGGTATATTTTGGCGCGTCGCTCTGCAGTAAAACCTTATGGATTATGCACAGCCGTGGAGTCTTGATAAACCTACGTAATAAAGGGTGCAGTCTTGTGTCTAAGTATGCTATTTTCTGTGCTGCATTTCAGGCTCTGGAATGAATTAAATTAAATCTTTAGCTGGGAGACTTTTCTTTGGGATTTAATGTGTTTTATGGAGGATTTTGTACCTCAGCTTGCTTCAAAAATTTCACGTATTTTCAGAAAAATACAATAACAATTACAATCACAAAGCATCTTTGATACTGATTCTAAAAGATTTTGTTTTTGGGCTTCGGAGTTTTGTAAAAGTTCCATTTTTTTCTAATGAAATTTCTTTGGCAAGAAAAACAAAAACATATACAATCTCATGCAAACGCGCTGCCTTACCTTACCTTATCTCTTTACTTAAAACTTTTTAAGGCACCGTATAATCTGAGCATCTGCACTGCACCGAACGGGGGTCGATTCTAAATGTGGGTTAATTCCATTTAAACTATGCGAGCCTAACTCGCACGTTGAGCTGGGAAATTATACCGGATCTTTACGGAATTGGTTCTGCATAGGCAAAACTGTGTTGGAATCCTTTTTATTACCACTTTATACTGAATTTGTTGGAGAGAAACTCGGTAGTTTGCCGTTTCTACGAGTTATTGTGTTCTGTTATAAATTGGCTCTATAAAATAATATGGCTTTAATAGGATAAACCTCTTATAAATTAAGTTTACATCTGGCAAGGTGTGGCAAAGATACCTAAAGGACAACATTTTAAACTGCCCTTTTACTTTTATGGCACAGGGATGAGGACCAAATGCGTGCAATTCTATCTTTTGACAACTTGTTTTAAACCATGTGCCAAAGAGTTTAGCAGTTTCAATTATTATCATGTCGGTAACTTTACCGCGCCTTGCCAGGTGTTTGCGTAGCCTCGTGATGCTCGAAACATAAATAGATGGATGCCCACTAAATCTGATAATGAAGATCAGTTTTTAGTAAACCAATCTTTTCTGCGGCCGCAAAAATAGAGCAAAACCTTGTCACTACTGCTTGCAATACATCGAACGATAATTCAAGTAATTCAGTCAGAATCCTAAACTTAAAAGTACTGGTTATTCTTTATTAGAAACATAGTTTTTTTTTACAATTTTAAAATAAGAATTCTAAAAATAATTTTCGTATTCCAAGATGGCGTCGATAAAGCGCGGGAAACCGGAGACACTGAACCGTTATCAGCTCCGCCTGTGATGAGGGAGCGTCGTGAATGATATCAATATCGAAGTATCGCTTTTGACGCGTAATGGCGAACGAGAAAAGTTATTTTGCGGTCAATAGAAAGAACGTACCTATACAAAAACATAAGTTCAATGTACACTCGACCCCGAAAGTGTATTGGCAAACAGTTTTATTTTTTTTCTAATATTAGTCTTGTGGTCATCATCTATGGTTCTCGCAGAATTATCAGCGTAGCATCAATTCTAATTCTATTGCATTGATTGTATCATAGGCTGAGTCGGGGCATTTTTGCGCTTACAAAACTTCAATACCCATTTTTTGGTATTTTTGATAAAATTATATTTTTTGTGTTTCTTTACTTTGGGTATAACTTATCAATATATATATAAAACTCTTCTGTTACTGACTGACTGACAGACAACGCAGAGCCGAATCTTCTGGGCGTAGCGGGCTGAAATTTTGCATGTAGGTTCCTTAGGGAGTGTAGGTGAGCACTGAGAATCCCGAATCGAATTTCCCGAAATTCCCATGGAAACGGGAAAAAACTGTATTTTTGTGTGTATGAAAAATCTGCGCGACGAAACCGCGGGGCAGCTCTAGTTACTGTATATTTTTAGCGCGCATATAAAGATCTGCCTATATCTTGTCTATGTCTATCCGTAGAGGAGGCCTAAGTTTAACGGTAGGCGTCTCTCAGCAATGATGATGATGATGAATAATAAAAAATAGTTGTCCATGTAATATTCCAAGCACAAGTTTAGGCAACTATCGATATTCCAATAAGGCTAAGCCGAATTCGCCGAAATAGTTTATTAACCTTAGCTCTCGCTAGCCGGACAAAGATCATAACTCGTGAAACTATGTTAAAACACCGAAACTCGACTAAGCTGTGTAATGAGCCGAGCCACAAACCCCGATCTATTACATTCCGTCTAACTCCAATATTTATTGCCATTCATTCAAAGAGGCGATAACTCCAACCTTACCGAAGGCAGATTATTCAGAAAGTTTGGCCTGACGATATTAAAAGCAGAAACTTGGCCGTTAATGTTATAGATTTGTGTTAAACTATTTTTATTCTCGTTAAGGCGCCCTCTTATTTCAATATCGCTGAAAGACGCCATTTAAAAATAATCACCGGTAAATAAATGTTTTCCAAAGAAGGAAAGGCATTTACATGATGATGATACAAAGAATAACGTCCATCCACGTAGAAAAGAAAATATATTTTCATTGCCAGATTACTAAAGCTATAGAAATCTTCGGAAGAAAGCCGAATTTATAAATCTGCCGTTTTTCAGAGATACGGAATAAGGGGGCAGGCAGACCAGACGAACTCATTATTAGTTTCTGTTCTGCTGCCAACGACGATCGCCTTATCGCGACATCTGTTAATAAAGTTGGAGAATAGCGTAGTTTCATTACTCCACCCGACAGATGGCGCTTTCATAAATAGTTTAACAAAAAATATGGCCGTAGTTCAGCAATCAAATACTCGCCGCTGCCATTTTTTTCCCCGGGTGCGATGGACGCGGCGATAATAAAAAAATTGTACGCTTTTGCCCGGTCGAATCGATGTGAACTAACATTGAGCTAACAAAAGTACTGGCTGTCACAAGATTTACGGAGCGTGTAGGCAGGTTCGGGAATACGGGTTACGTTCAGTTTGAATTTAGTGGTAACAAAAACTATACACATAGGTGGCACAACCTGGGCACATAAAAAAACGATCTTCAAAAGGCGGTCTTTGTATAGACTTTCTCTAGCCGTAACTGTGGCGTTCAGGAGCCACTATACATTTGTAGCGTTCAGGAGCCACTATTAACTATATATATAAATATTATATAGTAATGAAACAACTATCACTTTGGATGTACATCGTGGTTGGAGCGCACTCCCTAGACGTGCACTCTGCCCGAGCGTCAGACTTGGAATGGCAGCCGCACGACAGCCGTGCGAGAGCGCGGCGGGAGGGCGCCACCAACACCGGATAGTAACCATTTATTAGGACACCACATCTCTTCCTTTTTACAAGATTTAGATTTACAATGTTATATCAAAAGAAAGTACCTTTAACATTATTTGTTATTCTTAGTTACACAACATTAACATTATTTTAAGTTACACAATTAGGTTGCTATCTATTTACATGTGTGTTTAAAGTTACTTAAATTTTTTCAAAATTAACTCAAAAGTATACAAAGGATAAAATTTAAGCAATCACTGGAATGTCATCGTGCCTATAACAAAAGGATTATTTGTTTCCTTCATTAACTGTTATTGGCACCTAACTAATTTTTAGTTTCTATACCACTCCAGTATACCTATTTCTTTTTGTGACATTTTAGCATTATCCTTTCATCTTATTTATAATAAATATTTAATTTACATTTCCTATCTCATTATTATTTTACATGATTGATTTCTCAATTCTCGATCGTTTATTATTTCTACAATTTAGGTACTTATATTTGAACATAACATAAACTTATGCACTTAGTAGAGGTCTGAATTAATCGTTACAGTACATGGACCCTCATGGGCGCTACAAGTTTAAATTTAGTTTGACAACAAAATTTTCTATAAGTAGTAAGTACCAAAACAATAGGAACTTTAAAAGTCATATTTTTTATAATCGTTACAGATTAAGGAACATTACAGTCGTCATTGTGAAGCTCCAGCTAATTACATTACAACTGTGAGAATTGGAAAATGTATTTGTTATCTGTTATAATTATTTGTACTGAACGTTAATACATGTGGGTAGTTTATAGTAAAACTTTACTAAAAATTTGCCTTAAAAGGCATACAAATAATAACCATTATTTATATTCTCGTGTCACTCTTAGGTAAAAAGTAATGCATCAAATTGTAAACATACTAATACCTAATCTCTACGACGTGGTCATGACATTCGCCAGCTACTTTTACCCCGGCTTCACGCCTCAGTGCTTCCTTTGGCCTGGCTTGCCCACGTTCGTGACACAAGTCCTACTCATTGTTGGCGGTACTTGCCTTGGCACTGCGGGTTCAAGCCCCGATCAGGCTGTAGTATCCTACAATAATCTCTAGGTAGACATATACATAACTTTAGGTTAGGCTTTTTTATGTAATGTTCTTCTTATTAAATATTTTCAGTTTCATTTCATTTCATAAGGTAGGTGTGAAATTTAGCTTGATAATACTGACAATAATGAGAATTTGAAACACTAATTGTTGAACTATTCATTAAACTATTAAGTTTCAAGAATCACAGCATTGTTACAAGTATTTTGCCACTAACGCTGTGTTCGATCCTTTACACTTTACATTATGTTCCTGACACTACATCATATACAACCTTTTGCACTAACTAAAGGGGTACATCGTAAGGTCTTTAAATAACTTTTTCTATAAGTAAGTAAATCGTTTTACCAAGAGATTTATCCATACATTACATAAAAGTATATTCCTGCATTACGTAGTTTAGTTTGCAGAGTTATTAAAGCTTTACTTTTTTTCATATTTTTTTTTTTTGTGATTTAAATTTTGAATGCAATATTTAGTTTAAAAATTGCTATAGTATTTATTCATTAGAAATACTAACTAACTTTATACATGTAATACCAAAGATGTAGTTTATAATTACCATAGATTTATTAGATTTTTTACAACCCATTCATTTAAACTTACATTAGTTCTTAACTTTAATTTCTTTATTTTCGTTTACACTTCTTGACCTTTGCATTGCTATGAATTTATGTCTTAAATCAAGAAGGAAGCCCTTTTTTGTTTATTACTCAAATTACGTAAATTATATTATCATTTCACTTTTTAACAAAACTGTAACTCTGTGGCATCTATTTTCAAGATAACATTGAAAATAGAAAATTGAAAAGTAATTTATTTATATAAATATGCAGAAATTTACAAAACATAAATTAGTATTATATACATATTTCTATGATAATAAAATCTACATATTTATTACCCATTGCATTAGTTCTCAAGATCCTCGTTTGGATTATGAATAATGCCTGTGGCTACTTTAGTTTCATAAACTGATCTTGTGTTTTCCTTGCTTTGACTATAAGTCCAGTCTGTTTTTTTTTAGATTAAAATAAAAATTGCTATAATTAGTCACTTCTAACACTAAAAATCGATAAATTTTTAGTGAGTTGAGTAGTAACATTTTCAGCTTCAAGGAAACTGTTTGGTTTAAGGTACAATTTTGCATTACACAAACTACCTCTTCATCAATTGTAGGTACCATTTAGCATGTGAGCCAAACGACCTCTTTGGAGATTTTAGGTGCCATTTAGCATTTGCCTAACTACCTCCTTGTACACTTTAGGTACTATTTAGCATTTAGTTAAACTACCTCTTTGTACACTTTTGGTACCATTTAGCACTAAGCCAAACGACCTCTTTGTCCATTTCAGGTACCATTTAGCAATTGCCAAACTACCTCTTTGTACATTTTGGGTGCTACTTAGTATCCCTACTAAGTTACTGCAAACCTATTCAAGAAAATTGGTTTAGCTGTAAACCATCTAACAAATAGGTAGCTCGACTTTTTCAGCTCGTCAATAGTCATTTATTTCACTTTTGTTTTATTTAACGATCGTGATAATTTTGTTATCTACGCGCCTTCTTTTTTTTTTTTTTTTTAACAGGAGTTATAAGAATTTTTAACTTCCTGTTTTGTTTAATAATGACCTATATTGATTTGAGCTGAGTTCTGAACAACGGTAAGGTATACCTACTATTGTATTATTATGTTTGTCGAACTGTTAGCCCATTAGTTATGTCATGTGTTTAGCAACAACCATTGTAAAATGTCACCAAGTTTTAAGCTCTAATTCACAATAAATCCACAGCACATTACAATTTATCTTAATAGTAGATTTATAGAATGATGAGGCCAATTACGTTTTTTTTTTTTTTTTTTTTTAATTAATTATTGTGTTTAGCACTAACACTTCATATTATAAAATATCACCATATTTTATGCCACTTATGGATATTATTATTTTTCGGTTCCGGATTTACAAAGTAAATAGCGTTAGCTTTACAGCTTTTATTTGGGTAGGTACTTTCACACGCTATTGTTATGACGTCACGTCGCAAGTGTGTGTCATAGAACATGTCCTATTGCGACATTACACTGTCCAAGAAATCTACTCGACTGCATAAATCCGCTGAAAGTCGGTACCGTATATTTAGGTTTTTACAAATTTGTTTATTTTTGTGTGATTAAGGGTTAAACTAAACTTACTTAAGCCTTTACAGACATAAGGTTTTCGAATTTTTAATACGATTCGTAGTTAGCTACTACCCATGTAATGACTTTGTGTTGTCTATTTTGTAATACATTGGTTGTATACCTGTGTTAGGCTAAGTAGGCAACAGCGAACAGCAACGTTTAATTTTATATTTTGTCATTTTATTTTAGATGCGACATGGTATTAAAATATACAAGTTTCCGGTGTCTAACAGATTTACTTGATCGTTATTTAATTATCTCTTTGCTTACATCATCATTCTATGGTCTGGATTACCGTGGCGCACAAATAAAACATTTCTTTTAAACTTTTTTATGATATGTATGAGGGTAGATAGATAGTTGACTGTGCTGCCCGGTACCAGAGCCAGAGAGATGAGTGGAGCGGAATAAATTTTTGGACGATCTGGAATATTTTGTATAATTTTACGCCTATTAATAATAATAATATAATTATAATATATAATCTTTTATTTTTCTTATTTTAATTCTTATTAAGTAAATTATTTTTCTAGTTTTTCATTTTTTCCCCAATAGTTTTAAAAATGTAGTAATTTTTAAGTATTTTTAATTTTTGACATTTCAAATATTTACCATCTGCGATTTTCACGTATTTATCATTTCCCTTCTTTTTTTTTTGACATTTTGAAATACAAATTTTGACATTTTTCATTTTGACATATTTGACTTATTTGACATATTGTCATATTGACATATTTGACATATTTGACATGTTTGACATATTTGACATATTTGACGGTCTTGGGACTCTCGCAAGCGTCAGCCGTTTTATTCAAATTCGGAAAAAAATCAAGCAACATTTTGACACTTCGCGGACCATATCAACGGTGCACGACAAGTGCGGAGCGAGGCGAAAAGGAGACGGCAGACGGGGGATGGCCAATGCAGAGTGAACAGGCAAGAAGGTATTATTTTTTTTTTGGTGCTCTCTGTCTTCACATTGACTCATGCACTTGCACTGCCGCGACCGAACGACGCTGCTTGCCCCCGCTTCATGTTGCCGCCCGCCCGCTATCCCTGTGTGGCGTTCACCTGCCCTCCCGCCTACCGCGAACGTCGCTCTTCCTCCTATCGCTTGACATAGCTTTAGCTTATTGAATTATCGACTTCGACTTCTCATTTTATTAATTTGATTTTATTTTAGTTTTTTTTAATATATATATAATTTATTACTTTTTAAGTATGTGTTCATTTGTTCTTGTTAAATTGACTTTGCATGTTAATGTTACTAAATTTTTTATGTATATTTTGAACTTTATTTTAAAATAGTTTTAAAATGAGTCTCAATCCCCATAGATCGACTTGCCCGCATTGCCCTCAGTCTGATCGTAGCTTCGTCGTTCCCCGAGGGCTAAATGTTCACATAAGTCGCATGCACAGGCAATGCCTCTCTCAGCCAGCTGTGACTAACACTGAATGTGATTCTCGGCCTAATGCTTGCGGTACGTCGTGTCCATCGTTAGATACTGTCGCAACTCTAAAGAAAAATGTTCGTGTACTTAGACACATTCCTAAAGGGGCTCGTAGTCTGGCGGCTGGTGAACTGTCTAAAATAATAGAGCGGTGCATAAAGACGAACGAAACTAGTGATTGGTTTGCGCTATTAACTTATTGCTTTTCCGCGCTTAAGTTGCCAGATAAAAATGATTTGCGGTCCCTAACTTCAAAAGTTAAAGAGAACATTTGTACAAATAATGTACAAATTGATACGCAAAGTGTGATTGCACCAATCGGCGGAAACAAACGAAAAATTATTGAAGGAAAAGTTCACGAGGGTGATTTAAGGGGGGCAATGAGGCTTCTGTTGTCTGATTCTTCTTTGGCCTCTAAAGATGATGCAACTTTGGATGCACTCCGTAGCAAGCACCCTGCTCCTTCGCGCCAGCTTAATTTCCCAGTAGAACCAGACTCCAATAGCGATTTTGCGTCATTTTTGGTAGCGGATGTGGAAAGTGCACTGGGTTCCTTTTACAATGGCTCTGCTGCGGGTCTAGATGGCCTTCGTCCCGAGCACTTAAAAGAATTAACGTCTCCTTCCGCAGGTGATAACGGACGAAATCTACTAGAGTCTTTGACAAGGCTATGCAATTTTTTGATGAAGGGCATGCTCAATAGAGAAGTTTGTCCTTACTTGTACGGTGCTTCGCTGTGCGCTTTGTCAAAGCCGGATGGTGGCATTAGGCCGATAGCTGTTGGCAGCGTTATAAGACGGTTGGTGGCAAAATTGGGTTGTCGCAGTGTCAAGACGGAGATGTCTCGGTATTTACAACCACATCAATTAGGTTTTGGAACAGCGCTTGGTTGTGAGGCGGCGATTCACGCTGCTCGTACATTCGCTATCTCTCATAGTGCTTCGGACGAAATTATTTTAAAAGTAGACATTAAGAATGCCTTTAATTCTGTTGACCGAGATGTCGTGCTGTCAGAGGCAAAAAAGCACATACCCGATTTATATCCATTCTTGCACCAATGCTACTCTTTGCCAAGCAATTTGTACTTCGACAGTTTTTCTTTATCCTCGCAGTCAGGTGCGCAACAAGGTGACCCTTTAGGGCCACTAATTTTTAGCCTTGCCATACACAAACAGATAAAGAATTTAGGGTCGGGATTAAATGTATGGTATTTGGATGATGGCACTATTGGGGGCAGCCCGGATATTGTTTTTAACGTCGCTGATCAGCTTGTGCGCGAGTTGAGAGAGGTGGGCCTGGAGGTTAACTCCAATAAATGTGAGTTGTTTTTTTGTAGCGACCTTTCAGAACCGACCAATATTTTAGAACGTTTTCAGGGACTATTTCCGGGTATCAAACTGGTTAATCGCTCCAACTTTACTTTGTTGGGTTCTCCTATTTTTCCCGATGCAGTTCCTTTAGTAATTAAACAGAAAAAGGAATTGCTCTCTCTGGCACAACCTCTTCTAAAAGACCTTTCTGCCCACACTTCGCTGACCTTACTTCGTCTTTGTTTGTCTATGCCTAAGATGACCTATTTCTTAAGAACATCTCCAGTGTGGCGCTTTCAGAGTGAAGTGAAAAGTCTTGATTCCTTTATGAGGAATATTTTAGAAGAGATCCTCAATATCAGCCTTAATGATAGCCAGTGGGCTCAGGCATCTCTCCCCATTCGGCTCGGCGGTCTAGGTGTGCGCAGGGTAGAGGATGTCCAGCTTTCCGCTTATTTGGCTTCTTCGCATGGGGTGCTGGGATTGGTCGCTCACATTTTATCTATTAATGGTGACCAGTTGCAGCTACCTTTTGTGGATGAGGCTTGGAGTGAGTGGTCAGCTGGATGTCCGGGCAAGGATGCCCCGGTTCATCAGGACAGGAGCCGTCAGCGGTGCTGGGATGAGATTAGCGCAAGGTGCGTTCTGGAGTCGCTAATCAACAGGAGTACTGGTGTTGACTTGGCTCGATTAAAAGCATCGTCGCGTCCAGAATCAGGCGCTTGGCTTCATGCTTTGCCTTCTCCCCAACTTGGAACTCTTTTGGACGACGACTCGCTTAGAATAGCTGTCGCGCTCCGACTAGGTTGCGATGTCTGTGAGCAGCATCGTTGTTTCTGTGGTGCGGTCGTCGATCAAAAGGGTCACCATGGGCTGAGTTGTCAGAGGTGCGTTGGGAGGTTTCCTCGTCACCACGCACTTAACGACATCATTCGCAGGGCACTGGTTTCGGCGAACATCCCGTGCGTCTTGGAACCCCCGGGACTAAGTCGTACGGATGGTAAACGTCCTGATGGTCTGACACTAGTGCCTTGGGAGAAGGGTCGGTGCCTGATTTGGGATGCAACTTGCGTGAGCACTTTCGCTGCCTCTCATTTGCAGTCCTCTATTCGTGAGGCAGCCTCGGCTGCAGAGAATGCTGCAAAACTGAAGCATTCTAAATATGCTGCTCTGAAAGCAAACTACATATTTGTGCCAGTTGCCTTCGAAACTACAGGAGTTTGGGGAACGGAAGCTGCCTCATTCATCAACAAGTTGGGTTGCCGGCTTGTTGATAGAGGTTTTGATCGTCGCTCGGGCTCCTTCTTGACGCAGAGGCTGTCCATTGCTGTTCAGCGCGGCAATGCAGCCAGCGTCATGGGAGCCTTTGAGCCGAGCGCAAGGGCTGGGGGATTTTCATTCAGTTAATAGTTAAAAAGTTAGTTAGTTAGTAAATAGTTTTAACAAAGCGTGTGTGGATTTTATTTGTATTTTTGACATTATTATTAAGTATATATTTTTAACATTTAATTTTTTTTATGTAGGTACCTATTTTATTTTTGACATTTAATGTATTCTTTTAATTATTGTAAGTATTTGTATTTCATCCTATATTAAATAAACACACAATTTACTCAGAGATTGTTTGACATATTTGACATATTTGACATATTTGACATATTTGATATATTTGACATATTCGACATATTTGACATATTGACATATTTTCCATATTGACATATTTGACATATTTTCCATATTGACATATTCGCCATATTGACATTTATCATTTTGACTTGACGTTTGACATTTTTTTGACTTGACGTTGAATTGACATATTGACATAATTATAAGATAATATGTCATTTTTAAAATTTCTGAATTATGAGTATTATGATATTTTTGATGTATTTTTGGACATTGAATTACAGAGGCTAATATTTGTGTCCGAGTTTTACCCAGTCACTATTTATTGCTCATTGCACAAATGACGTCATAGTCGTTTCTGTGGAACTTATGAGTAGCAACTCATTGGGACAATATTTTGATAATACTGGTTGTCTTGTCTGTACATTACAGGTACATTGCACAAATTACATCCATAGCCTTTTGTGTGGAACTTTATGAGTAGCAACACTCATTGGAACAATATTTTGACAATACTTGTTGTCTTGCTTGGTACTGACTGGCACTGTAGTGAACATGCAGCCTCGTAATCTAGGCTTTAAATCATTTAAAGAAAAGAAAATAGTAACACGGACCAGATTGTTGTGAAAATAATTGATTTTAGTAGGTACTTATATTTTATTTACCTTTGTACGAGCTGAGCTGTGGCCTGTAGCTGTAATAGCTTGTGATAAGTTAGTGTCACTATAAGATTCACCAAATTTCTTTTGTTTTACTGATTAACCAAAAAACCACACTGTTTTAATGTCGGATTTACATCCAACATCATTTGATTTTGGTTTAAGAATATGTAAAAGAATGTACAAAATAATGCGTACAATTATCGGTATTGTCTAAGTAAATAACATTTTAGATTATATCTTATCTGTTATCTGTTACTGAGAAGTTAAAAACAAAACAATAAAACAATCTGTCCTCTGTCCGTGTTTTCTTTGTCCCTTCCTGAGACTTCAACCTAGGTACCCTCATGGTGGTATCAAAGTTACTTTATCTTTATTGAGAGATCTTTAGTCAGCCAGTCAGCCAACCAAGCACAAAGTTATATAATATGTTTCATTCCAACCAGTATTTTTTTTTTTTTTTTAATAGCCTCAGTGTCTCCAACTCTATCGATCAAAATTACGGTGTTTCTAGTCCAAAATACGGCAGATGGTTAATGGAAAATTACAGTAGATTTAAAATGTAAAATACAGATATTTTACGGTACTTTCATTTCACTTTTTGTACAAAACAAATATTTTTCATTACAATGAAAATTTACGTAATTTCCGACCAAAAATATGTTGATAATTGGTTACTTTTCTTTGTCTTTCAGTTAGTAATGTGGCTAAAAAGGATAGGATACCACTCATAAAGACAAAATTACGGTAGATTTGAACATGATTACGGTGTAGTTGGAGACACTGGGTAGCCTTGTATTTGTAGTCATTTCAAGTGCAAGATCATAAAATATCGTCTTAAGGCATTCCAGCATTTTATTAACACTACTGTAAATTATAGCAGTATTTTGAAAGCAACTTTGCTTATTTCAAGTAGCGGTACCTCGCAGTTTTTTAACTACCTACGTAGGTACCTTTTTGCAAACCCATATTCTATTTTATTTTATGATCTCACACTGGATATCTTTAGCACTGACTTATTTAGTTTGTAAGTAACACTTTACTTACATGTTTTATCCTCGTCGCCATTTGTGGCGTTCAGGAGCCACTATACATTTGTAGCGTTCAGGAGCCACTATTAACTATATATATAAATATTATATAGTAATGAAACAACTATCACTTTGGATGTACATCGTGGTTGGAGCGCACTCCCTAGACGTGCGCTCTGCCCGAGCGTCAGACTTGGAATGGCAGCCGCACGACAGCCGTGCGAGAGCGCGGCGGGAGGGCGCCACCAACACCGGATAGTAACCATTTATTAGGACACCACAGTAACATATACAGAGACGAACATAACACCCAGACCGGAAACAAACATCGATATTTATCATACTAATGTTCGCCCCGCCGGGAATCGAACCCAGGTGCACACGCTTACTCAGTCCACATCACTGCCAACTAAGCTAAGGAGCAGCTTATTACTCCTAACATTTGTAACTACCTCTGATATAGATTTCCAGGAAATTCAAGCTAGGTTTAACGATAACAATGAATCAATTAGAAATGCTGTGTCCAGTTATTGATCACACTATATAAGCAGTGGTTATATACAAAATAATAGAATTAATGACCTTACAGCTTACAACCACATAACTTCGGGCATGTTGCCAAAGTGCCCCCACACCACAGATTAAGGGTATAATATATTTTATACTGCAATGTTCAGAAAAAAACTTCATTAATTCAGTACCGTGATCCTCGGAAGTATGTATATGTGTAAATATAATTTTTATAACAACCTAAAGATAAAAATTAAACAAATTTGAAAAAACTTATCAACTTCTATAAAATCCAATCAATAAAAAATATATATGAAAATGCATTACCAAAAACATCAACAAACTAGCAAGTCTGTTGCAAGTTGCTACCCACCTAACATTTATTCAAAACGAATAAAGTTACGTGAATCCTTTTTTTAACCGAAAGAAATTATAAACAAAAGAATACTAATACTATTTGCTACTCGTGTATACCTTAGTGTAATACCTATACTATTAGTCTTTGTATGGAATAAAAAACAGATACCAAAACATTCAAGTATTTACAAAGAACAAAGGCTCACTTCAGCCGCGCGTGATCGCTCCACCAAAACGAGACTATCAAAATTTCCAACCGAATTAACGGAAGTTTGCCTGACGCCCACTCCACGTTGAGCTGTGAACCCTTACACTTGTATATAGGGTTACTCCTTTATGCGAGATCAGGAAGAATTGGCTAGTTAAGCTAAAGCAAAATAAGTACAAGAATAATTGTCCCTTGGCGGACATCGTTGCACCGGATGCGCTAGCAATGCGCCACTCGACGCCATCTTGTGTTTCCGGTCTGCTATAGACGTTAATTTTCCAACTAGATAATGGAAGAATGTAGGTAATGATCTCTGCAGATTTTCAAAGAAAATTTTTGACCTTGGAGAAACTGCAGTTAGGAGAGTATTATAGTGCAGTTGATTGTTTCAGTTCTTCATTTATCTTATTTGCAAAACGATTGTTCATATTTTGTCAAACCTTCACTGGACTTTCAACAGATAAATCAGTCCAGCCGTTCTCGAGCTTTAGCTAGAATAACCTAACAGCATTTTATTTTATACAATAATGGGGTTCTAATCTATTCAATGGTTTTCTAATAACAGTTTTTATAGTTATCAGGTCTTATCTGGCAACCCAAAACACGAACGCCCACTCAGTGACAACTTAAGTGTTACCAGCTTTGCGAACTTTTGTGCAAATGACATCGCTTCCGCCCCGAGCACCAAACCGCTTTGCGTCGCCCGATAATATCTTTTACAATGCATTTTATAAAAGATATTCTATAAAACTTGTATCAGAAAACCGTTGCGAGAAGCCGATTGGAAACTTGAAACGCTAAGCCGGATCGATGGTGATAAAGAAGCCGTTTTCTTCATATTATAACGAGAGGGTATAAACATTTTGAGTTTGTTGAGGAAAAAAAATATCAAGAATTATAATGTTACTAGCTGTCTCGGCGAACTTTATACCGCTTTATCTAATTTCTATAAAAAATATAATTTTCGTTAAATTATCGCTTCAGGGGCGAAACGGTGCGAAACTAGCGCCACTTCTATAAATAATTGATATCTTCTAAACCATGGCAGAAATCAAAATATTTATGTAAGTATATGCCGTGATATCTAATCTAAAATACTCTGAAATGTCATCAAATTTCGATGAGTAGTTTAACAGTGAAATTGGAACATATACCTTTTAAAATCCATATTTAAACGTTTCGCACACGCTTTCGCATATTTATAATAATATAATATTAGAACGATACAAATTAGTATATTTTAACTTTTCCGTTTTCAACCAACAAAAAATTTAAAATTTTGTTTAACCTTTTAACCGCCAAGCACTTGATATGAAGTAGTCACAAAGTTCTCCCACCACGCCAAGCACTTCTCTGGAAGTAGCTTACATTTTTACATTTTTCGACCCACCTATATGTTCTAAAGAGAAAAATCCAATTGGATACTGTTCTTGAAGCTTCTATGAAGTAATTCATGTTAACAGATTTTGTGAAAAGTTAATTAACTTAGAATAATAAGACGATAAACTTTAAGAAACTTTCAAATGAAAAATAGTGTGCTCTCCCACGCCAAGTACTTTACTGGAAGTGGTCTAGTGTTGTGACATTACTCGGAATTTTCGATGATTCCTAACAAATATATTTTTTAAATTATTATAACTATACACTTTTTCAACCATCTCATAACGTGTACGCATAGTGCGGACTGGAATAATATAATTTCTATTAGAATTTACTATTGATTCCTTTATTGTACACATTACAAATCCTCGCCTTTGAAAATGTCGACAACAATTAATAAGGTAGGCGGGCGGCTCTAGCGAAGCAACCCGTTTATCAGTTGTTTGATATATCCCGTACGCCAAGCACTTGAGGTGAAGTGCTGCTGTGACGTCACATACGCAAGACAAGTTTTTTAGTGCTGTGCTAAAGAGTGGACATTTTGGTACATTGTGTCTAGACTGTTGGTACGCTCAGCGTAAAAAATAGTGAAAGTACATCTACAGATGAATTGCGCTGCGCATTTTCCAATGGTTCTAATTAGAAACTAATAAAATATTGTTGAATTTAATTAAGTCAGTTTGGATTTGGTCGTAAAAGTACCTACCTACTAATACTACTTTTACTTCGAAACGTGTACACTTAGATCTACAAATTGTCATCACAGATTTTTTACAAACATCCATACATAGCTGGGTAAACGCTTTAATAGACACGTCACGTCTTTTAAAAAAAGCTTTCCACATTTTAAACGGTATTCACAAAGTAATAGGAAATACCCAGCAAAACTAAAAAAAAAATATTGGCAATTAATTCCATAAATGGGTTTGATTTGTTTGCTAAAGCTTTAGGTAGCAGTGCTCTGAGACAAATAGATGTCGCATTATGTTGTCTTTGTGTGTAAGGTATGTTGGATAGGCACCCCGCCTATGCGTTTATGCTAAAACAAAAGCGTCGATTCCAGGTAAGAATACTCTGCAAAAAACCCTTTACAAAAATGTGATTTATGACTTTGTTTACCTTAAAAATTATTCTTTCCCACGGCTTCTACTACTGGAATACAGATTTGCAGAGAACTATTGGGACCTTACCTCATAAGTTGTTTTTTTTGAACTAGTTAAAAGTTCATTAAAAAAAACTCTACAACATATATTTGTTTACGTATGTAAATTGAGATACTTAAGAAAATTCCTGATGAAAATTAAAAAATCTCTTTGATGAAGTGTAGAGGTTGTAAAAAGAGACTATAGTATTTTACAATTATTTGTAATTTTTAATTTAAATGTTATTTATGTCCTCAAAATTAAAACAACCTTTGATTTTACATAGTTCTTTATAATGACGTTTTGGATACGATGTTATCTATGATTGATTTATGGCAATGGTCGAGGGACGAACAGCTACAAACATAAATTATATTAATTTTTAGATTTTAAATTTATAGAAAGTATAGTTTTAATTTTGTACATATTTGTATTTGAGGACGAAAGAGAATAATTAAAAAAAAAATTGCCAAAAGAAAACTAAGTATAGGTACTATATATTTTTTTATCCAGAATTAATTACGTATTTATACAAAAATAGAAAGAACGCGCGTGCGGTCGGTGCGAAGCCTAGATCCCTCTGGAGGGGCACGATAAGGACCGATGCGCTCGCGACACTATAGGCTCCGTCCGCCCCATTTATATTGTCTTTTTAATGGAAGGCCCCTGCAAACGCAAAAGCGGAGCATTTTTTAATGGTGGCGAAAACACCAAGGGAACATTATTTTGTTGTTACGAGTGTTAGACAAATTTACCCAACAACTTCCATGTCCCAATACAACTCAATTTAATAAAGCTTGACGGCTATTGGTTTTTTCAAATTATAAGCTTTATAACACTAATACTATACGTTTTTTTAACTAACAACTATAGCTTGTGGAGTATAAATTGAGGTGTGTTTCCATGCCCATTGTCCAGTTATGATTCAATGAAATATCCCGCCACGCTCATGACAAAAATGGTGCCTTAAACTGTAACGAGAAATGCATCACATGACATGTGACTCATGAACTTAAAATTATTAAGTTACTTGAGTGAGATTATTTTGATTGGTACATAAATGGTTTTATTAAAAACTAGTCCACCCGGCGAACTTCGCACCGCCTAACCTATAACTATCTTGTGCACGTATTAAACTTATAAACCTTCCACTTGAATCACTCTATCTATTTAAAAAAAACCGCATCGAAATCCGTTGCATAATTTTAAATATTTAAATACGATTAAATAAAAGATAAAAAAATATAGTACAAAAAAACTATCGACTCTGTGATTAACAACCCTTTAACGAGATCGAACTTCGCAGTTTTTGTGTCTCTCCAGCGCCGAGTACTTGATATGAAGTAGTTAGTGACGTGCCACCGCTTTAGTTTGTTATATAATTCAGTTGAAAGTAATCAGACAAAACTCCATAAAAGCAAATTCTTATTGGGTTCTAGCATTACAAAAGTTTAAAAAACGGGAAAATGTTTAGCTTTTCGTATATTAATAACTCCATTGTTTATTTATCTCACATAAAAATTTTGGTTGATTTTGTGTGTCGATTGAATTTTGCAATCACTAATGTTTTTGATGGTAAAATGCCTTGGCGTGGGGGAGCAACCTTCGTTTATTTCCAGTGGCGCCGAAAAGGTTAAATAGTCTAGAAAATAGGAATGTAGGGGTGTACTCTTGAATGGTATAGAAAAGTTGTCTTAAACCAAGGTCGTGTCATGACTTCCACCAATAAACCTCCTGTCCTTGCCAGCAAAAAAAAGTAAGAAAACAATAATAAAACTATACTTGGTTTCATAAAAACTTTTCGAATGGAAAGGTGAAATAACTTGATTCGCAAGAAGACTAGATATCGAAGTCGCCGTCAGCATGAAGCCGGCGGCGTTCAAAGTTTATCCGACATTTTTATAGGTGCTCAACTTTTTAACATTTTAAACTCACTTATAGTGTATATATCACGTCCGTTTTTTGCTTGGACATTAAGGAGTTACGCTTAACACAAACAGACACAAATAATTGTCCTCTAGTTTCGATTTGGTCTTTAAAGGCGAGATAATTCATAAAATATAGAGTATTGCTAATGATCATGTTCTGAAGTTGGTAAAGATTGTATTTTGATAATAATCACAATCAAGAACCCTGATTGAAATGTGTAGCTGCTGAAAACTGAAAACACATTGTAGGTAGTAAAATATATTCTGCAATACAGTACGTACGTACTACAAGTGCATTACGCAAACCCGGCAGCCTACAAAGCTCCTGGAGGTTCCAAAGATTAATCATCGATGGCGCCACCATCGCACCGGAAGCGCATCCATAACTGTCCACTACAGCGCTTCGTTTCCGCTCTCTAAGTAAATACACGACGGGCAAAGTGGTTTGTGTTTACTAAAACTCTAGACTCTAGCTAGAGAATCGTGGACAAAGGTTTTAGGAACAAAGAAGTCAAGTGTCGGGAATTGTATCGGTCTGTACAAGTGTACAGTTACGAGGGTGTGGAAGGAGCTTTAAGAAAACTGTTGGAAATAAATAAATCGCTTTTTTATTTGCAGTCAATGACACAGTAAAAAACTATCTAAGAAAACACAAGCTACACAATTAAAATATTACTTGATCAATAACACTATTCAGCGATGCAGTGCTAAAATGTGCTGCTGCAGCTGCAAAAATGGCACTGGCTCAGTATATGATAAAAGTTTGTACCATCAGCGCTGATTTTCAGTTAATGCTAGTAAGAAGAAATATTCCCATTCCTCTCTCTATGAGAGCAATCTGTAAGAGCGAGAGGAATGGAAGAGGGGGAGGGAGGCCTTTGTCTAGCAATGGGAATGGTCCTATATTGAGAGGCTAACAAAAAAAAACAAGAAGAAATATAAGACGATCACTAGACTTTGATGTGAAAAAGTAAAACTTAGTGGGCGAAAATCGCAACCGAGTGGGTACCAACCGATGGAAAACGTAAGCGTGGCCGGCCGAGAAGAAGATTGTAAAAGATGTTAATTCAAATCCTACCGGTTGCGCCATGTAAAAGATGTTAATTCAAACAACGGATCGAGATGCAAGGGCGTTTATTAGAAAATGAAGGTATCTTATAATTTACATACTCTGACAGAGATGGCGGGATGATATTGATTCCTATCTGTCCGACTGGATTCAGGTGGCACAGGAAAGGGACACGTGGATACAGAGGGGGGAGGTCTTTGCCCAGCAGTGGGACACAAATTAGGCTACTTAACAAAAAAAAAAAGTTTCAAAACCTACTATAGTACATTAAAAATAAGATTTAAGGTGAGCAATTTTCTTTTAGATAAAACCAGAAATAATATTATTTTATTACAGAATAATCACCTTGAAAACGGATTTAAATACGTTGGACTTGCGCCAAATAAATAAAACTCCAACAATAAGCATGTTTAGCAAAATGTGAAAAAAAATATACCTAAACATGGATTTCAAGTGTTCGGTGGTAACTTGGTACATAACAAAAAGGCATCAACTACTCAAGAACTTCAACAGTCGGCGATGTCAAACCCCCTCCATTATGAGAAGACCGCAGGACCTATTATTGTGCAGCGGCACGTTCTTTCAGCGACTTCCCAAATGACTTGCAACTTCCCTGCCCCTAGATTTGTACTTGGCCTGTCGCCTGTCTTTTATAGGGTTGTCACTAGTTTAATAGTATTATGTCTGTTTTAGATGTACCGATTCCGCTCGTGTTATATTTGATTAAACAAATATACCGATTTTAATTTTAATTTATTGCAGAAGCTGTCTCTGTCTAATAGGAATGACAAAATAATTTGTTTACAGATCAATTAACTTGTAACTTATTTAATGAAAATATATTTTAAATCCCAAAAAAAAAAAAAGCTGTTCCTTACATTGGTTTGATCAGCTGACTGGGTCAATGTACGGAACGGCTGAGATTTCGACCCATGTTACTTTGGAAAAGTTGTTTAGTATGATGAGCAGACTCCCTCCTTTCGCCACTCGTATATACAACTTTAAATTTTAAGGTCACAACCCTAACTTCGAGTCGGTTGCTCAAAGAGCGCGGTGTCGGGGCGGGTTCAAGGTGCATTTGCGAACAGGAAATTAAAATCTATGCCACGACCTAACTTTAACTTTAAACTTATACAATTCGCCATTCGCCGGCGCCCGGTTAAAAACTGCTTAAATCTTGAGAATCTAATTTCCTTTCTTACAATTTTATTTTCAGGGAATTTAAATCGGTTGTTTTAGCATCCCTTAGTAAAATAACTGAGTTATCCTTTATTTTTACCATATATTAAATGACCCTTCTTTTTGTCCTCTCTTAAACAACTGACAGTTATGTTAAATGCCACAAAATCTCTACAATAAGTTTACTGTAGAAAAGTTAAATATTATGGTCGTTCTTTAATATTAATATAAAACAAAAATCGAAAATAGAACCCAGTGAAAATTCCGGGACACGCCCTTAAACAATTATTTTTACTCTTCATTTACTCTTCGAATTTCCTTTTAAATAAAGTGGGGACTGTTTTTTTTTTTTTTCATTTTAATTTGGACATTTTTTTTGTATCTGAAACAAAGACTATGTTTTAACTAAGGATTTAATCAATAAATCACTTTAAAACTTTGATGCTAAACCTACACATATCTATAATCCATTTCAAGCAACACGTAAGTATATAATGGTGATATAATATAGGATATAATCGTCGAAAGAGTGATGTCGCGTGATGTCAATGTGTGATACGACAGGAGGAGGTCCTTATTATTATTAACTAGTCGACCCGCCGAACTTCGTACCGCCTTACCTATAACTATAGTGTGCATGTATACTTATAAACATTCCTTTTGAATCACTCTATATTTAAAAGAACCACATCAAAATCCGTTGCGTAGTTTTAAAGATAAAAGCATACATAGGGAAGCGACTTTGTTTTATACTATGTATTGATTGATGCTTTATAAGTAAGTAAGATTTTCATGCTGACGGTACCACCTCGCAGTGACGTGTTAATTTGTTATGCAGGCAGGCTGTTAGGGTATTCAGACCTTGGCTAGTATTAACGGACTGAATTTAGCCGAGGCCAGCCATTACTCTAGCTCCGTGCAAATACTGCTGCTTTAGCTTTGCGGACGCTTCTGTATACATACAGAGGTGGAAATTCGTAATTACTTTCTTTCTTTGATTTAAAGACTAGGTACCTATAGTTAGTTTTGGTATACAATATACCTTATTACATATAAGACATACCCTCTTATATATAAAACTAGTCGACCCGGCGAACTTCGCATCGCCTAACCTATAACTTTTTTGTGCATGCATTTTACTTATAAACCTTCCTCTTGAATCACTCTATCAACATAATACTTCCCCATAAATCGTCGCATTCATCCTGGTACTCTGACCACCTTGTGGGGCAGATCTACCGTAGCTTAGTGGCGTAGCGCGTTGCTCCTTTTATTAGGGCACGGAAGGTTGTGGGTTCGATCCCCGCAGATTCTAATAAAAATCACGTTGTGGTTGTTTGCGGTTTGATATGGAATTGCAGGCTTGAATCTGACTGTCCGAAAAGTAATATGATTCCGTGCTTCGGAAGGCACGTTAAAACGTTCGTTATAACCGCGGCGACAAGCTGGCCCCTTGTCACGTTGGTAATAAAGCATAAACTCGGCTAAACATAAGTCCAGCTCTTAGGTGGCGCCTCTGCCTAACCCTTCTGGGAATAAAGGCGTGAGATTATGTTATGAGAAATCTGCCCGGGTGAAACCACGGGGCAGTCTCTAGTCTCTATTATAATTTTATTAAAAAATGTAGCAAAGCGAACTGAAAAAGGCATTAATAGAATTCAATTCAGTAAATTGCATAGAAATAAAGTAAATTTCCATAAGGAAGTAATAAAAGGGAAATTATGTCGTAAAAAAGTGAACTTTCCCAGAAGGAGAGTAAAATCGTCAGTAATAACATAAGTTATTCTTCGTTTAATAGCCAAAGGAAATAAGTTGGTATCGAACAAAAAATTGACTATAATTCAATATGCTAATTTTCGGTATACAAAGAAAATATTACAAAGGCAAGGAGAAAATATCTTTATCTCAAACTACGCAAATTTTGCTCACCGTGTGGTGGCAGCAAATGATTCTACCGCCTCATCTTCTCCCGCATACGTGTAAAAGGCGACTGAACACCCGTAGGACGTGCAGCAGCGTCCTACGTTGAAATACTGTGGTAAATCTGTGGGGGAACTTATGTCTAGTGGACGTCTTGTGGTTGTAATAATGACCCAATTTTTTAATGTATATAAGTACCTACTTGCGACTATTATTATCTCATAGTAAGGAAACCGCCGCTACGCTGAGATTATTATTTCAAACTCGGCGAATTTCGTACCGCGTAACCTATAGCTTTGTTGTGCATGTTGTATACATATAAATGTTCCTATTGAAACACTATCTATTAAAAAAGAACACACAAAATCCGATGCATAGTTTTAACGATTTAAGCATACATAGGGACAGATGCGGGAAGCGACTTTTTTTAAACTATGTATTGATTGATTGATATATAAATTCTAAAGAAAACTATCAACTATTTCACACTAGAAGTGAAATCAAAAGGACGAGTTGTATATGAATTTAACATAAATTTCATTTTTAGTTAAATATTCGGGCGTTAACACCAGTGAACCAAGAGAATTCGACACAAAATATGATTCAAACTAATGAAACTGCACGTTCAGCCGCGTGCGGCGAGCTCCACCAATTAAACGGACACGGTCTGTGCCTAATTAGCATTTTAGTTGATTTATGCATTTGTGATTCTACATCATTGCCGTGTGACGGAGGCAAAGAATACCACTACCCCTTCTCCTCGCATATGTGTGATATATATAAAACTCTTCCGTTACTGACTGACTGACTGACAGACAACGCAGAGCCGAATCAACTGGGCGTAGCGGGCTGAAATTTTGCTTTTGGCTTCCTTAGGGAGTATAGGTAAGCAATAAGAAAGAATTTACCGAAATTTCCATGGGAACGAGAAATGGATTTTTGTGTTTATGAGAAATCTGCGCGAGTTAAACCGCGGGGCAGCCTCTAGTGTGTGATAAAAGGCGACTAAGGGAACGCACGAAGGGCGGGCAGCAGCGTCCTTCGATGAAAAACTTGAAGAGCCTCGCTTATAATCGCCAACCAGCTTGACAAGCGTGGCGATTATGGCAACTTTCCTTATCTAAAATGCTTGTCCTTTTGGCGATAAAAGCTCTAATATAGCGAAATTTTTATTTACATTTTGTACAAAGTACGGTACAATCCATACTTCCATAATTTAATTATAAATGCAAAAACTCTGTCTGTCTTGCTTTCCTGAGAAAACTACTGAACTGATTTGATTGAAATTTGGTATATGGATATTTTAGAGCCTGAGAAAGAACATAAGTTACTTTTTATCCCGAATTTCACACAGGAAAATCGGGAATTTGATGTTTCAAGCAAAAATCGAGGCCGCGGGGCGCCTACTAGTATCAACATACTCTTAAAATAAAAGTACTCGATGAAATTGGTATCATGAAATGTTATGTAAAAATTGTCTATTAAACCTTTGACCTAAATATGAAGCCCTTTACGAACAAACATTTTTAGTGTTAACAGAACATTGAGTGCGTCTCCTTGAGATTTTATGAAGCGTTCCGTTCCGTTACGGAAGTGTCGACTTTTTATGAATATTGCTTAGCTTGTAACTGCGCTTTTTATCCTTCGAAAGGATATATCGGCAATAAAATCTTTCCTGATACATGTCATTCGTTTTGTAATAAGAAGCGAAGGCAGAGGGTGGTAAAAGTTAGCTATGTTGGTTATTATAATATAAAGTTACATTAGTATTATGTATATTTGTTATACCAGCATACTTGATCGTCTATATCCAGTTTATGTAAAAGTTTTTACAAAAAATATTTTTGTTTCAATAAAATCAAAGTCGCTCTGCCCGCGTCTGTCCCTATGTATGCTTGCTTATATATTTAAAACTATCCAACGGGTTTTGATGCGGTTTTGAATAGATAGAGTGATTCAAGAGGAAGGTTTATAAGTATATTACATGCACAAATTACTAATGGGTTAGGTGGAACGAAGTCGCCGGGTCGACTAGTATGTATTAAACTCAGAAGCCTCTAACTAGGTAGAACCTATATTTAGGGTTCCCGATACACATATAAAGACATCCAGACCCAGGTTAAACAAAAAGATTTTCAAAAATTTTTTCTAATATTGAACTGCGGATTATATAATTGCCAACAGGCTGTCAAGATAAATAAGAAGACCAAAAAAAAAAAAAAAACGGACATATAAAAAACCTCTCACTCGCTCGTTAAAAAACAAATTCGTTAACTGGCCGTTCATACTTGACTCTGTATACATATTTTTTAATTTTTAACACCAATTTGTTGCATACAAAAAAGCAGTTTAAAATAACATCGAAGCACATAAAACACACGCTAATATTGACGGCGACCGTATCAGCATATTTCACGCACAAAAATTTTGATAGCATTTTTAACATTGCCCGGCGTGAAGCCCGCAATAAAAAATGATCTCCATACCTTTTAACAATATACGAATATTAACTATTCATAGTTGTATTTGCATATCAAATAAAATGAAATTTCGCGCAACGCTGTCCGAGTTTTATGTCAAATTGGCTGTTATTTGAATTTATAGTTATTTAGTACAAGTTTTAACCAAATTCCTTCGAACGAAAAAAAGGTTTTCAATTTCAAATACAACTTTAATGTGGCAAAGTTAATTTTAATACTGTACATAGTTAGATAGAGTCTTATAATGTTTCTTCATCTTTCTTATGCGCTTATCAATACATTTTGCGGTTCGTTTTTATATTATAGCCTAGTCGACCCGTCGAAATTCGTACCGCCTTACCTATTTTATGTATGTATTATACATATAAACCTTTGTCTTGAATCACTCTATCTATTTAAAAAAAACTTAATAAAATTCGTTGCATAGTTCTGAAGATTTTAGCATATATAGCGACAGACAGACGCGGGAAGCGACTTTTGTTTAAACTATGTATTGATATTGATCATCATCATCATCATCATTTCAGCCGTAGGACGTCCACTGCTGGACATAGGCCTCCCTCAAGGCTCTCCATCTGTACCGATCGCAGGTGGCCTGCATCCAGCGTGGACCCGCAGCCTTGCGCAGATCATCCGTCCATCTGGTCGGTGGACGTCCTACGCTGCGCTTGCCGATCCGTGGTCTCCACTCGAGAACTTTTCGGCCCCAGCGGCCATCTGTTCTGCGGGCTATATGACCTGCCCATTGCCACTTCAACGAGCTTATCCGCTTGGCTATGTCGGTGACCCTGGTTTCTCTGCGTATGTCCTCATTTCTGATTCGATCCCGCAGAGAAATTGATATTGATAATTTTCAATATTTCGAGCATCTCGAAAAAAAAATTATTTTAGATATTTTTTTAAGTGTGTACATGTTAAACTTTTAAATATTGAAGCTTGTTAACAACAGCACTTCTACTAATTTAAACAGCAAATTAGTCTTTGACTGTTTCAGGTTAAACAAGCCTTTGTCTAACAAATAAACCTTACCTTTGTTTTGCCTGTCTGGCCTCGGCTATTATTCTATCTCTCAACAATATTATTATACGAAGGTGCAAATTACTTTTAGAATGGAGAACGTTAATTTATTTTGTCTGTAATACCTAATCCTTTTACGTACAAAGATAATTTAAAAACGCTATGGAAAATATAATGTTAAGGGATGTTTAAAAGAAAATTGATATCTATTTTCCTTGGTACTGGTGTAACGCATGAACGCCTGGAGTAATTTCACTAATTATTTTTTTGTTGTGTTTTCATTATGCTTATTGTCAGAGGAACGTTCTTAACTATGTATGAAGAAAAAAAATTATTGAAACATGGAAGAAATTTTATGAAAAACTAACTAAACTAAGTACCTACCTTAATATGGTAGGTATATTACGCTAGTTTTGCAATTGAAAAGATATTATTATTATCTTTTTTATCTTTTCTATTGCAAATCTAGCTTATTGTTATGTAGGTACATAAAAAGGGTAACTTACACAAGTAATGATATAATTAGTATATAGTCAGTCAGTCGGTAACGGAATAGTTTTATAATGTTGATTAATAATTTTTGACTTTTGGCTACTAATTTTTTTTTTAATTTGTTCCAGGAGTGGACGACACGCACAAGTTCCTGGGAAATGAAACCCACACGGACTACTTCAGGTTGCTGCTGCGAGATGGAAACTACTTGCTCGTCGGCGGCAGGTCAGTGGATATAATGTTTGCACATCGACAAACACACTATCACAAGGCTCCTCCAAGGTTCCAAGTTTCCTAGGTTGATATTCTCAGTCGAGTCGGAGTTCGAAAGAGCACTCCAAAGTGGTAAAATGTAACTTTTTATGAGGGGTTTTCAAAGTGACAATTAAAAAAAAAACGTTATACGCCTGTAGATGGCGTTGTTTATCGTAATAAACATAGATAAGTAATTCAAATCAGTTAAAATTAACTTGAGAATTTTAAAACAATAACTATTTTACTTACGCGTGACGAGTTTTAATTATATTTTGAGCTTTCAATGATTATTTTGTACTCGACCTGTAGACTTTTAAAGGCGCCATCTGATAGCGGCGTGATAAAACTTGTTTTTTTTTCTGAGATGACAAATTGAAAACCTCTCAATGTTTTCCTCTACAAATTGAATTACTCAGTCGAGTTTCGGCTTCAAGACAGTGAAGCATAAGCTCGACAGAGTATGAGATGGGTCGTGCCAGGATAATCTGTACTCAGGAATGACTTGTCCGAGTACAAACTCGGATAGAGAATCTCCAATCACTGTGATTCTCAGCTTTAGTTTATTTTTGGTCACTCGTTCACTTTTTTCTATGGTCTCGTATGCACTAGACTGTAAAATCAAAGAACAAGAGCTGTTTTGCAATACAGAAAAACCCGGAAGTGTTACGCCGTCCGTGTCCGCCACTGTAAACATAATGTGAACTTTAAGTCACAAGAATGTATACCGCAAGGAAGGCTGCGAACAAAAAAGGTAACTTAAATAAATGTTTTTCTATAAAAATGTTTTCACCGCGCTATTAGCTAGTAAAATTCAAGGCACAATTTACGTTTTCGTGTCTAACAAATAAACACAATATTCGCCGTTCGCTACACCGCTTACTCTTCGCAAAGTAAGCAGCCGAAACGTTTACAAAACTTTACTGTTGGTATGCAGCATTCCGCGACGGTACCCTGTTCACTGGCCTCTTGATATTTGCTATTTCTACCTACGATTTTAGCAAGATTTTTCTATAAAAGTCCGTATAGTTAGCGAAACAAAAAATATTTATGAATGAAAAAAAATCTGTACTCAAATACAGTGATAATAATAAAATGTTTTATAAAATTTTGTCGATAAATGTAAAATAATCGCTAAAAACATTTTTTTCTAGATAACAGGTTTTAATATTATTATTATTTTATATAGCCTTTATTGGCCTTTGCCTAGCACTGCTAGGCAAAGGCCTTCCCCTTTTTCCTCCACTCTACTTTTAATGACAAAATAAAAAACATAGGGTATGGCAGGAAGTAGCCTGATAAGACCTATAGTTTGCGACGTGGCTAAAACAACAGGACATTGGTAACACACAAAACTTAGTTCCCATGTTGAAAGAAGTACAAGGGAACGGGTCTTCTGTACCTTAACTTTTATCTGTACTCTTTGATATTTTACTTATTTGTTTTTCCAACTGCACTGGAAATTCGAGCTACGGAACCCTGGGTACGTGCTGTATCCGAGTCGGCCGCAAGCCATTAACTTCAACGCTATTTAGGGTTGCTGAGACTGGCGATAGGGGAATATTTTCTTTTAGGTCTTCTTTGATGAGCAGCGCATTTTTGAAATTCCTGCGACTTGACCAGAAGTATTTTGTTGGAATTTATTGAGATTTTTCTTTTTACTAGAACTACTTCTGATGTTAAACCTAGATAAATATTTTTTCTGTTAGATTTTTTTTAAGTGCTTCAGTTAGTGCTAAAAATAAAAGAGAATATAATTTTGTTACACATCATAACATAATCTCACGTCTATATTCCCCGAAGAGTTAGGAAAACGCATCACAATCAAATCCTCTTACTAAGAAAAACCTGTATATAGCATGCACGAAACACATAAAAAGAAATCCAAACACACGCAAACCCAATGTCTTATGTTATCTTCTTATGTGAAAATCGTACAATACTCCCAAATTAATAATACGGATGCAGATCTTCGCTACTTTTCGTTTTCACGGAAACACCCGAATATTATTGCGCATGAATAAAGGGACTTAACCTTCTTAGATTTATATCTTCTTATGACCCTGGGGAATACGACTGTTGTCGAACAGTGACGAAGATTTCTATGCGCATTATCAATTTTGTAACACTGTAAGATCTTTTTGTACTTTTTTTCATTAAAAAACCTAATTTCAGAAACATATTAGAGGCGAAGCCAATATCACTTATTTTTAAGCTTTCTTATATATAACTTGGCACTGCAACCCTAATGTAAGCAATCTTCTATCCTCCTCACACTTACAAATATCTTCAGCAGGCGTCTCGTTTGCATTTATAAAGATTTTTGGCTCGAGATGGGTGGGGGCCTTAAAACACCCCCCGTTTGGGCCTAGACGCTATTTTATTACGACTCAGTGTTGGGATTATTGGTGGGTTTCTTATCGATATAGATAACGATGATTAGGGGTTTATTGTTGAACGATTAGGGGCTTTGATTTTTTGCTAAGGTGTTTATTAAATTCGTGGGGTAAGATACGCATAAACACTAGGTATGTCTTTAGCGCATTCTTAGCCCTATGGAAGTTAAAGTAATACCCTCTTATTCATAAAAAGTTAAAGAGCATTTTATTTTTTTGACGTATGTCAATTTAGACTGGATGTCACGTATTTACCATACAACAAACCAGAGAAGTAGACCTCCAGTAACGCTACTTAAAATCTACTGTATCTTTATGAATAAGACGGATAGAATATAACTATATTTCTTTATCTCTACGCATCACCAACCAGGCAAGACTACGAAATGCACAGATATCATGTAACCAGCGGCAGCAACAACTAGAAGGTGATAGACTGCTAATTCTTTTAAATTTCAAGTATCATTTTCTAGCATTTTTTGCTGTTATTTGTTATAACTAAGACCGTCAGCCTGTTATTAACAAAATAAATTTATACAATTTCGATTGTCACTCAAAGCAATCATATATTTTGTAAAACTTATTAGGAATCGTCCTATTTTTTTCACTAAGATTTACTTTAGAATGTACCCAGAAATTCACTTTGCTATCTCACTAGTGAGTCTGCTGTCCTTCGATTATATTTTTTTAAAGGCTATTCCCATCTCTATCTGTGGTGGGGCTCCATGTCTCGCCGCATGTGCCCGAGCCTCGAACCCGGCCCTTAATGTTGTTTGTTTACTTACGTTATTGCTACAACGTTCTGTTCCTATTTTAAAGTCAATATTGTTATTAAAATTTGCCGGAAACAGCGCCGACGCGAAATAACATGGTTCCTTGTTAGAATGGTTTAGACATTGTTTTGTATAAAATTATTTTATAACTAGTTAAACAAATGATTATTTGCGAATTATGCTATACATAACATAAGCGATATCTGACTACAAACTGCCTAATTTTCCAGACTGACAAATTAAATTTGTGGACCATTTCAGTGTTTTTTCTCTCTCTACGGTATGGTAAACGAATATGTTAATATTCATATTATTATGTTGGTTGCCATTTTTGTAACAGCACAAATGTATTTAAAGGTTTCATTAGGAAATACCTACACAAGCAAAATTATAAGGATACTGAATCGCTTCTAAAAATCAGATTATGTTTTTATTAACACCTAAAGATTTTGCCTTTTATTTTTTGGATTTAACATTTCTACGACTATTGTTTTAAGTTAGTACACACAAACATTCACAAACACCATATACCTAGACTTATTTTCACATCTGACTATTATTTTTAGTTAGAACACACAAACACCATAGACACTTATTTTCACATGTGTAAATAAATCGAATGAATGAAAAAAAAACTATTCTAGAAATAGATGCCGAGTTTACGCCACACACTTTGTTGTATTTCTTAGGACACTTTTTTTTGTAAATTACAAGTAGATACACGTCTCGCTTGAACAATTAAAATTCTAGGCGTAAGTTTTCTTTTACTTTTTGTAGCAAAAGAGTAGCTCTAGAGAGTCGTCAGCGCGTCCCGTGGTGACGACGGCGGCGGCGGCGGCGCATGGCTCGCTTTATATTATTAACTCGTTTCTCTTACTTCCGTCTCGGGAAATTTAATAAGGATATTTTCTACTTCAGATAGTTTGGCTTGGTGGCTTGTGGCATGATTTCAAGAAATAGTTGGGTTATTTGACTACTAGAGACGTATATGTAAGTATAAAAAAATAAATCCAACTTTACTTAGGAGATAAAGAGGGCAAACATATTGCTAAAAGCGAATTATTTAAGGCAACTGAAGCTATTTGAAAAACCTAATTCGTCCACATACTTCTAATGAATAACGATCTCACACACATAATTGAACCCAAACCATTAGAACTCTTAAGCTAGGTCTATCTACTGGGTGTTTCTGACAAGGCGGTAATAAATCAATGGAGGGATTCTGCTCACCATTACTAACAACTTTCCCAAAGCAACATGGGTCAAAATCTCGAAAAAAATAATAGCTGTTCCATTGGTTCGATCAGCTGACGGGGTCAATGTACGGGACGGCTGATTTTTGTTTTGAGATTTCGACCCATGTTGCTTTGGGAAAGTTGTTAGGTATGGTGAGCAGAATCCCTCCTTTGATTTATTACCGCCTTGTCAGAAACATCCTGTATATCAGTGCACTTTTCTTTACATCTTGCGTCTTACTCTAACGCATGCCTGAGCGACCCCAGCGCATAATAATCTAGTTCGACCATAACGCACGCTGATCCGTCCCTTTTCGGTTTGTGTGCAACTTGATGAACAGTGTTTAGTATGGAGCTCTTCCTGGCGAGGGTTTTTCTTGATTGAAATGCAGACTTACTAATAATAACTTTTAATTAAGGTTTTTTTACTTTTAATATCGATTCCTATCTGTCCGACTGGATTCAGGTGGCACAGGAAAGGGACACGTGGATACAGAGGGGGGAGGTCTTTGCCCAGCAGTGGGACACAAATTAGGCTACTAAAAAAAAAAAAAACAGGTTTTACAATTATGGGAACTTAATTGAAACACTTTTATGGATATATAGATAGACGGGTAGGTAGCATTTCGGTAAAGTACTTGCACGGAATCCACATCGCGGTGGGTTGCAGTTTAGGTCAGTACGAATTGATTTGGTTCAGTAAAATTTTGTCCTATGTCGCTGCGTTTTCGCGTTACAGCGGATTGAACTTGTCAAAAAAAAAACTATGCTAAATCATTTGCACGTGTCTGCCTTTGGGGTTCATGGTTACAATCATCTTGAAAACAAAGAAAATCGAAGAGGCAGACACTTAGGGCTCTGCGTTTTCATGTGACGCAGGGTCAAAAATGTAAAAAAAAAAACTCTACTAAATCATTTGCACGTGTCTGCCTCTGGGGCTCCTGATTACAGTCATCCTGTTAACACGTAAAATCGAAGAGGCAGACATCTAGGGCTCTGACTTTTGTAGTTATTAATTTTTTTTATGATTTAAAAAAAAACCACAGACGTTGGCAGGCGTGTATTTGATCGCAGATTTTTAGTTGTACGACTGTTTGAAATTCACGGAATCAAGGCAATGTGCGGGTATTCATATGGAAAAGGTTGTCCTGGGGCGTTATTTTTGTCACTTTTTACAGAGCAGTAAGATTAATATTGTCAATCGACACGGTATGCTTCAAAGATGGGGATCATTCCAGAAATTCATACTAATACATCCCCTTGTTTTTTTTTTTTCAGAAAAATCCACCGGTTAGAAAGTGAAAATTTGAAAAGTTGGCAGACTATTTTTCCTAAGTCCTTCTCATTTTTTTTACTTCTTAATATACACGTCTGCTAAACGTGCAAATCATATAATATTTTTTTTAAACAAAAAAAAAATTCAAAAGTTAATAACTACAAAAGTCAGCGCCCTAGATGTCTGCCTCTTCGATTTTACGTGTTGACAGGATGGTTGTTATCATCAGCCCCAGAGGCAGACACGTGCAAATGATTTAGAAGAGTTTTTTTTTTTTACATTTTTGAAACCTTGTCAAATGTAAACGCAGGGCTACCATATTGGCAGACGCGGTCCTTAATGTTTGTTAGGGTATTATTATCGCTATTAATAGCGTCTGCCAAGCGTGCTTATTATTTAGAAATTTTGCTCGCCACCTCCCTAATTAATATAAGCGCAGAGCTACAATATGCGGCGGAAAGCTAAAACAGATTACGATTAAACAATTAAGAAAATTATCTCTATACTTTAGAGTTTTGTTGTACGTTCGGGTCACGGGCACGCGTGTGGATGATGCGTTAACAAACAGCGTATTTGATAGCACACTGATGTCGACAAGACTAGAGGCATACAACAGCGTACAGAAAAACTGCTGTAAAATTCTAGACACGGCGTAATAAATTGCAAAGAAAGGAAGCTAACAATGGCCTCTTGAGAGGACAATGGCTGGACGTGTCCGAGAGCGCCTCAACTGTAAAATCAGGGTCGGAAACGTCTGTCTGGGTGTATACTTGTACATATACCAAGGCGTGCAAGAAATCCATTGTAATATGATAGCATGTAGTATAAAACAGTTGAAAATTAATAATAATAATAATATTAGTTCCTATCACAGGAGTGATCTAGTTTCTTTGCTACCTTCTGGTTGTTTCTGCTGGGTGCATTAAGATGCCTTACCTAGTTTGATACTTCCATAAGCGCTTCCAAGAGTTAGATTCGTATCCACACACGCCTCTCAAACCGGGCTCCATCCCGTGATAACGAAGAGTATGAGAAACATAATTTTTAAACAATCCCGGCTGTATTTGACCAAAGTGGCTGAGGTGCTAGTGTGACTAAAATACTCGTAGCCAATTAGAAAAATAGTATAAATAGGTACAAACAGTGTCCAATAAGAAAGAGTTGAGGTGGTTCACGGTCCTCAAGGTCCGCAGCTCCAGTCAAGCAAATGAGAAACAAAGTTTGCTTAGTGAACGTCATTCGGCCGTTATAATGATGAAAATGACGATCGAAGACGTTGCATGCATGTTCAAAACAATGTAAAGTTCAGTTAGAAGTTAAAAGAAACGAAAAGTCTGCTTTCTCTTTAATCAGCACGCTTTCGACCAAAGTTAACCTACCGCCCTATGTCTTAGTAAATATTTGAAGATGCGAGTCAGTAGTGTCGCACACGAGGCCCAAATTTGGTTACAACTTGAATAGATAAGACTATAGGAAAACTAGTGGGCGCCCCGTGGCTTCACCAGCGCATTTTTCCTTGAATTATCAAATTCCCAAATTTCCCGAGGGAATATCCTATTATGGTATTCCACCGTCTTTAAAGGTGGAACAAAAGTCCAAATATTTTAATATCCTCATAGACTTTCACATTTATAATATTAGTTGTATTGAATCAAAATCAAATAAATATAATACAAGTACTATAAAATGGGGCCAATTCGTACTAGACAGCTGGATTGCTTTGGTTAGATATTTGTATCTACAATTAAACTTTAAACAAATTAAAGGCAAAAGAGACTTCTGGTTTACAAACAGTCAGAGAAATACATTTATTAGAGTTGGTGTTGCTCTCTACATATTTTTCTGACGAGTCCCACCAACCATTTGCTGCAACTACAGCCACAGAACAACTAAGGTCATGTTGCCGTCGTGTGCGCAAACACAGTCTCAGTCAAGAGTGCAAGTCATGCAGCCTGGACACAAGTGGCGAGTTGGCAGTGTGGTTTATTAAAGAGTTCTCTTTTTGCAGAAGACAATTTACTACGTTGTCTTGTCACTGCTTGAATGAGAAAGAGTAGATCTCTTTCAGGTTAAAAATTGTTGGAAAAAAGGATCGGTACCTAAGTTAACTGTTACTATAAATTGATTCGCTTTATTCTCTTAATTTAAATATCAACTTTACTAATTTGTAAGATTATAAAAGAATATAAATGCTAAAAGTATGAAACAATTAAAAAGCTTTGTTTGAACTTAAAATAGAAATTTGCATGCGTAACCACAAAAAACATGGAACCATTTCAAAACCTTTGCTTAAACTTAAAAAATAAATTATAAATTTTGGGTGTGTAACAACGTAACAACTTTGTATACTTTCTGGCTACGTTTGCGTAGGTACTACGCAGCTACGTAATGGCTACGCAACACAACGTAGCTACGTCGGTCGTAGCAAATTTTGTTGCGAAGCGTAGCAAAAACATTATGTAAGGTTTTTTTTACCTTCTGACGTCTTTATTGGTTATATTTATGTAAATTATATTCAATTCATATTTCTTTTGATTTTAACTAGTTTGTTATAACAATTCCATGTATGTAGTGAATGTTCGATGCTACCGTCCGCAGTCTGAGTTCCTTATCGCGCTGAGCAAAGTTTGCGTTTCTTTGAAATCTAATTTACATGACAATGTGCTCGTGGAATGAAATTCATGTCGCCACTGCAACTGTGCGCGTCACAGGATTTTTCATGCATTTGAGTAAAATTATGGAGGTAAAGAAATTAATAATTTAATTTTGCCAAATCTAAAACGAGCTAAACACCGGACAGTAACACAATGTTTTATTTTTGTAATCTCAAAAGTTGTTTAATTACATCTTAAAATTATTTATATTAGCCGTAGGTTGGTAGTGATTTGGTATATTTAGTATCTGAGTTTAATAAGCTGACCTTAATACTTGTTATCTATTATCTATATAATATAAACATTACTCAATAATGTCTATACCAATT
Organism: Euspilapteryx auroguttella; assembly: GCA_951802225.1. Classification (NCBI taxonomy): domain Eukaryota; kingdom Metazoa; phylum Arthropoda; class Insecta; order Lepidoptera; family Gracillariidae; genus Euspilapteryx; species Euspilapteryx auroguttella. Next base: position 8,263,034 of record OX637656.1, read on the forward strand.
TCACCAATTTTATTATTGTTTGAAATGTTCGTGGAAATCCAAGTATGGTTTTTACATTGAGAAAAATTCGAATAGTTACCGGGAAAACAACATAGTAATAAGTTAGGCGGTACAAAGTTCGCCGGGTCGACTAGTAGTGTATAAAAATGTACATTAAATTTCACAAACAAAATTACCGTAACCATTGGCCCTTATTTTATATATCTTTGCACAAACCAACTAATTAGATTGCTCAGTTAAATTAACCCAACTGTAGCTTTTAATCCAGCTTTTATCAACATCAATTCTTGTGAAAGCCCTCGTATGTGCATTGGCTTTGTCAAAGCTCCCTTTATATTTTGTTAATTTTAATTGTGGGGAAAGCCCCCTTTTCAGTTTTGTTTGCACAAAAGATACTAATTTAGCACCATTGATTTTCGTATATTCATTGATTATTTTAATATGTTCATTCATGAGTTTCAATAAGGGTTAGACCCAGCGCACATGTGGCGAGGTGCGGCGACGATACCGAGAGGATAGCAATTTAAATTGGTGTTTAACTTATATGGCACACGGGTGTATCTAGGGTGTCCGAAACATATACAGAGACAAACATTACACCCAGAACGGCAAAAAACATCGATATTCATCATAATCGAAGGGAATCGAACCCAGGTGCACACGCATCTCAGTCCACATCACTGCCTACTGAGCTACGGAGCAGTCAGTCGCGTGATATTTCTTCGCAAATCAATCAATCGAAAATTATTGTTAGCTACTGAGCTAAGAATAATTTTCGATTGAAAACCTGTTTTAAACCTATTTATTAAACTTTAGGGACTAGTTCAAATTGTTATTCTATATCAAGATTTTTTTGCCGCGCTGAATGTATTTGTATTAAATCAAAACTAATTTAAAAAAAAAAAAAACATTTTCGGTGGTTGAAATTATAACATTACTAAAGTGGTGGTGGTAAAGGACGGCGTAACAGATTTGTCTACGATCTCGTTTTCCCTAGACTGTATTACCAAAGAACAAGAGCTATTTTGTAATACAGAAAAACCGTAAGTCTTACACGTACAGTGGCGTAACACCGCCACTGTACCTAACACCGAAATAAATGCTGCAACTTTTACATTTGTCTATTTTCTACGTTTATAAATAGTGAGTTTTTATTTAAAACGTAGTCCAAATAAAAAGGATCTTTCATTAAAAGGCTATAAGGTTTATAGTTACTTAGGTAACAAAAAGCATTTGGGTCCCCAACTGTCTCTGTGATCGATGAACGTTTTTTTCTGATGAATCAGCTAGTTTTCGCTTACAGCTTTGTGTTTCGGATTGCTTTTTGTGTATTAAAAAGGTCAGTGACACCTTAATTTATTAAAGTTGGTTTTTCACCTCCCATTTGCTCATGATCTGCACTGGCTTATTTAAGAAGGTCACATCCCATAATATGATTTACATTGCAAACAAATTGGGCAGGACACCTTGTCTTGTACATTTTGCTGGGATTCTGGTGATCTAACTGGCGACTTCAAGTCTGTAACCCCCAAATATATGAAACTTTAAGAGCCAGTTTACAGCGATGCTATCGCCATTTGCTAAAAACATATCTTCTAAACTAAGGCAAATATCAAAAATGTGGCACAGTATGACACTAGATAATGTAGCCTAGTATTTTTAGGGCACGAATGTATAGCTTTTAGGTTAAAGACCAAAGAAAGCTACAAAGTGTTCTGTGGATTATTTTGTTATTTATACTTAGGTCTACTTAACTGTGCTCAAAAAATAATAAACAAGGTAATCTAGTGTCATACTGTGCCACATTTTTGATATTAAACTTAGTTAAGAAGATTTTTTTTCGATAATGGCGCTAGTATCGCTATAAACTGGCTCTTAAGGCCAAATAAAACTAGTCCTGTCACTTTCCATTATCTCGTCTCTGTAAAGGACAGAACTAGACTAAAATATTCTGGAAATAGTCACCGCTAGGCTCAAATCAACCATTTCCAATCTGACAAAAATATATTCCTTATCAGATATATCGGTTCCTAGATTTACATATAAACTTCGCAACCACCAATATGAAACTTTCAGGCCTAATCTGAAGGCGGGCCTTATTTATTTAGGGCCTAAACAAACAAAAAGTAGTTTCGGGTCAGGATCTGTTAACTTACTAAGTGTGGGAAAGACAACCGTATCGATAGGTGATTAGGTTCATGTTTTATTGATAAGCGAAGCGATCGGTTGGTCAGCGTTAAGTTGGACGTCCGGTCTTTAAGAATCCCTTTAGATAGGAAGATAACATTGCTTAGGTTGCCGTGCGGTCAACGCTGCTCGACTGCAGCCGACCGCGCGCGGTTGAGTCTCGACTGCAGCCGACCGCGCGCGGTTGAGTCTCGACTGCAGCCGACCGCGCGCGGTTGAGTCTCGACTGCAGCCGACCGCGCGCGGTTGAGTCTCGACTGCAGCCGACCGCGCGCGGTTGAGTCTCGACTGCAGCCGACCGCGCGCGGTTGAGTCTCGACTGCAGCCGACCGCGCGCGGTTGAGTCTCGACTGCAGCCGACCGCGCGCGGTTGAGTCTCGACTGCATGCGGTTAAGAGTGTCGACTGCATGTGGTTGAGGTGTCGACTGCGCGCGGTTGGTGCCGTGCGGTCCGTCTGATGTAAACCTTAGGGTGCATTTACGTACAAAGCTGGTAACAAGCACTTGTTGGCGCTGGTTCGAAATATGTATAGAAGATACCTGCGCTGACATTCGCTCTAAAACAAGCGTCTATGTCCGCGCAGGTATTTACTATACATTTTTCGAAACAACGCCAACAAGCGCTTGTTACCAGCGTTGTACGTGAATGTACCCTTAGTGCCACGATTAACAGTTGAAAACAGTACATGTACCTTTATTGAAAACAGTACGTGTTGACCAAGAAAGATAATATTTTAATATATCTTCTTAGATAAAGGCTTTCCTCATATATCTTTATGCGTACAAATATTTTGGACACACCACGTAGCACGTCTCATCTCACTCACACAAGCATGATACGCGTGCACGTACACGAGTTTCGGCTTTGCGCAAAGCAACGCATTTTTTTATGAATTTGTGTTCATAGTAAGCCTAAGATAATAGTTTTAGGCATATTCGCTTCAAACAATCAAACAAAATGGTGCAAATAAAACCGGATTGATTGTCACTCCACTTGACCGCTAAGTATTTTCTTTGTTTTGAACTGATAGTGCGGAACTAGAATCCTTTTAACACATTCACCGCAATGTGATGTTCTCCTATAAAATCAATGGTGTGTTACGCGGTTACTAACTCGAGTGTTTTGTTTTTATGACGTTGCGATATATTGCTATCATCAGTCGACAGTATTTTTCTGCTATATGTTTTTTGTTTGCTAAACGCAACGTTGATTTTAACATTATAATTGCTATAATTCTCGTGTAGACCTCCAAGATAAGCTTTTATCATTATTTCTATAACAGTACTTATCATTTTTTTATTTCTCTTCCTCAACTAACAATACGCACGTAACGAGTGGAAAAAATGAGATTTCCCCTAACAAGTCAAGCGTTATTCTGTTTCTTTTTATCTTGACACAAGAATAATCTGCACATTATATTACCGCTAACAAAAAATATATATGCCAAGTACAGTCAGTTTAACGAAACTATGTCAATAATATGTTTTTAACAATTTGTTTAAGATTTTTTTATAATGGGTTTGTGCATGGATAAGCGACAGCCTTAAAAAAAGCAACTGCAAACAGATATACTTCTAGAAAAATCATTTGTAAAATCAGTTAAAAAATAGTTTAAGAAATATTTTCTTTTTAGGGTCATTTCTGAAGCAATATACCTAATATTTGTTTACACAAAATCAGATAAAAGCAGTTTTTTTTATTATTAGGAACCTTTATTTTTCCGCTGCTGAGAATAGGTTAATTAAGAAGATTTTCTTAATTTACCTATTCTCATGTTCCTAATATAAACTTTTAAAACAACCATTCATAGATCAATTTATCACATTTTCAAAATGCTCGTCAATTTCATGGCCATCAATAGAACAACAATAGACCTACAGATTTGACTCGCTGTACTTTTTTTCTCTATAGTGGGTTTAAGCGGAAAATCTTTGTAGTATCTCACATCTCGCATCTCGCATGTGCGGCTGTATCTCGAATAATCTCGATCGAAACTACGACCAAAGTGTGAGGGAAACAAAAAAAAAATCAGAGGATTAGAACCGCTTCCCCTCCGTAACGACATGGAGATAGGAACCGGGGGCGTAGTGTTTTATTTGTATTGGTTTTTCTTGTAGGCGGTAAATATTTGTTGTGGCGATGGCTTATAGCGCTCTCGGGCTATGATTTGCTTTTTCCAATTTATTTCCTACTTGGTTTTATATACTTTGCTATATTATTATTTGCTCCTTATGCTGAGGAAGATGTCTTCTTTTTGAAAGTCGGTACAGATATCACACACTCAGAGTATACTAAGTAATGAAAATTATAAAAAAGAAAGCATTTATTAAATATTGTAACCAATAAAAGTCTTATAATCTTCAATATTTTAATTAATCAAAAATAAATAAATATATTATGGGACTAGGTGGTTCAAGATCTACCCATCTGCCCCACGCTTCTCCAAAATCTTGACAAAGAGATTGTTAACAAACAGTCTACAGAAGCACAGACACGACCGAATAACATAACTAGTGCACAGACTTCACTCACCGTACCCCCAAAAAAATTTTTTTATTAAACTCAACTGTTTTATAAACTGCTAGACGATAACAAGAATTATAAAGAGTCCTATATAAACCTTGGCTAAGGTAAACGAAACCGTATTACGTGCTGCCAAGATTGTTTATTACGTAAACGTATTTAGGGCAAGAAGCGTAATAAACGTAGCGGCGGGATACCAATTGAATTTGCTCTGAGAACCTACTCTCCTAACTTTTTCATTCGATAAATCAGGTACGAAAGGAAATCTTACAACAGAACCCACTCGTATATAAACTTATAAATTAATTGAAGAGTCTTACCCTGTTATTCATAAACAGTTAAAGAGCATTTTAGTTATATGATGCGTGTCAATTTAGACTGGATGTCCCGTATTTACCATACAACAAACCTGATTAGCAGACCTCCAGTAAAGCTACCTAAAACCTTTTGTATTTTTATGAATAATACGGTTAAAATAAATCAATATCATCAATACATAGTATAAAACAAAGTCGCTTCCCGCGTCTGTCTGTCGCTATGTATGCTTAAATCTTTAAAACTATGCGAAGCATTTTGGTGCGGTTTTTTGTAATAGATAGAGTGATTCCAGAGGAAGGTTTATATATGTATAATGTATGCACAGCATAGTAATAGGTACGAAGTTCGCCGGGTCAACTAGTTTATAATAAACCAAAGCAGCGTCTTGTCTATACCACTGCTGCCCGTCCTTCAGCTGTTCCCTTAGTCGCCTTTTACCACCACTCTCCTACTTATGCATCTACTTCTATTTTTCTATCTTATATCTACTTCTGCTATCTGTCTGCTATATATATAAAAATTATTCGTGGTTCGTTAGTCTTGCTAAAACACGGAAACGGCCGGGCATAGTGAGCTGATTTTGGTTTTAAAATGTTCGTCGTAGGAGTCCGGGGAAAGTTTAAAAGGTTAGAAAATATTGAAAAATCGCGAGGAAGACGGGAAAAACCAACAATTTCAATAAATTTTTGGTTTTTCCTTTGTAACAACCACAGACTTATTAGTAGGATTATGTCAGTTGTTTTTATTAGTTTAAAACAAAACAGTGTCTGTCAATTAGTTTTTAAATTAAAAAAAAAACGTTTATTTCTTGAAAACAATCTAAAAACATCAAACAGAATAAGTGATACGCGTTGTAATAACACCCTCTTAACTCTGGCCGCAGGAAGCAGAGATAATTTTTAATTTCCCATTCTTGATTAATAACCCTATTCAGTCTAACGCCATAAATCAGAGGAGGACAACGCTATTTAAACTGCGGCCGTCGGTGCGAACTCTTTAATTAAATTGCTGAATTTTGTATTTTTTGTAGCGAATTTTATATACAGGATACAAGTGGGAGCCTTTTGCAGTTGTAATAAGGGTTGTAATGCTCTGTCGGTGCTTTAGATTTGAAGTTCTACAAAACCGCATCTGCATAACCTAAATTTAATATTTCTTTTCAAATATTTACCTAATCCGCCTAATCCTGATATATCCAAGTGATAGAAAACATAATAATAACGCATCTCACCAGACCCCTAACTAGGTAGAACTGTATGCCCAATTTTCTAACATATTTGCCCAATTACACAAACAACAAATTCCACAACTGAAACCAACTCGATTCCGAATTTCCAACCATCAATATTTCCTACGTATTTGCTCAAAAATATGCCAAAAATAAAAGGAAAACAATGCAAAACATCGCGAGATTCGTCATAAATTTGATGAAATAACCAATGAATGTTGTTGGGAACAAGGACAATAAATCTTGTATCGCAATTTCTGAACTGAAAGCTGGGGCGGTTCAACTTCCAAAATTCCGAACTGTGAAATATTAAACACAACCTCCGGAATGGGTTGGGTTTGGGCCGAACAATAGCTGTAACAAGGCTGTAACCTTAGAATGATCAACACGCATAAGGCTGCAAATAGTGCTTTGCGTCGGTCGGACGTAGCTAACTATATCTATGCAAATGTACATCTGTACGCGCGTAGTTAAAAATAATAAGCAAATTTGCACGTCGGGCGAGCTCTATTGACAGTATTACAACTACAACTACAGATAAAAATTTTGGGTCTGCCCCAATGATAAGGTCGCGAAAAAAGGAACTCCATTAATTTCATCAAGCTTTTTTTGTACCAACTTTTTTGCTCTAGACTATAAATGGAAGAAAAGTATTCCTAACATAATAAGGCCTTATATACACTTCTCTGGTTGGATTTTAATCTTTAGGGTTTTTTTTTGTTAAAAAGTACAACGACCTTGCCTTGTTCCCTTTACTCAGCTATTTTTAAATTTCATGGGCTTTCATACAGTTTATTTGTAAGGAAACTTAATGCATAGATGCTTAAAGGTTTTGTTTTCACACAAACCCGGTCTTTGGTACGTTTGGGGCATAGCAGTAATTTTTTTTAGTTTTTTGCGCACAAACAAAAGATGGCCACTTTAGAAAAAATCTCTGTATGTGATTAGGCCGCCCATTTTAAAAAAAATATACATTTATTTACTTTGAGAGCCTTATCTTTACAGAAATTTCTTCCAGGCAGCTTATTGTTATGATAAAATAGACCTCAATATAATATATATGGAAGTATAAAGGTCGTAGCCAGTTGAACTACACGGCACTTTCACGGCACCGGGTCCTCCAACTTTGCCAATATCGAGTCCCAAGTCCTGACCCGCCTTTGTTACGTAAAAATAAAACTACATACATGTGTTACGATCACTTTATTCATATTATATAAGTAAAATGAAAAAAAGGTTTATTTATTATGCCTTGCAAGTTTACACAATATTAATAATTATAGTCTAGGGTGCTGTTCAAATTTTTTTGTTTTATTCAAGAGGAAATTTAAGTTTAAAATTGTGAACGAATTTATAATATGTAATAACATAATAATATAAAAATAACTCATCAGACTCAGAGCCCTTATCTAGAAAGAATCTGTGTCTAAGTTACCCGAAACACACACATTACACCCAGACCGGAAACAATTATCATTCGCATTAAACATCGCAATAAACATTCGCCCCGCCCGGGAATCGAACCCAACGCTTACTCAATCCACATCACTGCCAACTGAGCCACGGAGCAGTCATAATTATTACTATGTTATTAAATAATTTCCGTGTTATTCATAAATATACAGTAGATTTTAAGTAGCGTTACTGGAAGTCTACTTCGCTGATTTGTTGTATGGTAAATACGTGACATCCAGTCTAAATTGATATATGTCAAATAACTAAAATGCTTTTTTTTTTTTTTGAATAGGAGGGTTTATGTATTAGTATGCTAATGATGCACGTCGATGTTTGTTTTGTAGGACTAAAGGTATTACCTAGTCAGGAGCTGTGTAAAATGTGTTATTGTTAATATCGTATAACTGAAATAAAAAAGAATAAGTTATTAATTTGAAAAGTATCATAAAATCAAGTACTATCGTTTTAATTTTCTTTAGCAAAACTATTTTATTGCAAAACTCCAGAAAAATTCCTGAGAGCGGATATTTTTTTCCAGATCTAAAGTGCCTTATTTGACAGTCAAATGGTGATGATAAACATCGGGAACTTGGCTGGATTCGATCAAACTTTATTGCCCCGCCTCGCTCACGGCTTTAAGTGTTCCGTACTGTTCTCTGATTGGATATGCAATTTATGGGTTAAGTTTGTCATTTACGAACTGAGAAACATAAAATTAACTCGGGCTGTCGTTTTATTCGTCACTAACAAACGAGTTTTTGTTTCTGCTGTTTTGCTTTAGATGTTCATTTTCTTACTTGAGTGTGTTAAGATTATGCTCTGCTATGCTGCCTTTTATTCTTATGTATTATAATAAATAAGAATAAAAGGCGTGAAATTATGTTATGTTATCAATATATATAAAACTCTTCCGTTACTGACTGACTGACTGACTGACTGACAGACAACGCAGGGCCGAAACTACTCGGCGGAGCGGGCTGAAATTTTACATGTAGGTTCCTTAGGGAGTGTAGGTGAGCACTAAGAAAGGAATTCCCGAAATTACCATGGGAACGGGAAAAACTGTATTTTTGTGTTTATGAGAAATCTGCGCGAGTGAAACCGCGGGACAGCCTCTAGTCAATATATATAAAACTCTTCCGTTACTGACTGACTGACTGACAGACAACGCAGAGCCGAAACTCCTGGGCGTAGCGGGCTAAAATTTTGCATGTAGGTTCCTTAGAGTGTTTAGGTGAGCACTAAGAAAGGATTTCCCGAAACTCCCATGGGAAAACTGGATTTAGTGTTTATGAGAAATCTGCGCGAGTGAAACCGCGGGGCATCCTCTAGTAATAAATAAGAATAAAAGGCGTGAGATTATGTTATGTTATGTTAAATAAGAAGCCAAGTAATAATAAAGATAGCGCATCACACTAAACCGAGCCGTGAACTATAAGTAACCTGTTTCTAGGGTGATCGAAACACACACCAAGATAAAGGAAACAAAGATCCATATATCTGTCGTGGCCAAATCGTAAAATTGGCCATTTCATGATCTGGTCGGCCATTTCATGAAAAGTGCACACTTCATGAAGTGGCCCATATTCCTTTGGCCAGATCGTCGAAACCTCATCATTTAACGATTTGGCCGACCACGTTTGGCCAAATCGTTGTTGTGTTACCTAAAAATTTAAATTCCATTATTTAAGTTGTAAAGTTCCCCGTACTAGCTAAATATAAATAATCTAACTCAGAACACAATAACAAGTAAAAAAAAGTTATTTTACTATAATTCGAGTAATGTATGATTTAAATACGGACATTTAAAAAATCGTTCGGAACTCCATGGTTTTTGAAGTTGCTTTCGTTTATCGATTGGTTTGAATAAAATTCACAAATCTTCGAATCAAAACGTTCTATACTTTCTTTTATCGTCTTTTTCCTTACTTAAATCCACTTTTTTCATTTTATTATTGTAAACCGTAATGGCGCGTCACATCAAATCACACAACACATGCAACAACAGCGCCACTAGCGGAGAATTTTTTAACTATTCAACGATATGATCGCTAACGTTTGGCCATTTCATGAAATAGTCATACGATCACTTGGCCAAATCGTTGATCGTTGAGATTTAAACAATCTGGCCAACGAATATTGGCCATTTCATGAAAAATTCACATTTCATGAAATGGCAGGCCATATCATGAAATGGCCAATTTAACGATATGGCCAATACATATCCATTATAACAATTTTGCAATGAATCGAATTGGAACCTCTGAAATCAAAATCAATATCACTTCTAAGTGCCAACTAAACAGCGGACATGTTTTCATATTTTTTTAAACTATAATCTGACTGTATTTTACACGCAAATCATGATAAACTACTGTTCATATAACATCGTTAGGTTAAAGTGGACTCTGAATCATTCAGTCTTAAATAAAACCTTCGCTCTCTTAGGTGTTACCGCAAAGCAATTCATGGCAGTTGGTGTTCCAAACTTAAATATTTGAAGTTATATACAAACACATACGTATGAGTATTTCACACTCACCACGACGGCTCATCCAGACGTAGTGCTGTAAAGTTTTTGGAATTCTACTCTCATAGATAAAATTTGAGAGGTAAATTTAAAAGAAATTAGCTTCGAAACAGTTAAACGATAACTTATTTAGTTTTTTTTTTTGTTTATTACGTAAATCTTAGTTCAAATCTTAGCTTCAAGAACAAGATGGTCACTAAGGTAAAAATTGGTGTTCAGACGACTCAGTTTTTTTTTATTTGTATACTTCGACTTAGATTGTACTGTGTCGTTGACGCTGCAAACTAATGTGATTTCTTTCTGCTTCTTTCTAGTGAAGACACGACACGACAAGATCGGTAGCTATGACGATCTATGGGGAAAGCCTATGTCCAGCAGTGGACGTCTTTCATGATGATATATAAAAATAATATAAATTGTTTTCGAGATTTGAATGTTTTTGTCACAATATTTCCGAAAAATTCAAGTTAAGAATGCCGAACCAAAATTTATGTTGAATGTTCTTTAAACTTGTTGGGCGTACTAAATAAGTTTTAAAAAGTCTGGGGAATTCGAGAATTGAGATTGGCAACCACTACTAGCATGTTTGGATTCCAGGAAAGTAAACGTAGGAGATGCAATTTGTTTGCATGCACTCAACACAGTTTCGATATTGGAAAAGTTGTCGGGTTGCGTTTGGAAACAATAACAATGGGATGGGACAACGCGGCACGTTTGTTTACTTTTGTTACTTATCTTTTATGCTACATTTATCAATACATAATAAAGTCCCAAGCTTCCCGCGTCTGTCCCTATCCCCCTTACCACAAAAAGTTAGACCGGTCTAAAATCACCAATTTGTATGACAAAATAGTGATTTAAACCTAGTCTAGTGATTTAGACCCGGTTTAACTCTTTTTGTGGTAGAGCCGTATGTGTTTATGCTACGTTTATCAATACATAGTATAAAATAAAGTCGCTTTCCGCGTCTGTCCTTATGTGTGCTTAAATCTTTAAAACTACGCAACGGATTTTGCGCTTTTTTTTTATTGATAAAATGATTCAAGACAAAGGTTTATAAGTATAATACATGCACAAAATAGTTATAGGTTTAGTTTAGTTTACGGGCGAGTTTGCGCAATTTGACAGCTATCGTGCCTATTTTTCGTGAAAAGGGGGTAGCGCTACTCTAACCACCCCTCCTCCACGAAGCTCAGCAGCGCTTTCACGTTGCCTACTGCCTCGCGCACGGTGCTTGGGAACCCTAGGTATATATATAATAGTTAAAGGTTAGGTGGTACGAAGTTCGCCGGGCCGACTAGTTTGTCAATATATTATTGTAAGAAAACTTATAAGTTCGTTGGTCTGATTTACTTTATCGCAGTAACTATATGCGGCTTATTAAACTCCTGCCCTGGGTGTTGCAAAGGACACAGAGAACGCCCAATCGCATCAAAAAATCATTCAATCAATCTTGTAATTGATAATGTACTCTTGTATCTTACTTTGTGTGCAATAAAGTGTATTCTAATCTATCATCATCATCATCATTTCAGCCGTAGGACGTCCACTGCTGGACATAGGCCTCCCTCAAGGCTCTCCATCTGTACCGATCGTAGGTGGCCTGCATCCAGCGTGGACCCGCAGCCTTGCGCAGATCATCCGTCCATCTGGTCGGTGGACGTCCTACGCTATCTATTCTATACTTTATTGCAATCAAAATTTAACATCAAATACAATTAGGTAAAAGTTACAAAGAACTATCTATGCAAAAGGCGGCCTTATCACTAAAAGCTATTTCTCTTAGGCTTGGTTGGAAAAAAGTGTTGAGCCATACGCTCTGTGGGGTAGGCTAGCCAACAGCATACGTTTTTCGGCTGAGATAATAATAGCTAAAACCGTTAAATACATCTCTGCTACTTGTAAAGATCCTCGATACAGGATGACTTAGTTTCAAACTTACCTGTGCGACATAATTTTATTCATAGCAAGTTGTCGGGAGCGGCAGTTTTGAATTACGCCTTTGATAGGTGCCGGGGACATGAGTACTGACGGCTCATGACGGTACAGCATTGACAATGTTCTTAGCTTGGATGATATTAGGTATCCTTTTATCAAACAACTAGCAGACACGGCGAACATCATACCGCCTTACAATATGAGTTTACACAATATTATTTATTATAGCTTAGTGCTTTTCTGAATTTTGAGAATATTTTATAGCCTATTTTAATAAAGTATCATTATAGTATTCTAATGGTGAAATTATTTTTAAAATCGGTCTAGTAGTTTCCAGTCTACTAATCTTAATAAAAAACAATTTAAATATTCCACTGCTCCGTAGCTCAGTTGGCAGTGATGTGTCTAGGTGTATTGTTCGTCTCTGTATAATGTTTCGGGCACCCTATATACAGGTTCATCCTAGCTGAGGGCTCTGAGGGCGTTTATTATTACTTATTATTTCAAAACAATTGTTCCACTTAAGTTCTTAGTCTTCGATAAATTGCATCATACTCGAATAAGTTTTGTATTTCAAAACAGAAATGAGGAAGAAGAAAGTTGACCGGGGGCCGAAAACGACACACAAAGTATCCTTTGTCAATTATACAGTTCAGTGATTCCCGCTAAAAGGCGGCGGCCATCTTGGCGTCGTTGACGGATCGTCAGGGCAAACTTATATAACTTCAGCAGCATATCAATGTATCTAAGACCCTGTGTAAATCACGCAACATAACGAAAGGAAAACAATTTAAAATGTTCATTAAGTTCTATAGCACAGGGTCGAGGACGAATCGCGTGTCCTATCTATCTCACAGTAGCTTAAAATGACAATTAAAACGGTTTTGAACTCAGTATGTTCACTCTCAAATTGTGCGTTGGGCCTTACAAGTCTGACATGTGAAACTTGCCATGAGTAAACGGTTGTTTGAAGTGGAGTTGGGTCCATTCATATTCAATATTGTATTTAACTAAATATAAATATTTAAGTTTTCAAATTTACCTTTAGTATTTAATGCAGTAATTTCATACGTTACAACGACGTTAAAGTTAAAATGACCGATGACGTTCAACATTTTCAATTACCCGCGGTAAAGTCTTTTCACATCGAAAATCCAAAACAACGTAGCCGCCGACGTCGCCGCGAATTAATGAATTTTTGATTACAAGCCCTTTTGTTTCCTTATATTAAAAACTTTTGTTTGCGTTAATAAATTAACCGTGTTGAATGTAGGTAGGCAGCAATCAGGGGCTCACTCATCAATAAACATGGCGGGCGGGGCAATGATCGACTCTAAATGGAAACGTCAAACAGTGTGGCGCTTTAAAAACGAGATTTACATATTAAACAATATTATTATTGGCTTAATTTAACGGTCTGCTTTTTCGGTGAGATATGCAACATTTGTATTCGCAGCCTTTTTTGTCCCCAGGTAATGTTATTTCAATCGATGGATCAAAACAATTGAGTGTGCGGATCGGATAGTATAAAACAGCGGAGCCTAAAAACGGTATTCATTTGTCACATTGATGCGTAAAAAGTAAAAAAAAACAGAGCTCCTTATTTCGAAAGAATCTATCAATCAAGCCAAGCAACTATTAACGAATTTTTTTTTCTTCACTGACCAGCACGCTTACGAATTCAAAGAAAGAAGCCGACCGTGCGTCGAAGGCGTTTGGGGTCCATAAAACATCCTCTAACTAGGTGCGGCAAAACAAAAACAAATGGGGGAGAGAATGGGATTGGCCTTGTCGCCGAATAAATGATTGCCTGATCTAATTTGAGATGCTTGCAGTGCGTTGATGCTTAATAGATGGTGGATCATGATGTTTTGGCAACCCTGTTTTGTTTTATCTGTGTTTAAAGTTAAACGATAGTAGGAGAAACAATATTCGATTAGGCTTTCTTTGAAACTTTCAACACTCGTAGTATAGGAACATGATATATATTTTTTTGGTGCATTTTTCTAGCATAAAGAACTAAAGTATTTTGTTCAACACACTTTTCCAAATGAAGATTTTGTCTCGATTTCGACAGTTCTCTAGATTCAGCGGCCATTTTTATTCTTCAAATGGTAATGTGATTATTAATTTATCTCGAATTGAAGACAATCTATAAAATGTTCTCTAACTGTTCCATTTCAAATAAAGTTAATATAGGTGGGCAAGAAAAATAAATTTGAAACTTAAGAACAAAATAGTATGAAAACTGTATGTTAACAAATCAAATAGTTTTCAAGACAATGCACTCGAAGCATAGTCTACTAGGAACAAGAAGTACATTTAAAACTTTACCAATAGCAGTGCTTTCTGTAATAATACCAATTTAAATTGTATTCAGCCACCAAGTTTGAGTGTTAAATCTTAAAAACATGGCCGGCAAAGCCTTCGCTTTGTAATTGGCAAACTTTACACCATAATTTCTTTAAATTATGAAAATTCTCCGACAAAATATCTTAATTAAGAGAAGTGGGACACTTTCGTTTTACAGGTGAAATGAATGAATGGAGTTCTAAATTAAGGAAGTAAACGTTTTGTTAATGTTTTTCTATGTTCACTTAATACTTCTTTAAGCTATCATAAAATATTATTGAGGTACGAGTAAGTGTAAGTAACTAACTAAGAGTAAGTAACTGCACTAGTTAATAGTTTTAGTGTTTTCAGAATATATTTTCTGAATCATGATGAAAGCACTTATTTTACGAAACAATTTCAGCTTCTGACCGGAACATAATTTTCAGTTCTGAAACTGAAATTTTCAACAAGCCAAGTGCGGTGGCGTAACAAACTCGACGACACTCGTTCTGAAACTTCACCTGAAATCTCGAGACGGAAGTTACACGATTAAAACCACCAACAGCCATTCTTAGACAAATCCTGCTTGGAGACTATCCAATAGTGTTTGACCTCCATCCCCTCATTTCAAGCTCTAGATTAGAAAGGCAGGCAGAGTTAGGATCGAAGATCAAGCTAAGCTGGTTGTGTTTTCTGCTTATATTGTTAGATCGGAGTGGTCGAGGTTGTAACAAGGCCTCTAACGACCGTTGTTTAGTCGTCCCATTTAAAGAAATACGTAATAAAGTTAACATTTCGACTGTTTTTCTTACTTTGTCACGAGTTTTACGACGCCCTGTAATTTTGTAGTTATGGGTGGAATACATTACGCTGATATAACTTGAATGTTTTTATTGCTTTATTCTCTAATCTGACCTGTTTTTGTGCGCGCATATATGAATGCGTGTGTACTCCAAACTTCTCATACTTTTTTTAGTTATTCTAGCTTCAGCCAGCTTTTTACTAGAATGTTTATTGTAAAAGGTCATGATCAATACTTAGGGTAAAGCCTCCTTTTATGGCGGTAGTCAAACTACGTTCTAATACTTAATCATTCACAAATAATTATTGATTACAAAAGAAATGTCTTCCTTATTAGAGTTAGGATTAGGACGTGATTTTGACTATACCGCTGTTATAAGACGTTTTACTTTTAAACAAAAACGAATTTCTTACGTCGCAAAATTATAAAAAAAAAACAACCTTGCTTGTTTTAACCAATACGTTCCCCTTGTTACAGGAACGTCGTGTACAACCTCAGCCTGACAGACCTGACGGAGCAGCGCCGCCTCGTCTGGTACTCGCCCGAGAATGACGTCAAGATGTGCGTCGTTAAGGGAAAAGACGAAGTAAGTCTCTATTATCTGTGACGTTTAAATGTTAGTTCTTGCATATCCGGCTCGAAGGACCAATTTGTTTTCTCATGTTTACAGTTTCAATTCAACAAATTTAACCATTTGACTCATAGCTCGATGGTCGCTGGGGCCGAAGAAAAGTTCTTGAGTGGCGACTACGTACTGGAAGACGCAGAGTAGTTAGATCCCCACAAAGTGGCCAGACGACCTGGTAGTACACTGAATAAGGGTCGCTCAAGACTGGCGTTATGGGGAAAAGGCCTGTGTCCAGCAGTAAACGTCTTTCGGCAGAGATGATGGTGATAATTTCACTACAGTACGATTTAATACTGTTGCAAAAGGAAAGTTTATACTCTTATGTATTCTATTCGCATAAAATTGACTGCAATTTTCGTACCAGTCACGATACAAAATTAATAAACCTCTTGTAGCACGCTACGTTGGCTATGCATGCTACGTTTCGTAGCGTGCTACGCTAGCTACGCTTCCTAGCATGCTACGTCGTAGCGTACCGTAGTACGTAGGCGTAATTTTAATTCATGAACGTAATAATGTGAATAGGTGTGGCATTTTCATGAGAAAGCGTAATTTGTCCCCTATCACTGTACTCTAGGTAATTACCTAGTCCCTTTTATTACATTAATGATAGACTTTTTGTAAGTTAAATGCTTGTAATTTTTACCCATTAAGGAAATTGTTACAATGATTTCCAAATTTTACGTGATTGAAGTTTAGTTTTCGTCATAAAAGATATTTAGTAAAAGATATTTTTTGAGTTTATTTTTTATATTTAAATTCCGTGTAAATATCTTATACGAAGAAAAGGTTGCGCCATCTTGTAATGTTTAGGAATAATTTAATTTAAACCTAACAACTGGCGCGTACCAAAGTATTTTCTATACAACCCCAACCAGAGAAATAACTAGCAAATTAAAACTGAAATCGAGTGGAAAGACGTGCTCTAAGACTGCACTTTGCCCTGCCTCGGTTATTCGTTAGTTTTCGTTCTAATGAGCGCTCGCGACGCTGAATATGACTCCGACGTCTAATTGCTTACTGATTATACGAGGAGTTTCGTTAGGAACTCGTTTCATTTGTTTTTATTGAGCTGAGGAATTCTGTGGACTTAATGGAGCTGCACTTTGGAAAGTTACGTAGTTGCAAGAGTATCTGTTTTCAGATATATAAACCTAATAGTGTGTGTCCCGCGTATTAGCTCGTGCATTTTCTCTTCAAAATTTAAAACGCTCTCACGTCTAAACTGCTGATTCGCTGTCAATAATAATTATGTTACGGTGATCATAACATGATGCAGTGCAATCACGCCTAATTAGCCCCACAAGAAGGACATAAGTCACGGAAAATTGGGTTTTTGCGGTGTAAAGGGTGTTGACGGAGCCGCGGAACGCACGCAAGTGAATGAATATACTTCAAAGACAAAGACCATAATCTTAGTGCGAAACTGGTACCAAATAAAGGTGTGTAGAAAAAAGTTTTAGGCCTATTCAGGGAGACGCGGTGCGTTGCGCGGGGCGCCGCGGCGGGTGACAACACGTCTCCTTGTACTTTATCGAACATAGGCATTTGGTTTTGATCTTGAAGCGTTGAGCCACGCAGGCACCGCCGCGGCGCCCGCATCAACTGTGCCAACGCGTTTCCGTAAACGGTCTCACACATTGCTATACGTTTGATTTAATCGCAGCACGCTCCGCACGACGCCTCGCGCAACGCCCCGCGTGCGCCTAAATGCAGTCTTAGGATTCTATCCGACTAACAGGAACGTCTTCTGCGTCGGGTGCCGCATCCGGAACATGACTCGGAATACTAAACAATGTTCGAATCTCAGTTTAGGTTACCTTCGTTCTCACACTTCTAAAATCAACCAACTTCATTGCAATTTTCTTAAATTACTATGGGCGGCCTTATCGCTAAGAGCGATTTCTTACAGACAATCCATAGTTATGATCAAAAAGGTGTTCACTTTTGGATATAGGCCTCTCCCACATTTCAACACAAGGATGAACATTGAACATTGTGAGGGTCTTGCCATAATCTTCACGCTTGGCAGGCGGTTGGCAATCACAGATGGCTTTCCAGCCTTTTCCTTTGTCGCCTTTAACGACACTGTGATCTCACCCAATCGTCGTGAATTACAAAGTATTCTTAATTTGAAAATTAATTTTAAATTACTTAAACAAATACTTTTTAAGCGATTAACAATCACGCTTTAACAACAGACTTGGAACTACTCCTACCAGCCTCGGGCGGTTGGTGTCTTGTGGCCTGTTATTTATGGTGGTTGAACTACGTACGGAACCCAACCCGGATGCAAGTTTCAGTTAATCGATCCATTCCGCACACGTATCACGAATCCTATTATGACGAAGGAAATTATGCTTTGTATGGCTGGGTTAGCTATAATTATTATATAGTAGTATTTTATTGGAGTTACATATTGTGAATATTTGATTAAATTATCTTGAGAACGATTTTGCACACATTAATTATCTTAGAAGTGTGTCAGGATCGTAGAAAGTGGAAATCAATTGTCTCTGCCTACCCCGATGGGATACAGGCGTTACATTATGTATGTAATTATCTTATGCAACGTTTTTTTTAATTATTGGAGAAACCTTAACTCTGCTCTGGCTTAGCATACGTACTGCAATTCAATGCGATGAAGAGCAACACTGGTAGTTCTGCCAGAACTGCGATTGTTATAAAAAAAAGAAATACGTTTATAACTAACAATAACATACCATCATACAATCAATATATATAAAACTCTTCCGTTACTGACTGACTGACTGACTGACTGACAGACAACGCAGAGCCGAAACTACTGGGCGTACAAAGCTGAAATTTGGCATGTAGGTTCCCTAGGGAGTGTAGGTGAGCACTAAGAAAGGATTTCCCGAAATTCCCACGGGAACGGGAAAAAACCGGATTTTTGTGTTTATGGGAAATCTGCGCGGGAAATACCGCGGGGCAGCCTCTAGTCAATATATATAAAACTCTTCCGTTACTGACTGACTGACTGACTGACAGACAACGCAGAGCCGAAACTACTGGGCGTAGCAGGCTGAAATTTTGTATGTAGGTTCCTTAGGGAGTGTAGGTGAGCACTAAGAAAGGATTTCCCGAAATTCCCATGGGAACGGAAAAAACTGCATTTTTGAGTTTATGAGAAATCTGCGCGAGTGAAATCGCGGGGCAGCCTCTAGTTTAAAATATTTACAATAAAAAAGCACAGAATTGTATCATTATTTCAAATTGCACTGCCTCAGCAATAGCTTAATCAATATATATAAAACTCTTCCGTTACTGACTGACTGACTGACTGACAGACAACGCAGAGCCGAAACTACTGGGCGTAGCGGGCTGAAATTTTGCATGTAGGTTCCTTAGGGAGTGTAGGTTAGCACTAAAAGGGATTTTCCGAAATGCCCACGGGAACGGGAAAATCGGGAATTTTGTGTATGAGAAATCTGCGCGGGAAAAACCGCGGGGCAGCCTCTAGTCACAACTAAAAGAGCTTCTAGAAAATGAAGAACACGTTAGCATCCTTTTCAGTAAGCCCTTTATTATTCACAAAAGTTGCAGGTTCTATACCAACATGCTTCAGCCAAGACGTTATCGAATTACCGTCGACTCTATGTCTTACGTTAGCTACATACGCAGTGTAACTTGCTAGAAACCTACTCTTATACTTTACACACTAGAATTTTACCATTTCTACAATCACATCGATTGATAAAACAATCGATTCCAAACATAAAGTTTGCACTATGTACAGGTCATAAAAAATATATAAAAAAAACTTCAAAATTTTATAATTGCTTGTATTTGTGAAAATTAAAAATATAAAATGCCTACGCCTATATATGTTGCCTACTGAACGTACTGGAAGAAAATAACAGAGGCATTTGCCCAGCAGTATGCTGATATATGTATATTATAGACGAAGCAACAAAAACACTAAAAAATTCTTACATTCTCCTTCAAATATTTCCAATTCAACGTATTAGTGATATGTTCAAACTAGTCGTTTACACCTGCTATAAAGCTCTGTGCACACGTATCGCAGTTGATTACACGTCGCCAGGGACCGTTCCCAAATTCATGCTTCACTAACGGTGCGAGCTGTGCATGCCATTTCGTATCGGACGGCTCACGTACGAATCGGAGAACTGGTCGGGTCGGTTGGTTATATGTGTAGTCACCTTTATGTCTGTACCTATATATCTTTTATATCGGCTAAGATCATATTGTATGTTTAGGGTAACGCATTCCTCCTACTTATGTAAGCGTCAAAGAGTTTGGGAATCTTAGATATTATTTTTGTAATTTAGTTCAGGTAGGTATGAATAGGTACTTGATGGTTTCGGTAAATAACTATGCATCAACGTCGCAGTTTTTTCCTCTATAATGATTTCATCTTGATTTGTTTGTAGATGATATCTGAAGTTGTCAAGTAAACCATTTTAAACTTATCTACTCCTAAAAATTAACTTGTACAAAAAAAAAAAAACATTTTATTGCTTCCCTACCCAGTCTGTTAAAAAGTTCCATGAGATGAACTAATCAACGCGATCCCAATTACGCTCTACACCACAAAGCAAACAGTTTCTAAATAAAAACCAAATGTTAGCAAAGCCATTACTCTAGCTCATTAATCTTTAAAAGGGTACGAACCGAAATCGTTTTCGCTGCACATACGGGCCGACCTAGTTTGCTGTATAGCGGTAGTGCGTTTCAAATTTCGCCTGTTGAAAAACACATCCTCCTACAAATTGGTAGTTAGCAGGCAGTTTATGTACGGTCTGGAAATATTTGGATTACTTACCAGCTTACCACATGCTTTATATAGTGTGAACACGGCTTTATCGATATTTTTGGATTTAAATAAAGAATACCTTAGTGTATTTCCCGTAAAGAGTTACGTTTTTTATACCAGTATCATAACTGTTTCCTAATACAAACAAACAT
This sequence comes from Euspilapteryx auroguttella, assembly GCA_951802225.1. Lineage (NCBI taxonomy): Eukaryota > Metazoa > Arthropoda > Insecta > Lepidoptera > Gracillariidae > Euspilapteryx > Euspilapteryx auroguttella. Next base: position 8,283,931 of record OX637656.1, read on the forward strand.
ACATTCGAATTAGCTGATTGAAAACAATATACATTATCTTTATTTTAAGAATTAAAAGTAGAAACAGGAAAAGTGAAATGAAAAACTATTATTAATTTATTACTTAAATAAATTTATAAGTAAGGTATAAAAATGGATAGTTTCTGTATAGTATAATTCTTCAAAATTACGAACTTAATTACAAATAGAACATCACTAGCTGAAAAGCGGTAAACCAAGTTTTTTTTAAAGCATTTTTAATAAAGATAACTCACGTCTAGCCTGGTCAGGGAAAGTAGCAAAACATGAGAGTAGTCCATTGAATAAATAATGTGCTCGTTCCTCATTATTTCTACTCGCAATTAGCTGGACCAGTGCCGGTCGGCGATAATGTTTGTAAGTTAATTGTTCACGCAAGTGGATTCGTTTTGGGCATTCAGTACTGATTTGTTAATTTTGCTTGATGGATGTTCTATTAGATAGATTTAGGGGTTTGTTTACCTGATATTTAGGCAAACTTTAAGGCATTCCTAGGTGCTAGTCCGGGTTTAAGTCCCGGCGAACAAATTTATGATGGATATTGATGTTTTTCACCTGCGTTGCAGTTTCATGGGTTTCATGTGCATGAAGCACATACAAAGATATTAAGTTTTTTTTTTAGCTTTTTATGTGTTTCGAGCAAACGTAAATTATTTATTTTAATTTCAATACTATTCGGTATCACGGGATGGAGCCGGGTCCTTTGAGAGGCGTGCGAGGGAATGAATCCAACTCGTAGAGGCCCTTTCGAGAGTTTTGCTATATTGTACATGGATCGCCAACTAGGCACAGTCACTAAATGCACAAATTATTATTATTATTTCTTTATTTTATTTAGGTAGTCAGAGCAAATCGATATTTAATTCTACGTTTAAATTTGAATGTCACTAAAGCTAAATATCTATAACCAAATTTAGATCAAAACCATTATTCGACAGTAATCAAATCCCGGACGCCATACAATCAAGCTGCACCATTTCACATGAAAGCCTATTCGGAATAGCCGTACCGTGAACCTTCACTTCGGTTATAACCGAGACGTCGGTTGAATTAGGGTGGTTTAACCAAAACCGTCTGTTAGAATTCGATTGATTGACCGGTTTTGAAAAATGCTATATTGCTCTGCCTTAAAGAACGTCTAATATGCGTTTACTTTATTTATAAAAGGAAGAAAAACATAATTGCAAATTTCCAATCATTATCCCACTTTCACTTGCGTCTATCTTAACCAAACACGCTCAACACACATCACCTCATCATGCACCGTTATGTGACCGTAATAGTCAGTAATTTTACCGTCATAAAAACTAAGCATTTCGAACAAATGTATCTGTATATAATTTTTTTTTACAAAAAAGGAACCCGCCTTCAATAAACTGACATTTCGAAGTCGGTTAACATAGGTACTAACACCTCCTCAATGTTACAAATACTTATCTGAAAACCACATCAAAATCGGTTTAGCCAAACGCGGACAAACATACATACATACATACAGGTCAAACTGAAAGAAAACCCTAATTTTTTGAAGTCGGTTGATAAAAATAATAATAACATAATGTTTGGTGAAACCATGGATTTAGCAAGCACTTCGTAGTACTTCTCGAGTGCTATAATGAAACTAGATAATTCTAAATTTGAAAATTTTATTCGACTGATATCTAGTTTACCGTCAGTCAATCATTCTAATTCCAAGTAAAGCAGTGGCAGCGCTGTAAGTCCCTGCGTCCACTGACGACCAAACTGGTTCCATTCTATTTCTAACCGAGCAAATCCTGGATCTAGACTTCTGTCCATCAGGTACCTTCCCACACGTAAAGAGCAACTAACGTATAGAAGTTTATTCTATAGTAACAAACATTTATTCAATTAATTGGTACAGCAAACGTAGGGCTAATAATATACGAATTAAAACTAAATAAAAAAAAAATAGATATGGTATTAAATGAACTGGTTCTACATAATATAAAATCCGAATCCCGATCTACTCACTCACTCATCATCGCCAAGCCAAAACTGCTGAAGATCTAATATAGAAAAATTTTGGACAGTAGCACAGTTCCTTACGTTACGGTACGATTGTACAGGGTGTAAAAGTTTGTATGAAAAACCTTAATTGCTGATCCTTTAATGTCTTAAAAGTTATTTTAAAAAAAAGTACACTTGTAACAAAGGGTCATTTGCGTCGATGACAAAATACGTAAGTCTTGCAATAAATTCATTGGTCAGTCATCATTTCAGCCTTGTCACAGCTGGAATTGGATTATCTGTTTGACGTATGTAGATTTCGAGAAATTGCGTAAAATACGATATCAATGTATATGTCCGTAAAATAGAACATGTGCCGTAAAATAACACATCCGTTTAAAATAGCACTTACGTACGTAAGTTTATAAACCATCGTAGGTTTTTTTTTTTTTTTCGGTCGTAAAAAAAGTATTATGTTACGGTATCATATAATATATGATTCAGGAAAAATATTCCATAAATTACATACAAATTTAGTATTCATACTTATTATTTTCATTCCTCTGTAACAAAAAATATTTAAACAAACGCTAGGTGAAAAAGAGTTCCTCTATTTGCGTTCTTATAACGGGGAAAGGTGGTCTCATCTTGTGTTCCTTTCTTTACTAAAATTTTAATTCCATTTTTACAGGAAGCCTGTCAAAACTACATCCGGGTTCTTGTCTCCCTCGGCACCGGCCGTCTCCTGGTCTGCGGCACCAACAGCTTCAAGCCCTACTGCAGAGAGTATTCCGTGCAGAAGGAGTCTTACCATATGGAGAAAGAGAAATCGGGCCAGGCTGTCTGCCCCTACGACCCTGACCATAACTCCACTGCTGTTTTTGCTGGTAAGATTTTAGATCCTCATAAAGAAGTATAAGGATCACAAATTTTCTTCACACATTGAAAAATCCCATCCTGTCCCAATTTGTATACCTCGCTTATCCTGAAACGTGATCTTCAATATTTTCATCCCTGCTTGTCCCAGTTCCTATTTCTGGCTCGTCCTACTTTTTTTTCATATGAGTTAAATAGACTTCTTAAGTTTGATTAAAAATTTGATAATGACTCAAAAGGTAAGGTCAAGAGGCCCTTGCTTGGCGTCTCTGTGTGATCGAATCAGATTTGTTGAAATACGTAGAAGAACTAAAGTTACCGTTAAACCCAAAGAATTGCAAAATTTAAGTGGCAATGGACGGGGCACATATTTCGAAGAACTGATGGTATAGAGTCCGAAAAATTCTCGTTCTTGAGTACCGACCGCGCACTGCGCCGAAATAGCGTATCCTTGAAACAGGTTCTACGTAGCTAGGGCTCTAAGTGTGATGCGTTATTTATTTTATTTTATTTATATTCCCATTTTAACTCGTTATTTAAACAAGATAATAAAGACGATAAAATAAATAAGGTTGTGAAAGTCAATAGGCGGGAAGAAGTACATATTATATACTTACTGTAAAAGCTAAGGTAGTAAAATATCGTGTAAAACGTACGCTTCCGCCACAGGCCTTATTAAACTTCCCCATACCCGATATGGAGTTGCACAACACCCATAAATCTACTGAACACTTTATATAAAATATGAATTTGAATGGTTGCAAAAGTTTGTTGCTGGTGCAAATTTTATTCGAACATTTTTAAAGGAAAAAAATATTTTTGTCACTCAATACGCAGGAGAAACTTTATGTTTCGTTTGCTATTATTATTTTACTTTCATACTAACTAACGAGGCGAGGCGAAGATACCGATGGGATAATTGTATCAGTCCATAAATTCTACAGCACAGGTTTCTAAACAGTTTTTAATCTATAATTATTCTAAGCTACCGTAGTAAAAGACATGCGATTGGTCCTTAACTCTGCACCATAGAAACTACTCTTCTTCTTGATACTTAAGAGCTTCGCTCTTGTCGGTGGAGCCTCTTCCATTCCTCCCTTTTCCTTGCCATCTGCTTGACTTCTTGATACGACAAGACACCTATACTTTCCTTTATTTAGTTGAAGTAGTTTCTTCTCGGAAACTACTAGACTAGTTTTAATTAATATCCACACGGTATCTTTGCCGCAACTCGCCATAACAAAACTAAATACATAGTGTGTTTTATTTTAGAAAAATTACTTAATATCATTTAGAATCATCACCAAAATAAAATATATGCAGAAAATTCTGAAAGAAAACTATACAAAGTTACTTTGCTAACTCCAACAAGGATTTCAAGAACAATTTTTACACAGTAGTATTCTCACGCCGACAACATGACACAGGCGTGTAATAGTCACTTTATAAAATCCACCGAACATTCCCATTCAAGAGGTTCTATTCAACTCGACAAAGGCTCTCATTCTATGCCACTAGACTGTGAAAGTAGATTCAATCGTTATGAAAAAAGATTTTTCCATTTCTAATTTCGTGACAATAGGAAAAGTCGACTATTTTTTTTTCTTTTTTGTGTGTGTGAAGCATGTGTGCTATCAAAATGGAGTAGAATGCTAATAAATTGCCTTTTACTTACGCTTCGTAGGATATGTATAAAGGACGCATAGATGTGGACGTGGATAGGTGAAATAGTTTGAATAGAACAGGGGTGTGACTAAATAATTGGCAAAGTGCGATTTGGAATTTTTTGTTATCAAAAAATCTTACCAAAATTTAGCTAATACCAGTTTTCTTATTCCTATCATTTAGTTACTATGGGTGCAACCATACTTCTGGAGCTGTTATCCCTTTTTTTGACAGCCACTAAGTATTGCGCAAGTCAATGTTAATACCATAAAATTTGAGAATTGATATAACCATTAAATGAGACAATAATGAGTTTTTGTTGGTTTTAATATAAGAATCGATGGCTAACTCATCACCGAACGTTTTTATTAGTAACAAACCCACAAAATTTTCAGAACCAATTTGCTTACAAGTTTGCATAAGTAATGTTAAATTCAGCTAAGCCTCAGTAGAATATCTTAAATCCGTAAAGTAGAACCCAACTGCTGAATCATTCAATCAAGACTACATGATCGGCCCACCTGATTGCAATGGGAGCTTAGTGTAAGTTGGACTACTCGATACCATTAGGCGGCGAATTAATGCGCCATGGACGTGTGTCGTAAAGACGGGTATTATGGATTCTCTCAACTATCAAATTGCGTTCTTCTTCTTTTATGTATTTAAACGCCAAGTTCTTGGTTGTGTAGCTTTCTCCACTCCAATCATTTCTCCACTGTTTTCTTGTGTTTTAAAGAATGCTACTTTGAATACTCTCAAATCTCTTTCTCTCTTTCTTTTTCGTCTTTTGTATATAATTTCTTTTTTACAAAAAGAGACCCGCCTTCAATAAATTTACACATACATAAACTGAGAACTTCCTCTTTTTTAAATTCGGTTAAAATAGGTACTAAAACCTTCTCCAGATGTAACAAATACTTTTGTGAAAACGGAATCAAAATTGGTTCAGCTAAACTCGAGATAATCGCGGACAAACATACATAGATGCATCATACAAACGTACATACGTACAGGTCAAACTGATAACCTCTTTTTTTGAAGTAGGTTAAAAGCCGAGCACAAGTTTGTGTAATCTGTATAGCTTTCTCCAGTCCAGTAATTTCTCTACTCTTTCCTTCAAGCACCTTTAAGCTTCTATACTATGCATATGCTTTATATTTACTTTGAGTCCTCTCGGTCTTCTTGGCGATATCTTTCCTTCTATGAAATTCTTCTTAAACTCGTTTATCTATTTTTTATCCAATGGCTGTGTCTGTTGCTATCAGAACTGCCACAATGCAGAATTGTCACGCCAACCATGCCCTGACTGAATTTTGCTCATAGTATGAATAATGATAACTCTACAATATTCATGGTACCCCTTCGTCTAAAGGAATGTATACGTTAACGCTGCATCCTGATTGCATTGGGTTATTTCCCGTTAAGCCACGGAGGCAGTTAAGTATATTTAACTATAAAACCTTTATTATCATAATTATCTCAGCCAAAAAGTCCACTGATGGTCAAAGGCCTCCCTCACGGATCGCCATACCGACCCTCCCGCTAGCTTTATCAGGACCTATCGGCCAAACATATTGCAGACATAACAAACAGAAAATTGATCGACATTGATTCTATTCACTATTCAGTAGAAATCATACTTCATAGTAGAATTATAAATGCGAAATTTCGTGACGATATGTTTGATATTTCGAAGTTCGTTCCACTTTGACGGTAAAACTACTGATCGGAATTTGATGAAACTTTACAGTAATACATATAAATTAGACATCAACATACACAGCTTATAATTTATAATGACTTTGTAACAATTTCATTTGTAAAGCGAAAGATTATAATGTATATTAAATTTACCTTTTTAAATAAGGGTTGTATATGTAACTAACCCAGGTGCTACGACGGGCCCGTGTGGTCGTCTAATTAGTGCGCGCTGCCGCCACACCTGCCCGCACCACGTTGTGTGGCTGTGTGCCTACCTGGGTAAAGAGAGGGAGATAATAAAAAAGTTCATTGTGACGTGAATCCGTCCTCTTTGTAAAAGATTTGTTGCTTATTAATCGTAGAAATAAATGCTTAAGAGAACAAAATAAAACTTTCGTTTTTATATTTTAAAATCTGAAATCTATTCTATGTAGAAACATAAGTTTCTCGTTGCCTAAAGTGCCCACTTTTATTTTCGCAAACGAACATTTCTGAGATCATTATCCTAAAAAGCTACAACAGAGCCTCAAAAATTCTAAGCAAGACTATCTAGGGCGTCATTGACGCATATTTTTGATTTAAGCCATGGTTCAGTAGATTATAGATTACTAGAGGCTGCCCCGCAGTTTTTCCCGCGCAGATTTCTCATAAACACAATAATCCCGTTTTTTCCCGTTCCCGTGGGAATTTCGGGAAATCCCTTCTTAGTGCTCACCTACACTCCCCAAGGAACCCACTTGCCAATTTTCATGCTTTCTACACCCAGTAGTTTCGGCTCTCCGTTGTCTGTCAGTTAGTCAGTCAGTCAGTAACTGAAGAGTTTTATATATATTGATTGATTTATCGAAGTGGCGCCAATATCGCACCCGTTCGCCCCTTAAATGATATGAAAAAACTAATAAACATTTAAAGATTTAATTAAATATAATACTTTGCATGTAATCATAGAATGCAATAAGTCTCGGAGCTGGGAATATGCTGAAACCATCATGGAGCCTCGCAAAATCTAACAAATTGCCTACAATTTTCTCGTGTGCAATTTTAACCTAACACATTTTCACGCTCGGTCTCAATTTGAACCCGTTCTTGATGACGTCTTGAAAGTAATTGTAATTCATTTCCAAGAGTAATGAAGCTATAAAAAATTGCTTACGTAATATCTTTATAAAATTATTTTTGGAATATTAATTTCGAGTTACTCGAATATTTCATGTTAATTCTGGCTACTATTTAATAATAACACTCAGAGCCCCTTGCCTGAGAAACCTGTATCTAGGGTGCCCGAAACATATAGAGATAAACGTTACACCCAGACCGGGAAACAAATATCGATATTCATCATAACAATGTTCGCCCCGCCGGGAAACGAACTCAGGTGCACCCGCGTCTCAGTCCACATCACTGCCAACTAAGCTACAGAGCAGCTATTTAAAATTAATATGTATTAATATATTATATATAAATAAAAATGAATCGTGGTTCGTTAGTCTCGCTAAAACTCGAGAACGGCAGGGCTAATTTTGCTGATTTTAGTTTTTAAAAGTTCGTAGTAGTCCAGGGAAGTTTTAAAAGGTAAGAAAATTAGGAAAAATGGAAGGGAAGTTAGTAAAAACAGCAAATAATTTTTTTCATATAAAGTTTAACGGCGCGATACGGAGTTCGCTGGGACAGCAAGTACATCATAAAAAGAGGCTAACCGACGATGGATACATAGAAGAACGGATAGAGGAACGAGCATTTGTATATTAGGTATTAAAGGAAGTGTAAGCATGTTACGGAACACTTTCTAAAACCATTTTTTCATCCGATATTAAGCACTAGCCTACATAATAAGAGCAGTTCAGTGCATTAGGGTGGGCGTTCATCAAACAGCCCCCCAGAGTGCCGCTTCACTTAATTGCTGCAGATCAATAGAAGATAACTAAGCGTGGCCGACGTTATTGACTGTATGCGGTAGAGAAGCTAGGGCTTATGATTATTACACAGCTCTAACAATGTACTGTATGTTATGAAAACTTTCGTTAAATAATTTCTTTTTTACAAAAGAGACCTGCCTTCAAACAATTTACACATACATAAACTGTGAACTTCCTCTTTTCTCAAGTCGCTTAAAATAGGTACTGAAACCTTCTCCTGAATGTAAGCAATACTGAAAACCGCATCAAAATCGGTTCAGCCAAACTCGACATAATCGCGGAAAAACATACAAACAGGTCAAACTGATAACGTTATTTTTTTAAGTCGGTTAAAAACTATTCAAACGTTTATGACAATCGTGGAAGGCAAAAACATATTGGACAGGTTTGCCATAATCTCCACGCTTGGAAGGCGGTTTCATAGTATCGCTCTTCAATGAGGTTTTTCATCCAAGGACGTTGCTTCCCGTCCTTTGCGTGTTCCCTTAGTCGCCTTGCACGGCACCCACGGGAGTGATGGAGTGACCAAACAGCATTTTTGTAGTGAAATCGTGTTCCCTTAGTCGCCTTTTACGATGGAGTGACCAAACAGCATTTTTGTAGTGAAATCCTTAAATTTTTAATCTTTTGTTTTTGCAGATGGAGAATTGTATTCTGGCACGGTAGCCGACTTCAGTGGAATGGAGCCAATCATATACCGGGAACCTTTGCAGACTGAACCTTATGACTCTATGACGCTAAATGGTGAGTAACCTATATTATACTGTACTAGAGGCTGCCCCGCGGTTACACCCGCCCAGATTTCTCATAAGCACCAATAAAGACATAAGTTAGTACCAAATTAAAGCAATTACGAAAGCCAAATATACAACATCAAAGAAGGTTTTCGAAACAAAATACCTTAAAGATGCTAATTGTTTCATGGAAAGTTATGTAAGAATACTCGTAACAAATACTTACTAAAATGCCTACTTAATACGAAATACAATGCCAAATTTTGTACCTTTGAAACAAAAGCGGACCACAATAAAAATACCTTTTATTCGATTAATAAAAAGTTCGATCGTCGATTGCTCTCAAATGCGTCTGTCAAACGTGTATCCGTTACATAATTTAAATTATTTTTTTACTGGCTTTGTTTTGAAATTGGAGGTACCCATAGACTTAAAGTCTGCTAATAATAGGCTGCAACAAACAAAATTTTTGAGTGAAAAACGTAATTGAGATTCGCATTTAAAATACATACAATATATCACTTATTGAAAGTCTAATTGACTACATCTAATCTAATTACTATTGACATTATCTATCTATTCTAATTACTATAAATTTTATTGACAGAAAATTGTTCCATCAATCAGTGACGTCTTTTTCTAAGTTGCGGGCTCAAAAGTGGATTTTAAGTCTCATTTCTACACTTTGTGTCTTCTGCAAACTAACCGTATTGTTCATACATTTATAGTTTTAAGTAGCTTTACTAGAGGTCTACTTTTCTGGTTTATTGTATGCTAAATACATGACATCCAAGCTAAATTGACATGCGTCAAATAACTGTAACAGGTTAAGTCTATGGGAGTGTCTTTGACTTTCCACGCATCAATAATCGCGAACAGGATTATGTGCGGTATCTTATCCTTTACAATGTTAAACAATTAGGGAACAATTTAATAACGGTTGACGTGATTTCTGGCGTGTGATGTCTCCGTACCTTACCCTACGTATTCAAATGGGATTATCAATTGTTCCCAGCGCCTGACTTCGTAAACTCGCTGGTTCACGGGAACTTTGTCTACTTCTTCTTCCGGGAAACTGCCGTTGAGTTTATCAACTGTGGCAAGGTAAGTGGAATGTTCTTTTATTTATTTTCGTAGTTTATTTAAAAAAGCTAATCTGAAACCAAGTTTATAACAAATGTTTAAGTAAGTAAGTAATTATTTTTTTCAAAGTAATTTAGTTTACTTAACGCGCACAATGCGTAAGTAACATATACCTAAATTACCAAATTGCGATAAAAAATGTTCCTATATCTGCGACTTCACGCTACGTGACCAATCGCATTGCAGTGTTTTAATAAGTATTTATAAGGCTGATAACGCAATGCGTTTAAACGCGGCAGTTTTTAAAGGACTGAAAACGCCAAACCGCAAAATAAGTCGGCGGAAAAACGCGCTAATGCTATGCCATAAAGAAAGAAAAAAAACGAAGTACAAAAAAAACTAATCTGAAACTAAGCTTAGTGCTTTTGTATACAAAGCTTTGTGTTAAAAAAAATGCGGTTTCATTAGGTATAGCTATCGACCATTCTACCAACAATAAAACCTCATTATAATTCCACAGTCAGTATTCCCGAGAGTGGCGCGAGTGTGCCGCGACGACCGTGGCGGACCGCACCGGTTCAAGCAGCGGTGGACCTCCTTCCTCAAGTCCCGGCTCAATTGCTCCGTGGCCGGGGACTTCCCCTTCTACTTTAATGAGATTCGTAAGTTATTTTTTCCGATCATCATCACAACTGCAAAACTTCCATTGTTGGTATGTCCAACCTTTGGGACTTTGACAAAAGGACAACCATTGTTGAGTATTATTGGCCGTAATCGCCAAGCTTAGAAGGCGAGTTGGCGATCGCAATAGGTTCTTTAATTATCACAACGAAGCTTGCGGTTGCCAGTCTTTTTGAAGTTTTATAAGTCACCTTTTACGATATTTACGGAGGAGATGTGGTATTCTAAGCCATCTTCACATTCCTCTTAACTTACTATTTATTTATTTTTATACAAGACTAGAGGCTGCCCCGCGGTATTTTCCGCGCAGATTTCTCATAAACACAAAAATCCCGTTTTTTCCCGTTCCCGTGGGAATTTCGGGAAATCCCTTCTTAGTGCTCACCTACACTCCCTAAAGAACCCACGTGCAAAATTTGAGCCCGATACGCCCAGTAGTTTCGGCTCTGCGTTGTCTGTCAGTCAGTCAGTCAGTCAGTCAGTCAGTCAGTCAGTCAGTCAGTCAGTCAGTCAGTCAGTCAGTAACGGAAGAGTTTTATATATATTGATTTCTCATAAAAGTCCATATAAAGAATACTAACCGACGAAGTGAGGTTGCGCTGGGTGGGTGGGTCGCTCTCATGGGATTCCTGACATCCTTAAAAAATCATTCTATTATAATTTTCCTAAAAAAAATATTTTCAACAGAATCTACAACCGAGCTGGTGGAAGGAGTCTACGGCGGCCTGGGTGCTTCCCTAATATACGGCACCTTCACAACTCCTCCGAACAGCATCTCTGGCAGTGCCGTCTGCGCATTCAGCATGCAAGACATAGCTGATACGTTTGAAGGAACATTTAAGGAGCAAAATGCTTTAAACTCTAACTGGCTTCCTGTTAACAGTGCTAAGGTTCGTGTTTAGAACAATAAATAGCGAGTAGATATCCTTTTTCTATAGTTTGATCAGCATAACTGCAATAAAAGTTGTGAGATGTTATCTTCATAAGAAGACGGTTTTGAAAACATCAACTTCATCATAACAGCCGAAACGGTCCATTGCACCTTAACCATGTCATCTGCGACCACCTTCTTTAGAGTCTGCCTACTCTGTATCATCCGGTGCGTGATCGTCAATTGAGAAGTTTTCGGCCTCAGTTACCATCTGTTTTTCGAGCTATGTGCCCTACCCATAATTTTTTTGGGCTAATGTTACCGAGCTTTCATCATCATTTCTGATTTGAAAACTCACGAAAACTCCTAGCATAATAGCTCTTTGAGTAGCTTTCAAATGTATATATGTTCAATCAATTACAGTGATACTTATTTGTTTCTCAGGTGCCAGAACCCAGACCAGGGACTTGTCACAACGACTCTCGCACCCTTCCGGACCAGACCCTCAATTTCATTAAAACCCACGCCTTGATGGATGAGTCTGTACCGGCGTTCTTCGGAGAACCCATTGTTATTAGGACTAGTTTCCAGTAAGTTTTTTTTTTAATGAATTATTTAGATCCTTTATGACTTAAACAGTAAATTCAGATACTTATAAAAAAAAATCAGAAACCAATGTTTATTTTAAAGAAAGTTTAAACGATATAATAATGTCATTATGTTTGTTACAGCTATCGCTTCACTCAGATCGCAGTCGATCCTCAAGTTAAGACGCCCGGTGGAAAAGCATACGATGTACTGTTTATCGGAACTGGTGAGCACTTTTAGCTTTTAAAATAATGAAATTAATAAAAAGTGTTTTTTTAAATAAAGTCACCTTTCGTAGACTGTATCATATTCAGATTCATAAATTTTATGATATTTGTACAACAGTGTCTTGCTTGATGCATTATAACGATGTAGAATGTACATTGTAGATACAAACAAATAAATTTACAATTAACAAAAAAAAAATCTTCAGCAAGCATGTTCGTTTACTGATGAAAACCTATATTTCAGACAACGGCAAAATAATAAAGGCCATAAACGCAGCGTCGCACGACTCAAACAAGCGCGCATCGCCAGTCGTAATCGAGGAGCTACAAGCGTTTGCCCCGGGCGCGGCCGTGCGAGCGTTGCGCGTGGCGCGCGCGGGAAGGGACGCCGCGCGACTTATAGCTGTTTCTGACACCGCCGTACTCAGTCTTAGGCTGCATAGATGCTCCAGTGAGAAGATCACTTCTTGCTCGTGAGTATTAATTCTATTTATTAGGGACAAATGCCGTGTAGTGGCGACTCGTGCAAGGGAAGGGACGCCGCGCGACTCATAGGTCGTAGCCCGGTCATATGGCAATGGCGGATAGTCAAAGTAAGATGAGAATTACGCCCGCGCCTCCAGACAACATCCGCAAATAGATGACGCGCCATTGCTAAGGATTGGCGTATGGCGACTATCATCATCATCATCATAATGCTTCTTGCTTTTTCTATCTTCTTTTCCAAGAAAACTTGAAATCTCCTTAAAATATTTATTTATATTTGTACCGAGTGGCGTAGGGCCCATACGCGCATACTTTTTTGTGTCTTCTCTTCTAAGAAAACTTAAGATCTTATCCATCTTATTCTCTATAGGTTGCCTGAAAGAAATCGCTTTAAGTGATAAGGCCGCCCATTGCAATCAATTTAGTAATTATATAACACATCACACTCAGAGCCCCTAACTAGGAAGCGCCCTAAATACGAAGAACCTGTATCTAGGGCGCCCGAAACACACAGAGACGAACATCACACCCAGACCGGAAACAAACATCGATATTCATCATATCAATATTCGCCCCGCCCAGGAATCGAACCCGGGTGCTCACGCTTACTCAGTCCACATCACTGGTAACTGAGCCACGGAGCAGTCAAATTATAAATTGTAATCAATCACCTATATTAATTCTATTGATTGCAATAAATAGTCTTTCTATTCTATTCTAACATGTATCTGTGTCTCTCCAGCGAGTGTGTGGCCCTGCAAGACCCGTACTGCGCGTGGGACAAGCAGGCCGGCCGCTGCCGCTCCTACTCGCACGGCGTCAGTCGGTGGCTCGACGAGAACTCCTTCTACCAGAGCGTCAGTACTGGCAGCCATTCCGCTTGCCCTCACAGTAAGTTACCTAGTGAACACTCTTTCTCTCACTCAAATTCATTCTTTAATTTGCATCATCACATCGGGGTCACCACTTTAGGTAATGCAAACACTGGCCATTTGTTCTTGCATATTGTATTTATTGCATAGTGTTGAGATCAATGCGTACATTGTAGGGCGCCTTCTATCGGTTTGTTGCAGTCAATATATATAAAACTCTTACGTTACTGACTGACTGACTAACAGACAACGCAGAGCTAAAACTACTGGGCATAACGGGCTGAAATTTCGCACATGAGTTCCTTGGGGAGTGTAAGGGAGCACTAAGGTATAATTTCCCGAAATTCCCATGGGAACGGAAAAACGGGATTTATGTGTTAATGAGAAATCTGCGCGGGTGAAACTGCGAAGCAGCCTAGTACAATATAAAGTATTGAATCACAGACTCTTCAATCTCATATAATAACGAACTAGATATCGCCTGTGCCAGTGAGCCACAGCTTTCGCACATGCGTGTAGTGCGGAACCTCTTCGCTTGCTTATTTTGTTTATTACCTGACGAGCATATGACGAGGCACTGGAGAATAAAGTCTTACCGCTAATTATTAAGATTTACCTGGTAGACCTTTGAAGAACTCGAGGAAGTACATGGGGTCAGCCGAAGCAATATGCGTCCTCAATATGCGTGATACAGTGATGATGAAATGACAAAGATATTGTGGAAATTTCTTATCAATTTATATTGTTTCAGGTAAAGATGCGAGTGCGGTCGGAGGTCTAAGTTCGGGCCTGTACGACGATGCTAGAAGCGAGTCGAAAGGAGAAGTCATCAACATTGTGCAAGACAAGGATGGGAAGGGGAATAACAATGAAGGTACGTTACAGCATTCAGATGTTTTTTTTTTTCTTGTTTTCAATATAATGCTCGTATGCTGTAGGTATGAATATAGTTCGCTAGTCAGCATATCTAAAATGACTTACGAATATTTAATAATCTGCTCAATCTCAATATTTGATCATGAATGAATTCCACACTGAGGAGACTGCCAGCCTACCTACCAATTATCATCTGATACCAATTTTTTTTTTTAGAATCGAATTGTATCTTTTATAAGGATATATACAGCTTCTATAATATAACTAGATTCATGCTCATTACCACGTGTTGAATTTTTCGTAACGCTTGTAGTGGGGTACGGCCACCCACCTGCCTCCCACCAATGTACTTAGGTTAAGTAAGATATAATTAAACATATATTCAATCAGTAAACACGTGTCTCACTAACATAAGAGCTACATCCTTACATGGCGACCCTGCCAGCCGGCCTGCCACCAACTAGGCAGCGCCGGTCGGCCTGAAAGTTTTGAGTGGAAAGATGTGAAAAGTGATTTAAAAAAAAATCGTTTGGACAGTGAAATGGACACCAATAGTTAATGAAAATAATATAATAAGTGAAATGGATATTAAGAAAACTTAATGTAAGAAAAATGTGCCCTTTGCATTCGCTTCGTCTACAATTTCTACAACTCGGAAATTCGGAACAACAACACAGTGAAGTTTTTTTTTCTGGTTTCACTAAACTCCTACGGAATCCGGACCTACAGTTTTTTTTTTTGTGTTTGGTTTTTTATTAAAAAAAAAAAAAAGTTTAAATTTAATATAGTATTCAGTGTTTTTTTAAGGTGCGTTATTTGAGAATATTATTATTGAATTTAGGATAAAAATTTTAAATACGTTTTTAATTAAGTATAATACCTACTTATATATTTTATTTAAGGGTTTTTTTTTCTTCTCTAGAAACAATTCTAATATTTGTTTTACTTTATTTCGATTGTCGATGAGGTTTTTTTTTGAAAACATAAATATGTTACTATTAGTATTTTTTTATATATATATTTCAAAAACGTGAGTAAGTATGTGTTATATTTTATGATTTTGTACAACTATGTATTTTTTAATTGGTTTTGTTTTAAAAAATATTATTGCTTTGTCATTTCAAGTAACTATAGTCTACATAATGTTCTGTAATTTAAAATAATTATTATTGTCATTGCCTTTTTAAATCAGGTATGTATCATGTAACAAGTATCAGGTACCGAGCGCACATTCCTTAGAGTCAGCATTTTTTAGTTCCATATCTGGCGATGTCTTCAATAACATTGCACAGTTTAAGACACTTTGTAATCAGAAGTATTTTTTTGTTGTTTTGTTTCGGAAATATTTTTTGTAACATTTAATTGTATTCAGATACTATAGATATAACTATAAAACGTGTATGTATTCTATTTTAAAAGTTAAATTTATTTTATTGTAATTGATTGTTAATTATTATTTTTTTGTATTTAATCGGACATGACTTAACACAGGACATGACACAGTATGAAAGAGTTTTATGATTGGAGATTAAAAAGAGTCCGAGTGACTAAAAGGTAAACGAATGATGAAGTTGCATGATTGTTTGTTTTGAAAAGTATAAAGTTTGAGAATCTTTAGTTGTGAAGTTTTGGAATAGACGTTGGACTGATCACCCAACTGAAGTTGCAAATTCTTTACAATTAAAATTCATTGGAATGTAGGGAAAAGATTATTGAAAGTGAAATGAATGAGCATGCATGATGACTTAGTTCAGCGAGTCTGATAAGTCAGTGCAAAGGAAAAATTTAATATATAGAAAGGTACACACAGGCAGTTGGAATCCTACTCTGATCATGATGATGAACGAGATTCACTTCGTGAAGAGGCTGGACATTGTGTGAGATGTTAAAAGAAGATGCCTGTTAAGAGAAATAAAAGTGAAATATAGATAAATAATGAATAATAAAAAGAAGAAAAATGAAGTATTATGAAGAAGAAATAATAATAATGTGTACCTTGAAAGAAATTAAATATATAAAAAAGAATGATAGTTGAAAGGATTATGAGCTGTTTGCTAAAATAAAAAAAAAATCAGTAAATGAGAATAAAAAATAAATAAATATGAATGTGACTAAGATAAAAAGTTATTAAAAATATGAAGATTTTAAGAGATGAGATGAAAATATTAAATGATAATGAGAATAAAATAAATGTGAATTAAAATAAATATAATGAAGAATAAAAATGATAAATGAAAGACGAAAAAAGAGATGAATTATGAGCAAAAAGTCAAAAAAAAGAAATGACGAAATATGTGAACTATTAAGTAAAGGGATGTGACTATAAAAAAAAATCACAACTCAGTGTGACAAAATAAAAAGTATATATTATGTGTTTTATTGTTAATTAATATTTTATGTTTTGATTTTTGTTTTAATTTTTAACAAATGTTTAAGTATGTATTTTATAAGAAAAAAAAATATTGTATTTTTATAATTAAATATTTTTTAATAAAAGGGGGGAGGTGTAGTGGGGTACGGCCACCCACCTGCCTCCCACCAATGTACTTAGGTTAAGTAAGATATAATTAAACATATATTCAACCTGATCGGACGTGTATCAATTACACAAGAGCTACATCCTTACATGGCGACCCTGCCAGGACCCTGTAAGGATGTAGCTCTTATGTTAGTGAGACACGTGTTTACTGATTGAATATTAGTTTAATTATATCTTACTTAACCTAAGTACATTGGTGGGAGGCAGGTGGGTGGCCGTACCCCACTACACGCTTTTTTACAAGATTATTTTTCTTATGTATGTTAAGAGATCCTCAAAGAGAAACCAAAGCTATTCAAATAAATATAGATGATCATTTATCTAACTATAATGAGTGATACTACAATAGTTCTCTCTGCACCCCCAGGTCCAGAAGTCCTAGCGGCGGACCCGCCAGCAGCCGCCTACTCCGTGGAGACGCTCGCGCTGGCGGTGGCGGCGGGCGCGCTGGCGGCGCTGGGCGCGGGCTTCGCGGCGGGCTACGTGTGCGGCCGCCGCTGCAAGAAGGACGAGGACGACAACATGCCCTACCCCGACACCGAGTACGAGTACTTTGAACAGCGGCAGAATATTAACAGGTGCGCGCTCTTCGCAACTTATGAGAGCCTGGTACTTTTCTGGTCTAATATGCCATTTCCAGACAAAGAGAAGAGTATTTTTAACAGCGGCAGAATATTAACGTGTTTAAGCACTTAACCACTTATGACTGCCTGGTACGTTCTGGTCTGATATAGTTCTGTCAGATTACTTTGAACAGCCTCAGAATATAAAAGGTATATTTTTGCTCTTTGATATCGGTGTTTGGTTGGATAGGGATATGTAAATGTTACGAATAATAATGATACCTAGACCTAGGCTCACCGTATCGTCAGTTATGAGTGCCTGGTACTTGTAAGTCTAGTCTTTCTCTCTCTCTTTTATTGCGTTGACGGTGACACACAGACAATCTACGGAACCCAAAAAATTTACGCATTTTTGTACACTGCACAGTTCTAACATCTCTTTCCTTACCACAGAATTCAAGCAGAACCAAAACTTCTCCAGCAAGTAGAAGAGGTGACGTACGCGGAGCCAGTTCTAGCGCCACAGCCGAAGCCGGCATCGCCACGCGCCACGCTCCGCAAACACCCGCCTTACCACCCCCACCACGAGACACTGTTCCAGTTCCAGCCAGACTCCTACAGGCGGGACAACTTCGGGACCCTGCGCTCCCACCAGGTCAATGTCAGTTCAATGTTGTGAAACTCTTTCTTACTTACTTAAAGTAGCTGGAAAACTGCTTGAGCAACAACCTTAAGGCGGGAACTCTCGGTATGGCGCGAAATTCAAATTTTTTCGCGTTTTTTATTGGTTTTTAAATATGCAAATTCATTAAAACTTTATTAAAAATGAATACTTTCGCCAGAATAATTAAAAAAAGTGAAAAAATTTGAATTTCGCGAGTTTCATACCGAGAGTTACCACCTCGAAGAAATTTTAGCAACAGATCGAAAGCTCATTCTATCCAGATCCATCAAAAAGCATTCCTAGAGCATTTTAGTACTGACAGAACAGCGAAAGAATGCTCTACGTCTACGTACAAAGCTGGCAACAAGCGCTTGTTTGCGCTGGTTCGAAAAATGTATAGAAAATACCTGCGCTGAAATAAGAGTTTGTTCCAGCGCGAAGGTCAGCGCAGATATTTTCTATACATTTTTCGAAATAGCGCCAACAAGCGCTTGTTACCAGATTTATACGTGAATAAGCCCTTAGATAGAGTGGGGATAGAATGAGCACCGAACCTGATGTAATTGCACCGTAAGGCAAAAAATAATAATTTATTTGATGGTGGGACGGCGAGTTTCTCCACCAACCCACGCGATGCTCAAGTTGTTTGCCGGGAGCTGATCCACTGCGAAATCCAATCCAAAGGGAGAAACCGCTGCGACAAAATCTCCTCCCGTCACTTGTCTTTGACGGCAAAACCGGAGCGAAACTGCATTGAAACCTGCTTGATGTTGTCTCTTTCTTGGATTTCGAAGTGTGATACCACCATTAATGCTTTTTAACCTCTAAATACTTGAAACTTTATCACCCCATCTCCCCTATGGTTGTCGTAAAAAGTCATGAGAACACACGAGGGATGGGCAGCAGCGTCTTAAGTTTAATTATTTTACTTCCCAAGCTTCAATATGCATGCTTTAATAATCGATGTTAGTAACCCAAGTTATTATACTATAAAAACTTTTTATCAAAAAATTAAACCGCCGAAAAAACTGAAAAGCATTAAATAATTGAGAAACATTTTCTATTAGGACTTAATTTACTCACTTCTTAAAGTAATTTTGGTTAACCAAGAAATTTTAAGTCGGTGCCACACCACACAAGCAAATTCCTTAACTACCTATAGCGCGATGCGCGGTGGCACACGTTTTTCGGTTATTTCTTTGAATTTCAGATAATTTAGTGATCGTTATTCGTTGATTCTGTGGCACCGACTCAAAATTTCTTGGTTAACCAAAATTACTTTAAGAAGTGAGTAAATTAAGTCCTAATAGAAAATGTTTCTCAATTATTTAATGCTTTTCAGTTTTTTCGGCGGTTTAATTTTTTGATAAAAAGTTTTAATTTTTTGCTTTTCAGTTTTTTTGGGCTAATTTTTTTGACCCCAGCTAATCACCCTGCACAGGGTGGTCGCACCCCACAAGGTGGCCACACAACCTGGTGAAGGTTTAGGGACTAACAGGATGAGGTTCGATCACGACCGGCCGGTGAGGCGATTTTTGAGGGAGGCCTATGTCCAGCAGTGGACGTCTATCGGCTGAGATTATGATTATTAACATTCATATAAAAAAGAATCATAATTATACCTAGCAGTTTTCATGTAAATCACAAAACGGCAATACAATCTGTGAGTGAACAATAAAGTCACCCCTATTTTTCCACCCTTAGGGTTGGAATTTTATTTCCAAATTTGTATGGGACCAACTTCAAGGTATACCCTGTCGATTAAAAAAAGAATTATCAAAATCGGTCCACACAGTAAAAAGTTATGCGTGATCATACATAAAAAAAAAAAAAAAAAAAAATATACGCGACGAATTGAGAACCTCCTCCTTTTTGTTTTTTCGTCGGTTAAAAACTAAAATCTATGTTAATTGCACAAATGATTCAGTTATGCCAATTTTGTACTTATATTATTACCATATTGATGTTGTTGTAGATAATTTACTTTATAAATTTGATTATAATTAACATTTATTAAATTTTACATATTATGTAAATGCTGGCTAACTCTTCGGGGAGAACGGGGTCGTAAAGTTTAGTTTCTATTGAGAATTTCACTATTTCCCGTTCCCATAAATGAAAATACCGTATGTACACTTGTACAAGGTGTTTCTGACAAGGCGGTAGTAAATAAAAGAACGGATTCAGCTCTCCATGCCTACAAATTTCCCAAAGCAACATGGGTAGAAATCTCAAAACAAAAATCAGCTGTGCCGTACATTGACCCTGCATTGTCTCCGTCAGCTGATCCAACTAATGTATGGAACAGCTGTTTTTTTTTAGATTTCGACCAATGTTGCTTTTTGAAAGTTTTTAGTTATGGTGAGCAGAATCCTTTCTTTGATTTATTACCGCCTTGTCAGAAACACCCAGTATAAAGGCGAACACAAACCATCGGATGTATCCGTAAGCCGCGTCTGATGGACGCGTCCGATAATTTGCACGCGCCTTTGGTACCCGACTTCTAACTTCTAACATTCTAATGTGTCTACCTTTATACCAAACTAACAAAACCATAACCTAACAAAACCAATATAGGCGCCATCTAACCCTGGCGTGTTCGGACCGCAGGGCGACGGCTACCGGCGCGGGAACGACAACGGCTTCTCAACCACCCGCTCAGTAAAGAAGGTGTACCTCTGAGAAACAAGCGGGGCGGAGCGCGACCACCACTCGCGTAGTGCGCACCACCACCACACGCTAGGTAAGATGTTAAAAAAAATGCTTGGAACGAAACGTTTTATGTTTTTTAGCAACGAAACGCTACGAGCTACGTTTGCTACGTTTTTTAGGCTACGGCGTAGCATATTCGAATAGTCTCACTTAGCGAATAGTATTCGTAGCTCGTAGGGGCTATGGCGTAGCTTATACGTAGCGACTACGCAGTTTTAACTCTGGTGGAGGCCCTTCAGCTTTCTGTAGATTCGTCAGTGGCTTTGGCCTTGGCTGAAAATTTTAGATGTGTTATTTAATTCACTTACTCAATTTCGTTCGTCAGCCCTGCTTTGTAAGAACGAAATAAAGAAAACGTTAATTGCTTAAAAATGACACAATTTAACAAATAACTTAATATTCTATACATATTATTACGTTAACCAGTATATTTCTACTGTCCGGCAGTGTCGCAGCGCAGCAGCGGTTCGGGCAGCGGCAGCGGTTCGGGGGGCGGCTCATCGTCGTCGCCCTCCCCGCCGTCGTCCTCCCCCTCTCCCTCGGCGGACCGGCCCCCCACCCCGCCGCCGCCTGCGCCGCAGCCCTGCGCATACATCTACCGAAACTAGCGCCACCGCCCCGCAGCTATCGTTACCACTCTGAGTGAAACGGAACGCAACGCGCTTCTGTGATACTCTTGTGACTGACTTCGAATTTCGAAACGTTCTGAGTGGAACGGAACGTAACGCGCTTCTGTAAAACACTTGTAACGGACTTTGAATTTCGAATACGTTCGATGTTATTGTTGAATCTTGAATCGTGCACAAAATATATAGTGTTTTGTTATTTGACTCGTGAAAGAGTTGATCACGTGTGACTATAATTGACGAAAAAAAATCGATTTCTTCCAAGAAATGACTAATAATATACGTACTGGTGATTACCTACATTCTAAACTGAACAGCGCGGAAGCGTGAATATTATTTTTTGTAATGAAACAGATCGTTACTATCAGATACTGTGTGAGAAAATAAATATTGTAACAAAACGTAGATCGTTTAGATCCTAGTTTACGAATAATTAATGGAAACTTAAGAGCCTTTCTCTCTAGATATATGGCACGAGGTTTAAGACTAACCGCAAATTCCTACACTGCACTGCGTATAGAAAGTATGTATTCATTAATATTGGTGCTTGTGGTTAACGTTAACGAACGATGCGACTGCCCGCATAGTGCGAATGGCTTCTAAGTTTTTGTTAAGTGACATGTTGATGACTAGTTAATGTGACATCATGAAGTCTTGGTGCAGTCTCGGCTCGCCGCACGTTGAGGAGCGATGCTGCAGCGGCTTCACTGATCGCTTTTCGTATATAAAAGTAGCAAATAGGGAATTTTTCAGATTCCGAAGTTTAGCGATACTATTAGAGTAAACGATAATTATTATAGTTGAAACACAAAATATGATAAAAAATTATATTTACCGTGTATAAAATAATGTAAAGTTCTGATACTTAATTACTCATTCATTAAAGTGCTTCTTATGGGTGTATCTAGATTATTAGATCGTTTGGATAATTATTGATATTCGATAATGTTATAGGGTTAGCGACGTATTATAAGTTTAGATTTAAGCTCGCCAGTTAGATTGTTGGTACGCCATTTTTGTAAAAGTTACGAAGTGTAACTGTGATCATGTAGAACTAACCACGACTACAATGTAAGTAAATGAAAATAGTTTTTCTGTCAAAATTGTGGGCCAATGTGTTCTAAATGTTTTTTTTTTGTATTACTTTTAATTTACGGCGAATTTCGAAATAAATCAGACTACGAAGTAACCGTAGTATTTTTGTTGTTATTTGTGGAATCTAGTCTTTTTGATACAATTTGGTCCTGTCGATCAGGTCCGTCTGACTTCGCTCATTGTTGACGAAATATGGTGTGTAAAAATGTCAATTCTATTTGTAAACTATTAACTTAGTGCCTAAGTGAGCGTTATTGGTATTTCGTTTGTTTTTTTTATACAATTTAAGCTGGAACATAGTGCGCCACTAGAGTAGTGTTTACAATATGGAAACCGAAAAATATCTGTAAATTTTCTTACTAATCTATTTACTGATACCAAGTTATAAAAAAAAAACTTGTGCTTATAATAAATGGCATTTAAATACTCAAAATAAAGTTTGTTTCTTTAAAGCATGGTGTCAGTAAACTTATATTATTCTATAAATTAGACAATCTATTATTCTACTCAGACTCTTATCAATAATACTCAATTATCATTATAATACCAAAGATATCATGAGTTATAAATAAGTTCATTTTATAATAATTTAGTATCATGGTTTAGGTGCGGGAATTTCTTAGGTAACCAAAGTTAACGCACATTCTCTTACTATAGTTATAGTAATTATTTTTGAATTAACATGTAGACGCTTAAACACTGCCAATTTATTTTTTAACAATACATTTGCGCAATGTACAAAACTGGTTAAATACTGTTGAGCAGTATAAAATAAACACATTTAAGTATTTATTACTTATTTGGATCACTTTAACCATTTTGGGCGAGTTAACTTTTTATAAAAGATTGACTGAAATGCAATTTATAGAATCAAGATACAAGGCAGACTTATTGAATCAATAGTTAACATTGAAACGACGGCCCATTTATAAATTAATGAAAAACTGGCGGATTTGTACATTGATCAAGTGAAAGTGTAACCATTTTGTCAGTTACATACGTAAGAGAGGCTAGTATCGTGTAAATAGCAGATAAATTAAGACATTTTGTAATTAGTTTTCAAGTATTATTAAGTTAGAGTAATTTTCGAAAGGTGAGTTGTTAACGAGTTGATTTTTTTATTATTAAAAATTATTAAGTAAAAATGTAATATTGATGAAATGTACAATAACCATTAATACGTTTTAAAAAAATATTGAACCACCTTTTATACTCTTAAAGTTATTGATAATCATGCCTAGAATGTCTTTTGTAATTATAGGTATAAATTATTAATTGATTTATTATAATATATTGAGAATTATATAGAATGTACTGTAGATTATTATAGACCGCTTAATTTTTCGTTTTGGAACTCGAAGCCTTAGTGTTAGTAATTGAAGACTTTTATTGATACTGTAATCGCAGATTAAAGTTATTTAAAGATCGGCGACTCTTTAATAATGTTAAGGTATAGCTCATCTACGTCACGTTACTCTCTCGAACTATTGCGACATTTGCGTCACAAACATGTATTAAAATTCTGATAGTTTTGAAGGTACTGGCACTTGCTGTTTGAAACTAGCAATATTTATATTTACTTTAATAATAGATCAGAACACAATATTTCAAGATTAAACTAAATTTACCGTGGTTTGTCAGGGAAGTTCGCACTATGTTTGATAGCTGTATGATGTGTTTACTAAATGGCGGGAAAATTAAAGAGGTGCTACTATTCTGAAATAATCACAAGCCTCTTGTAACCAATTTACATGTTAAACACTTGTTTTACTACTTATCGATCGGTGATATTCTGAAACTTAATTTGTATTATTATCGGACCTCGTACCTGCAAAATGTTGGAATGTAAGGCCCGGAGCACATCTGCCGATGTGCTGCGAAGTTCCCTAGAGAAGAACAATTAAAAATAGTACCTAAGTTCTATGGCACAACGTTCAAAACAAGTTTTCAATCGTAACTTAGTCTAACCTACTATAACGCTTCTTAACTCTGATAGTTGAGAGTTTAGAAGGGTTATAGTAGGTTAGACTAAGTTTCGATTGAAAACCTGATTTGTGATAGAATTTAGACACGGGTTATTCTTTCGGTATTTTCGCAGCGCCTCGCCATTTGTGCACTTAGCCTAAATCAAATCAGTAACTATCGGAAGTGCCTAATTCTCTGTAGTTGTAAACACTGTCACCGTCTGCCGTGGACCGAGAGGGCCTTTAGAATTATTTCTTTAGCGTGCCTTTAGTCTGCATAGAGTTTGCTGTTTATTGCGGAACATTTATGTAAATTAAAGATTTTATTTGCAGTTATGAATGTATTTTTAATTTTACATTATTTAATTAAGTCCACACCGCGTTAACTCTGTTCGAACTTTGAATGGAAATCCATCTTCAAACTATGTATTATTTTTCTCAAAACGTTCCTTTTCATGCAGGTATTTTATAATATGTTTTAATGACTGTGTTCCATAAATAAATAGCAAATTCTTTATTTAGAGTAGAAACCGCCCATTTTTAAAAAAATCTATTGGTAAGCATTTTGAAAAAAGAATAACTTTTTGATTTTATGTAAGTAATTGAATATACTTTCTGATTTCAAAGGTTACCAATAGCTTTTTCGATAGTGTCATACTATATAGTTTGGGACTTTTAAATTACTTCTTATTCTCATGTATCTTCGCATTGACATCGTTAACCTATACCTACACATCAACTTTTATAATGAAATAGGTATAACTCTTAAATTATTAAGACCGCATTTGCTTTTTAGACACTCCATAGAATTAAGTAGGAGTTTTTTTATAAAAATACATATAATTAGTATTATTTTGATGCAGTGATAATTATTACACCCATAATAAGGTTATTTATATTAATAATTAATTAACCGACTCTGCCTGTAATTATATATTGTTTTTTATTTTTCACAATAAGTAATCTACGACCCAAACTACATTTATTATTTATTTTTATTGCGTTCTATAAAAAAAAACTTTCTTTCATCATTACTTACAAAAAAATGAGCATAAACAATAATTAGCAAAATACAAAATATTGCGTAAAAATAAGTGAGCACATACGGAACATGTTTTGTATTTTACTCATAATGTTATAAGAACAATGTTATGATCATGATTTGTCATTTAATATTAATTAATATGCTAAATATTTTAGCAAAGGATAAAATGTATTCCTTTTCTTTAGTAAATAAAATTATTGAAACTTACAATGTTTTTATTTGGACTTAGTAGACTTGCAAAGAATAATTAAAATACTCCTTTAATTTTTCGTCGAGGGTTAAAAAAAAAATTGAATGTGCCTCTGCGAAGAAACTTCTTGAAAAGATTTCTGTATCATTTGGGAGGGCCGGCCTGAGCCAGGAAAATAAAATTAAAAGCCATGTTCGTGTCCATGTCCAGCAAGCAACGCTCATTCTTCGGTTCGTACAGTCATCTGATAGCGAGTTGTAATTTTTGCTCTTTTTTATCAACTTAAAACTAGCAGGCCTTAAGCCTTCTTTACGAAGACGTTGTGCGAGGCGTCGTACGGGCTACGACGCGGGCGACGCTGCGGGCACAGCGGCGGGAACCGACGCGTTTCCTTCAGTGAGGTGGGGAAACGCGTTTCCTTTTACTATATCTAGATAGGCCTATGTTGACGTTATGACGTGGACACCGCCTGGCGTCGGCGCCCGCCAACGCGTCTCCATAAACGGTCTTATACATTGATATACGTTTGATTTAATCGCAGCGCCCCGCACGACGCCCCGCGCAACGCCCCGCGTGATCCTAAATGCGGCCTTAAGGCTTATCTACGGTGCAAATCTACGGCACCCGTACCCGTACTTTATCGTATGCAAAGAAGTTAGCTGTGGTATAAATCGCAAAATAGCGATAAAAATGTTCCTGGACATGTAGCCTAAGAATGCGAAACTTTCATAAGTTCCACATGCTTGACTTCGAAACCCTAAAAAAGAATAGGCACCTGACTAACGTAGCGTAGGAGGCAGGAATAGTTATAACCGTCTCTATAAAGGTCCAACCAAGTTAAAGAAGGCTCAGCGAAATTAGAATCGAATCGCTCCAAGTTCAAGAATGCGTCCCAGGGAAATTAGAATCGAATCGATTTATGAATTCGATTATAGGATTTGTTGATGCAGGCAACACAAGGTTAACCATTTCAATCAATCATTCATTACTAACGTCAGTATATTCTTTAGTATTGTTATCAATTCAATCAATCACAATAATCTTGCAAAAACCAAACAAAACAATGTGTTTCATTGGAGCGATTTATTAAATATTTACCAAATTTGTAATTAAAATATAAGTATAAATGGCCTCTCAATCGCTAAAAATGGAGAACAGTCCTTTAAATTTACTGTCGTTGAACCTAAAGCAGATTATAATTGAAGAAATAGCACTAGATGGCTTAGATGGTGTATCCCTTGAAATGTTAATAAAATACATTGAAAAACGCATTTCTCGGTCGCTAACTAAAAAATTTAAGGCTCGTGTATGGAATATAATCCTTAACAGTAATGATATACACTTATACAAGCTTCCGAAAGCAAGAGACAGCTTTGAATTACTTGATCGATTCACCATAGTGGATGATGTTACTGGAAACTTCAAAAGTCCTGTAAGTAACACTTATTCCTAGAAATATAACTGACCAGTTCGGTGGTTCAGCTGTCATGGTTGTGATATTGTCGGGCGTTTTGAAGGCCCTGGTTAGTTTCGAGCGAGGGCTAACATTCTTGTAATGATTGTATTTTTTTGCACCGGGTTTGGGCACCCTTGATACAATTTCTACCTAGTTAGAATTTCTGAGTGTGATGCGTTATAATTAGTGTCTTTGCCATTTTTCCTTACCATTTAAACCTTCTCTGTACTACAAGTAACATTTCAAAACCAAAATCAGCTAAATCAGTCTAGGTTTTTTTGAGTTTAAGTGAGGCAAAATAGCAGCAATTGATTTTTATATTTATAGTTTCATAGATTTTAAAGATTATTTAATAACTTTTTCTACTAAGTCAGCATGCATTTAATTTATTTAATTATCATATTTTTTTTATTAAACCTAGCTTAATGTAAGTTACTGAATATTATTACATTCAGTACATTCATCAGTTCTTTTCTTTATATCTTTTACAGGATGTCTTCCTAGACGGTCCTTACGAATTCTGTCCTTCGAAATCAGACAAAGGTTCATGCAAGGACTATAATACTAGAATGTTGATTCCAAAGAACAATCCTGAAGTAGCGACCTATGAAATGGTTACCAAATCATATGGAAACAGCTTAGTTTTAGTTGCATCTTTAAATGCAAGGTGTAACGCCTTGGCACCACATAAGGTGACATCTCAGATTGCTAGTCTGACTGATACGCAGTACTGTATGCTGGAGCTCATTGGAAGGGCAAGGGAGAATGTAAGTTTTTTAATTAACTAGTCAAAGGCGAACTTTGTACTGCCTAACCTATTACTATCTTGTGAATGTTTTATACTTATAAACCTTCGTTTTGAATCACCCTATCTATCAAAAAATCTGCATCAAAATCCGTTGCATGAATAGTTTCAAAGATATAAGCATACATAGGGAAAGATGCGGGAAGCGACTTTGATTTATACTATGTTTAATGATGTAAAGGCTGAAAATATTTGTGAGGTAACCTAACCTAACCTAACCTATTACTTTGTTGTGTATGTATTATATATTATTAACCTTCCTCTTGAATCACTTTATCTAACAAAAAAACATCAAAATCTGTTGCACAGTTTTTAAGATTTAAGCATTACACCGACAGACAGCAGGACGCGACTTTGTTCTATTCTATTTAATTGATAGTATATGTGTTTTAATACTTTCAGTATAAAATCTATAAATAAAAATGTTTGATTTTCAGGGTCAAGTAACAGTGGGTGCTTGCTCGAACATGACAAAAATAATGAAGGATCCAAAAACACAATTCTACACAAGAAAAACTCTAGAAAATCTGGGTCTTATAAAATCAGTGATTGTCACACAAAGTTACCAGGGACGCGGTACAACAACTATTCTAATACGACTAGTCAGGTTTTATAAACCAAAATTTTTAACAGCACCAAAAGTGGGAAAATTGGGTTTCCTACTCAACTATTTGAGGTCTAAGCCTGACTACCGCGAAGAATACAATGTTTTGTTAAAGAAGAACCTCATGGAGGTCAAAGATAATAAGAAGCTGAAGAATCAGTCTTATTTAAAAGTTGTAAGTATTTTGATATTTGCTACTTGTAAAACTTACTATAATGTTAATATTGCATAATTCTACTATTACTCATTTGAGGCATGTCGTAGTAGATAGATAGTAGTAGTATTGGTAGTAGGCAGATAGTAGTAGTATTGGTAGTAGTTATATAGTAGTAGTATTGGTAGTAGATAGATAGTCGTTTCCCCTAAGATGGCAACAAGTTAAAAAAGTATGATGCTGCCTGTCTTTAGGTAGCTTCCTTAGTCGCCTTTTAATGTAATGGCGCAATGTAGGCAGACCCCTCACTAGGTGGTAAGATGACCTGGTGAAATCTGTGGGAGTACACAGGATAGGGTGGGTCGCTGTGGCCTAATTGATGGGTTAGGGCTTAAGCCATCAGTTGGGCCCTATTGCCTAACCGTTTGGCAATATTAATAATTCAGTCTTTCGGCTGAAATGTTGAACCGCAACGCGACTGCGAATCTCTTAGTTTATACTACTTAAAAGTCGTAAAAAAAAACATATCATTTTCAGGTAGACGTCCAAGTAGAAAACCCGGAAGACATAGCGACTTGCTCCAACAAACCCCGCAAGAAGCCGCGCCATATTCGCTACATCCGGCTAAATACTGACAGCGATCGGGAAGACGAAGATTGTGAAGAGGGCGCCACTGAAAGAAGCATCCCTTGCCAGTACAAGATTGGTGTTTCTCTTTATAGGTAAGTAAATGTTAGTTTTGTTACCTTAAAAGGTAAATATTATTTTTCTTAGCTAGAAAGGTAAATTTTGGTTTTGTTAGCTAATAAGTAAATTTTGTTTTTGTTAGCTGCTTAAGTAAATATTCGTTTTGTTCTACATATTATGTTTTTTTTTTGTTGCTAAATCTTCATTTTGTTATCTTTAAAAGTACATTTTTGTTTTTTTTAGCTACATAGGTAATTATTAGTTTTTTTACCTATTTAGGTAAATTATTTTCTTTCCAAAACAGGTAGATTTTAGTTTTATCAACAACCTGATCGATAAGTCTCTAGCTGGGTACTGTGTCCTAGTGGTGAGCTTGGTACAGTGGCGGTCTAGGTCGGCGTAACAGATTTGTCTATAATCTCGTGCGCCCTAGACTGTATTACCAAAGAACAAGAACTATTTTGCAATACAGAAAAACCGGAAATGGTTCGCCTTCTTAGACCGCCACTGTACAAATTGCTTTTAATCTATACCAAAAGAGGAAAGATTTGTTTGTTTGTTTGTAACGAATAGGCTCCGGAAATACTGAACCGATTTGTAAAATTCTTTCACTGTTAGGAAGCTACATTAACCCTGAGTGTCATAGGCTATATAAGATTTTCAAAAAAATTAGGGATCCTTACCTAAACTCAATATTTTTTCCGTTGTTTACATATTTTGACAGGTGGTTTGTTGTTGTTGTTTGTTTTTTATTCGGCCATTCTGGGCGGGCAAAAGAACATAGTCTATAGAGCCAAGTCTTTTGTAGTATTTTATATTCTATGGCGTAACGAAGTAAGCCGGGAAAGCTCGTTGTAGATAATTATTACTTTTTTTATCTGAGTGTGATGCGTTCCTATTATACTTTTTTTTTTCATTATTTCAGGCAAGCCTACGAAAGGTTCCTAGATGCAGGCATGAAAGGTTTCAACCAGTATGAAATGAGTATGACCTTGAATATCGGTTACTATGCGGCGCGACGCATGTTCAGAATATTCAAAAAAGAAAACCTTATTCGAGAGGTGCATGAGGAAAGCAGGAAGAACGCTTCACCTAGGTAAGGGTTATCATCTCAGCCGAAAAGACGTCCACTGCTGGACATAGGCCTCTCCCACACAACGCCACAATCACCGGTCCTGAACGACCCTAATCCAGTGTACTCCCGGCAGCCTTCATCTGGTCGTCTGTCCACTTGTAGGGGGTCTGCCTACTCTGCGTCCGTCTAGTTCTTCTAAGCTTGATATTTACTGGGATTTAGTAATAGTAGCTGTCACGGCGAACTTCGTGCTGCCTCACAATATAAGTAAACATAATGTTATTTATGTTGCTTGTGCTACTTATTCTTAACTAGTCGAACCCGGCGAACTTCGTACCGCTTTACCCCTAATATTTTGTGCATATATTATACTTAAAAACCTTCCTCTTGAACAAAAAAAAAACGCAATCAAAATCTGTTGAGTAATGGTCAAGATTTAAGCATACATAGGGACAGACGCGGGAAGCGACTTTATTTTATACTATGTATTGATACGAAATTCAATAGCTGATTACTTTTTTGTATAAGTATACTTAATATTTTATCGTTCAAATTGTGTAGGTTAGGTATATTCGCCACGCCTCGCCTATTTTGCGCTTGGCCTTACTTATTTACCATTGTACAGTCACGGACTAGGAAGCCGTAACAGATTTGTCTATGGTTTCGTCAGCCTTAGACTGTATTACCAAAGAACAAGAGCTATTTTGCAATACAGAAAAACCGGAAGTGTTACGCCAATCGTGTCCGCCACTGTACAATATACAATACATTTATATTAGATTTAAAACAGTTTACAATTTATTAAAAACAGGTACGTAGCCGTAGAGGCAATAGCACACGACACAAAATACGACGACGAAAAGCTAAAACTCATACAATATTACGAAAACGTGAATGAAATAACTGAAACTCCAGAACACGAAATACCAGCCAAACGCGCGAAACTCGACCCTGAACTCATTGATATAGAGTCCAAAATAAAGGAGGAGAACGCTATAACGGAATTGAAGAGTTTTAGTGAACCAATACCTAGTTTGATTGAGGGTTTCAATAAAAAGAAACGACCAACACTTCGCCAAGTTCAGTTCGCTAATGGTATTCTGAAGTTTACAAGGGAGCATGTAGCTATAACGGGTTTTCAAGGTATCAGTCATTTAATAGCTAACCATTTGAAGACTAACGTTATGGATCGAAAACCGTTGAAGAAGCTGGTGCAGCGGCTTGTGTTGGATGGGCAAGTCAAGTGAGTTCTTTTTTTTTTGTATTTTTGGGAAATAATAAAGGCAATATTTTTATAATACATATTATCAAACGACTTCTGAAGGTGTGAAAATCCAGTAAATTACAGCCTATGTGTTATTCAGATGTATAAGCCATCATATTTCGAAGTTTCATTAAAGTGTTATCAATTGTTTTTGGGTGAAAGTGGATGCACTCTAACGCATGCATTTATAATATTAAAAGGATTTCCTATGTTACTAACAATGTGGTCCTCTTTAATTTGTTTTAATTATTATTTTATTTTGCATAAAATTATTTATTTAGTGTAACATTTCTTCACAGGGTATACCACTTAAAGTGGCCAGGTCAGGACAGGCGCGCCGAATTAATATGCGCTCCAAGCGTCCATATAAACCATCCGATACTAAAAGCTAAATACCGAGAAATATTCATTAGATCGTTGAGCAGCGAAAAGAAAACTACCAATCCTACCATTACTAAACCTTTACCTGAAGTGACAGTCAAAAACGCTCACGCATTAAGACGATATATGCGTGTAAGAAAACTTCACGAGTTCGCGTTCAATTTCGTTTACGGAGAAGACAGGTCGCCTAACAATGATCTGCCATACGGTTTCACGTCTCTGCTCGAGATGATACCAGAAATGACGGTAGGGCTCGCTTTAGGCCATCTGCAGAGGTACCAAAGCAACCAAATATACGAGTTTAAACTAACTGAGAAGCTGCTAGCAACAAAGTTGAAGGAATCGCCTAAAAATGTTTTCGCTAGCCTTTTCGCGTCGAAAAAACTACAAGCCACTCTAGTTAGTACCATGACAATCTTAGCCACGTTTGGTCTTGTACAGATTTGCAATATGACACATAAGCCGGTAAATATCATGCATAGTAATTTGATAAAGTATTCCTTCTACATTAATAGGAATGCTAAACTAGTTGATACGAGAGGCGATTGGCCTAGGAACGATAAAGCAACCACTATAACTTTCCATTTCGATAACTATGAAGAGGTAGAGAAATACTGGAATACTCTGTTCGAAATCGCTACTAATACAAATGTTATGGAGAGGGATGATAAAAAAATGGCGATTCCAAAAGCCCCGGTTTATACCCAAGATGGCGCGGAGAAACGAGATGACGCGCGTACAGTAAGCGACTTGCGTGGAGCAGCCGGTCTCCATTCGGCTTACTACATAGAAAGCCAAAGCCTATGGCAACAGAGCCTTTCAAAAGCCGTAGAACTGCCCACTACAAAAGCTAAACTGGCCAAATTAAAAATACAAACGATTCATCATAAAAAATCCAAACCCAAAAAGACTATTGTAAAGAAAAAAATGGCAATACCTATAGAACGCCGTCCGAAAGGCACTGGCAAAAGATACAAGCCGAATTTGAACTGGACAGAGTATGATGATGAAATCATACTGCTGTGTAGAGCAGCTGTAATGATAATGAGCCCTGAAGCGAGGCCTGGCTGCTACGCAGTCAGGAATACAGTTGCAAGAGACTTGATAGATGATCCGAAAAAAAATGTTTACTTCTGCCATCGCCGTTCAACAGCTAGACGGAATCAACCCGCAATAGATCAAATAGTAGCTGAGTTCAAAAAGCGCAAGGAATACCCTAAATACCACGATCTGCTAACAAAACTGAGACGCAAATTCCGTTTCAGTATGGACAAGTTTATGCAGGAAGCTAAACAGCCAACAATGGAATTAGTTTGGCTTCTATACCAACTACGAAGAAGCGTGTCATTCAACAAGAGAACGCCTTGTATAGCAACTGATTACGAAACTCTAATGGAGAAATACGAATTAACACCTCTAGCTCCAAATAAACAGTATGATCTTTACAAAGGCGGTACAACGGAACCAACGATAGAACTACAAGCGCTAAAAGAAGCAATAATGATGACTTTATTCGTAACAAACCACGATAATCAAATCAGAATCGATACTTGTTTAGAACTTTACAAGTATCTAGAAACAAAGAGCGAAAGTCTACTAAAAGACGCCGTGGCAGCTCTAAGACATAGCGGGGCAATAGTGGGCGTTAAAAAGAACTTGATAAATCAGGATTTCAAATTGGATTCCTGGCACGAGAATTTGGACCCGACCTCGTTTGCTTCTATAAAAGCTTTTGGTATATCTAAGATGTGTCAGAAGAGATTAACTACGAGATTGAACTCGGAATTTGCTGATAAAGTAGCTGAAGGGTTGTTGGGTGATGTGCCGCATAATGTAGTAGGGTCGCCTGAAATGAACTGTATTTTATTTGAGGCACATGCAGCGGGACATGTTGGTATGTACCTACTTAATACAATTTTTTACACTTCTGCTTTTGCTTTTTTAGAAAAAAAAATTGCGGCCTAGAATCAAAAACAGACAAAAATTGTTTTTTTAATATAGGATACAAGATATCACTTATTGAAAGTCAATTAGACTAATCTAATTGGTATTGAATATTGATACCTTATTTGGTAAAGTATCCTATACTGCGAGAGGCGAGGTAGTTCAGGGTACGAGATACGCGCACCAATTAGCTTAGGCATTGTTTGCCTTGTCTTACGACATGGACGCCTGGAGACGCCCCCAAACGAGCCCTCTATCAAATGATTCTAACATTCAAAACCAAAATCGCTTATTACTCCCTTTCGCAATGATTTTACAGCGTAGAGAAGAAAGGGGTAACAAACTCTATCTCTTCTATGGGTGTCGTAAGAAGCGACTACGGGAATATCCGAAGGACGGGCAGAAGTGTTCTTCGTTGAAAAACTGAAGATCCATAATGCTTTCGCTGACCTGCCTGCCAAGCGTGGCCATTATGTGAAACCTCTCGTAAAAGTTTGTTCTTGTAGCAATCTGTGAGGGAGGCCTATGTCCTACAGTGGACATCTCAGCTGAGATTAAGATAATGGTTTAAGTTTTTAAACTACCCTCCGAAAATAAAAATAATAATTAAGTGCATTATTGTATTAAATAACAAGAAGATGGCGTTAGCAGTAATATTGCTAAAATCCTGCAGTAATAATAATTGGTGAATTTTATCAATGCATATTATTGAGTTATAGAAAACTATTTTTGTGGTAGAGCTGAATATGTTTTGACGAGAGATACAGGTTCTGATCCGGCCTAGTATAAACATGGATGTAAAATTAATAAAATATTAAACTACCCTGCAAAATAAGATATAAAACAAAACTGCCAGTACAGTGGCGGCCTTGGTCTTCGTGACAGTTCCGGTTTTTCTGTATTGCAAATTAGCTCTTGTTCTTTAGTAATACAGTCTAGGGCGCACGAGACCATAGACAAATCTGTTACGCCCTCCTAGGCCGCCAGTACCTATCCAATAATATAAAGTTGGTTAATCTTATCGTTTTGTTTTCAGTGATAACAACGCAGAATATACCAGTAGTTGTAGGCGAGGGAAAATTGACAGAGGAAACAATGAACGAAATACAGGATAACGCAGTCAAGTTAAGACCAGGGAATGTTGCCATCACGAATATGAAAAATGTGAAGAAATTAGCTGAATTATACAAGCTGCCGAGCTACGAGAGAATATTTGATGATATTATCAGGTAGACAAATTATTATCATAACTCGCCACCATCAAGAAAAAAATTAAAAAAAAGCATGACAGCATCATGCGTCCTCTCTCAGAATGAATATGTGAGAGCGAGACAGCATGATGTTTGTCATCGTTTTTTTTTCTTAATGTGCGTGGCTTATACAATTAATTAAGTTGTAGTTTGTTTAGCGCTGTAATCTTACGTTATAAAGAAGTCAAGTCCATAATTTAAATTGGAAAATGATTCCAAATTTCTTGTGAGGGGCCTGCCTACTCTGCGTCTACCCATGCACGGTTGCCGCTTGATAGTTTTTATGGCCGCAGCTTTTGGTGACTTTGGTTCATCTGCCGATCTCAACATATTGATTTAATGATAATTCGCATAATATTATTACATGTTAGGTATACTTAATATCTCTAGTAAGAAATTATTTTAACATTATTATGTGTAATTAATTTTGTTAATATATTTCCAGTGAAAGCATAGTTCATCCAATGAACGAAAGATACGACAAGAAAAAAGATTCGATTGTCAAGTATCTTTGCGAGAAAGGAGAAAAGGGTTGTTCATTTGCAGAGTTGGAGGTAAGAACAAAAAACCAAGTTTCTAAAAATAATTTTGAAATAAGATCACCATTGGAGAAAGGAAGACTGACCAACAGAGGGAAATTACTATGCTAGACACAGGCCTCCCCCAAATATACCCACAATGACAAACATATGGGGTCCATTAATCGCCACACTTTGACAGGCGTGTTGGCGATCACAATATAGTTTTTCAAGTTTTTTTAACGACGCTGTTACCCGTCCTTAAGGTGTTTCCTTCGTCGCCTTTTGCGTCGCTCATGGGAAAAGATGGGGAGTGGTATGCTTAGCCGAAAATACATGGCTTTACCACAAAAAGAGTTAAGAACAGTCTGGTCTAAATCAATTGACTAGTTTTAAATGAATAATTTTCATACAAATCTGCTTTTTAGACCGGTCTTACTTTTTTGTGGTAAGGGGGAAAGAATCTAAAGGGACGTTAAAAAAAGCATAGCTTAACGGATTATTTTATTTTATTTCAGACCATATGGAAAGACGAAACCGCATCACTTATCAAGAAACTTGAAGAAATGGAAAGGAAACACGTAATAAAACGAGTCGGCTTTTACGAAAACTTTATAGTTTTAACAGAACATACCGACCAGTGGTCTATAAGTTTTTCCGAAAACAAAATAATACCAACACCTTGGCTAAAAGAAGACTTAGAAGTCAACAGTGCACTTTTTGTAAAACTATGCGGGACTGTGCTAAATAAAGTGTTCGAATCGCCAGGAAAAACAATCGCCCAATTGGCTATTGACTGCGACTGTATAGCCAGTAGACATATTCAAACGCTATGCGAGTTTTTAGCTAGAATTGATTGTGTGACGATGAAAACTATAGTTGTTTCTGAACAAGACTTGTTTTCTGATGATTTAGAAACGTTGTTGGTTGATTATAACAAATTTGCTTCGCATAACAACATTGCAGTGTTCCCGGCTAGAGATGCGATATCTAAGTTTTCCGTTCATAGAAATTGTATTATAAGTTATATTTACAATAAGGAAGTGGTTTTAAGTAATGAATAATTAAAATAAATAATTTTGTTGTTTTTTTTTTGTATTGTTTTTGGTGATGGATTGAGATCCGCAAAAGACATCGACATCGAGTAAACAGGGTTCCAAAGAATTGCAAAACTAATTCACAATGGGCACATAGCTGGAAGAACAGCTGATAGCTTGGGACAAATAGTTCTCGAGTGGCGACCCCGCACCGTAGATGCAGAGTAGGCAAACCCAATAAAGGCGGTCCCAACCTAGTAAAAGTTGCGGGTGTACACTAGATAAAGGTCAATCAAGATCGGTCGGTGTGACGATGTGTGGTAGAGGCCTATGTACAGCAGTAGACGTCTATCGGCTGAGATGATGATTAAAATTATCTGAAAATGGGGCCAGCATTTTTGTATTTCAAGCACTTCATTCAACTTAATTTTAGTTTTTGATTACTTTGATACTTTACATGAAATATAAAATATGCGTCAATGATGTAGGTTAGGTACCTACCTATACTGCTTAGAATTTTTAAAGGCTCTTTTGTGTAGCTTTCAGGATAAATATCTTAGAAGTATATACGGCTTGTTGCTAAAAGTGGCCACTTTAGATTTACTAAAAGTTCGGAATGTTAATTAACAGTACACCTAGAACAATCGTACAAAAAATATATTATGTTTAATGTCAATCACACCGATTCTCAGAGAAAGGAAAGGAAACCGCTGGAGCAGAGCACCGAATGCAGGCCCAGAGGCTCAGCCAGCCCAGAGGTGGGTGGAGTTAAATCGTAGTGATTTACCTTCTCTCAGGGTGGAGTGTTCTGTGTGTGCCGCATAAGGCCAATTGCACCCGCACCGCACCAAAACATTTTTATATTTGAACGCACCCATAACGAGACCGGAAGTAGTACTTCTTCATAGAATCGGTTTGTCTATGGTATTTTTATTATAGCAACACCACAGATGAATGAACGATTCTACTACGTTATTTTCTGAAGAGTGAATGATTCAGGGTGAAATTCGCCATTTTTACCTTTCAGTGAAGGGACTGTGAAATTTTTAATTTGTCAGGCTGGAGGACGAGGATTATTTTCTGAAAAGTGTGTCATTTTATTTAATTTCACTTAGCAGAAACTGTAATTTGTGCGAAGCTTAGAATAATATTGTGGTTTTGTTTATTACTAACGTTTTGTATGTAGTGCTACTCCCTGCCGTAAGTGCTCCCTGGTGTGTCGCTTGAGCTAATTCGATGGCTATGATATTGAAGTGTTAGTCTAACGAGTCGCTTTGAGATTCTCCTTACGGGATAGTATCGTAGAGGCGAAGCTCCGGCGTCAGAGATGAGCAGACCACAAGGCGGACGCATTCAAGTCCCGGATGATCTGAGAGAGATTCTGCTGGAGTTTACTATCAGCTACCTTTTGGAGCAGCCTGGGGACGTAATCAACTACGCGGTCGAGTTCTTTACGCGGCTGCAAAACAACCGCACCACGACCATCGTCCGCGCGCCCGCCGCCGGCACGCCTGATGAGTCCATAATATCAGACGAAGAAGGTACCTATACACTAGTCCCACACAAACTCAATCAATACATGGAGCCGCCTCAAAAAACACATACAAAGGTAAAGGTAGGTTTTAAGGGGGTGTAGTGTGGGCTCACACTCTCATTACTTCCACATGAATGAACTGAATACCCTCCTACCTATCTAGAGGTATGTACTTATGGTGGCCAGTCGTCTGTGGCTGTATGTGAACTAGGGCAACAAGTTTTTTTTAATTGGTAGTGTATTTTCCAACCCTTCAATATTTAGGAATTGTTTTTAGTCGCTTTTTCTTGTAATGTTTGCAGTGCTTTAGTTAGAAAAATTCACTATCCTTTAATTTACAATCTGTAACATAGTTTAAGTTAGATATTATAAAAATTCATAGTTTACTTTATTATAAAAATAAATAAAGTTAGCTTGGCTTTACTGATTAGACGCCATCTAAATCATTAAGAAAATTACATTCAGCTTAATTTTATAGAAGCAGAGCTACCATAAATTAAATGTTAAATGATGGGCCATATTATTAAGTAATAGATGAATCTTGGCAACGCAATATGTTATGATAAAGTTATAAATAAATTTAACTGCATTACTGCAAATTGTGACAATATCACTTATTTACATCTCAATGAAACAGTAACTCCTTTGGAATTTAATCATTTTTTGACATCTAAATAATAATACAATCTTGCAATCAAAAGATAATTTTATTAATGTAAAATCTTACCTAACCTAGGGTCAAACACCCAGACTTATCAGATTCATTTACAAACAGAATCCAAGTACCTAGTTTACTAAACCTAAAGTATAACTTATGACAGACTGTAATAAAAAAAATATATAATAAAATATATTATAACATACTACAAGCTAGCTAGACATATAAAAATTAAAATTACACCCGAGACTAGTTGTAGGCACTCAGTGCTTGGCCATCTGCCATCAGTTCGAAAATACGACTTTATTTACGATTTATATGTAATTTAGGGAAATGCTCTCCACTGTTGCCAAGAGATTTTAATAAATGTTGAAGAATTAAATAGTAAAATTAACTTTTTTTGTGTTTGGCTCATGACTGGCTTCCTTTGGATCTAAACACTCTGACTTTGAATGCATTGGGAAAATTTATAAAAAAGTCATTTGAAAATATAATTAATTATAATGGACTTTTTATTTTAATTATTTAAACTAAAAACTATAATTACTATTTTTAATCTTGGTCAGTATAGATGCAATCTTGTATTTATGCATTGATAAAAACAGAAACTGACACTTCAAATTAAATTGTGCTCTTTTATATTATGTGTCTAAGTTTCTTAAATCATGTAATTAATTTTTAAATAATAAACCTCAGTAGGTATTAAATAACTATTAAAATTACTTTAAACAAATCTTGGAGAGTTTTCTAGCCATCTCAGCAAATCCAAAGCAACAAAAATCCAGTGTTTACTTCTCTACTGGCAGTAAAATACAATTTATCTGCACACAATGATAGAGACAGCACGGCAGGTTTCCCATCGAGTGTAAATCTGTCAGACATCCCATTGTCAGCCGACTATTACGGCGACGTTTATCTGCCGACTTTACTGCTTCGTTTGAAGTGTGTTTGTTTTTCTAACTCTACCCGCCTGTGTGTGTGCGTGTGGCAGACTTTTAAATCGTTCTTATAGTTACTTACGTGCATCTAAGGTTGCCATTAGACGGACCGCGCCGCACCAACCGCGCGCAGTCGGTACACTCAACCGCGTGAAGTTGTAGGCTCGACTGCATGCTGTTCATATCGACTGCACGCAGTCGGCGCACTTAACCGCATGCAGTCGAGCTCTTGCATGCGGTTCAAAACTGCGCGCGGTTGGTGCCGTGAGGCCCGTCCGATGGCTACTTTATAGTCTGATTTGTCGTTGAATTGTTTTTATTGATAACAGAGATTACGTGTTGATGGGGGACACTTGATAAAGATTTAAATCTTCCAGGTGGGTACATCTTTTGGGATTTAGATAAAATAATTTTATCTAAATCCCAAAAGTAGTACCCAAAGTGGTCCAGGTGGACCCTTAGGGGTCCACGGGAGATTCGACTGTGGTCTGGGTCGGCGGGACAAAAAAGTATATTATAGCTATCTAGGTTTGGGAATATTGTAGAAATGTAGTTCAAGGCGTCCACCGTACCGTAACAAGCTATATTTTAAAAGTGATGTATGAGAAAAACAATTCTGGGAACCACTGAGATGACACTTCTGATGCTAGGCTTTTTTTATGCGTGTGCGCAAACCTAAAATTACCTACGTAATGTATATTCTTTCTTTTTCAATATGATCTACAGGTGCTAACGGGGCCTTGAGGTGCGCTCGTGTTTGCGCAAGCTAGGTGTATGTTTCATTGTTTGTTACAAACGTGTTACCCATTTAACAGCCGAGTAACATGATTTGTAACTGACTGCCTGATTAGGGCGTTTTTAAATTGTTTAAAACGCCTCCGAGGAGGCGAACGGTACGGTCCGGAGCCGACTAGATTTAAAGTAGGCAATTTACAGAATGATGACGACCGACGTAATCTGTTTTCTGGCTTTTACTTTAATAGATATATAAAATAGAAGAAAATGTCCGATCAGCAAAGCTTGTCGCCTAATTTGTGACCCAGTTTTGGTCTCATTGAGATCATCAATTATTTTAATCGTTGGTAGCTTACACGAGCCAAATGGGATCGAACAGCCAGTCGGGTAATGACGTTGTTTTTTCTCTAAAAATGTCTGCAATTTATTTCACTTGCTAGCTAATAAATATCTGCCACCTGTTTTCATGAATTTAAAATAGTAGTGAGACTTTTATTTTTAAGTTTTAGCGCATCCGTTTCTTTTTGTATTGATTGTTAGCTTGCGTACTTCACAGATTAGCCTTAGCCTCTGGGCTAGTAGCTCTTTCCTATTAGTTATTACGCCCTACCCTATTTACAATTCAGTCACATATTTGTGATGTGAATTCTATACAGACTCCAAAGTACAAACATCGAGGTTATTTCACACCAAGACAAAACAAATGAACGTCAATCTCCCGGCTGTAGTCAATCATTTTTTTACACCGCAAAGCTGAGTTTACATTGCGAATCTAGAACTCGTAAACCAGCCAACTATTACGTTTTACTATATTACGTAAACGTAAACATTGCCTAGGGTTGCTTGCTATTGGAATTGGTTAGGCTTGTTCTAGAACCCAAAGCTTTAGTAAAGTAAGGCAAAAAAGTGTTTTTTTTTTCGTCTTTAATGAAAACAATGAACGATTATAATTTTGAAAGATCTGTTTCGCTCCGAATTTTTGAAGCCAATGCCAGAAGTTATTTTTAGACTTAATTATATTAGCAACCTTATCTTTTAGTCATACTTGATCGTATCATACACCTACAAAATGCGCTTATTATGTAATATAGTTTTGCGTTATATACTTTGCTATAGGTCCTAGCTAGATCCTTATTGCAGTGCAGGGTTCGCTAATCCTGCACCTAGATACTTCTACTGCTTTAGTTTTCAGCAGCTTTGTTGTTTCTTTGAAAACGATGCCGCTCTGATGGTCGATTTTACAGCACTATACCTTTCTAGGATAACTCTATAAATACGAAAAGGCGGTGACTAAATCACTGACCCCGTTAAGTCTCTATTAGGAGTATTAGGTGCGCGCTGGATTTTATTTAATGTCCTTAACTTTATTATGTATACTCGAATACTTTAAGAACTTGCTATAGTAAGTATTACCTTATACTGCAGTAGGCTATTCGTTAACTATTACTTTATACTGAAGTAGGCTATTCTTTAACTATACAACCACGACCTACTCGATATGGAGGGTCGCTTAACTAAATAAATAATGAAAATTCAATGAAAAGGTTAGCACTCAAAACTCGTGCTTTTTAAATACCACAACTGTGTACTGTACTGCCCTAAGAAAAGCAGCAAATAGAATACTGTCATTTTTATAGAATTTTGATTCTTTATTTAGCCAAGCGACTTACCCATCTGCACTTGTACACTAAAACAATTGAATTCAACAAAAATTCATAATCTCTCGTAAATTTTGGTTGTTTTCGTAAAAAATAGTTTCTTCGTTAACCCAATGCGTGTCCCAACAACAGAGCCGCCGGCGGCGCGCTTCAACAATCGCCGGAAGTCGGTCTTCGCGGAGACGTACGACCCGGAAGAAGATGACTCTGACGAGGGAGCGCCTGTGGTCTTCCCCAAGTCGGACGCGCAGCGGTCTAGGCTGGCCGAAGCCGTGCGCGGAATACTGCTGTTCCGCTCCCTAGATGCACAGCAGATGCAGCAGGTAAGTTTTATTTTGATACCCTTTTTTGTTTTGGTATCCTGTGGTATCCTTGTTACCCGTTTTCGACCTTTAGATTTCATCTTTGCTGGAAAATCTTAACGGTATTACACAAGAAGAGTTAAATAATCCAATCACTAATTGTGTGTCTGTTTTTAGCAATAAATGCTTCTTTTTTACAAATTCGTCATACAAATTTGCTATATATACCGGTCTAACTTTTTTGTGCTAATAGGGCAAAAACGCAAATCAAAAATGCTGCAAAATCTTGTTAGAAATAGACAAAATCGTCGTCAGTTTCATACGTCAGAACCAGAACAGAGTAATTCGCTTCTGTTTAGCCACCAAAGCTGTTAATTACTTTTGAACAAGGTTCCGTCCTTTAGAGTAAGCGAAGTGTGCTACAATAATCAGGGTGTTATTTCTATCTTTTATCCGATTAGCAGTCCATGGCTACGATAGTTAACTTTGTTCGATGCACCTAACTACATGTCAGTAGATCTGTACATCAAGCTATGGATGACCGCTCTTCTCTCAGGAAAAAAAACTCAAATGTTTCGTGTTTAACTCTTTAGAGTAATGTCGATACTATAATGTGGTGCGGCCCACCGTGTAGCGGGGTTCAGGTAATATAAATGAAATTCAGTCTTGCAAGATGATTACGTGTATTCTCAAGTCACCAGAACAAGTACAAGTGTCACATAAAGGTCACTGTATGACATTTCAATAGAAAAGTTTAAAGTGCCTAGCGGTTTCAAATGAGCAATCTACACAACATTAGAATAGGTTTATATTATGTTAAGTTATATTAAGTTTCTTAAGCTAAGTATCAATTAGACCTTTAAATATTGCTCTAAATTCTAAACATGCCCCCGGGCGTTGAAAGCATGCCTTTCAACCACCTATATCATCTCCTTCTTCAACTGGGAGCGGACAAATCTTTGAAAAAGCTCGACGAACTACTGCTCCGTTAGATACTCTAACGTCAGCAACTCTGCTAATGCCATCAGTGCCGGGGTGAACGGCGACAATTCTTCCTAATCTCCATTTCAAAGGAGGCAAATTGTCTTCCTTCAATAAGACCAGAGCATTCAGCTTCAATGCTGTAACGTCTTTCCGCCACTTCACTCTTTGCTGCAGCTCAGCTATATATTCCTTGCTCCACCGGGACCAAAATTGCTGTCGAAGTTGCTCGATGCGGTGGAAGCGGGTAAGGTGACTAGTGGGGGCCTCTTGAACGTCCGTTGTTGGAAGACATGTGAGCGGTCGTCCGATGATGAAATGTCCGGGTGTCAGCGGCGTACAATCTGCTGGGTCTGAAGACAGTGGCGTCAGAGGTCGTGAATTCAGCACAGCCTCGATTTGAGTCAAAGTAGAATTGAGCTCCTCATACGTTAAATTACAATTTCCCAACACTCTTACTAAATGATATTTGGTTGACTTCACTCCTGCCTCCCAAATCCCTCCGAAATGCGGTGCCCAAGCAGGAATAAAATGAAAATTAACACCCTCGTTGGACACCTCATCAGACAACGAGTCACAGTTAGCTTTCAGGAACCTTGAAAGCTCATTATAAGCACCGACAAATGAAGTTCCGTTGTCGGAATAAATATTAGAGGGTTTACCTCTTCGCGAGATAAATCTGCGTAGCGCAAGTAAGAAACAGTTGCTCGTTAAATCGCCCACTAACTCAAGATGAATGCATTTCGTAGCTAAACAAATGAATATGGCTATATACACCTTTACGACTCTGCATCCACGACCTT
Source organism: Euspilapteryx auroguttella (assembly GCA_951802225.1). Lineage (NCBI taxonomy): Eukaryota > Metazoa > Arthropoda > Insecta > Lepidoptera > Gracillariidae > Euspilapteryx > Euspilapteryx auroguttella. The sequence goes on from OX637656.1 coordinate 8,328,675, forward strand.
GACGACTAACAGCGTTAATAGGACCCGCATAATCTATACCTACATTATCAAAAATGTAAGTACCAGGCAAAACACGACTAGGTGGCAAATTGCCCATCAGCGGCGAGACAACCTTTCCCTTTATTCGGCAACAAGTAACGCATTTTCGAAAAGTCGCTTTGGCTAAATTACGACCTCCAATCGGCCAGTAAGTTTCCCTAATAGAAGCCAATAATAACTGAGGTCCTGCATGTAATAAGCGTTTATGCTCCGAATTGAAAATTAATTTTGTAAAATGATGTGTGGACTGTAATAAAATAGGAAATTTTTTATTGTGTGAAAACGTAGAATTGTGTAACCGGCCTCCAACGCGCATTAATTTGTTTTCGTCAATAAAAACATTAAACTTAATCAACGGACTTTTTACTGGTAGCTCCTTATTATTTAATAAAAGTTTGTATTCAGGAAATGACTCAGCCTGTACTAAACGAATAATAAAACGCAACGCGTTTTGTAATTCACAAACTGTAAGGTTACCGATAGGTTTCGGTTGCCGTTTGATGACGAAAACATCAAGAAAACGTAGCGTATAAGCTACCGAGCGTTGAAGCCTATAGAAATTAGAAAATCTAGTAAAATCAATGATAGGTTTTTGTGTCATTAAATTGCAATGAAGTGTTACTTCCGGTTTAGTTTCAGGAAGCTTGTCTTGAATAGATTTAGGATTAAGCGGCCAGTGAGAATATTCTTGTTTTAAAAATAAAGGTCCAAACCACCACAAACTTGACTCCTGAATGCAGTCAGCTGTCATACCGCGAGATATAAGGTCTGCCGGGTTTTGATCGGTCGGAACGTATCTCCATTCACATGAACCGGTAACTTCGAGAATATCTGCGACACGATTACGAACAAAAGGCTGCAATCTACTAGGTAGCATTTTCAGCCAGCCTAAGACTACCATGGAGTCGCTCCAAAATATTGTTTGGCTTATTTGAATTTGAATAGATCCTAAAACTTTCTCATAAAGACGAGCTCCTGCCAACGCCGCACATAACTCCAGACACGGTATAGTTGTCGGCTTAATAGGCGCAACTCGACTTTTTGCTGTAAGCAAGCGAACAAGAACTTCACCGTCACTATTAATACTACGAACGTACATACACGTTCCATAACCACGTTCAGAAGCGTCACAAAACACATGAAATTCTATATTTGTATGATCGTTACAGACGACGTGACGCGGTATATTTAATTTAGCGAGCTCGGGCAGACTTTTTATTATTTTTGACCATTGCATAACGAACTCTGCAGGTAGCGGATCGTCCCAAGAAATTTTAAGGAGCCATAGCTTCTGCAACATCATTTTCATGAGAACGACGCATGGAGACAAAATACCTAACGGATCGAATATTTGAGCGATCACTGACAAAATATCACGTTTACTGTTTCCGCCGGAAGTCGATAGTCCGAGTGGAAAACACAAATTATCTGTATTTGTCTGCCAACCAAGTCCAAGAACCTTAGTAGGTTCGTTACCTCCGATGTTTAAATCTAACGATGAAACAGATGAATCGGAAACGTCGAGAAGGGATGGATCATTTGACCTCCACTTGCGAAGATTCATTCCGGCAGCTGAAAGAACTTCCGTTAATTTCTGCTTTATTTCTACCGCTTCGCTTAACGAATTTAGGCCTGTCAAAAGATCATCTACATAAAAATCGTGACAGATCACGTTTCCTATTCTCTTCATCAGGTCGGAAGTATCACGCGACGGTCCATCCACCTTTGAAATCGACTCTGACGACGATACTTTAAGGCAATCTAGTCCTAACTGCTTTAAACATCTAGTGGCTAAAAATGGTGCGCTAGATGTGCCGTAGGTGACAGTATTTAATTGAAAAGCCTTGAGTGGGGCGGACGGATCATCACGCCAAATAATCTGTTGCAAATATCTATCATCGGGATGAATCACTATCATCCTATACATCTTCTCTACGTCTGCTGATAAAATATAACGATAGAACCGAAACCTTAATAAAATAGACAGAAGGTCGTCCTGTATTATCGGCCCTACCATCTGAATCGAATTCAGAGATGTTCCTGACGATGTAGGACTACTGGCGTTGAACACCACACGCAACTTAGTGGTGGTACTACTTTCGCGCAGCACGCCATGATGCGGAATAAAAAGTCCCTTATCTTTTGAATTAATCGGACATTCAGACATATGACCTAAAGATAAATATTCCGACATAAAATCTTTATACATTTTGTCAAGCAATGGTTGCTTGGCATTGCGACGTTCTAACGACTCCATGCATTTCTTTGCGCGATGCATGGATTCTCCTAATACATTAGGTGACTCCTTTAATGGAATCCGAACGCAAAACTGTCCGTTATCTAAACGGGTCGTATGTGTTACGAAGTTTTCTTCGCAACGTTTCTCTTCCGGTGAATAATGAGATATTTTAGGGCTTACTTCCTCAAGTTGCCAAAAGCGCGTTAGTTGGCTTTGTATCTCTGAAAAGTCTTTGTCCTGAGCGGTTGTAATGGAATCTACCTTAGTGAAATTACATAAAATATCTGAACGAGAGGCTGAGTGACCGCTGTTTATTGGGCCGGTAATAATCCAACCTAATCTCGTATCACGTAAAATCGGTAATCCCTGACCTAACTCAATACGTTGAGAACCTATTAGGTCCCAAAAAATGTCTGCGCCGATAATTAGGTCTACTGCGGCAGGCTTGTAAAAGTTAGGGTCCGCTAGGCAAATATCGGAAGGAATATTTAAATTCGATAAATCGATTAAATTACTCGGAACGTTGTCCGTAATAGACGGCAAAGTAAAACATTGCATATGTGTTGAATAGCTGTCATTTAATGAAATCATATGAACGCGACACATTTTACCTACTCTTGTCAGTGAATTATTGATGCCTGAGATAGATTTATCCACAAATACTACTGGCAAGTTAAGTCGTTCGCATAACTCATTCGTCATTATGCACGAAGTGCTCCCACTATCAAGCAATGCACGTACTGTGTGAGCGCAATTATTTGCGTCAAATATTTTAACTAACGCTGTGGATAGTAAACCACCGCTTGAAGAGCTGGGCGCAACATAGGCAGATAGGGAGTGGCCGGGTCCAGCGGAGGCGGCCGGCGCGCTCGCGTTGTTTACATTATCGCTAGCGGAACCCTGCAGCTGCTGTACACTGGAATAGGATGAAGACGGCGCGTAATTAGTAATCTGCCTATCTGACCTGAAGTCGGCTAAATGAATTAATGTATTATGTTTTCGCTTACATATTTTACAGCCTGGTTTTTTGCACTGATTAGAATAGTGTCCCGGACGAAAGCAGTTGTGGCATACCTTAATGTTAAGAAGGGCGTTTTTGCGATCATTGTTGCTCAGTGATAAAAACTGTGAACAGTTGGTCAAACAATGATCACCGCGACATTTTGGACATGAGTTCGGTGATGATGATGACGTAGAACCCTGCACTGAAACCATAGCTTTCAGTTTAGGATTAGTCTTGTTGGAATTTGAGTGTGAAAATGAGTGCGTGTGTGTGTTTGTGTGTCGAGTCATTTCTAGCGTCTCATTCAAATCAGCGCGATAGCGTAGGAAATCAAGGAACTTCCCGAATTTAATAGGCTGGTTCTTGTCCAAATGACCCTTGTGTTCCTCCCACTCCCGCAGTGTTTGTTTGTCTAATTTGTGTGTGACTATATGAATGAGAAGGGTGTCCCAGTGTTCTACAGGCTCGCCTAAAGACTGTAAGGATCTAATATTTTTATTAATTTGATCTATTAGACCTTTTAAGACCACTGATGACTCTTTATTAATAGGCTCGATATTAAATAACGAAGTGACATGATTTTGAATGAGTAGTCGCTTATTATCAAACCTGTCGCACAGCAGTTTCCAAGCCATCTCGTAGTTCTTTGCTGAGAACTCCACGGACTGCAAAACGATGGCTGCAGAACCTTCCAACGTAGACCTCAAATAATGAAATTTATTAACCGTATCTATGTCGTCATTATCGTGAATAAGACTCGAAAAAGTGTCTTTGAACTCAAGCCAGTTGTCATATGAACCGCTAAATTTTGGCAACTGAATAGTGGGCAGTTTAACGAGTTTGTGTTTGGAGCTACCTGATTGAGCTGAACATGATTTATTTTCATCGTCCTTTTTTTGTAAATTGTTGTAAATATTAATAATATCCTGAGCTTTAGCTACGGCACGAAAGTATTGAGATTCGAATGAAGGTCTCTCCGAAATATGAACATCAGGAGTGTCCGATTCACACTCGAGGTGCAGCTGAACTTCATCATACTGCTCGTACAAAGTCTCCATTCTACCTGTTCGTAACTGTAACTCGCGCGCAGCTGAGGAATCCAACTTGGTAGCATCCAACGTCAACAAATAGTTGATAAAAACAGTCAATTGACCTTTGTAACTGCCTCTTTTCTTAATCATTGCTTTAATATCCGCACTTTCAGTCATTTTGGGAAGCGAGGTGATTCAACCTGGAATCGATATAAAACAAAAATAAATGTATGCTAGATACTAGCTATGTAGGTACCTAACTACTCACCACAGAACAAGAGAATACAATAGAAATAGCATCATGAGCTTTTAGTACTGAAACCAGTGTGTCCAAACTCACACATATAAACCAAACGCTCACTATGAAATCCAAGCTACCATTGGTGATTAACGACGAAGCCGAAAAGATCTACATCACAAAAATTTGAAGTAGACTATGAACCTTTTTTACAAATAAACAAAGATCAAAATCAAATAACAATTATGAAATACTTAAGATAATGATGACATACATATGATAAAAGAATGAAATTAGGTTTTTCCAAAGACATGGTAGAAAGCTATACATCCTCTTTGCTTTAAAATCCTCACGCATTGTTCCTAGTTTTACTATTCGACGCTAGATGTAACTACAGCTTTTGTACTACCGCTACTAAACACTAGGTGGCTACGTCGAAAAATTAGGGATGTACATATTGCGGGAGAAAGTTTGTCGATGAGCAAAACCTATCGATATACTATTTTCTTTCATTATGGCTACAGTTAACAATAACTTTTTTTTCGAAAAACTATGGGTATTCTACGCAAACGGCCTTCTTGGTGATTGGCGATGTATTGGTATTATCATATGAAAAAACCAGTCGCTCATAGAACAAAGTTTATTTTAGTGTACAGTTTAATTTTTATTTATTTCCAATGTCGTTTTGTATTCAACAGTTATGCTTCGCATAAATAGAGATTCAGAAATAAAAATGTGTTTAGTTATAAAATTGTATATACCTACAGTACTGCAAAAGTTATAATGCGCATAGAAATCTTCGTCACTGTTCGACAACGGTCGTATTCCCAAGCGACGGAAGACGATATGTATTTAAGGAGGTTAAGTGCATTTTCTGCATGCGTAATTTAGTAGAATTATGATTTTTGATTCAGGTGTTTCCGTGAAATCGACAATTAGCGAATCTGCATGCGCATTATTAATTTTTTAGTAAGTACTGTACTTTAAATGAAGCTTTATTTTAACCAAAGTAAACAATTTAGGTGGATGGGTAGATAGACCAATAAAACAAGATGGGTTTTATATTTATATTATTTTATCTTATTTAATATCGAAGTACATGCTTATTTATTACTTGCCTTAAACTCTCAACTAATCTTGGTTTTTTTAATACATAATATTTAGCATTTTTTCTTCTCTAGGTATTGTTTATTGAAACTCCTCTTAGCTTAAGTAGCTTTCATGATGGCTCCATCTTCAAGTTTATGCTTAAGTGTATTAGGTTCTGAGCTTGGCCCAAGGTGATCCAGTAACACAGGCTGTAAATAAATGAAAAGAAAAATAAAATATAGCACACTATAAGAGTGACGACTTGTCTTTATACAATACTAGTCGACCCGGCAAACTTCGTACCGCCTAACCTATTATTAGAACGTGCATGTTTTATACTTATAAACCTTCCTCTTGAATCACTCTATCTATTAAAAAAATCCGCATTAAAATCCGCTGTATTTTTAAAGATTTAAACATACCTAAGGACTGATGCGGAAAGCGACTTTATTTTTTACATATTACAACATTATTGTTATATGATGATGATGCTAATATTATTTCATTCATACGCAAGAGTCTAAGTTGAAAGATTCATATAATTTCATTCGTATTCAAGAATTTAACTTTAAAGTAAATCACATTTTAAACCGAAAAAAGAGGTAGAGGTTTTCAAGTCGAAGCGAATAACTTTTTTTATTTTCACTGAAAATTATTATTATCGATAGATTTTTATCATAGAAAATTATCTATAGATTTTCATCATGTTGAGCAATCTCTAACTGATTTCCATTATTCTGTTGTCAAAATGTTCTAGAAAAAGTCATGAGTCTAATACCATAGATAAAGAAGAAGCTAAGAAGGTACAGTCACAGTCACAGGCTTCAATGAAAATTCAATTTTACTGCTCCGTAATTAGGGTGTTTTCATTTTCTCACTTATGGTTTTGTTTTCTTGTTCATGTATAATTTCAAATTTATTTAAAAATACAATGAAATATTACTTACCGATGTAATGGTACGGCATAATTAGTACTTTTAAGTCCCCAACTTTAATTTTTGCATTCCAACACAGCACAATATGGCATTTTAGTGGTTTTTTTTTCATATTTTTCCTGGTGGTTTGTTTACAAGAAGCATAAAGCAACTGAGCTTATCAAATCTGACAAAAACTACGAATATGCACTGCAGAGCTAATGATAGGCACGTGGGCTCCGCCTACTCGCGATTTCTATTTAGAGAGAGAGAGCATCTTCCTTGTTCTGTGCTACTCACAATAGTCGCCTGAAATAACTGTAAATATCTTTAATAATACTGTAAATAACTGTACTTTACGGGACTATTATGTAATATAGCTATGATTCTGGTGATTAGAAACAAGATTAGACTGTAAATAAACTGAAAATGTAACTGATAACTTTATAAATCCTTTTTTACCTAATATGTCTAATTCTTAGCTGAAATTAATGTTTAAATGCTAAAATTAGTTAATTTTACGTAGCTTTATGCTAACTGTACGATTACATGTACAAATTAACTAAAATAAAACAATAACTAGCAGATAAACTGAAAAGAACTGACGGGTGGTTTAGGTTACCTACTAAACGGACCCTAATTAGGTAAATAAGTTATCACTAACCTGTTTTAACACTTGTAGAAGTACACTATATTACCTGATTAAGAGTGTTGGGTGAAATAAACGATAATGTAAGGCTCACTACACTGATTTTTAATATCCACACATGTGACTCGTGGCGTGCAGGTTACTTTGCCTCTCCCAGTTCTCTTAAATCCTTTTTAAAGTTGAATCCTCGATGAAATAACGCTGATCCAGTATTAGGTCCTCTAATGCAATAAATATCCGGCTTGATCCAGGGCCATGTATCGGGGTTCAGGTAATATAAATGAAATTCAGTCTTGCAAGATGATTACGTGTATTCTCAAGTCACCAGAACAAGTACAAGTGTCACATAAAGGTCACTGTATGACATTTCAATAGAAAAGTTTAAAGTGCCTAGCGGTTTCAAATGAGCAATCTACACAACATTAGAATAGGTTTATATTATGTTAAGTTATATTAAGTTTCTTAAGCTAAGTATCAATTAGACCTTTAAATATTGCTCTAAATTCTAAACACACCGGATATGTCATGTGTATTTTTAATGTTATGTCACATAAGAAATACGCAGCTCACTTTGAATTATAATTTTATTATCTCTGAAACAGCCCAAGCGATTCGGCGCATCTGCTGGTGGGACGCAACGTCTGCCAATCTAATTTTCCGCTCTTAAAATGCACTATTTATAAGAATTAAATTTTAGCTTGATTAACAAATGTATTTTCTCTGTTTTTCTGAGCTTAAAGGGAAATTCATGAAAACCATTTAACCATTCCAAGAAATGTGCTTATTTGCTAAGAGTTACTAAAAGCAAATACTGTTATAGGTAACTTATAAATTGACTGATTCGGCTAATCGTGTGAGGAAATCGATAATTCTATTAGTGGCATACAAATTTATCAATAAAAGTTATTAGGTCGGTAGATATACTACCTATATATGTATGTATAACAAGGTTGTTGTAACTTGTTCTACGAGTCAACGAGATAATATTTCATTGAGCTACTAGTATTACGTTTGGCATTGAGTGTTTTGCATAGTGTTAAGGGTTTGTCCACAAAACCTGTTGACTTTGTAAGCCTTTCTTAGAGTTCAAGTCAGTGTATGAATATGGTCAATATTAGTACAGCTTTTCTATGGAAAAAGTGAACTAATAGAGTTTATTTAATACACTTCGGTGGTTGACTATCTATTTGGAGTACTGGGTTCGATTCCCGGCGGGGAAGAACATTTTTATGATGGCCATTGATTTTAAAGACAATTTTCTTAAAATGTTATCCTTTTAGGTAAATGTGCGCCAGGTGTGCCCTAGACCAAACAGTTAGGACAAGTGCTAAAAAAAACTATGGTATCAGGAATAAAATATGTAAATTTAATTTTTGCATATCTTGGTGCCTTAGATTTAGAGAATCAAAAAATACTTTGTTTCCTGTATGCGCCTAAAATAGTACTGATAAAAAGTTGCCAGTAAAGTAACAAAGAGGCCTTTTAGAGCAGATTTAACTTAATTACGCCTCTTTGTAGTCTCTACATAGAGCACCAGCATACAGAAATAACCTTTAGCGAAGTCAAGCCTTTAATACTAATGGGTGTCACGTTCGCGTTCATATGAAAATGTAGGTAGGGATCGTAACCTAGGACAATTTGCAAGTGTTTTCCTTTTACGACGATTTGACTTGCAAACGTTTTGCCTTATCGGTTTCTTGGCAAATGCATAAAGTATATATAGCCTATATATAGCCATTGGAAGGCTATACATAGGTAGGTATATGACTATTGTATATTTTACCTTTCTTCTGTATCACCTACTAGTCGACCCGGCGAACTTCGTACCGCCTTACCTTTTACTATGTGGTGCATGTATTATACATATTATACATATAAACCTTCCTCTTAAATCACTCTATCGTTTAAAAAAAACCGCATCAAAATCCTTCTCATAGTTTAGAATACATACGTGGGAAGCGACTTCATTTTATGCTATGTATTAATGTGCTATCATCCTTATCATAACAACCGATATACGTCCGCTGCAGAACATGGGTCTCTCTCATATATTGCTACAAAGACAAACACTCTTAATTAAGGGAGTTTGCCGAAATCGCGACGCTTGTAAGCCGGGTTGGCAACCGCAATATGATTCTTTATGTGTTTGAACGAAGGACTCTGCCCTTCCTTTGTGTGTTCCCTTAGAGCCTGTCCGCACAGCGACTTATTTACGCGCCTTTTTTTGTCGCCATTATGTACGATCGAATCCTTTACAAGGTTTCGCACTGGCGATAAAAAAATCGCGAAAAACTAGGAGTAATTTGCGATTTTAATTCGTGCAAATGAAAATCGCGCGAACCAAACATCGCAGTGTGGAGACGGGGTCTAGTCGCCTTTTCTTACACCCATGAGATATGTTGTGGTATTACTATTCTATGTCGCCCATGCACACAGCTTTACACACTATAATAATAATAACACATCACACTCAGAGCCCCTAACTAAAAAGAACCTGTATCTAGGGTGCCGCGAAACACACACAGAGACAAAAAACACACCCAGACCGGAAACAAACATCGATATTCATCATATCAATATTCGCCCCGCCCGGGAATCGAACCCGGGTGCACACGCTTACTCAGTCCACATCACTGCCAACTGAGCCACGGAGCAGTCAAAACTGAATTTAAACTTTGTATATTTTTTTGTAACAGGTGCTAGATGCAATGTTCGAGAAGCGCTCGGAGCCGGGAGAGTACGTCATCAGGCAGGGCGATGACGGAGACAACTTCTACGTCATCGAGAACGGAGTGTTTGACGTACTTGTTGCTGGCGATGACAAGGTTGAGAAGGTAATATCTTCCTTTTTTGTTTATTGGGACTTAAGGGCGTTAACAGTAGAGTAGCCGGCTTATCAACGAAACCACTTTTTACCTTATTACTAACAACATGGAGACTATATTGTACTAAATGGGTAGCTTGAAATAAGTGCCATATTTCTTGTTGTAGCCAAGTGGGTAAACTCATAACTTCCAAAATTAATTTACATTTGTCTTATTGTTAAATGAATAAAATAAATAAATAAATTTGAAAATAATCATTACTTACAACCTTTAAAAACTCTAGAAGAATATAATTCACATCAAACTGGTCATATTTTCTATAATATCGTTCCTGTCTTGTACTTTAAAACTATAAATAAATCCAATTAATTATACAATGTCGTTAGTAATAAATAATAATACCTTATGCGGAGAGAAGTAAAACTTCATTAGGTGTCGTTTGTATCAGACTCAGTCGTGTGTTATGTTAATATTAACTAGTCCCCGTCGTCGTACACATAATAGGGATGATTTACGCTAGACCTAGCTGCACCCTACACGAAGGAACGTATGGCTCAGCGAACACAACAATTGAAAATAGTCTTTAATTTGTTTGGTACAGAGTGGATAATCAATCGCGTACTGTTTCTTCGGAAACTTAAAATAGTTTCTTTTTGAAATACAGTTTTGATCCACACAGTAATAATTTTGAGACAATTATTCTGAATTGTCATAGTAATTCAGTGCAATAACTTGCTATTAATTTCTTTAAATTACAACGTTTTTGTTAACTTAAAAATGAGAGTAGCATTTTAGCAAATTCTTGTACTTTTTTTAATTTTAATAAATGCAACGCGACCTACATTCTGCCGTCTTGACAACTGGTAACACCATTTTGAGTAATTTATGCGGAAATAATGATCACTGCGCGACAAAGAAGCAGTCACCATTTCTCTCTTACTTTTTTATTTTTTTGTTAAATTAAAACAGTTTTGCCATTCTTTTATTTCGTACTTTTAGCGGTACTTATTTGATTTATTTTTTGTGCCGCACTCGCACTAATAGAGTCTACTTATGGGATTCTAAATAAATAAATCATCTCATATTTAGGCTTTGCCAAATAGACCCCGCTAAAGCTAGACTTTATGCGACGCTAGAGCGTCGACATGTAATGTACTATGTCAGTATTATCCTGTCATACAGAACGTCCGGCGCCAAACGGTTCTAGCGTCGTCTGCGCTCTGTTTAGAAGGGTAATACTGTCATAAGCCCTGTAGGTCCGGGCGTAAGAATAGGTCTACGGTATACCCTGCCTGTCGTAAGAGGCGACTAAAAGGGGTCTTTGGGGTCGTGGGTGTGAAGGGAGGGCCCGACACACTCATCAAACGGCCCCAAGATGGGCGGCGGACAGCTTGTGGCACTGTGCCGCCGCAGCTACAAAGGCGAGCCGGGGAGGGAACAACATGCCCTCCCCGAGCACGAAGCTGATAGCAGCTGAGCGTGGGAAGAACTTAGGACGCCAGTAATGCGTGGTTCCCGGGGTCCTTCCCAAAAGCGCCAAGACGGCCGCCGGGGGGTTTTAGTGGGTGCGAGCCCCACGTACCCCCGACGCCCCCGTTACAAAAAAAAACAAAAAAAAGGTAATTCTGTCATAGTACTTACATTACAAGTCGAAGGTCCAGCGCTGCGTAACGCTAGCTAAAAACGGCCACTTTTGGCAACAATCAGAAGCTTTATTTGATATTTAACCTAAAAGCTATACAACAGTGCCCTAAAAATACTAAGCTGCATTATCTAGTGGAATACTGTTTCGCATTTTTGATATTTGCATAGTTTAGAAGTTTTTTTTTTTCGCGGATGGCGCTTCTTCGGCTGTGCTATGCCGTAATTTATAGCTCTGGCGCGACGCTAGGGCGCCGTCTGTTTGACAAACGCTTTGAGCCCTTAAATAGGTGAAAAAATTTACCAAGGCATTACTCAAGTTCAGTGGCGGACTAGAACAGCGTAACACTTCCGGATTTTCTGTATTGCAAAATAGCGCTTGTTCTATGGTATTGGTTGTCATCAGCCTGGGGGGCGCACGAGACCACAGACAAAAGCGTTACGCGGCCGACCTAGAAAACAAATATCTTTGTCCACCGAAAATAATTTTAGCTTCGCCCCCGCCGGGAATCTAACCCGGCACTCCCGAGTTCACAGTCGATATCACTGACTGACAACTGAACCACGGAGGTGATCGAGTTATCTTTAATTGCAGTGAGCCGGTATGATGTGATATGGATTACAGTTTCTAAGTACCTACTTTAGTATTTAAAAGACTATAGTAAATCTAAATTTAATATTTTCTATTACATAATTGTATTTGGCAAGTACACAATTGTAAGTCAAATAAATCTATACAGATAATGATCAATATTTCATTTATAACTGTTGAACGTTCGTGCCCTGATTAACATCATTTATTTAATAAAAATTTCGTTAGAAAATAAATTAAATTAATTAGACTCGCAGACGTGAAACTTATTTTTTTATTTTACTCGTCAGGTTGTTTTTTGTACGAATCTGCAATTGCTACCTACGTCATTAAATTTATCAGAGTAATAATTGCCTTGTGTAATCATTGTTTATAATATCAAAATTAATCAAATTACCTTTAATATAAATTTCCAGATAATTATTACACAATCTAGAAACTTGTAGACAGCTGCTATACTACGATCTGCTAGCTTGTAATATAAAAAAAAGTATATTTAATATATATGATTTTATTGTAATTGTTAAATTATAATATACGTCCTAATATACCATGAAACCTTGTTTTGGTACTGTGTATCTACATATATTATATGAATAAACCTCAAACAAACTAAACATGAATATGTAACTTTGTGCGTTTGTTTGACTTGGCCTAGCTGTTGACGTTGAGGCAACAATTGGCTACATTCCCTGCGGACTGCGGACGCACTTAGCTAACACTACTTCTAAACAATATTTAAATACATATATTATAATTACTAGCTGTCCCGGCGAACTTCGTATCGCGCCTTACAATTTTATATAGAAAAATTAAACTGTTGTTTTTACTAAGTTCCCCTCCATCAATATATATAAAACTCTTCCGTTACTGACTGACTGACTGACTGACAGACTGACAGACAACGCAGAGCCGAAACTACTGGGCGTAGAAAGCTGAAAATTGGCACGTGGGTTACTTGGGGAGTGTAGGTGAGCACTAAGAAGGGATTTCCCGAAATTCCCACGGGAACGGGAAAAAACGGGAATTTTGTGTTTATGAGAAATCTGCGCGGGAAAAACCGCGGGGCAGCCTCTAGTCTTTCCATATTTTCTCACCTTTTAAACCTTCCCTGGACTACTACGAACATTTCAAAACCAAAATCAGCTAAATCGACCCGGCCGTTCTCGAGTTTTAGCGAGACTAACGAATCACGATTGTTTTTTACATATATAGTAGAAGTAGATTATTCCGTAGCGATTATGGTAGATCCTCCCGCTAAAAGTTATGTTCTTGTGGCCATCTGTGGGGGAGGCCATTATCCCAAAATGGCTGAGATGATTATTCCGTAGTAGCCAGTCAACAAGTTGAGAAATTTCATAATATCGTACTACCTACTATACTAATGTTATAATATGCAAAAGATTTCGAGGATTATTGAAAGTTACGCAAAATCTTACGCAAAAAGAAAACACAATGTGGTTGAAACTTCACATTATGATAGCTTTACAACTGAAAACCAGATAGGCTATAATTTTATAATGATTTCACACAGGGCTGGTCATTTTAGCAATCTGTGGAATAGGCCTATGTCTAGCAGTGGACGTCTTTCGCATGAGATATTGTTAATGATGATAGATGCGGGATTTTGATCGCCGGGTCAGACAGTAACCTAATATAAAGTGAAATGCAACTCGATAAAAGTGCCAATTTCGCATCAAAAGCTGTCTTTGCTAGCTATAACCAAGTTTGGCCTTAGCCTAGCCTCTCTGCGAAATGCGGTTACCTGCGCCCTAGTAGGTCTCTCGGAAACTACGTGAAACAAGATGTATATAAATTATATTAAAGTTATACCTATAAATAACCTATGACTTTGTCATCGCCTTCGATGTGCGGCAAACTGATCAGTGGGCCTATTGCCGTTCTCGAAGGCGATGATGACAAAAATCATTTTGACATTTACACTCATGGTTATCAATCTCTTGTTGATTCTTACCCATAAATGACCTTCACATGTTAAAATGATTTTAATTTTCATAGCATTCAAGAACGGCATACGACCCACACTGCTCTGATACATTGTATAGATACAAAGACATGTTGCTTTTTTTTATCTATTGCTCGGTTAATTTTGAAACTCTTCCGTAAATTGCTTCCTAACTACATATCAAAATGAAGTTGCAACTTGATATTGTATAGAATAGAAATGTGAGAAATTTTGAAGAGGTTGTAGGATTCACTGAAGAAAGATTCCTGAAATTTATTCAGGAACGGGAAATCTCCTAAAAACCTTATTTAAAAAAACGCAGTCGCAGCCAACGGTGGATGCAGGGTTGAAGATGTCCAGGTGGGCGCATCACCTTTGAGAGGGGCCTCGGGTCAGTGTGGGTTCGCTGCCCGATCGAGGCTGCGAGGAAGCTCGCACTGGCCGGGAAGATAAAGCTCGGATGGTGCATCGTCCGAGCAAGGCTCCTCCCAAAAAGAGTCCGGCGCTGCTTTAAGTGCCTGGAGACCGGACACATCCGGGTGGACTGCCACTCGGAGGTCGACCGTAGCGGTGTCTGCTACCGCTGCGGCCAGACTGGGCACGTTGCCCGCGGCTGCGAAGCTGCGGTCAACTGCCCACTGTGCGCGGCGAGCGGTCGGCCCGCCTCGCACAGCCTGGGTGGCAGTTCATGCCAGGTGAAGAAAGGAAAAGGGAGAGGGAAGGGTCTGGTGCTCGCCCTCCGCCTGCCACCGCAGCTAGTCAGTCTGCGGTGGCGATGGATGTGCTGCCGCCGCCACATTGATGGTGGCCCGGCTCCGCGATGGATGGGCGGCGAGCCCGGCTGGATGGCGGATTCGTTGCCGTGGCGGCGCGTGGACTTGAAGCGCCGCCGCACGCCCTGCAGTACCGGGCCAAAGAATAGGACTGATGTATCCCCTGCCTGTCGCAAAAGAGGGGACCGCGGGGTCGTGGGTGTACGAGGCGGGGGCCTCGTGCATTCATTCAACGGCCCCGAGAAGGACGGCGGAACACGGGTGTCTCGTTTCCGTCGTCTAGCGTTGGGCGAGCTATCCATGCTCCGGGGGGACGACCACAACGTCCCCCCGAGAAGAGGCTCCACAGCCGATGCTGGGGGGGGTCGCGGAGAATTCCTAAATTCTGGCTTTCCCGCGACCCTCCTGCTATCAGCCGAGAAGGACACCGGCGGGGTGTTTAGTGGCTGCGAACCCCACATAACCCTGCGGCTCCCCCCGGGGCTGCAGGGTACTCGTTAGGAGTTTCCCGGCCTTAAAAAAAAAAAAAAGGATGCACTGAAGAAAGATTCCTGAAATTTATTCAGGAACGGGAAATCTCCTAAATACCTTATTTAAAAAAAACTGAAACTGTTGAGCTGTATGTTGTCTGTCAATCAGTAAGGAAAGACCTTTTGGTTGTAGATGTACTAAAATAAATGCAATCGAAAGAATTATTCGCGTATTTGTTAAGATATTCTTTGGCCAAGTCAATTAACCACTGAGCTGTGACGTCAGCTCACTCGAGGATGCTACAGTTCGAGTCGCACGCTCGCTTGATAACTTGTTTCCTTTTGTTACCCACATCGACGTTGGCACTTTTATAGTAGGCAGGTATATGCGTTTGTGCGTATTTTTTCTTTTTCATTTTCTTTTAAGTATAGAAAACATGAAGTGAAATAAATGTATGCGCATGAATTTTTTTTTTATTTTTTTTTTTATCCATTCTTAAATCGCATACATTTTATAGTTTTCTATTTCTATTGTTAGGACAAAATGTATCTCTTTTAAGACTACCTCCGTGGTTCAGTCAGTTGGCAGTGATTTTAACTGTGACTTAGAAGGGCCGGTTTTGATTCCCGGCTAGAGCGAATGTTGTGGTTAGATATATCGATGTTCGTTTCCTGGGTCTGGGTGATTGTATATATTTGTGTGTTTCGTGCATACTAGATTTTGATTTTACTTTGATATAGGCTCTGAAAGTGATGAGTTATTATTATTTCACATTTGATGTGTTGTATATTTGCGCGTTTACATGTCTGAAAATATTAAAAATAAAACCTTTTTTTTTATTTATCAGTCTGCTTTGTTTTGATTAAAAACTCTGAACTTTAGGGATTGGTAACATATACATACTTTTTTCAGTTGCTAACCGTATGTACGTTTCAGTTTAATTGCTTTGTTCGTGGGCGTGTGAATTGTTGGCCTTTCCCTTTCTCTACTGAAATAAATTATATATAACAAAAACTCGTTCTGACGTAATGACCTGGTTAATATTCTTTTATATTTGATATTAACCAGCTATTTTAGGATAATTTATGCGTGACGCCAATTTTTTCCCTAACGTCACTGTTTTATAATTAGAAACGCTCTAGCTGACCTGCCGAACTTTGTACCGCATTAAATATAAGTGTTATTCTGCTAAGCGGCATCAATGGCATAATTTCAATCAGTAACTTTTTGCGTGAAAAAGGAACGAGCGACCTCATAATCTTTCTCATTTAACAGCTTTAACACAGTAACAGTTTTAACAGCTACTTCAGGACGTTAATTAATTTGTGCGTGACATCTCTTACGTCACAATTTAAAAAATTATAAATGCACAGCACAACGCACAACAAAGCGTTGAGGTTTAAATAACACCTTAACCTACTATATATTTTTAGTTGACCTTTAACAATTTCTATGACGCCTGTAATAAATAAATAAATAACAAAGAATCTATTGTGTTATAAAAGTAATACATTTCTACAAAGGACGGCAAATCCTTGCCATGCGTTTGCAAGGAAATCTTAGTGTAATCTGGCCTTTATGTGGCTAGTAATAAAGGTTGGGACACACAAATGTGGTAACGGCACGTAACGGGAGAGTATTGAGCATTTCACTTCACATAAGATTAAGTTTTAGTGTTACGGTTACGAAGAAAAAGCTTATTAATGTTACACTAAAAATTGCACGTCAGCATCTTTCTGAGGCATTTTTGGATCTTTGTTGTTTAGTTTGATGTTTGTTATACCTTTTCTTACCGTTACCACACATCTACTATCTACTTCTACTATATATATTAAAATGAATCGTGGTTCGTTAGTCTCGCTAAAACTCAAAAACGGTAGGGCCGATTTAGCAGATTTTACTTTTCAAATGTTCGTAGTAGTCCAGGGAAGGTTTAAAAGGTGAGAAAATTTGGAAAAATTAAGGGGAAGTAAGCAAAACAACAATTTAATTTTTTCAAAAGAATTGTAGGGCGCGGTACGAATTTCGCCGGGACAGCTAGTTATAATTATGATGTTTTACTTGTATATTTCTAAAACTCTGAATTTTATATGTACGTTACGTTTTACAATTGATATTCGTGTAAACTCACCATTACAACAATCTGTGACGTAACGTCATTATCTCACTGCAGTGTGTTTTGGTCTGAAACAGGATTTACAATGGCATTTACTGAAGTGTGGTCACCCTTCAGCTTTTACGATTCCTTTGAAATTATCCATTTAGCCGTACATTTTATGGCCACATTAAAACAATTGTTTCGAGTTTATCTTTGCAAGTTTCATAATAAGTGGCTGATGGATTACTAGTTATGTCGCATTATTTTTCAAGGAAATTTATAATACTTTTGTATGTAACGTGGTAACAATTCAATATCGTAATAATCTGTATTGTATTTAATGTTTTCTACAAGATTGGTAGCCCTAAGTTGTCCATAAATTGTGTAGTTTATTTTATAGTTATAATATAACAGGAAAACAGCTATGAAAATTCCTTGTTAAGAACCTTACATTTCTTATAATAACGCTCACTATAGAGAAGATTTCTAAGAAGTATTCCGAAGAAATAACTTCCCAGACTAATCTCCGACTAGTAAGTACTTTTACTTTAATATAAGTAAGTAATAGGATCAACATTTATAAAAAGTCTCACAAAGACGGCAAAAGTTGCCGAGACGCGACTCCGTGCGGCGCATTCATATCCATAATATACATAATCTTGTGACGTAGGTTAGACCCAATCGTAAAGGTGACAGTTGACCTAACAACAGCGTAATAAAACGATGTGATGTCGTTTAA
Source organism: Euspilapteryx auroguttella (assembly GCA_951802225.1). Taxonomy (NCBI): domain Eukaryota; kingdom Metazoa; phylum Arthropoda; class Insecta; order Lepidoptera; family Gracillariidae; genus Euspilapteryx; species Euspilapteryx auroguttella. Next base: position 8,346,982 of record OX637656.1, read on the forward strand.
CTCTTTCTCCTTTTTGCAACCAAAATACGCGTAGCGTGTGTCACTGTGGTGCTTAACTCCGTATGAAGTGTTTCGCACTGAGTTGCACGCTAATTAAAAAATATATTTCTTTTTCTTTTACGCTTGTGCTTGGCCTATCCTTGCGTTGCTTTAAACAAGACTCTGGCGAAATTGCTCATTCAATCAAATCCAGGTAGAATAGATGCAATCTATAAAAATTTGCGCCCTGGCTCTTTACAATGGCTCCAAGTACGCTAACAATGGCTATCAACAACTCCTTTTTACCCCCACAATAGAAAATATGCGCTTAGATTATTCAATGAAATATTTTTTTTTCGATAAAGATTGTGTACGCTGACCTTTACGTGCTCTCGGACGATCTTGTTTATATTCTGAAAATATCTCTGTGACTGCTGATCTTCATAACTTTAGGTACAAAACGTATCGAAGCAAAATATTTGAAAAAAAACCTTCTTCGTATAACGTTGCATACGGCATTTACTGTATTAATAGCATAAAATCTTAGTTCTAAGCAGTGTTTAAGCATTTGCGTCAGCGATAACTAACGTTGATCGATGCACGGTAAGGTCAGGTGCCGGATGGGTATCGGGCCGCGAGTGGGTTTTAATAACGTGCGATGTGCTTCTGAATACACTAAGTCCTACTATTTATAAGTGAACTTTAAAATGAAGGAGAAGGAGATCACAAAAACTGGTCTCAATTAGCGGGACCTGGAGGAGGCAGCCCAGGACCGTATAAAATGGAGAAAATTACTTCGAGCCCTTTTCCCCCTGATGAGGGGCTATAGGAAGAAATCGTCATAATCATCAAACTTTAAAATTCCTCTTTGTCGTACCATCTTGATTTGGCCGCTAATCCGCAGTACAGAAGAGATTGTGCCTAGCTGTGGGAAAGTTGGCTTGGCGGCATTGGCTTCTGACACGGTAACAATTTTCAACAAGCAACAAGGGTCATAATCTAAAAAAAATGGGCTTTTCCATTCATTGGTTCGATTTTTATTTTGAGCTTTCGATTCAGATGGATAAAAAAAGTTTTTAGATATGCTGAACCGAATCAATCCTTTAATTTATTACCTGTATATCATTTGTTATTATTACAGTTCCCTTAGCTCAGAAAAACCCAAACATTATAAAGGGTGTTTCTGTCAAGGCGGTAATTAATAAAATGGGGGGTTCGGCACAGCATACCTAACAACTTTCCCTAAGCAACATAGGTCGAAACATCAAAACAAAAATCAGCTGTCCCGTATATTGACCCCGTCAGCTGATCGAGCAAATGTATGGAACAGCTGATTTTAGTTTTGAGATTTCGACTCATGTTTCTTGGGGAAAGTGGTTTGTTATGGTGAGCTGAATACCTCCTTTCATTTATTACCGCCTTGACAGAAACACCCTGTATAGTTAAAGCTGAAGGAACCGCGCTATTAGCACTATTAGTTTAATAATAATGGCAGAATGGCTGAGTCTTAATAAAATGATAAATTGGTTTGCTCTGCCTCTGCAGCTAACGATTAAGGATGCATTAAGACCAATCTGCTGATAAAATGGTTTGTCTTGAAGTTGTTTGTTAATGGAATTTCAGTTAATGTTTTATAGAAACTATTAAAACTAGTTTTTGGAATTCAGTAATAAAACTTCTACCGAAGAATTTCAAAAAAACTAGAAATATTTAAACTAAAAAAATACTTCATGATAAAGTTTGGAGATTGATATTTACGTATTGATTTATCTTTTATTAGATTTATTAATTGAAGAAATATGCATCTTGAATCTCACCGCACGAAAAAACGCTTATACTTGCATCGTACAATCAATGCCAATTAGGACGAAGTCAAAGTATCTTTATTTTTCTGGAAATGAAGCACTTCACTCTGAAAAGCCGCAAGCGCACAGGTCACAACGACTGTGTCATTTGTAAAGTATCAGCCCCGGATCTTCAATTTTTTTTTAGGCGGGGCAAAACTGAAAAATGGCGCCCCCCCCTGCCCAGTTATAATTTAATTTTACGTTTTTTTATGTGTATAATTTTACCTGTCAGCGGACGTAGCATGACCGACCATTTGTTGAGTTTTTCTGTCACTTTTGAACTCTTTCACATCATCTCAATAGATTTTCTCGCATTTATATGTCAAAAGTGACAGATGGATTCGACAAATGGTCGATTATGCTCAATGATTCTGAGTAGCGATCCCATCTCGCACCTTTAGAACGAAAGTGACGGACTCAAAATTTTGGGAAAATTAGTTAAGCTATTGAGACCACTAAAAAATAAATTCTTTATAGGCGGGTAAATCTAAAACAGGCGTATATCTCGGATAGAACGGTAGGAACTTTGAACTACTTCTCTCTGGTCATGCTACGGCCGCAGACGTCAACTTATTGATCGACATTTGAACATGCCTACCTAATCATGGAAATAATATTAGTTAACACAGCGCAGGATAGGAAACCACATTTTCTGGCAACTGCTCCATCCTCTTTTATGCAATATTCTTTTGGATTTTGTCTTATTTTTTTGCAATTTTTGAGTAAAATTAGTGCAAAAAAACGGGCCAGGATAATATATTCTTGACTCGATTGATTTCGTGAAGATTTCACCCAAGTGCTTTGTCAGCAAGGCTTTGACAAACAGACTGTGCTATAGCGTCGCGCTGAAGCGCTGGAGTTACGCGGCGCTAGAGCGCTCTTTGATGTCACACAAGCTCCTTAATGTAACTTACCAACGCATTTACACTAAGTGCAGCAGATCGCTCAGTCTTCGGAAATATCATTCAACTATCAGGAAAGACCAAAATTAGTGGGAGTGAGAAATGGAACACTTTTTGCATGTTAGTTTCGCTCGAAGTGGTCAAGTAAATAATACAGTTTCAGGCCGAGGCAAAAACAAAATTCTGTACGCCCGGCGACAGAGCGTCCTAGCGCGGCGCTAGAATTACGCGGCGCTCTAGCGCACGTCGCTCCGGGCGCTCTGTATGGCAGAGTAATATTACCATAGTACCTACATTACAAGTCAACGATCTAGCGCCACGTAAGACTCTAGCGCGATGCTAGCGCTGCGTAAGGCTGGCGCCCTAGCGCGACATTACAGCTACTACAGCGCCGACTGTTAGACAAAGCCTGGCATGATGAGGCAGAATGACTTGAATTGTAACTAACTGACGCGTGCTGCTGCGATCTGAGATTCCTGCGGGGAGTGACGCGTAAATTACATTTCGCGTACGCGCCCTGCGAAAAAAGTTTGTGCAGTATGTCGTCGTCAGCTCCGCGCCCTTTGGGTATCGATCGAGTTGATATGGCCATAAAATTTCTGTACTATTACTTAATCCGTGCTTGGTCAAGTTTAAGTAAATGTTTTGTTGAATGATGAACAATAAACATTTGTTTGCCTGAGCCGCTTGGTGGGCGCCCCTGAACAACCTCTCCTCTCACAATATAGAATTATTATTTATTTATTAATTGAATAAATAATAATTTTTGAGTTATGACATTCGTCTGTAGTGTGAACTCGGCGCCCCCCTGATCTTGGCGCCCGAGGCACGGGCCCTTAGCAGCCCCCCCCTAGATCCGGGGCTGTAAAGTATAACCAAATTCTAAAGAAAAGTAATGCTCTACTTAAAACGTGTAATAGCTACCAAATGAGCCCAACTGAAGAGTTGCCATTCAATGGAATTGCCTGGGTACTTAGGAGCGAAGATTGATTGATTGATTACTGGACCTGAGGTCAAAGTGCTGAGGCCCTAATAAGGCCGCTTTTGCAATATTGCTTTGCGTCCTCTTTGCGTTTTTTTTGTATCGACTTTGACACTTGGAGGACGAAAAGCAATATTGCAAATGCGACCATAATAGGCCCTCTGGTCAACGTATCTGTCCAGAGTTATGGCCTCAAACCGCACCTTAAACCACTATTTTTTTTTTAAAGGGGTGAAATGTGTGACGCACTTCCCGTCGCTATCTGTTCTTAGAGCTGTGTGCTGCACATTGCCACTTACGTTTTGCATTTAGACGGCTAGTATTGACTTCTATGTCGGCTAGTATCGTTATATAAAATAACGCGTTGCAGGCTTGTACGGTGTAATAGGTCAGAGGCCGGATAAAGCAGTGCCTTTCGTGCATCTAAATCAAACTAATTTCGACATTATTTACGATGTTTTAAAGTTGACAATGCCTCCACCTCGGTTTTCCACCCTATCGCCGCTTCAGTGCTTTCAGGGTGGTAGCTTTGTTGATTGATTTTCAACTCTATTCAAATGTTTTTAATGAATATAATAGATTGTTTACAACGTTGTCTCAGCCTAGACAGGACGGGTCAGCTAATAGAGCTAAAATAAGCTGAACAAATCAAGCGAACGGTAGGCGGTCGCGCGTTGAGCGGTAATTGCAGCAATTTGGAGGTAAACTACGCGTGACGTCTTAAATAGTAAATGCTCGGGCCATTAAATAAGAAGACTTTAGGCGATGTCTTATCATTATTTTCTATTACATACTTGCGTTTTATTAATTTACTAGTCGACCCGGCGAACTCGGTACAGCCTAAACTATTACTATGTTGTGCATGCATTATACACATTAACCTTCCTCTTTCATCATTCTATTAAAAAAAACTTTTCAAGATTCGGAAGCGACTTTGTTTTATACTGTGTATTGATATGAACATTTTAATTGTATCATACGCTATCCCACTGAATTGTGTAGTAAAACAACCTCAATATGTAAATTTTCTCGTAAATTACGCGTTAATATTTCTGAAAAAAGTTTTGACTCGATGAAAAACCTCTCATTGCCAGAAAAGAAAATACTTATACAGGATGGTGATTTTTACATAAGTACCTAATGCACGATATCGTCGAAATTTCAAATTTGTTTATATCAAGCAATCTCCCCATATCTTATCTAAAACTTGGTAAATACATAATGCGAACAGTAGCCTGTCATGACGATCTTATTAGCCTCAACTAGAGTCGGCCAATATTTGCTGAAGCTAAACTTTACTTAATTTGTTTGCCTCTCTCACAGAACAGAAATTTGTGTAACTTTGCCAACTGTGCGTACTTGGGATGTTTGCAGTTGAAGTTATTCTATACTGATTATGTAAATTAGTTTTGAACTGTATCTTATGGTTTCAACTTGGCTCTAGAGATTGATCCACTTAGTCTAGGATCCTAACGCTAAGTGCAGGTGCACCTTGAGAACTACGATACGAACTAATAAAACTAAAGGACGGAGGTTCATTCAGCCAACAAATGAGTAAATCACAAAAATTGCGATGTTTTTGTTGTAGCGTAAAAGCCGACTTAGGGAACAGCGGAAGGGCGGGCAGCATAGCATCTTCGTTGATATTAAAGAGAATGAATGAATGGCGGCTGAAGTACGTTCAGTGGCGGACACGGACGGCGTAACACTTACGGTTTTTCTATGTTGCAAAATAGCTTTGTTCTTTGGTAATACAGTCTATGGTGCACGAGACCATAGACAAAGGTGTTACGCCTTCCGTGTCCCCCACTGTACACAGTGGCGGTTAGCTGGGGCGGGCTCTATGTCCAGCAAAGATCGTCTATCGGTAACTAATGATTGAATTAATGAGTGAAGCAACTAATCCTAATGTCCTTTCCAGGTGGTGCACACATACGAAGGCTCCGGCTCGTTCGGCGAGCTAGCCCTCATGTACAACATGCCGCGCGCCGCGTCGGTGCGAGCCCAGACGGCCGGAGCGCTCTGGGCCATGGACCGGCACACCTTCCGCCGCATCCTACTCAAGTCCGCCTTCAAGAAGCGCAAGCTGTATGAGGAGCTGCTGGATAAAGTGCCGATGCTCAAGGCTTTGCAGGTCGGTCTATAGATAGTGTAATTTACTAATTTGAGGCATATATAATACTAGCTGTGCCCCGCGCTTTATTTGGGGAAAATAAATAGCCTATGTGTTAATCCAGGGTGTCAGCTAAGCTAACTCCGTACCAAATTGTATTAAATCTGTCCAGCCGCTTAGACGAGAAGAAGCAACAAACACACACACTCGCGAACTTTCGTATTCATCTTATTAGTGTGATACTAATTTAACTATTTAAGGAAATTAAGATTACCGCTGTAGGTTAAGGTGCTACTTTTATATTCTGACAATTAAACATTTGATAATGATTACGCAGGGTTATTATGGTGGCCTGCTATTGGTAGTGAAACTTTGCGTGTTGTATAGTTTTTACAAAGGCGTTTTAATAACTTCATTTTAGGGGCTTTATTCAGTGAAGCATTTAACCAATGTCTTCGAATATCTTTATTCTCTGAAACGGAATTAGAAACAGACGCAGACACCACACCCAAAATCCTCCACAATAAAACCAAAATAATAAAGTACTCAATTATCTGTGTAAATTCTGCCGTTTAATTGGAAATTAAGAAATAATTACTAGAAGTATATCTACCAGCAAATTTTAAATTAGCATAAGTTAAAGATACCCATCATACATATTTGCATTTGGAAGAAAACACACACATTGACCAATAAATTACTATTATTACATAAGATAATATATTGCCATCCATACAATGTTATAAGTTAGCCGCAAAACGCGGCAGTGCGGTCTCCATGTTCTACCGGGTGTTTCTGACAAGGTGGTAATAAATCATAGGTGGGATTCTGCTTAACTGAAAATAACAGCTGTTCCATGCATCGGTTGGACCAGCTGACGGGGTCAATGTACGGGACAGCTGATTTTTGTTTTAAGATTTCGACCCATGTTGCTTTGGAAAAGTTGTTAGGTATGGTCAGCTGAACCCCTCCTTTGATTTATTACCGCCTTGCCAGAAACACCTTGTATATCACATTGCTCGTCTAGAAATCCTAAACCGTATAATACAAGTCTTGAGGCGACTACCGAATGCCGATGACGTCACGTTTTATTCCCCAATAAAAACGGAGAACGTAATAAAACGCTTCTAGAGGCATGAGTTTATCGCGCGACACGCTCTATTGATATGATGATGATGCGATATTGTTTTTGGTCTTTTGTTTTTGCTTAGTGACTTTCTTTGTGTAGTTGCTAACCCTTCCTTTTTAACCTGGTTATATTTGCTCATTAAGGGGCGAAACGGTGAGAAACTAGCGCCACTTCGATAAATAATAGATATCTTCTAAACCACGGCCGAAATAAAAAATATGCGCCTTTGACTGCCTAGATAATCTTGCTTAGAATTTTTAAGGCTCTGTTGTGCTGTGTAGCTTTTAGGTTCAAAATCAAAGAAAAAACCCGTTATGAAACGAAAGTGGCCGCTTTAGGCAACAAACCATCTACATTCAACAAAACATACAAATATTACCTCTATATAATAAATTCCTTAATATTTTTGAAGAATCTACATAGACGTCAGTGCGTGTAGAATTAAATAACCTTATCAATCTTATCGTTATCAGTCAACGAAGTAAGGCCCAGATTACCGCGTCGCCAAGTGCACTGTTTTCCGACTTTGATGTTACACTATATAATTATGTAATTAAGTATTCATATTAGCTTACCCACGCAAACCAAAATTACTGACAAATTTACAATGTTTAATTTTTTTTTAATCGAATGAGCGCTTAGCCAGCTTTTATTTACAAAAAAAAGCACCAATTTAGTGCTCATGGCGTTAAATTGTTTTGTAGTTGTATCTAATTACCCTTATAGCATGCAATAACCCTTTTATTATAAACACTAAACACTCAAATCGAAATTAACTTAATTTAAACCTTACAATAATGCAATACGATACAATTTTAAATGTGCACACACAATAATGAGATAGAACCACAGAACTGAGAGAACATACGGTGAAATGCAACAGCAACGTTCAATTAACCTAATTACTGGTTACGATTACGATAGCAGAGCTTCTCAGGCTTTTTTTGAGACCACTTTTGAAATTTTGCTGGTTCCGGCGGACCTGTTTTTATACCATATTCCTGTACCATAACTGATTATCAAGCCAAGTTTCACCCCCTTCGGGACTCCATGGACACCTGGGGGTTCATCTGGACCACCTTTGGAACAACTGCCATAGACTTTTTTTTTCCAGCTAGGTGGCCGGGCACATTTATAACAAGACACGAATATGCTCATTTGCTCATACAGAACAAACGCGCTACAATCATCATTATTCTTTTGTTTGAGCTGATGTTGCGTCTGCCTCGCAACCTTGTTGCGTCTTACTCTATGTTTATCATTAACATTCAATCAATATAAAAAAAACTAGTCCGTTACTGACTGTCTGACTGACTGACAGACAACGCAGAGCCAAAACAACTGGGCGTAGCGGGCTGAAATTTCGCATCCTTAGGGAGTGTAGGAGAACACTAAGGAATGATATCTCGAAATTCCTTTGGGAACGGAAAAAAACGGGATTTATGTTTATGAGATATTTGCGCGGGTGAAAACGCCTCTAGTCAAATATAAATCTTATCCTCACAGACATTACCAATAAATAAGTACGTAGGAAATTAAAATTCAATCAAATCTAAACCTTATTCCTCTAGCCATACGAGCGCGCGAACCTGGCAGACGCGCTCCTGCCGCGCAGCATCAAGGACGGCGAGCTGATCATCCGCCAGGGCGACTCGGCCGACGGCATGTACTTCGTGGAAGATGGAGCTGTCAGCATCCGCATCACCAGGGATGACGGGAACGAGGTCGAGGTTAAACTGCTGGGTAAGTGGCTTGTTTTAGGCCTAGACAAGAATATTATGGCCTCTTCCATCCAAAATTATTTTCGCGCCAGGCGTTGCTTCTTTTATTTTATAACTAGCTGTCCCGTCGAACTTAGTATCGAACTTAGCCGTACAATTTTAACTTCGCGACATTTTTCCATATTTTCTCATCTTTTAAACCTTCCCTGGACTCCCACGAACATTTCAAAACAAAAATCTGCTATAACGGCATGGCCGCTCTCGAGTTTTAGCGAGACTAATGAACCACGATTTATTTTTATATACTTGCCTATATAGTAGATTTAAAGTAGTTTGATCCTGCACGATTCGATTTAGATTAATTAACTAGTCGACCCGGCGAACTCCGTGCCGCCTAAACTTTTACTATCTTGTACATGTATTATACTTACTTCTAAACCTTCCTCTTGAATTACTCAATCTATAAAAAAACGCATCAAAATCCGTTGCATAATTTTAAAGATTTAAGCATACATAGGGACAGACGCGAAAAGCAACTTTGTTTATATACTACTAGTTAACCCGGCGAACTTCGTACCGCCTTAACTTTTACTATCTTGTGCATGTATTATACTTCTTAACCTCCTCTTTAATCACTCTATCTATTAAAAAAACCCGCATCAAAATCCGTTGCATAATTTTAAAGATTTAAGCATACATAGGGACAGACGCGGAAAGCAACTTTGTTTATATACTATGTATTGGTTAAATAAATGCCATTGGTTCAGGCAAGGGCGGCTACTTCGGCGAGCTGGCGCTCGTCACGCACAAGCCGCGCGCCGCCTCCGCCTACGCCGTGGGCAACACGCGGCTCGCCTGTGAGTACTACACCACTTCTATGAAAGCCCACACAATATACTGCGAATTCGCATCACATCGCAAATATGTATCTGCGAAAAATCGGAATACGAAATGACAAATATCGTCTTCGTATCGCATAGCAATTTCATGTGTATACAAGGTGTTTCTGACAAGGCGGTAATAAATCAAAGGAGAGATTCAGCAAACCATTCCCAACCACTTTCCCAAAGCAATATGGGTTGAAATCTCAAAAAAATAAAATCACTGTTCCATACATTGGTTCAAGGAGACATTCTTTTTTTTTTCGAAAATAAATAAAACTGCATTCATATAAAACCAATCATCCGAATCCTACTGATATACTTACTTTTTTTTGCTGCTTACAAGGAATGTAAAACTTAACTATATAGACACATTATTATAGTCTTACATACAGTACGGGTACTCCCTGCCTCCCTCTGCAAGTTCGGCCCCCGCGCTCCGTTACCTCTCAGTGACCGCTCAGTACCAATAGCACGCCTCATCTCACTCACACAAGCATGGTGCTCGTGCACGTACATGAGTTTCGGCCTTGCGCAAAGCAACGCTCTTTTTTCTATAAAGTGTCCGAGGTGTGATACAGGGTTGTAGACTTGTTCCTTAGCACGCGGTAATAAATTCAGTCACTGTACCTAAAAAATTTCCCAAAGCAACATGGGTCAAAATTTCAAAACAAAAATCAGCTATCTCTGACTCTTACATTGACCCTGTCAGCTGAGCTGATCGAATCGATGCAAGTATGAACCCATGTTGCTTTGGATTTTCTAGGTATAATGGGCTGAATCAATCATTAATTTATTACCGCCTTGACAGAAACACCCAGTATAATCTAGTAAATAAAAAGTATATGTTGCCGTCAGTTTTGGACGTGGCGACGTTCGAGCGGCTGCTGGGGCCGTGCATGCAGATCATGAAGCGCAACATCGACGACTACGAGGAGCAGCTGGCGCGGCTGTTCGGCGACCAGGCGCACCTCGCCGACGTGCGGTGAACGCTCTCCCTCTTACTACCACGTTATAATGCATATTGCTTCTTCTTTTAGTAGGGTTACCCTTTGTTGTCTATAGACTAGAGTTGTAGGTGGAATACAAGCGCCTTTTGAATTTGGAGTTTTTTTTTTCTTAACTAGAGCTGTGCCCGCTGTGGACTTTCCATATTTGGAACGTTTTTTCTATCTTTTATTTTTAACCTCCATTTAAACCTTGGACTGGCGTGAAAGCCATACAGTATTCTTCAAAAACCTTCGTAATGCCATTTATTAACTGCCATTATTACTGTTCTTCATAGCTTGAGAAACATTAGTGATCCTCTTTTAGAGAAGGCGGTTTTGTTTAATACTAAAACTAAGTATACGCTCTTGACTATTTGTTTGTAACAATAACAATAAGAAAACCAACATATCAATGTGCATTATAACTGTAAATTTTTATTGTATGAAGTTACTTTCTCTATAATTCTTCAACTAGTTTCTTGAAGGCATTTTTTGTCTTTGAAAAGCTGTATCATTGTTTTTTTTTTATTAAAAAAAGACCTATAATATCCTAGATTAGCCTAGGTTGAGACGGGACTTGCTCATACAATTAAAGTACAAACTAATCAAAGAACTGCTTTTGCCTAGAAGTATTTTGTACCAAGAAGTTCAATTATGTTTTTTTTTAAGATTCTTTACGGGTTTTACAAAGAGGGGATACTTGTGTTGTGGTAAAGTTTTAAAGCCAGCTTAGAACTGTCTAAAGGATAGTGACCTTTATGTCCTTAAAATACAGGTCATATTGTCTTTTTGACCAATAAACTTATAATCACATGCTATCAAATCCTCTTTAAATCAATTTGTCTTTTCGTAGGTTATTCTAGAGTAACATGGTCTTTTTTACTGTCTCTAAACTAAACAAAGGCTTTTTTTTATTCTTTAAAAAATGCCATCGTTTTCATTCTTTCCCAGTATTTTAGCTTAAATTTTCAATAACATTTTGAACAAAGACTGTCATGTCATTTGTTCTAGGACAAAATAGTGCCATGATTTCTTTTTTTAATTAATTGAAAATTGTTGATTGTATTAAATATCGCGCTTACAATACGCGTTGGATGATTTTATAAAAACGACCGACTCAGTCGTCCGTAGTGTTGCTGCGATTGAATATTACGCTTATTTTAGATAGAGCATTTTGCCTTAGTAGCTGTACGGAACAAACAACAAAGTAGCGGTACTGATATCACTAAAATTGAGATGGCATGACTGTTCAAAGCTATCGAACGTTTTGCAATTAAATTGCGCTTTTGGATGATGCAAACGTTAGTCACCGATGTTTTGCATTGTTCAATAAAAGGGATATACATGTTTTGTGAAGAAAATGAGTGTTTGGTAAGGGTAAATATTAACTAATTAAATAAATCTAGCAACACTGCGGCTGCTGCGGTCCCAGTTTATAATATGGCCATCATTAGTTATTTATATATACATAGGTGCAAATATTTCTAATAAATATATATTAATATTGTATACTGGCTGGCACAGGTTTTTGTCTATTGTTACGGAACGTATGTTTGTACCTTCTAGGTAGAATAGTATTTCATTTTTCAATATATTATTATTGATGATTAGATGTGATCTAATCACGAAATTCAGCTTTCTGCGTTAGTTCGTTTCATTAATTTATTGTTTACAGAGAATTTAATTGTTATTTTTTAATTAATTAATATTTGTATGTATATGGTGTTTGTAAAGTTTTAAATGCCAAACTAAATGATAGCTTCACATTTAGCGGAATATTTTGTGTTTTGGCACACGAAGCTGTTTGTGAATTTTACTTAGTATTTTCTTGTAAAATTAGTATGTTTTTAATGTCTGGTTAGAAATGTTTTCTTTCTAGTTAGCTTTTCTGTTTTATTATCAAGTTCCTAATGTTTTGTTGGATCTACAGCGACACACTTGCAAAGTGAAAAAGATCTGAGGTGTGCGTGATTAATTTTATTTATTTGTCAACATTATACTGATTTTATTTGGATTGAGAAACGTGAACACAACCAACTCAAAAGAACCCTCCTTGCAGCTTTGCCTTTAATCGGATATAAAAATATACATTAGCGGGGAAAAAAAAGTATGATTATTTATTACTATTAATAATTATTTTATGTAGTACATAGTTAGTCGCATCACTTCCTATCGTTAAATAATTTAGTAGAATATGTCACTTTAATATAATATTTAATTCAAGATGATTTGTTACCCGACACAAGGCGCCTATGATAATCCATCATTTAAATAAAAAGTATCAAGTGGTTGTCTTCCAGATATAAGTTTTTTAAATAATTCGTTTGATTGAAATATCTTTTTGATGTTACGAAAGTTTTGAAGAATAATTTTCATTTAAAAATCCAGCAACTAGGTATACTTTGTCTGATCAAAAAATCTATATCTGATGCAAAAGACTAGCCCAGCCCTAAGACGCCATGTTATGTACAAATTTTTATTTACAAATGCCATACACTATTATGTTGTTTTAATGTAAAATATATTTCCTAAAGAATTATTAATTTATTTTATTAGGTATTATTTCTTTTAAAAGATAGAATGTTTAGATTTAATTTTCTTTTACTTTATTTCGGTGTTTGTTGGTAGTCAAATCATACTTAGCTGCTGTTGTAGTTGTAATAACAATTGTGGTATTTTCATTTTTCATATTAACTTAGCTACATTCCTTTCGCTTTCAGGTTTTATACTTTATAATGTTTTTTTTGTTAGTATAAACTATAAAGATTTCACTTCAAGTGCCTATTCCACACCACATTTCATGTTCTTGTATCTAAAATGCGAGTTCCCTCACATATAGGCTTTTTGTATGAATTAGTTTTGAAAGGACTTGTATTTAAGATTCAAGGCGTCTGTTTTTTTTATCATTAGATATCAATATTTACTGATTGCAAATCAATAAGATTTCATTTAAGTATACCTAACATTAATCTGTTATTGTTTTCGTATTTAAATGAATTCTCTCGTGTTGTTCACTTACAGCCTTCTGTGTGTGCATTGTTAAATGTGTTGTGACCCGTTCCGCTATTGAAAGTAACTTTGATCCTGTAGGTATAGTAGAATGATGATACTATCCCTATAGTCTCAAAGTTACGGCATTGACCCAATCGTAATAGAATAAAACTGATTTGATGCTGTGTGTCGAAAAATCTGAAAATTGTACAATCGACCCTGAGCCTAAGCAAGACCATTTATATTTGGGAGGTGTCTAGTTAAAGAATGATGTTAGATTACCCTTTAGGTACCTAATCTATTATTATTCAGTGAGTGATCGTAAGTCCCCTGTAACCGTAACACACACCACCCACAACTACCTATAGGTGTAAAAGTAATGTGCAATAACTATATCTAACTGTCATTCATGTATGTCGTTTTATCAAAATATCATGTGTTAAATTTTATGTCGGTGTGAAAATTATTTATAGAGTAATGGAATTAAAGAAACAATCATAGATTAAGATGTAGATCTTTCTCTTTATACTGATGGTTAAGGAATATCGTATTATTATAATATCACGTTATTTATTAAATTATGTCATCAGTGTATATTGAAGGTATTTGTGAGTATTATGATAATCAGTTTATTGGGAAATATATTTTAATCTCGACTAGGTAGCAGTATGTATGCGCACAAACGTCGTCGGCGCGAGAATTCTTGGGATTGTAATTGATTCGATACGCTTAACATTAGCGTAATTTTTATAAATTAACTAGTCATCGGTGTCTAAAAGTAGATTTGTAAAATGACAGCACGTTTTCTGATACCCACGCCAGTCTTCACGCTAGAGTTAAGGTGCATATTATGTGGAAACCCATCCGGCACCGACCGCACCCGGTACCCTGTTGAGAACAACTAGTACTACCGCTTATTTCCCACTCCATGAGCTTACCCTGTACATTTATATAAATTATGTATCGTAAAATGTTAGAGAAACTGAATTATATTTGTTTGTAGATCTAAATTGTGTTGTTTATTTGACTTGGGAAGGAAGTAGTTTTAAGTTTCCTGAAATTTTGATTGGCTCCACTAATAACCAACCTAAACAAGTGAGCTAGGTGATGTGCCATTAGAAAAAAGAGGGGCATAAGAAAAAGCAAACATTTGTAAGTAAAATTAATTATTATTTATTTAATTACTCCCAAAATGTTTCTTAAATCTACTTTATAATATTGCTTCAGTATCTCTGTTATACACTTGCATTATCTTCTCCATGATTTCCCAGTTTTTCTCCTTATGAAAGTCTTTGGTGAATGCCTGCAAAAAAGAATAGAAATTTTAGACAGTAATTACACATTTGGGCTGATCATTTAAAAGGGGCTGGTTCATTCTAGCATGGTCACAGCGTATTTTATAGCAACATGTGCGTGCAGCAGTGTGAAGATCTATGTTATTAAATTAGTATCCTGATAATATTAGCTTAGTCAAGCATAATAATGCGCACTAATTTAACCCATAAAACAATATAAAAAAAAAACTTGCTTTAGAATGCAATTTTCTTTTTTTTTCTTTTTATTGCAACATTCAGAGCAAATGACTAGGTGATCTTGAAAAAAAATATACCAGGCTTTATATACATCTCGGTTATAAACCAATACAGAGCAAGATTTTTGTTATTGTAAGATTTTCGTTATTAGGAGATAGATTTTTGGAGTTTATAAACACAAAGGCCAATACTTACAGTATACCAAATTGTATCATCATCCATAGACTTAGTTAGGGGCACGGACACTCCGAGAACATTCAGTGCTAAAGTCAGACAAGCCACAGCAATATGTGAAGCCTTATAGTCCAAGATGGCAGAGGAATGATGGAAGTCTTGTAGGAACGCCATGGCAGTGCGAGCGACGGGGGCGGAACGCCATTGTGTCGGCGAGAACCATTCAGACAGCGAGTGGAGGTAGTGAAGCAAGTAGCGGTGAGCGGTCGGCGCTTCAAGATTGAACCCTAGCACTCTTAGAACTAGTAGCTCGGCTTGGGCCACTGCCCCTCTCCAAGACCAGTACTCTTCCCCCAGCTCCAAGGGACCGCCGCCTCGGTTTATTGAATTGTGGGCAACATTCACAGCGTCACGCAAACGCACGGGCTCATCGCGAGACTTCCCCGCTGCACAAAGGCAAGCCGTACATATCACGTAACAATCGTAGTCGTTCTTATCAGCCTCCTTGAAGAATCTATGGTAAAACACAGCGGCAGTGGCGACTGTAGCCGGTTGCAAACCCATTTTTATTCCACACTCGAATATGAAGTTGGTAGCCAAGCTGTGCCCTGGAGAATTTCTGTAATCTGGCAGTCTTCTTTCACGCACCATTTCGCGGCGAGTAGTCTGAAGAGCCATTACATCTATCACGTCTTTCATTTTATTTTTAAATTAGAAACAATTCGACAACTCAAAGAAGAGGTTAGAAAAACAAACGCTAAACAAAAACGTAATTGATTGATTAGTTCGATCCGTTTTGTTCCATCCATCTACTCATCAATCAATCAATTTGTAAGGGTTGCTGTAAGAAAAAAAAAGCGAGTTACACACGCGACGCGACCGAAATACACATTATTCGCCAATGTGTATGATAAGCATCAAGGAAAGATCAATAGACTCTCCAAAACCAGCTGAGATTTTCTCTATCACGTCAATAATCTACTGCTGGACATAGGCCTCTTGTTCACGCAAATTTTCTCGGTCTTATCTGCTAGCTCTGCAGTATTCGCCTCGCGCTATCACGACAATGTCATTTATCCCATAAAATATATTGGGTAGATTTTATATTGCCTACTAGCCTTCCCGGCGAACTTCGTACCGCGCGACTTACAATTTTAAGTATTATGTAAAAAAATGTTGTTTAAACTAACTTTCCCACCATTTTTCCAGATTTTCTTACCTTTTTAACCTTCCCTGGACTACTACGAACATTTTGAAACCAAAATTACTTAATTAGGCCCGGCCGTTCTCGAGTTTTAGCGAGACTAACGATCCGCGATTCATTTTTATACAGTATATTAGAATAGGAGATAATCAAAGCTACATAATCAAGAGGATTGACCCCTTCTCCTCCTATAGACATTACGTGGTAAAGTACTTAGTATGGTGGTAATTAATTCCAATAATTTAATCATGTTTGCATGTATTTATTTATTAGGCAAACCAGTCAATGGAAATTATTAATTTTAAAAATTTCAAGTTTTTTTTTGAGTGATGTCATTTCTAAATTTTAGATACCAGTGACATTCTCACGTTTAACGATTGATTTTGTATTTTTTTATTTTCTCGAAACAGTGCGAAAATAGCGCCTTTCTAAATATTGGCCGAAATCAAAAATAGGTACTTAATCGCCTTTGACGCCCTAGATAACCTTTTTTTTTATTTAGCCAAGTTGATGTCCCACTGCTGGGCAAAGGCCTCCCCCCCATTTCGCCAAGCCTTCCGATATTATGACACCTCCGGCCAGTTCTCGAGGTGAATGTCGAGCGAGATCGTCCCGCCATCTCCTACTTGATCTTCCACTAGATAATCTTGCTTAGAATTTTTAAGGCTCTGTTGTTAGCTTTTAGGATAATGCTCTCAGAAATATACGCTTTTGAACCTGAAAGCTACACAACAGGGCCTTAAAAATTCTAAGCGAGATTATCTAGGGCGTTAAGGACTCATATTTTTGATTTCGGACAAGGTTTAGAAAAAATGACTGCTCTAGCTCAGTTGGCAGTGATGTGGACTGAGAAGCGAGTGCACCCGGGTTCGATTCCCGGGCGGGGCGAATATTGATATGATGAATATCGATGTTTGTTTCCGGTCTGGGTGTGATGTTTGTCTCTGTATTTGCTTCGGGCACCCTAGATACAGGTTCTTCCTAGTTAGGGGCTCTGAGTGTGATGTGTTATTATTATTATTATTAATTATTTATCGGAAGTGGCTCTAGTATCGCGTCACAAACAATACTTGGTGTATTTCGTGTTGGAGCCGTATTTTTTTTTGGAGGTCCTTTGACTTTCTTCTAGGTTTTAGACTTTGTATAAAATAAGGAATATAAATAAAAACAAGCTTATTATTTGAACATAAAAATTAGAATATAATCATTTTCAGTAATTATTTTAAATTATACACTTAAAGTTACATTTAATAGTAATTTCAATAAAAATACCAGTGCAGACGAGATACAAAAAGAGAAAAAAAATATATATATGATCAATTATACATCGTTGGTTAAATACATCGCTTTTCATTTATTAATGCATTAAAATCATACAACTCAGAACTAAATGGATGCCACCTGATTACAAAAATAAAAGTTAAAATTGAATCACATTCAAAAATTACGCACTAGTGACTATCTTTTGTTTTAATTTACTTTCTTAATGTTTGTTCAGTAGAGCGCTTCGCACGCGCTAGAAATAATTGTTTACACGTCATCAATTCTAAATAAGATATCCTCAAACATTGTACTCTGTTTAGTACCACGAATATACTACGCGGCTGAGTCGCAGCTCAGCGCGATTCCAACAATACTTAAGTCATCGAAGAACATACAGTATAGTAGGTATAAATAGTGAGGTTAGTATTAACTTTGGCAAATATGAATGAAGCATGGTGATATTTAAATCGACAATGTGACAAAGATTCAGCAGTACATGAAAATGACTCCTCGGTTTTATGCAAATGAAGCGAAAATTCGGTCTTTGCTGCTTAACACGAGCGACTTCTTCGTGTCATTATGTGTCGAGACACTGGAGCGACACAGCGACACTCAGGCGACACACGCCCGCGACGCGCTACAGTCGCGGTCACAACACTGTTTTGTGCGTTCATTTAGTGTCAAAAACGTTATCTGCGTGGCGTGTGCGTTTTATAATTTATTATACAGCTTTCAAAATCTTAAAACTAAATGTAATTCGAGCGAACAAACGAATGAGGCGGTGTACAAAAAATTACATCACATCCACCCGAGATGACAAAACTTTACGACGCTACACAGCGTTACGATGACGGATGCGCGGATAATACAATTTTGTATGATGTGATGATGTGGCTGTTGATTTGTCTACTCTTAGTAGAGTCACACATCGCAACATCACCCGTAAAAGATAACACCATTGTAGGAATGGGTGATGGTCAGATTCGATCGTGCAACGTTCGAATCAAGAATCAAAATGGCGTGCAGTAAACACCATTCAATCGTTTAAACATTTTAATTACGTTTATGAAAGCTTACATTAGGTTTTTGGGCTTCGAACCGTAATTCAGCACTAATATTTTTTAATTTATAATTAGTTTTACGTAGGTACACATATTGTTAAATAACAGTACAAAACCTACCTAGCAACAAGGGCGCGGCTCGACGGGCGGCTCAGAAAATGATTTCCTTAAATATACAGTGAAAATCTTTGGTTAGAATAGCAACCGTCGCGCCGCCGCGCCGGCCGCCGCGCGGCACGCTGCAGGTGTTTAGTTTTTATTTATTCACTTTTTACAGAGTACTCGAAAACGTAAAAAGAAAAATGATAATCGCCTAACTATGTCAATAATAAAGTTTACTGCCTAATTGCGTTAATAATTAATATTTATTGATACAATTACTATTCTAATGCTTAAAATGACGTTTTTTTATTTAATTATTAATAATAATAATAAATTATGTTTTATATATAGATATACGTTAAGTGTTTGATTACGCCAATTTCGCGAGTGAATACAGGTTTATATACTCACAAATCTTACAATAGCGGCAAAGGAAGATCATCCACAGAATAGTCGTGCCACAGCACCCGGTCCGAAATAAAACTATCATAGTTAGTGTCATAGGTCTAGGTTCCTATTAAAGAGATTATATAGTTCTTCCTTAAAATTGTACAGTTGCATAGGAGTTACACTAAAATACACCGATACAAAATTAAACATGTCAAAGATTACTTACAATACCACCTTTTAGTACAAACACTTTAGATAAATAAATACTATGATTTTATTCAATACATGAATTAGATACTAAGCATTGCTAGGACTTCGTGATTACTGTAAAGTGATATAGAAAAAATATAGAACACAAGATTGTATAAATAATTATAGCACGGGCAATGTCCGTTTAGGATAAACATGATTTGTGCAATAAGTTTTGGTTACACTTAACAATTAAAATAAATGCTAAATGCTCGAAAAACAACACCCCACCTCAATCGAAAAGAAATTCAAAATAAATTACAAAACCATTAAACTTACTTACTTAATACAATACAAGATTTGTGCTAGAAAAAGTTTGATAAAAAATATAAAAACATTGTAAGATTTTGGTGAGAAAAAAAACGGAATATAGTTAACAATGGAATGATGTATTACACAATACAAAATAGGCCCGTCACTATCGCGTCCTGTCCGACTAGTGTCCTTTTCTGTAAAATATAGGTTCTTATCTGTTTGGTCCGTAAGAGAGTGAGTATATAAAAGCAAAACTTTAAGAGCTACCAAGAGGTTTTTTCTTCAGTTGGCATTAAAATAATGCAAATTTATAAATCGCGAATCATGGAGCGCACCGGTATGGGAAAAAAAAGACTTTGAGAAATAATACTCAGTTGATGGTCGACATTTACTGGTGAGTAGATATAAACCGATAGTTACAAAAAGCCGGGTTTTACTCGTATTCAGTGGCTCTAAAGTAAGCGACAGTTGTATCTGCGCGGTCACGCAAGGAAGTCAACAGGCACCAATCTCCTTAATGCTAGATGTATCAAGAATCTGTCGCGATAAGCGTGAAAAATATAGTACAAGAATAAAAAACGCGAAAAAACAATCTGTCACAACATTGAGCTCCGGCACAGTTCCGTTACATTACTTTTGTTTTATCTATTTTAAAAAAGAGATGGTATTTTTTATTGTGTTCGATCCTTCGACAGGCATAGAGGACACAAATTGTATCTTAAATCAAGGATAAGTAAAAGGGATTTCTGAAAATTTCCGCATGGATAAAATTTTAACATCTGAATGACTCGAGCGTTAACATCCATTCCCGCTTACTACTATGTATCCTTTACATTACAATGAACTTTTAAAATCAGCAAATGATTGTCGAATGCGAGTCTTTAGAAAACACTTACTGTAAATTATAATTCCTTCCATCATTCTAAGAATTACAAATAACACTGTCACAAAACACATCGTCAGGGAAGCCATCGTGGAATCCACGCCACGAAAACTTTTAATTTGACGCAACAACAACGCTTTCTTTTCGTCAAAGTCCTAAATCCTGTTTAAATACCTACATGTTTAGTTCTGTTATCCAGGATCACCTATTTGTACTATCAGCAAAGTTCTGTAATATTATTAACGTTTAATGATGGATAACTGTTGTCACATTTTGAACCCTTTCTCAATTATATTAGGCCGAAAAATAGTATTAATAACGTGACACCAGATCTGTAAAAGTTTCAAGAAAACTAAAATCAAATGTTTCTTAATTTGCATTACCATCCAGCTAACAGTCCAATTTTTGGTGAAAATCTGCATGTGTCGTGTCAAGAGCCAATGCAATACAAGATACAGATTTTACAATATTATCTAGCAGAAGTATTACTTGAGACAACTTTGCTGATAGCACGATACATCTGTGCTTTGGCAGATCAGTATATTATGAACCTTAGAATATTTACACTACAGAAGGAGCACTCTGGTTTGTCATATTTTTGCAGTTTTTAATCCAATTCCAATCAGACCGAATGTCAAAGAGATGCAAAACTTAAGAATCCTGTTTCATCCCTATCTAAAGTTGTTTTAGTCTTATTCATCCCATCTAACGGCACAACATCGAGCACTACATCTATAGCATTGACATTCTCAAATCCAAAAGGAATAGAAGAAAGACCGGACATCAAAAACACAAGTCCACCGACGCTGACACCGGAACGACAACACCTAGAGTGCGTGCCGGCTAAGTCTGCGCGCGATCAAAATACGAACCATTTAGCAATCAGTCAGATAACACATTTGTTTTGAATGGCGGGTGAAGTAAGTAATACAGTAGCGTCCCCAGACCAAGCTGGCACGGACTTTAAAAGCGAGTTTGATAAGAAACAAGAGCTAATAGAGGCCGCAGCCGCGGAGGTTGTTGGCGATGATGACGTCGGTGACGGCGTCGAACACGAACTGAATGTTGTTGGTGTCGGTGGCGCACGTCATGTGGCAGTAGATCTCCTTGGTGGTGGACTTGTTCTTGGCCTCGAACTGCGCCTGGATGTAGGCTGCAGCTTCGCCGTACTCCTGCGCGCCTGTTACCGCCGGGAGCAAAACTATTAGTACTCACGCTACTGCTGAATAGCTTGGTTCAACACCACACGATCCAACACGATCCGATTGCGCACTCCAGACTAGTCTGGACCCAACTATTTATGCATTACCATCATCGTCATCATCATCTTCATCTCAGCAGAAAGACATCCACTGTTGGACATAGAACCCCTCACAAATTGCCAAGTATGTTGTTGCCAAATTGCCAAAAAAACAGTTAAACGCCGTGAATAGCTTTGCTTTAGGAAACTGTCACTAAAATATTTGAGTTCGAAAATGAATTGGGCAATACGTATTCAGGATTCGAACCTGCATTTTCCAGCTTAAAGTGCACAAATTCTTTTAAAAACATTTCATTTTTATTCTTTGAATATTGATGAGAGAGTCTCATCATGGCATAGGTAAGGTGTTTAATTCACCCGTCCTACCATTGTCCGTTATAACTTCATCCCACTTTATGCACCTCAACTATGAGGTTATGGAATATTCTTAAAAAACAATATAAAAAAACAGGTATAACTGACCAGTATACTCCGGGAAGCAGATGGTGAGCGGCGACTTGCGGATCTTTTCTTCGAACAAATCCTTCTTGTTCAGGAACAGAATGATTGAGGTGTCAGTGAACCACTTGTTGTTGCAGATAGAGTCAAACAACTTCAGACTCTCTTGCATACGGTTCTGTGGAAATATTAGGTAAGAAATTTTAGTTTTACGTACATTCTTCTTTTGTTTTTGTTGTAGGGGTAGAGGAGTGCGTGCATTTAACTCTTGTGATGACAAAACAATAGTATATTGACATTGAACCACATTTGTTTGGCCCAACCGAGGTCATTAGCAAATACTGGTAGATTTATTCATGAGCCTAGTAAGTTAGGAAGAAAGGAATGTCTATTTACAATGAGCTAATTTCAGTTTTAAAACAAAAATATAATGTTTTACATAAGTTTAGGGAGATATAGGTGCTTTGAATTTAAATTTATGGCACAAAATAAGTGATTTGATTTCCTTGACAAATGATCTTGTAAAGGTAGAAATGATGTTTAAAACACGGAGGCTAAACACCGCTAATGACCCGTCGACAATCTGTTGGATGAAAACTACCAAAATTATTGGAAAATAGGCCAAAATTACAAAGACCCTCTTTGCAGTAAAAGATCCTCACCGTGGTCTCGTCCTCATGAAGGACCTGGTCGTACTCGGACATGGCGACGCAGAATATGATCGCGGTCACGTCCTCGAAGCAGTGGATCCATTTCTTACGCTCGGACCGCTGGCCGCCCACGTCGAATAATCTGCAGAGAGACATTGGCTGGTCATTTATAAGATCGTTAAGAAAAGTCCTACACACACGCTTTATCAGTATTGTCATATTGACGCTAGACTGGTAACCGAACCGACAGAGTGATGGGCTAACAAAATCTTCAGTTAATATTATCAGTTTGAGCGGAAACTAATTTGATTTTCTTGTGTATGTAACGGAACTATCATCTTAAGTCTAAAGAGTCGATCCCATAAGTTGTAAATTAATGAAAAAAAAATATTTATTTTAAATGAGCTCTATTAAATAAATGTGCCTACTGATGCCTTCCTTTCCTACTGCCTATGTCCAGCAATAGGCACATACAGGGTAATGATAATGATGATGATATTTATTGTATTCTTTGTGTGCTTCCCAAAACCATAATTTAGGTCCCAGTAATCGGAAATAATCAATAAATTTTACTACACAAGTTCGTTCCGTAAAAAACACATATATAGGCCCTTTTATTGTCAATAATTAATCGTCAAACATCAAACGAATAAGCTTACGAACCGGAGAACTCGAAACAGAGGTCATGCGTTGACCTACAATTATAGTAATCAGATCAGAGGTGCCAGAAAACGTTGTAAACCGCTACTGAAATGTCAACTAGTTGTGATAGATTACAGCAAGCAATCGTGGCCGAGACACGCCAAGGCTTTTTTTAAACACCACTGGTTGATTCTTATTCTGCAAATCTGCACGCGACATCAAAATTTAAGCAGATTTTACAAGTTTTTACGTTCATTAAAGTAACGTTTGGAAATTGTAAACGCTCTGGTCAATGTTTGTAATGTCATGTCAATGACAAATATATAAAAAATGTAATTGCTTTTGATTCTATAACCACTAAAGATATGCTGCATAGTCAATTAAACGTTGTCAAAGTTATTGATTATAATAATGTTCCATTCAAGCTATCATCTAAATTATTTTTACCAACTTACATGACTGGCTGACTGATAGCGTTATCAAGTATTTGCTTTATACTGCACAGTGCTAAAAACATCAAATATTTTTAATAACAACTCCATCTTTTGCCCGTCAACACTTTAAAAGACCAGACCTTAGAAACAGTTAACACGTATTGTCAGATCTACTTGAGATTTGCGATACAC
The DNA here is from genome assembly GCA_951802225.1 of Euspilapteryx auroguttella. Lineage (NCBI taxonomy): Eukaryota > Metazoa > Arthropoda > Insecta > Lepidoptera > Gracillariidae > Euspilapteryx > Euspilapteryx auroguttella. Next base: position 8,371,246 of record OX637656.1, read on the forward strand.
CCCACATCTCAAACCTGCTGCTGAACTTCGGGGTTTAACTTTACTATAAACGGTCAAATAGTTATTTTCTTAGGTTTATAGCAGTAAATATTAGGTAATTCAGGTGAAACGAACGAAGATCATGCAAAGTCTCTTTTTCTATAGCGCAACCTAATGCTAGACCAAGAGAGCTCCTATAAATTGACCATTCTGAACGCATACAACGAGTATTTGTAGCTTTAAACCTAAAACTGCGGAGTCCTCCAAGGCACCATTCCAGGCCTGGTAACATTGACTTACTTGAAATTAAGATTTTTGAATGAGAAGTGAACTTCCACGATGCCGGTGGTTTTGACTCTAGTTCTAAGGATGTCCTGCTCGGTAGGCTGGTAGTCCTTGGCGCCTAACCGGTCCAGGTCGTCTAGGAAACTGGAAAGAGGAAACAATTATGTTTTTAGGACATTTACATATTTATAACATAACATTATCTCAAGCCTGAGTCAAAAGGCACCAGCTCATTGAGCCCACGAGAGTAATCAGTGCAGTACATTACCGACGATTACGTTGAAATTTATTTATAAATAAAACAAAAAACATACATAAATGAGTTTATTGTTCTTCAATAAAGGTAAATTCGCGAGTTTGATACTAAAATAAAGGAAAAAATCAAAAGCAATAATATAAATTTATTCTGCAATTGATTTTGATTATACATAAACCATGCAGTTTCCGTTGGTAGTTGCATAGCCGACATATCTCGGATCACTAGAGACGATAACAAAGGTTCGGTAGCATCCGTAACGAGGATGAATTAAATATCTATTCGGATTTTCACTGGTATCCACAGATAGTACGGTGAAGTAGATTTAAGATGAGATTGAATGTTTTTCACAAATACTAAGGAACTCCAGGTGTAACAGTTTTTATTTTATTCAAACGAACCCTGTTAAATTCTGACCCACAAAGGAAGCGATATGCTTGCGTGCAGCCACTCGAGTGTACGACAAAGTATTTCCCAATAACACGCTTCAAAACAATCTAGCCGAACGTCCTCAAACATGACATCGCTTCGGTCCACAAACTCAGCCTTCTAACCTACAAACTTCAATAGACTAGTCGAGGTTTTGACAAGTTCACCTAAGAGTGGCTCTACAAGTTGCTCGGTGAACGACGGAAGCCGACCACCAACCGGCGGTTATGCAACTAGCCGATGTTAAAATGCTGGCTGGTTTGGCACGCGATTGTTATGTAGGCTACTCACTAAGGGGCTCGCAAAGTGACAAGTTAGTATAGTTAGCGCCGCTTTCGACGGGAGCCAAGTTCTACAGGTTTATAATTGTGCATCATAGGTCCTTTCGTAACTCGTATTTAGCTCTAAGGGGTGATAGTTCAAACTTTAATGTAGGTAATACAATATTAAATCTGTTTAGGGGATTGATTACACGTTTTCCAACCTCTGATAGCTACAAAGCACCTACAAAGTGACATACGGCAATTTTCTATATATTTTTTTCTATGATCTGCAGATTACAACTTCAAAATTGAGCATCATGACATAAATAGATTGAATGTTAATAAAAACTTTTTATAAAAAAATTAAACCGCCGAAAAAACTGAAAAGCATTAAATAATAGGGAAACATTTTCTATTAGGCCTTAATTTACTCACTTCTTAAAGTAATTTTGGATTACCAAGAAATTTTAAGTCGGCGCCACACCACACAAGCAAATTCATTATCTATGTAAAGCGCGATGCGCAGCGGCATACGTTTTTCGGTTATTTCTTTGAACTTCAGGTAATTTAGTGATCTTTATTCGTTGATTCTGTGGCACCGACTCAAAATTTCTTGGTAATCCAGAATTACTTTAAGAAGTGAGTAAATTAAGGCCTAATAGAAAATGTTTCCCTATTATTTAATGCTTTTCAGTTTTTTCGGCGGTTTAATTTTTTTATTAAAAGTTTTTATTTTTTGCTTTTCAGTTTTTTTGGGATAATTTTTTTGACCCCAGCTAATCACCCTTCACAGGGTGGTCGCACCCCACAAGGTGGCCACACAACCTGGTGAAGGTTGAGGGACTAACAGGATGAGGTTCGATCACGACCGGTCGGTGAGGCGATTTGTGAGGGAGGCCTATGTCCAGCAGTGGACGTCTTTCGGCTGATTTTATTTCATTTCCAAAGATATTGTAGGTAGGTATCAAAAGTTATAATGTAACACGGAAATGCAACCTGTGAGTGGATAAATCGACCCGCCGACCAAAAAGTCACCCCTATTTTCCCACCCTTAGGGTGGGAATTTTATTCCCAAATTTTTATGGGACCAACTTCAAGGTATACCCTGTCGATTAAAAAAATAATTATTAAAATCGGTCCACACAGTAAAAAGTTATGCGTGATCATACATAAAAATAAAAAAATATACGCGACGAATTGAGAATCTCCTCCTTTTTGTTTTTTCGTCGGTTAAAAATGGCAGACAAACTACTCGACTAAGCTTTCTGAATCTTTAACCAATCAAAAGAAGGAAAACCCGGCCTTATTAGGACTTTAGAAATTGGATTCTGTTTAGTTTGTCCACGTCACACTCAGCAAAAAGTTAAAATTCTTCGAAATGAGCTGAATTGCCGTCATCGTCACCATTTACGGCGCGCCGCGGCGGCGGCTAGAACACGACCTGAAGCGGGTCTAAGAGCGGAGCGATAAAAGGAGCGGCGAAGATAGATTACCAATGTCTAACTGTCTAAGCCAGTGCGCTTTCATGGTTATCTTTCTGCTTAGCTTTTAATTCTTCTAACGTCAATCTCTGCTGCACTCTTGGACGTATTCAGATTAAAGCTGCTTAGATATGGTCGCAGAAACATAATGAACGGGACAGGACTGGTGTAGATATAATTGTTCAACCATTTGTCAAAACCATGTGTCTAACCACACCATACCGAAGTTACGCAACGGAAGTTCCACGGCTGAACTTGCCTTCCCAGGCATAGTAAAGCAACGTAACTTCGGAATGGCATGGTAATGAGTCTTCAGTAAATTAAATAACATTGCAGGCGTAGTAATCTAATCATGGCGAATTTCCGTCGCGTAACTTCGGCATATTATGTCTAGGCACTATGGCTGCCGCTCAACTAATCGCTCCGCTTTTAGACCCGCTCTGGGTCGTGTTCTACCCGTAACTACTAATTGAATGGCTAGTTTGCAAAGCCCGCACGCGACCGCACCTATTAAACTTAATTTTCATAAAATTGCCGCTTTAACAAACTTCACGAAACGGTTTTTCTAAAAGGTTGCAAGAAAAACAATTCTCAACCTAGTTTCTGATCACCATCATCTACATGCATGTATTTTCTTACGTAACATTATGGCTTCTTCGTTTACACATATAGTTACTGTTAGTAGAAAAAAAAAGTGTAAATATTACGTATTGAAATACTTTTCTTCAGGATGGAATAACAGAGGTTACTCTCGTATCATCTTAGCGAAATCGCTGGAATTTTTATTTTGATTGAGTAGCTCCAATGTATGTTGACCTCCATTTGGATCGTATTCTCATGATCTGTTACCGTACCGCCTTAACAAAAGCACATTTATGATGGATAATTCAAGTATTTTAATATCTAAAATAAATAACGCAAGAAAGCGCAATATACTTTTTAGATTTTAAGATTCTTGAGACAGGAAGGCTATTTATAAGTACAGAAAAAATATTATAATTTACCATTTCTAAGAACAACGCGTGTATTTACTACAAGGTTCATAGCTAAGCAATATGGATTGAAAAGTCGCAAGTCATGTGAATTTTAGAAATTAACACAATTCACAGCTCTTGTTTTTGGGTCACACATATCGCTAACTAAGTAGACAAAGAACTGCAACTTTCTGTTAGAGGCGTCTTGCAAAATGACAGGTACGGGAGCACAAATTATTTTGTTTAATTCATTGAAGTAATATGTTAGGTCACGTAAAAAGAACGCTGGAACCAAAGTATTTTCTTTATGGCTGGCGATTTCTTTACGTTGCGATCTATACTTACGTACATACATACCTACGAGAAAATTCACTGCAAACTAAACTATTGCTTTGAAAAATTGCTGTGCACGTAGTCGCAATTTTATGCAATATGTTTCTCTCAGTGTGGTCTGGTTTATTACTCGCGCTTCAATACGTATTTTTAATCTCAATAACAGTCCCTGTTTACTAAACTGAACTTTCAACTAACTAAAAGTGCTTAAGATTAGTTCAACAATACTAGCATGCAAGAACTCTTAGGATTTCTGATATCGGTTTTTTCCCATTCAACAGTCTTGCTACTTTAGCAGCTAGTAACCAAAGTAATGCAAGGATTCGAATCAACATAGATTTGCGGTCTCAAGGGCAGATAGCAAGTACTAGCACTTTATGGATCAGAATGAAGCTGGCAGCCAGCCAGCCTTATGCCTTTGATTTCAATTCCCTACCGATCGTTGTTCGAACAAAAAGATTAACGTTAATTCCGTTAGCTGTTTAACTCTATTTTAACATTTTGTCTGAAATTACTTTAGTGGTATTTAGAAGAAGAGTTTGAGTTTTATTCAGGGTATCCTACAAGGGTTTCATTTGACGATTCGTAACTCGTAACCAAAACGGCCCGTTAACCATGCATTACCCCATCCCACAAACAATTACGGCGGTCAATAATAAAACTGGAAAAGTCCGAAGTATTCAATTTCAATGTCAAACAAACCTAACCTTCAGAGTTTATTTTGGCGATTTTTACAGATAAGATATATCTAGCGTCGATATTTGGTGGAGGACGATATTTGCGCAATAAATAATAAGTATTGGTTAGTCTTTATCTTTACAATATTATAAATGTACAGTAAACAAAACAAAGACGTTATTTTAGAGAAAGCTTATTCTGTTCATGAAGATACTCTCTTTACCAGCCAGCCTATGTAGCATGAATAATAATATGACAAATCACTAAATTGTTGTCAACTTTTTAATGTAAAAAGTTTATTTTTTTTTAATTTTAACACTCAAAAGGTACATCAAGATAAAATCTAGGCAAATGTATGATTGATAGATATGTATCTATCTATACAACAGTGCCCTAAAAATACTAGGCTGCATTATCCAGGGGAATACTGTTTCACATTTTTGATATTTGCCTTAGTTTAGAAGATATTAGTTTTTTTCTCGGGTGGCGCTACTTTAGCTGTGCTATGCCTCTTAATTGTGTAAGAGCTAGGATTTATCAAAAAAAAACCTCACAGGAACGGAAAAAACTGATTTTGCTATTTGAAATGGAAATGCAGCGGGGCATACTTCAGTGTCACAGTATAATAAATATGCTAGCGCTATGAAAAATCTAACAGGCAACAAAAAAATGTTCATAGTCATACTCCCATAAACTGCAGAATAGACTGAGCGCAGTGTCAGAGCGGGTTTCAGTTTCAATGTCAGGGGTTGCTAGTTGCTAGCTGGCGCAGTGCCAGACTTCACACTCTCATCACAAGAAGCCTTTGGTATGGTAACAACCAACAATTCGCCGACTGTATACATTTGCGTATACTGTAGGCAAACTGACTGTACCCCTCAACCCGCACGCGCCTACTCGCTGACGTCACAGGCACAGGCTCAGTCAACAGTAACTGGGTCAATAAACAGCGACGAATTACATTTCAGTGCCAAAAAATTACTTTTCTACTATTGTTTTTTTTTTTTACTTTTATGTGTAGTTATTCAGAAAAAAACTGGTGGAAAGATTCCTTTAATCATCCTTGCAGGTAGCTATAATGAAAAAATATCAGAACCGTAATAATAGAAAGAAAAAAAAAAACTATCGAAAAATAATTAGCAAACATAATTACTAGTTTAAATAATTTCGCATTCAGTGGCAGGCAGTGGCATATCAGGCAACAGGTCGGGCTCGCGGGGCGCCTATGGCGGCGGCAGAGGCGTCGGCGTCGATCAATACTCCGCCGCGCCGCCGCACCTAGCCCTCAAGCGGCAGGCGACGCCCGGGTCCGAGCCACCCACCACCGAATCACGGAGTCACCGATGTTTGTCAAACGTGCATTCATTGGCGAACAGAATTTGCTGAGATGACACCTTTTGTTTTTTTAGCTGTTTAATACATATTTAATCCATTCTCAACTTGAGTTGAACAACAGATCTGTACCAATTTCCATACATTAATCAAATGCCGTTAGCGGAGCGATTAAGTGTCAATTGTGGAAACTAAAAAACAATAAAGTAATTTGATTTTTGGTTCTAATTTCTAATTTAGCGTGTGACGTCAACAGATCAACGCTACTTCCAACGACGGGAAAGTCAGAAATGTTGACTAAGTCCTTTTTATTCTATTGAGCAGAAAAGAGAGGTCTGTCGAATGTGAGCAAACCTTTAGGACTGAACATAAAACTTTTTTTTGAAAAAAAAACCGAGGAAATAATTATTAACGTAGATCATTCTAAACCGATAAGCACCGCGTATTTTTACAATGTTATATTTCAGACTTCCCCTAGATTTTTAAAATAAATAAATTAGTTTTTAGATTCAAATAAAGTTCCTCCTACTTATTATAATTACGAATGATTCCACAAAATTACGGAGAAATTCCAAAAATCAGAGTAGCGAAACGTATCCCAGAAGCCTTGACGCGATGCGGCATCGTGCAAATTACACATAAATCTGTCCCCAGTCGCCACCCTCGTCGAAACACTCCGTGCCGCACTGTGGGCTGTTCTGTGCGTGGGCGGATTGTTGCAGACTTTTCACATCCTTTTAAAGAGTTAAATTTTATCTAAATAATGAACTAAAACATTCCTTTTATTGATTGCTTGGTATGTGCCAAACAAATGTCTTGGCAGCGTTGCATCTTTGATAAATAAATTCGACTCATGCTGAGTCAAGGCTCTTTCACATCCCCAACATATGCATTTTTTTGTTTAAACCGCACCACGTCGTGCGCACATAAACTGTGCATAATTTAAATGCGTTTGAGGGTAGGTTATCGTTCTAAGGGTGTTCAATGTTTATTGTTTTTAAAGTAGTATATCAGCAGTAAATTGTGTTTCTATTATTAATGTGAATAAATTAATGAATATGAACTCTTATTACTCTTCAATCCAAAAAACTTTTTAAACATAATTTTTGCCGGTGGAGAGCAGAGTAGTGTAAGTGGGCTACGACCTTTAGCCTAATTGCTAAAATCCTAACAGATATTAACATTGAAACAGTTTCATTGGACACTTTTAGTGCAACAGCTGCAATATGATTGGTGGATAAATACAACAAACGAGCGTGTCAACTTGAGGATAAATAACGGCCCAATAATTTAACCATTCATCGAGGAAAATCCAAGCTTCTGCGAATTATTACACGTGCGAAGAGAAAAAAAAGACACAGCAGATCCCTACAGAGTCAGTCATCTTTGCGTTATTTTCAGGTAGAACAGCAAATTGTTCGTCACCTGAAACTGTGTTTCATAATCGATTTGGCAATACCTAAGATGCATGCCAATAAGTGGTTAGCAATTTTCCAATCGTTAGTTTTCCGCCTGAGGATGAAGCAGTAGTAGGTACTAAATCCTGTATTTTGGGATTGTCTAAGTGAAAAACTTTAGTGATAAATAAACCTTCTTGATTGATAGCACTTAGTTCAGAAAACAACTGATCGTTTTAAAATTATAACGCAATAAAATTTAAAAAAGAAATTCGATTTGAGTATTCGATTTGAGTTTTCGAATTTGCATTTCGGAATGCAATTTTATTGACATTATAAGAATAAGTTAATTTCTTAGTAAGCAACACCAAAATGTAACTGTGTAGTAGTCATAAAGAGTATGAAACTACATACTAAAATCTCCTAAATTGTACCATCAGCCATCAAGTCTTGAATGATCTGAGCACAACGAGTCCCTTGTGGGTGTTGCAAGCATCTGTCGATCAGCGCTCGTGTCGACACAAATCGAATAAAACAGCCACTCTGGGTCCTATCCGTCCGCTACGTCAATAGAACCATTGATTTGCGAGATAGGACCGCATGCGTGTAATTATCAGGATGTTGCTGCTTAAGCATTAGAAGCTGTTTGTTTAAGCAAAGGCAGTTTGAAATTGTAAAATTAATGGGGGAGCTAATGCCTACTTTAAGACAAGTGATTTCAATAACCAGAAGTACTATTAATTACGGCCACATTTGCAACATTGCTTTTCGTCCTCTAGAGTGTCAAAGTCAATACAAAAAAACGATAAGAGGACGCAAAGCAATATTGCAAAAGTGGTCGTAATACAGAGTCAGCATTTAGCTACAGTTTGCAGAAAAATCTTCCAAAGCGACCATTTCAATCAAAACCTATATAAAATTTATCAAATCTGTAACAATGCAATTCCTCAATCAGCAGGAATTCCATCGTATTAAAAATTAATGACAGTCAATGCCACATGTGAGTGAGATACAGTCACCGGACGCGGCAATCCTGGTCGGACGCTCCCGTCGAGGGAGACGCGCTAATTGGCTGATTGGGTGACGTCACACCAACAGCACCAGCCATTACAAGCGATGCTTTGTACAAACCAAACGGGACCGGTATCGGGATAAGCAATCTCGTTTGCATTCCACAATCAACAGATATCATTAAAAGACATTATATCTTTGTAAAATAAACAAATCAGCCAAAGACAAATTTCGCAATCGCAGGGTATCATTTCATGCTTCAGGAATAGCTACGAACACTAACACGCTAGCGATAAGTGCTGTAATCACATGCGGCGAGTAAACAGGCAGCAAGCCGCTCGTTTTCTAGGCTGGTGGGCACGCCAGTCGCAAAGGTTGCGAAACTTGCTGAAAAGTCGCGGGATGCCCCACCGCGTCCACAGTTACGTCCCCAGGGGCTGAAGTCGTCATTGATAGTCTAAACGACGCGATGAACGGTGCGCGGTGTTTCGGTGTTATGCCTGGGCCGAGTCCTTTGCCTGTTATCGGCAACTCCTGGAGGTTCGCATTGAACCAGAAGCCATGGAAGACAAAAGCTTTAGACGTTACTTTATGGACTCTGAGAGCATTGGCGGGCGCTGGTGGAGCAGCAAAAGTTGCAAAGCTTTTTGGGCATCCCGATTTGGTGTTTCCGTTTTGTGCTGAGGAAACTGCTAGAGTGTATAGACGGGAAGACACAATGCCGCACAGAGCAGTCGCTCCGTGCTTGAAACATTACAAGCAAGAGCTTAGAAAGGATTTCTTTGGAGACGAGCCCGGCTTGATTGGAGTGTGAGTTTAGTGCACGCGATGATCTATTTCATTCATGCATTGAGTATTTATATAATCTGGTGTTTGTGTGTGCAGGCATGGAGAGGCGTGGTGGAAATTCAGATCGAAGGTCTCGAAATCTCTAGCAGCCCCTGAGGCATCTCGTGCGGCTGTTCCGGCCCTTGATTTGGTCACCAATGACTTTGTTAAGAGGCAAGTTCCATCTTCCTACTTACACACACCCACCCATTCATATAATTAACTTTTCATAGACATTGACTGGAATTTTAGATGCTTTTGGTAAAAAAATCATATAAAATTATAATATCAGATTGGTTTTCATGTTCCAAACAGGCGGTGAACAGTGTTACGCGCGTCATTTATTGCGCGACGCTGAGATAAGTAAGATAGCAAAATTGACACGATAAAAAGCATCAAACTTTTCTGTTGACTTTTCAGCGATATTGTAGTGAGATTCGAGGAAGATAACAGATCGAAAGCTATTATGAAAAAAAAAAAGTTTAATTATATAAATGTTTGGATGGTTTATAGATCGGGTCAACGAAATACTAATAAAATAAGTAAATACACTTATATTTCGAAAGTCAAGGTACACGAAATGCTCGTATGTTTTTTTTGAGATTTTATAGAATAGTTATGCTATTCGCCATTCCAATATTAAATTAGCTAGATGCGGGTCACTTATATCAAAAAAAGCTTGGCAAAAATACACAGCGTTTGACACTTGACGAAACGAGGACATGGCGGAAAATACACTATATAAACTAACCCTTTGAGACGTCAACGAAGATCTACATTAGCAATACAAACTAATGTTCGTAATACGTATGGTATGTAGGTGTATCTAATTAAAACATACCATTTTCTTAGTCAGGTGAAAAAATGTTGCTCCAGTCCTAAACAGGTAATCATAGCAATCATTCATTTAAGTAGAGTCATAAATTCTAAAAGTAAAGAGGTGTCTACGTAATTGGGACGTAAATCAGTTTTTTCATTGTCTGTAAAAAGCTAGCAGGTTTCTTATGTACAAAAACGGTGCTAGGATCTGTTATTATTTATTATACACATTATGACGCGTTACGCTATGACATGTTCTACTTATTATTATTGTTATGTATGCTTGTCTGTGTTAAAATTTTAATTATATAACCTTTTTTTAAACATGTTACTTGTTTGTTATTCTGAACAAAATATGTGAAGTTTTGCCCCAGTTTTTTAAACTAAGAAACACGTTACCTACAAATTCAAATAGTAAGTTATTGAGACGTATACGTGCTCTGACTTCTCAAGTATAAATCATTATAAAAGTTTGAACTGAAAACTTTGAAACCGAGCTATTTCCGGATATTCAAGTAAAAATAGATTTAAGTAAGACCGACCGTGACCGTACGTACGTAGATTGTTGTAAAGAGAAACATTTTGAATAATCACTTGCAAATAGGTTACCAGATGAAAAAATAAAAAACTGGAGAAAAAGGCTTATTTCCTGGAAAAGTCCTGAGATTTTAAACACTTTTCTAGGCTCTGGGCTGTTATGAGACTCGTACGCGTTCAATTGTCAAGCAAGTAAGAATCACGGTTAAACGACCACATCCCGGTCTTGGCAAACGATTCGTTTGCACACGATTTTGTTTCATCTACATACGCTTACATTACATAAATCACACTAAACCGCACTCTTATCCAACAACGGAAAGACTGAGATGGTCCCGGTTTAATACAAACTCCTAACTTGAAGTTGTGTTAATTAAGATTTAACTAAGGCCCCCTAAACAGATAGAAATTTGTGCCCAAACCACATACAAACAAACACACGTAGACCAGGACACGAACACTTATCATCATTTCAAATTACAAATGTTCACACTCGCCGCGAATCGAAACCAGATCTCAGAAGTCACAGTCAAAACCAATGCCTGCTGAACAACGAAAACAAAAGTGTTAAAGTGCAGTGTATACTTTACTTTACGTTAATTTAAGTTTGTTACAGAATGGAGAGTCTGGTTGACGAACAGCGGGAACTACCAAAGGATTTTCTAAACGAACTCTTCAAATGGGCTCTTGAGTGTAAGGATCTTTTAAATATTTTCTAATTTTTTTTTAATATTATTGTTTTACAATATTTTTTTTACAAATTCATTAAAAAATCGCTCGTGCTTGATACCGAATGACCGCTTGTAGTACCTTTTTACAATATCAAGAAGTAGTTCTCAAAGCAGTAGTTCCCAAAATGGTTCAAGGTTAAAAAGGAGAAAAGGGAGAGTCGAAGCGGTTCTAAGTTGGCGTGACAAAAAGTTATCTTTCTAAGTTTCGGGAACATGGTAAAAAATTATATGCAAGAACAAAATCAGCTACATTTTGAAATTGGTCTATGAGAAACAACATTTGGGAACGGGAACCTAAGTAACAAATAAACAAATTTTCCAGCTGTCGGAGCCTGGGCTCTTGGGACCAGACTCGGGTGCCTCAGCGACGACGACGAACAAGCCAGAGAAATCATCAGATGCATCCACGGATTCTTCCACAGCGTGCCAGAGTTAGAACTATCTGCCCCACTCTGGCGAATCTACGCGACGCCCGCTTATAAAACCTACGTAGAAGCCCTAGACGCTTTTAGGGACTTGTGTCTGAAACGACTGACTGACAAGGGCATCTGCGCTCAGATATCAAAAGCTTCAGGAGAAAAAGTTGCAACGATACTAGCTCTAGATTTGCTACTAGTCGGTGTTGATACCACAGCGGCGGCCGCTGCAAGCACGTTTTATTTGCTGGCAAAGAACGAGAGAGTTCAGAGTAGACTGCGTGAGGAATTGGACCAGAATTTGCCGGTAGACCGTACCCTGACGTGTACAGACCTGGATAAGCTGCCTTATCTACGAGCGTGTATAAAAGAGGCTCTACGGTAAGTCTATTTTTAGAATTTAATTTCGTACTGAATCTATTTCGGTGGAGTCTACGTAGAAGCGGACGCAATCGATCAATGCTTCGACATTTGAGAATGTTACATCAATTTTTATTGCGTAAGAAAGAACGACAAAACCAGCAAACACTGATTCCTAAATAAATTCTCTATTTAGATAATCATTTCACTTGGTTAAAAAACAGATTTCAATCTCATATGAATAGGCATCATAAATTAGTATGTTATTGATCGCCATCATACTAATACGGAGATATTTTTTTTTCTATCAAAACCCTTTATACGAAAGAATAACACTTACTACTTCCATTTACATAAAATAAAATAAAATAAAATTTACAATTCAATAATTATTAAGTTGGCTTTAAAACCGACAGGTTATTTTGATACTTACATTTATATTTTTCGAATTTTAGTTCTCATTTTATCTTTAGCTTTGCTTCGTTCGGTTTTATAAAGTACTATGTTTCCGAAAATAGTATAAAAATTTACATATTTTTAATATTATATTTGATTATGCACGCGTAAAGTTATTTATCCCAGTATTCTTTAAAACGGCATCTATGGTCCATTACACTAATTACACCTTTTCGCTTCACAGAGAGCTCTTGTATCAGAAACGTGCCGTGATTAGTTTTAGTTTTATTCCGTGCATGTCTGATTACATTACCCATAAAATATACGAAGTGAATTCTACCTGGCGAGAATATAAAGTTACCTAAGTATCAAGTTCTAGACTTACTACAACCTTAGTAAATAAGTTGGGTAGACATTGCTTGGTAGATGGAAGACGACAATTATTACTCAGTACAATGTTTATGAATTATTAGTCATTATGATTTGATGTTAACTTTACATTGTAAAGTATGAGAGTCTGTAATTGTTACAGCTCGCGATCGCGTGATGAAATTAAAACAAACCAACTTTTTTCTCGTTTTAGTCTTGAATGTTTATAGGATGAAATTGCTAACAGATTATAAAGGAAAGGCCTTCGAAGGTAAGGTAGAGTTATATAATTTGAAAAAAAAATGGAAGAGACAATTTAGGATGAGGGCATAATAAAGAGACAGGAGGCAAAATGAGCATGAGCAGGCAGACCAATCACAACGTAGTCAGACGACTTACGAAAGAAGGGGTTAGGGGTTGCACAACTTGTTATTAATGTCCAGCAATATGTTGAGAAATGGACGCAGAAAATTATATTGATGATCTTATAATAACGAATCAAGATCAGAGATTATAAATATGAAGATAATCACTGAGACTGACTTAAGATAACATACTAAGTACATTATCAAAGAAGTTAGTCATCACAAACAGGTCCAAATAGATCACACATGACTTGCTCTCTCGTTACATAAACGCAAAGTAGTTGTAAAAAATATAGGGTAAGTGCACATTAGTGCGGGGTGAACCGTAACAAATGCGGTAATAAGGAACGCGGGAAGTAACATTTAAGACTCGTATAACATGTTACTGGATTTATATGGTTACTCTACATTTTAGTAAATCACCTATAGACCTGTTTATTTTAAACCTGAATCATAACTACTAGGTTTTAAAATTCTTCTTAAAAAACTCAAACCTTTCATTACAGTATTAAACCTGTGATACTGGGCAACGGTCGCTGTCTCCAATCGGATGCCATCATTTCAGGATACGAGGTACCGAAAGGCGTAAGTACTTTACACAATGTAGCTTCTGCATCAACGCTAACAATCAATTTTAAATCAATATCCTCATTTCAGTCTCACGTCGTATTTCCGCACTACGTCCTGTCAAACGAGGACCGCTACTTCCCGTCGCCTGAAACCTACGTGCCTGAACGATGGTTACGAGAAACCGAGACAAGCAACAATGACCCTTCCAACAAAAGCAGTAAGGTTCACTGCGAACACGCGAGGGCAATCTGCAGCCGGCAGAAGCAAGTGGGGATCCATCCGTTCGCCTCTCTACCGTTCGGTTTCGGTAAACGGATGTGCATCGGCAAAAGGTTCGCTGAAGTCGAACTGCAATTGCTACTTGCTAAAGTAAGTATACGACGTACGTATAGTGACGTTTGGGGTACTTTTATGGTTCGATACATTGGACCATATTATCGAGATAGACATACAAGATAGCGTAATAGAGTTCAAAACAAAGTGGCTTTAGAGCGCAACATGAATCTGTTAAATCTAGACCACCCCACGCGCGACGTGTGGAAATGAAATACGTCAAGCTGTTTTGTCTGGTGTAACTAATTGAATTTCCTATCAATCTATTTGCCTTTATATTTTGATAGGTTTCCTATGATTCTGGAGTTTTCCCGGGTTCTATTCTAAAGCTAACTGTTCATCTTTCTCTATTCCCAGACATTCCATCGATACCAAGTGTCTTGGAGACACAGCGACTTGACGTATAGTGTCACTCCCACTTACATACCCAACGAACCTTTGCAGTTTACGCTTACAAAACGAAGGGAAGATTAGATTATACCACCTTCATCATCATCATCATGTTAGTGTTGGTGGACTTACAAATGATACTAGTTTAAGACATTGTTTAGTATAAGATAGACTTTCTGTGTATAGGCCTCCTTGCTAGTGAGTGATTTGCGATGGGCAGGTATAAAGTAACTAAATATTTGTTACTTGAAGTTGGGTTAAACAAAATGACAACAGAAATGGCGGTTTTTTATTATTTAATAAGAATATTTGTATTTAGAGAGCTAGAGATATTATGGACTGTAATTTTATTCATACTTTTAAACATACACTTGTTTATTTTAAAGAAGTTATTTGCATATGCAAATATAATCCTGTAAAGCTTTGTATTTGTTAGAAAGTTTCTTATTATTGTATACCTTTTATATGAACAAAAAGTTTTCAGTAAAATTGCGTAAAATTTTGTTTGTTTTAATTAAAATATAGAATGTGTTTAATTAACACTGAGTTAAGTTAACTTTATAAGCGTGGAGTTTAAAAAAATAACGAAATCGTCAGACTAGATTTAAATCACGGATTCGTGTTGTTAAATATATGGCGATAACTACAGAAAAGAGTAGAAGTCTAAAATAATAACAAAAAAAACTGAGCAGGAATTCAAAGTCCAGCTCAGTTGGATTTCCTTTAAACAAGTCCTTCATCTCCGGCCGAGTACCCAAGGGTCCCGCTTTTATTAATTGGACTGGTCGTCTCAAGCACACTAGACAAATACTACCGCTACTGAGCTAGGCTAGCTAGATTCTCTCGTCCCTAGCTACACTCTGAAATACTAAGAATATTTTATCGTCTGTGATTTTAAAACACAATTTATATTATCAAAAATGAAGACGTTCGAATTTGCACGTTTTTTCAACAAACCGCGGGCAAGGAGACAATGTGAAACTCAGTGTTGCCACCTTAGTGGATTTTCCACTAAATCTGGTGGTTTGGACCCCCATTTAGTGGCCATTTTTTGCGTTTAGTGGCTAGTGGATTTTTTAGTGGAAAAATTAGACCAAGAACTGTTGCAGTTTTTGGATAAATTGGAATAGCGGTATGCTGTTACAAAGCGTATGAACTAAAGATGTGTTAGACAATTTAGTAGAATTACAACATTTTTCCTTTTTTTTTTTCAATTGAATATTATACAAAGTCGATGTAATTTTTTTTTTCATATTTTTGTCCATACTTCGAGGACCCTTAGTTTTCTTTGTAGCTGTCTTGAGCACCTGATTGTAGTTTTTAAAGAAGATTTCGTTAATTTTTAAGAAAAATTAATACTTTCGCCAGAATAAATAAAAAACGCGATATTTTTTTAATTTCGCGCCATACCGAGAAGGACCACGTTAAAGTTTCAAGTTCAAGTTAGGGCTCAAATCTTAAAAATTGAACATTAAAAAATCCTTAAAAAATAAAAGGGCCCAGGGAGGCAAATTTCTTAACTAAAACGATCGACTCGTAATTGTCTTGTTCTTTTTGGCGACTTTGTTAACCATTGCTGTTTTCTTTGGGCGTGTAACAGAAATCACATTTGTTAAAGCGGCAATGGTTAACGAAGTCGCTAACAAGTCAATTACGAGTCGATCGTTTTTAGTTAAGAAATTTGCCTCCCAGGTCATATATATGGGGTACAACGCATAGCAAAGGGTCACCACTGTCCCCTATTAACGTATGTCCACTCATGTGTCATGCATCCTAGTGGAAATTGTAGTGGTTTTCAGAGGGGGACATATTTTTGTTAGTGGTTTTCTGGTGGTTTGAGGAGCCTTATCTGGTGCATTGCTATTTCAACCGTTGGCAACACTGGTGAAACTCCTTGCGTTCTTGAATTTTTCCGTATTAAAACTTTTTGCTCTAGATGTATAAAAAGCATTATTGCTAATGCGGCCGTATTAGAGCTTCAGAACTCGTTTTATAGAGTTCCAAGTGGGTCCTCCACGCGCTTTCTGAGCGCTGGCAATGAATTTCTCAGTAGAACCATACTAAATCCCCAGTCAGGACGCTGGATCACATCCATGTGTAAAACGCTTCTAGAAAAAAACAAGTGAATCTCATTCCAAAAACAAAACAAACTCACTATTTGGCGGAGTCGTTGAGCTGGTACTCGTTGGACCGTCCGAAGCACTCCTGAACCCCGCCGTCCGCCCAGAGCCGCTTCATCGCAGCCAGCAGCTCCTCACTGAACGGCTCAGTGTCTTCCATACGCTGGATCACGTCGAACACCATCTTGCCGTCAGTCTGCATGGGGAAGGAGAGAAAGAAACATTCATTTACAACATCATACTCGTACAATACTTTATCAATGAAATAAAAATACTGGGCTGATTGATTGAGCTTAATTTGAAACGTTGTCATAGTTCAGGGAAGGTTTAAACGGTAGTAAAATATGTATTAAATTACGAGGAAAATTATAAAAACAACGAATTAATAACCTCATAAAAATTTAAAGGCGTCACGAAGTTCGCCGGGTCAGCTAGTAAGTGCTTAATAAAATATTTGTGTACAAACACGATAAATAGCAGTGTGTTAGGAAACTATACATATTTATGAGATATGGAAATGGCTGCTTTTTTAGATACCGTAACATTTTTACTAAATCAGCCCCTGTATTACGGCCGCATTTGCAATAAGTATGGCTTTTCGTCCTCTGGATTTTTCTTTTGTATTGACTTTGACACCCTGAAGGACGAAAAGCAATATTGCAAATGTGGCCGAAATAGTACCTCACCTTATAAGTTATTTTTAAATGTGATAGTGTTGGCATGTCAACACTGCTTTCGATTTATTCATCATACGTCGATGACTCTCACTCGCGCACTCTTGTTTCCTCTAGAGTGGCAGCAAACCACTCCAAAACTATGTTTGCAATGTCGGCAATACGTTTTTAACGAGCGGCAAACCAAACATGCTGTTTCTATCATATTGCTACAAACACAAAATATCTCTGTTTATTTCTCCGTTTTCATACTTTGATCTTACCACATCTTACCTACGTATAGCTGTTATGTTAGTAGCAGAGATTTTACTTGGCAATGGCTTTGCACAAATTTAAACTACTAACATAGTTTATACCTAAGTAAGTACAATATTAGGTTGCGAACCCGCTGATTCGCCGCTTTTAAAATAGTTTTTTTTTTTAAATGTATGATAGTATGTAAAGAGTTCGTTTGAAAAAGGATCGACACACCTATAGTTATGCTATACCTATAGTCATTAGTTTGGCAACATGTAAGAAGCAGATATGCAAATTAAATATTGTAATTTGAAAGAGATTTAAGTCAAATTATATAAATATGCATTTAATGTATCAATTATCACGACAATGCATAAATTTACCGATTATAGACGTCTCATTTTGTAAAACGGCTTAATTTAAAATTTATTTTGGAGCGACTTTAGAGTCAAGAGAAAGAAATCAACGGGCATATTAGAAAAACAATTAATTTTTTGAAAACCTATCAAAATAATTTAATGAAAAACATGAATTAAACTAATGACCAGAATCCGTTTAGTTAAATCATCTCAAAACATTGTGATTTTCAGATTTTCTTGTCGTATATTTTGCACTATATTATTGAACGTTATTTTGTTTTATTTCCAAGTATATGTACATATACTATGTATTGTGCTACTTTCAGAATATAATAAATGACTGAGCTCTGTGTTGACACCGGCTATCATGTCCGTGGGACGATAACAGGACACCCTGTCAACGGATTGATTGACACAGGCATTAATGTTGACTACTTATTTTTATATCAGTTTCACTGTGTTTAATGGATAGCCGATACATTATAATAAAATAAAAACTTTCCGCCAAATTCTAAATTCGGAACGTTAGTGCGCTATCAAACAAGATTTTGATAGATCTTGGATATATTTAGATTATACGTTCAACTTTTGATTGAAGTAAGCAATGTGTTTTAATCAGACAGCAGTCACTTAAATAAAAATAGATGGTGTCCTGGTAGGTTCCATTCAGTCTATCTCTTAAAATTGAGATAAATCTCAATTGAACAAAGTTAAAATTAGAGTAGAAAAGAAACATTTCCTTATCCTGTGCACCTACAATCTACATAGACTTAAAAAACTTAGACTAAATCACCAATCGGCCTGCCAAGCGTAGTGTATTGCAAACTCTCACACAAAAGTTTGTTTGTGACCACCTGTGGGAGAGGCCTATGCCCAACAGTAAACCCTGTAGAGATTATTTCAATACGGTATTATACTGAAGAGGAATTAGTAAAGAGAGCGTAGAAAACGCACACCCAGGGCCAACTGAGTAATTGGTTTCCTATAGATCTGTACAAAGCAACCAAAGGTCTCGTAGACGGCGCAATATTGCATGCATGGTACGCCTACCGTAGTCGCCGCCCTGCCGGGTGTACCGCTCATGAATAAAAACACAATATTGATCCCCGTATTCGCAGAATTACCCGCGCAACCCTCACGGCACGGCACAGGGTGGAATTGCATTTTGTACCGAGTACAGGGAGCGCATTTAACTAAGTAATTTCATAAAGCACCAGTGGGTGGAAAGGGGTAAAATAAATGGAAACGCGAGGCGCTTTGTAACAAGGTATTATATTAAGCAGTTTTTTCTTGGTAATAAAAGGTGAAGTTTTTTTTACAATAACATTTTACTAATTAATGTACTTAGTTAAATGTATGGCAGTTTTCGTTGTGTGTCGTGAAATTTCTGACGAGATTTATTTTATAAAAGTTCGATTCACAGATTTAGCGTAAGATTTGAGTATTTACTTTTACGAGAAACAGTTATGAGACTGACTTGAGAATATCATTATGAATTCTGAACTCAACTCACTTATCGTATCGATCGTTATTTAAAATCAAATAACGAATGCAGACAGGAAGTGCTTGCTACTCCCGCGAGAACCGAGCCCCAATGCAAATGCTACTTAATTTTAATAATAAACGCAATTATATTTAGATAGAGAGTAGAGGAGTGCTTGTCTGATAGTTCTAGTCGCTTATATAATAAAAAAATGCTTGAATTGAAACACGTCGTATACAGGTTGTCTGTGATAAAGCGGAAATAAATCAAAGAAACCAATAAGCCACGTCAATCTCAAAACAATAACGGCTGTACCACAACAATAGTTAAACCTAATAGGCTAGATTTAGGAAGACAAGAATTCGTCATATGTACTCATTTGCAATTTGGACCGGTCTAACTTTATTGTGGTAAGGCCCTTATAAGTCAGCTGATAGAACCTGTGTAAAAATAAAACAGTGGAAGAGTTGATATTTTTTTCTTGAGATTTTGAAGAAGCTCTAACGCTGTGATGTAGCCTCGGCCCTCGGCCAAAACCGTCCATCTTATTTGTACTCGAAACTAGTGGATGCTCACCTCCCGATCCTTGTTCCCATAAGTGATGCCAAGGTTGGGCATCGCCCGCAGTATCGCGACCAGGGACTGGATCGTGTTGCTGTACACGACCGGCCGGTACTGCTTGAAGTCCTCGTTCGTGAAGCCGCTCTCGTGAATGATTCTAGAAACATCGATGTGGCATTAGTCTTTAATCAATGTAAACTTGATCAGAATAAAACTTCTACTTACCACAAAAAGGTTAACCTGGTCTAAATTTCTAGACTAGGGTCAAATCACTAATTCACAGTACAAATTGTCGATTTAGACAGGTCAAACATTTTGTGGTAATGGTGAAAGTGTTGTCTATGTGTTTTAGTTTAATTTATGTTACCTTCTTTAATGTTTTTTTTGGTAAATGCATGTTCTATTTTTATTATCTACCGATATCGACGATCGAACCCAATTATCAGTGTTCAGGGAAGAATAGCGCGCCTGAATTCGTCCATAGCATAAAACTCCTACTTTTGACTAGGTAATGTGGTAATAGACAGTTGGGCACTTGTAATTGTTTTCCTCATGTCTACTTCTGAAGTATTTGAATAGGTAAATGTATTCTTTCTTATTGAAATTTATTATTCCTTGAAAACTTCCAACTAAAAACGAAAGGATTTTTTTCTGTCACACTTTCTAGCTGGAATTTCAAAAAGGTTGATGGATAAAGTGTGACAGAGTAATATGTTTGATAGCTCGAATTTTTTTTGTGAGATCAGAACGCACCAGCACTGCAGGCCAGAAATAAAACATTGAACAATAATGTTAACGTCCAACTAGATATACAACATACAATCTAATATGAAACCTAAATCAGACGTTAATAATTTTATTATTCTAATGAAATAATAGATTACTGAAAGTCATTAAACATTGTTTAATACAAGATACAAGAATAAGTAAAAACATTATAGAAAAGGATAACATACTAGCTTCGTAAAGAACAAACATTAGAAGCATCGATTACTCATCGATAACGGTGATTCACTGACCGCTAACCACGAAGTATATACGTAATAAGATAGCCAAGAACCGATGCAGCTGTCATTGCCGAGGCCTGATAGCGAAACATAATAAAATCCTATCGCAAGTTTGCATAAGGCACAACGATTTAATCAATGACACTTTATAATTACAGAAAGGAATCAATAACTCTGGTAAAACCCGGTGCGTAGGTTGAAGAGCTAAAGAATAGAACAGCCATGAATCAAATATAACTTCAAAACGGCTAGCTTCCAAGCGGTAAGACATTTAAAAATTCACATCAAACCAATGAGACGAAAACGTAATGAGTCTTCACACGGCCGACAATTCTCCCAGATATTCTCACAACATGAAAGCTCAAACTATAGAAACGATAATTAACCTGACTATTATAATTAGTGCAAAAACATCATCACATTTGTCACTGTGTAATTTGATGGAAGTTGTGATTAGAGATAAGACGCTCAAAGTAATTTAAAATTACACAGCACAAGCAACTCATGGAAACCTTGCACCAAACAATGTACAGGTAATTATATTGATTTTATTTCTTCTTGATTGCGGTCTGTTTATGGTCAGGCAAGATATCTATGTCGAAGCTTGGTGCGTCTGGTATGCTAGGATAACTAGGTAACAAACAATAGTCCTACGTCACGACTGGAGGCTCCCGAAGCCTGTACAGTTTCTTACTTGGAACTAATCAATGCTTGAATCGAACAATACATCTACTTAAATACGCGTGCCGGTAATGTTTGTGTATTGTTTCGTTTGGGAAACAGTCGCCATTTGAAAACGAAAACTGATGACGTTATAAAACGGCCTCCTTATAAATTCTATTCAGAAATTTCAAACAGGAATTAACCTTTATGTAAATGTTTTGACGTCACTGAAGAAAATCCTTAAAATAATATTGAGTGTTGGAGATTATGATTGCGTTGTCATGGAAGAAACAAGCTGATGTAAGTGATTAAAACTTTAAAGGCTGGCTGCTGCTAATGCGTCACGGCATAATGATACCGATGACGTATTCGAGTGACGAGAAACTCTCGCTACATCCGGTTTTACGCCAAGGATGGAATGGGGAAACACTTTGATCGATATGGCTTTCTTTCCCTAAACATGTGTTCAAAAATATCTTCAGAGATGAAAATAAAATTATAACGGATTGACTAAATGACAACACTTTCAAGATCGAGACTAAAACTTACAATGCCTGATGGAGACAAAAATGTCTTTACAAATCTGAAAATAGGTAAACGAATTATGGGCAAACACTGCGGGCGTCCTGTGTTTATTTAGACGAAAATGCTTCAAACCAGAATATAACACAATGACTGGAATTCCAAATGTCTAAACAAATTCTGTATTTTGTAAAATTAATGTTTTGTAAGCACTTGATGTTTATGTATGGATTGGGAAAATTATGAACGGATACAGCTCTTTCCTACCCTGATCCGGAAATGATATTATAATGCTGCAAATTTCCCATATCGGACATAATTTTCTAACACTATCGTCTTAAATACATCTAAACCCAATGTCTTCATTCTACAAGCAATCGATGGTAAGATAACGGGCAATGTGTCTTCATATGTCACCGTACAACGCTGATACTACAATTGGATTATTGATAATAAAACATTTGCAACGATAACCACTATCAAAACATTTTAAGTAGACAATCTTCAGTTACAAAATATTGATAAGATTGAATCTTATAATGTTGCTTTGAACAGTTCGCGTAGCTCTCTTAAATCTGTCCTTGATCACGGATTTCTTTCAGTTTTACGTCATACATCTAGTTTTACATCACAATAGTCGTATATTTAAATATATGTACTTACTTCATTTGTTTGACTATAGTGCTTTTGCCCGACTCGCCGGCACCTGTAAACAGAAAACACAATCAGTTAAACCATCCATGTTCGGAAACTAATCGCGGAGCATGAAAATAGGCTGGTAGAGTATACCACGCACGTTGCTCTAACGCCGCAATAAAACCGTGAAACGTTATAAAAAGTAGTCAATTAAAGTCTCAAATGTAAGCAGTAAAACATTATGCATGTCTTTGCGTGTAAAAATAGCAGGCAAAAATAAATAAAAGCGCGATCTCCGGGATGGAGAGCGCGAGGACGCGCACGCGGGCCAATGACGGCCAGGCAACCCCTCTTCCCGGGTCAAAGAGAGTAATAATAATAAGCACCAAGGATGGGCACAGATTTATAAAGCATAATGGACGGAATACGTTTGTAACGGCGGCACCGCTAAACCAAGTTTGAAGAAGAACCTTGAAGACATAGAAAATAGCTTAATTTTACAAACAAGCGTGTCTGAAAACTACATGCCGAGTTGTACATCGACACAAGCATAGCACCTTGTATTTTAATTAAAGTTTTTTAATTACGTGGAGTATTCTTTTTTTTATTCGATAGGTACAATTCTAGAGCTTTTATTCGCCATTACGGCAATTAATAGGTGAAAAACCCTGCGTGGGTGTGGTGTGTAGCAAATTTAACGAAGCCTGACCAATATACTAGGTCTATAAAGCATGACCCTTGCCGTGCTCAATTGGCAACGATGCGGCGGCACGAATGACCGATCTTTGACCTGGCGATACTCATAAATAACCTCGAGAACTACTACTGTCCAGCGTCCACTGATTTAATTCACTACAAATTACCCCTTTTGAATGAAGATGCCATTGTACGACATGTGGTTCCAAAGGTGCTCTAACTAAACGCATAGTAGAAACGTTCGTTTTTTCTCTGCATTAAGGTTTTATAGGAAATATCTTTGTTCAGTATCACATTTTACAGCACCATTGTAACGTAATCAAAGTTTATTTTCGTTTCTTCAATACCAGAAGGGTTATTACGGTCAAAAACAAGGGTCAACCGAGCAAGTAAGATTTCTCTCTTCTTTCGTTTTTTAGATGTTTGACCGTAAAGTATACCGTTAGAATGGCAGCAGGAAGGCAATTCCTGGCACGCTCGATCGATGGTCAAAATGTCGAAGACGAGATAAATCTAACGGATTCGGAATGAGACGACAGTATGGATGTACATTATTTATTTATTTCTATAGGAAGCGAGTCAGTAAAGAAAGAAAAGTACATTTCTCTATCTTGCCGTTACGCTATCACCGTGACGTTCGCATTCTAATAGGTGAATAAATATTTGTCGTCGTGAATACGGCAATTTAGTTGCGGAAAGTGGGCGGATTGGCGAGACGAGTTGCTTTATTTTATAATAATCATGAAGAGAATGCCTCGTGACTATGTTCGACAAGCGATAGATTGTTTTCCTGCCTTTTTCAACATTTATTTTTATTTAGGATTCATATTTATAAAAAAAACTGCAAGCTCCTTACTCTCAGAGAAAAGAAACCGCCGCTACCCTTACTGATACAGAAAATGACGTAGAAAGATATTAAAATAATCGCTAGAACGGTGGAACATTGGCTATGAAGATACGATACAGTTGACGTTACTATCCACCAGAACAATTGATTATCTTCGATGATATTCAAGATTTCCCGATACCACGGATAGCTCTATTATACCCAGCCAGGGCTGGTAGCCCCGAAACGCGTCGTCACTTTTGTTTGACTAGTGGTCGATCGATAGCACATCCATGATAACAAATCTAGCGGCTATACTTAGTCTAACGTTGTTGAATACGAAGTTTTGCTTAAACAAAAGCGGGGTTAAGGCAGCGTTTCGACCCACAGAAATATATATTATCATTTGGACCAGAGATGCGTAGCAAGGGAAGTGTTTTAACGTAGGTACTAATTCTTTCCCTTTATTCATCCGTTCGCTAGGTAAATAAGTGATTCTGTTGGTGGGTTATTTCAATAAACACTTTCCTCTCGCTCCGCAAAATACCAGGTGGAAACGCACCATAAAGGCTACGCCTGACGTCACGAATTATCCTCATATTTTTAGAGTAATGTCGGTGGCCTGGCTGATTGATAGACTGAGATTGGCTGAGGGTAGACCATAAGCTAATCTACTATCTACTTCTACAATATATATATACTAGCTTTTGCCCGCAGCTTCGCACGCGTTTTTCATTAAAATCGTTAATTAATTACTGGTTGATTAACGACTCAGGATTTTGGTGACATCATTTCTGATCGCACCCATACCCCCTAAAAATATCTATCTTTATTTCAGTTCCCGTGGCAACTCCATAAATTCATTTCTACACTCCACCATTCAGACACTGAAACTTCTAACATTTCTATTAGCTGGTTGGGTAAAAGTAGTTGGATATACGTACCTACATACCTAATATATGTACTTTTTTTTTAGCCATATAATGTCCCACTGCTGGGCAAAGGCCGCCCCCCCATTTCGCCAAGCCTTCCGATCTTGTGCCAACTCCGGCCAGTTCTCGAGGTGAGAGTCGAGATCGTCCCGCCATCTCCTCGTTTATCTTCCACGTTTGCGTCTGCCACTAGGAACCCACTCGGTTTCGATTCTAACCCACCGGTCCGGGTCCAAGCGGCAGACGTGACCAGCCCAGTTCCACTTGAGTCTGGCAGTCACCGCACCAACGTCAGCGATGCCGATATGTACCTACTCGAGTAAAAAAAAGTTGAAGATTTTTAGGCGCTTTATGTTTTTGGGAATGTTCCGTTCCATGTGAATTTTGGTTATTTTTTTCTTAATAGAACTCTGAATCTAATTACACCCACTGAAGAACCCGTTTTCCTATTTTTACGTGGAAATAAAGAAATATATATACATTGTTTTAATACCAACTAAAGAGTCCCGTTTTACGTTCCCGTGGGAATTTAGTACATATTTCTTCCTTCCAAGACCCTTACACTTGTAGACCAAATTTCACGTTGGCATACTCAAGGAAATCGATTTTTCATACTAAATAATTAGTCCTGTAACCCTATTCCCATGGGAATTTAGTGAATTCCTTTCTTCAACACCCTTTCATATACTGAGGAACCTGTACACAAATTTCAAGTCGATACACTCAAGGAAGTCGAGTTTTCATTCTCACAAAAAACTCCAGTTATTTCAGTTCCCGTGGGAATTTTGTTAATACTTTCTTTCCACATTCCTACATTTACTGAGGAACTTGTACACCAAATTTCACGTCGAAACACTCAAGGATGTCGATTTTTCATTCTCACTAAAAAAGTCCGGTAATTCCCGTTCCCGTTGGAATTTTGTAAATTCCTTTCTTTCAACACTCTTTCATTCACTGAGGAACCTGTACACCAAGTTTCACGTCGATACACTCAATAATGTCGATTTTTCATACTAACTAAAAAGTCCCGTAATTCCCGTTCCTGAGGGAATTTTGGGAAATCCTTTCTTAGCGGATGCCTACGCCATAACATCTACCTGCATGCCAAATTTCAGCTTAATCCGTCCAGAAGTTTGGGCTGTGCGATGATAGATCACTATGTCAGTCAGTCAGTCAGTCAGTCACCTTTGAGTTTTATATATATAGAAAAATGAATAGTGGTTCGTTAGTCTCGCTAAAACTGGAGAACAGCTGGGCCGATTTGGTTGATTTTGGTTTCTAAATGTTCGTAGTAGTCCAGGGAAGGTTTAAAAGGTGAGAAAATAGGGAAAAATTCAGAGTAAGTTAGTAAAAATTACAAATTCTTTTTTTCCATACAAATTGTAAGGAGCGATACGTTCGCCGAGACAGCTAGTTTTGAATAAGTATAGAAGAGAGTTAGCATGTTAGCACCCTCATCGCACCAGAAGCTTAAGAAGAAGATAACGTTTGGTCAATTAGACTGAGACTCCGTAGTTTCGGGTTTGATTCCCGGTGCGGACGAACATTTTATGATCGATGTTTCGTTTCTGGGTGTGGGTTTTTGGGCTTTGTATGTGGTTCTACACAGTCAGGGGATCTAAGTCAGCCTCGTTATTATTATTATTAACATTCATGGTGGGCGAAGCATTGACTAAAATCACGACATGGCGCCGTGTCATTCCAATTAGGGCTGTCACGATGTCGCGTACCCTCAGTAATTTAATCAGTTCATTATTTGGTCTTATATGTGCAAGATAGTTCAAACCCGTGTAGGGTTGTCAGCAGGGTTTGAATAAATCATGATTAAAATCAATATTTAATCAACCATCATATTTCAGATAACTATTCCCTAACAGGCACAGAGATAATTTCTTTTTTCAAAAAGAGACCCGCCTTTAGCAAACTGACACGATCATAATCTGAGAACTTCCTCTTTTTCGAAGTCGGTTAAAAAAGGAACTAAAACCTTCTCCTGAATGTATCAAATACATTACTGAAAACCGCATCAAAATCGGTTCAGTCAAACGCGATAATCGCGGACAAACATACAATGTACAAACATACAAACAAACATACACATGCATACATACAGGTCAAACTGATACCTCTTTTTTTGAAGTCGGTTAAAAACCACCGAAGTGCACATGTAATCTGATGAAAATCGCGGGTATACGATGTAGGGCAAGGCAAGGTGATTTGAATTTTCAGAAGTAGACTTAAGACAATTTTGAGGGCTTACTTTAACTAAAAATTCTTTAGTTTTTAATGTCAAACTTTAGAGTTAATCAATATTAACTTTGTTTTTTTTTTTTTTTACTAATAAATTATAAAAATTTGGTTGAACAGAATTGTGTAGTGTAATAGAAACCAATATAAAAGATAAATATGAGCATTTAATAAATATTTATAATTACTAAATTATTTAATACCTTCATAAAGTTCTTATCTAAACCATTAATTAACTAATTATGGAAAAAACTGTTTAAAAGTTTGTTGGAATGAGAATGTGACTCATTGTATGGTGAGAATAAAAAAAGGTGTGCTTAATTAGTTGATTGAATAGAAGTATAAAAGTATACAATATTTTTAAATTGTTAAAATATTAAGAAAATATTATTTTCATACTGGCAGAATAGAAACTAGAATATAAAATAACAACCTCGCCTACCTAAATAAATTATATTTTTGATTTTGAAAGTATTTTAAAACGCATTACACTCGGGGCCCCTAATTAGGATGAAATCTGTATCAAGGGTGCCCGAAACATTACATAGACAAACCTTACACCCACACAAGAAACAAACATTGATATTCATCATAAAAATGTTTGCCCTGCTGGGAATCGAACCCAGGTGCACATGCATAATCAGTCCACATTACTGCCAACTGAGCTACGGAGCAGTCAAATCTTCAGTAGCATTTAATTAAGATGAATATCTTTAATTAGGATCACTGAACTATTATTAATAATGAGTAGCACTTCATTTCAATGGTTGCAGATTCATGATGAGATGAAGTTAGAAATTTGTGAAAGATTGTTAAAGGGGATTTGGGTTTCTCCTTAATTTTAAACATTTAATTTTTGCTTAACAGAATACACTGAAAACATTTCAAATCAAATGATACCGTGGCATAAACTCAAATGAAACTCGGAATTAAAAATTACATAGTAAAAAAAGTAATAGTACTTAGACATTTAACCTGGGTTTCAAATTTCCAGTTTTCAGTTAGTATTTGTTAAGTATGTGGTACATAAGTAAGGTAATGAATGGAAACTAGATCACTATTGATAATAATAACATATCTTCAATACCATCTGGTAAGTACCTACTAGTATTTACTTAAAAACATGTGGTTGCTTTATCCAATTTTGTTTTATTTCAAGATCAAGGTCTAAATAATGTATTTTTTTATTTAATCAATATATATAAAACTCTTCCGTTACTGACTGACTGACAGACAATGCAGAGCCAAAACTACTGGGCGTAGCTTGCTGAAATTTTGCACGTGGGTTCCTTGGGGAGTGTAGGTGATCCTGAAATGGGATTTTGGTGTTTATGAGAAATCTGCACGGGTGAAACCGCGGGGCAGCCTCTAGTAGGTACATAAACTTCAATAAAGTTAAAAGAACACTTAGTCCTGTGGACATATTGCGGTTGCCTATAAAAATTGTAAGCTTTTAATTACAGATTTAACAATAACAAATAATTGAATTTGCATGAACTAAGCTACCTCATCGCTGAAAGTAATCACTTACAAGTAAGGAATCCCTTACAGGCAACCTACAGTGAGTATAGCATGTAAATCTTTTCATTCTCATAGCCATCAAGAACAGTAATAAACCCATTGCATTTAGATTTCAAAAATTGAAATCTAACAAGGATGGCTCCAGCAAAATGTATGTAAGACTTTTCTTAACACAGCAGCTGAAAAATATCTTAAGAAGTCGTGTCATTACTGACAATACAAAAGTAAAAGGACTTTGTAAATATCAAAGGTAACAGTCAGAACGTAGCTGGGAAAAGACATTAAAAAATTGTATTGTTATAGGCATTATAATGCCCTAGACTGTACCATTTCTAAATGTTTTAATGTCTTGGTAAAAACCAGTGTAACAATAAGTGCCTCACTTGCATTTAGATAAATATGTATGTTTCCAAGTTTGGAGTTCCTACGGAGGTAACACTTTCATTCAATCACGGAACAGCTGGCACATTACTGAATATTGATAGGTTTTAGAGAAAGCTGAATTATACAATAAATGAGTGTTTTTTAAGTATAGCTTCATCATCAGCCGCAAGGGCCTTTCTATAACAGAGGGGTTCAGGACGCGGCCATGTGCCGCCAATACCGACCTAGCAATAAAAGCTTGATATCTTTGGAGGCCTGCAAGCCATCTTCCTTCAGGTTTCTCTCGATCGCGCGGCTACGAGCTGCTGCCGCGCGCTCCTCTGCCGACTGGGCGCACCCCATTGCGAAGTCCGTGCCGCGGCCACCGGCACCCCGAGCCCTGAGCCGGGCCTACCCTCACCGCCTGCTCTGCATGCACTGCTACCTACACTAGACCTGGCTATCCACAGAACCAAGCACTGAATGCACTGTAACCTAACTGCACCGTTCAAAGCTGGATAAACACAAGATTTCACACTTTTAAACGGAAATATCGCGGATGAGTTAATAAACTTAGATTTCCACAGCACTTTTTGTCGAAAAAGCTACTCGGGGACGCAAACTTGTAATTGATTCGGTAAAAATCCGTTTAAATTATCAGATAATGGCGGCCGGATGACAAACTAGCAACTCTGCGTGACGGCGACCGCGCCCCGCTCGACTGACATTCGGGTGCGTTCGGACGTATTCGTTCGGGCTCGCTCACACGTAGGTATAGGTAGGTTCCGTGAAAATTATGCGTACGCACGGTACGCATGCGAGGGAAAACAAAGCAAGCATAATTGGCCGAAATGACCGAACGACAGATTCGATTCGGTTTCAAAATGTATTTTTTAATCTTATTTATTATTAGGTTGTAGGGCTGCCAAAAAAATAGTTATGTGTTATTTGCATTAAACGATTTTCCAACTTTTACTGTTTTCTATTTCAAATGTGTACAGTCACGGACTAGGAGGCCGTAACAGATTTGTCTATGGTTTCGTCAGCCCTAGACTGTATTACCAAAGAACAAGAGCTATTTTGCAATACAGAAAAACCGGAAGTGTTACGCCGATCGTGTCCGCCACTGTACCTATGTAGTACCTACTGTTTTTTTTTGTATTCTTAAAACGAAATAAAATATACAGGATGGAATTTTGTAATGCTACCTGGGGAATTTCACCTTAAACTGGAGATAAAACATTTTACTAAAAGGAAACAGTTCGTGACCTATTTATTTGTATCCATCTCACATTTCATTATAATTAGTTACTTTTTATTGCACGGTAGCATAAATATTCAATTTACCTCAAACCACACGAATAGTAGGTATTATAGTACAAATACATTAAACATTTCATAACTTTATTATTTTCGATAAATATGTAAAGCAGTCAGCAGGAATAGATAAATCTTCAATTTCCTGAGACAGCGACAAGCTACCTTTAGCATTATCAACGCGTCCTGTCTTTATCGTTCTTATTAAATTCATAATCCATCATTCACCTTACCAACTTACCACCACTAAAATGAACCTATAAATTAAAAA
The DNA here is from genome assembly GCA_951802225.1 of Euspilapteryx auroguttella. Lineage (NCBI taxonomy): Eukaryota > Metazoa > Arthropoda > Insecta > Lepidoptera > Gracillariidae > Euspilapteryx > Euspilapteryx auroguttella. The sequence goes on from OX637656.1 coordinate 8,402,213, forward strand.
CATCTATCTATACACCGGCTTTGAATATACACTGTATATAGACATTTCAAGGGCAGGTAATCTAAAAATGGGTGCGTATGTCATGCGCGCGCATACTAATAGATTTCCACATTTAATGCGTTAGGCTCTATTACCAAGGAGCAGCAACTTGATGTCCTTAGCTGCCTGGACGCCATCCTCTTTCAGGTTTCTCTCAATGAGTTTGCTGCGCGCAATGGCAGCGCGCTCCTCAGCGGAAGAGGCGCAGCCCATGGCGATGGCGCGCACGGCCTGGCTCGCTACGCGCGGCAGCGCCGTACTCCTAGCATGCTCGCGGCCCGTCGTCGCGCGCAATCCGCGCCGCGCACGCGCTCACGTCGCGCACGCGTGCACTCTATAACAGAGTGTAGACTGGCGCGAGTTTACGCGCTTCTCCTCGTGTCCTTTCCTGCCTAAGACACTTTACTGCACCACAAGCTACCTCCAGTCACCTTCTATAAGTGACCTTAAAATTCTATACCGGCACAACAAGAGGAGGTGACACCGCGGCGTCTACCCGCGCACGAATGACGGACCGCGCAGACGTACAGAGGCAATACCAGAGCGCATGCTCCGCGGCCACCTACACCTCGCCTGGTGCCCCCCTGACATAATAATTACCCTCCACCCTGCGACAAGACAACCTTGCAATTGTTAACTTCTCTATCGACACGATAGCATTAGCGAAACAATGGGAGAGCTATTATAATAGGTGTATACCTACTGGGTATTTATTCATTGCGTGTTGTTTCTTAATCACAACGAAATGTAACCATCTTATATCGAGCTAATAACCCAGAATCTACATTGCTGAGTCTGGGCTATTGTTGTGCGATATATATTATTTAAAAACATCCTGTATATATATATATTTTTAATTTTGACTATTTCCAAGTTATTTTGGAAAACCTAGAACCAATACATTTTTTTATATTTTGCTTAACCACTACAAGTTTTAGTATTTAGTACATACATACATTACGCATTTCAAAAACATAAATATAATTTAAGGGCGCATTACCGCGTATATTACAACTGTCAGAACTGTTGCACATTTTGTAAACGCGGCCTTATGTGAGAGACACGCACGAATAGATAGATCAATATTTATGTTCGTTCGTGTAGGTTCGAGTATGTTCGCAAATATGTGGTGTATGATTATGGTTTTCGGTTGCATCTGAGGGTTGCATCTAGGGCGATGTTTGGATTGATTGATTGAGTTTGGTTTTGTGAGGCAAGTGCACAGCATTGAGGCATGATTGAGGCACGCTGGAGGCGGGAGGTTTTGTTTGATTGATTGATTGATTTGTTGAAAAATGGTTGGACGCGGACGACGACGAGACGAACAGTGTTGTCAACTAGGAGTTTTTAGAGCTATTTAAAGCTCTAAATCGTATTGGTGAGCTCTAAAAATTTGGTTTAGTTTTTTAACTCTTCTTTTTTTAAATTTTAGCTTTTTTTTCATTTAAGTATCGAATAATATTTTCATATTATTTTTATAATACATTTATAATATTTTAGTAAGGTGGCGCAAATTAAGAGCCAGTTTACTGCGATGCTAGCTCCATTCACGAAAAAAAATTAATACTTATCTTCTAAACGAAGGCAAATCAAATATAAAAATTGTGGTACAATAAGGCACTAGATAATGTAGCCTAGTATTTTTAGGGCACTTGTGTATAGCATTTAGGTTGAAGTTCAAAGAAAGCTACAAAGTGTTGCTAAAAGTGGCCACTTTTAGCAACAATCCGTGGATTATTTTGTTCTTTTAGTTAGGACTACTTTTACGGTGCTCAAAAAATACTAAGCAAGATTATCTAGTGTCATACTGTGCCACATTTTTGATATTTTCCTTAGTTCTTCTTCTTCTTTTCCTGTTATCCCTAGCGGGGACATAGGGCTTCAAGAATTTTCCTCCAGTTTTGGCGGTCTTGAGCAACAGCGGGTAACTCCTCCCAGTTTAGTCCCACACTATTTGCTTCTTGTAGCGCGGACCGTCGCCAGGTTGCCTTCGGGCGTCCCCTTTTGCGTCTTCCGGAGGGCTGCCACAACAGAGCTTCCCTGCAAGGACGTCCATCTGCTCTTCTTAACGAGTGTCCTATCCAACGCCACTTTCTAGTTCGGATTTCCATTTCAATTGGCCTTTGCTTTGTCAGGCGCCATAGCTCTGTGTTGGTTATGGTTTGTGGCCAGAATATCTTTAGTATCCTTCTCAGGCATTTGTTTATAAATACCTGGAGTTTATTGGTCAGGTCTAGGGTTCATGATTTCTCGAGCTTATCAGTTTCTCGGGTCTCGAGAATTCTCGAGGCCAATTTCTCGGGTCTTCTCGGGTTGTCGAGAAATTTACATTTACCTATGTTTTTACATCGAAAAGCTATTCAAATAATGAAAAAAGTGGACAAAAATTAACCATGTAAATCATAATAAAAAAAAAACTTATTTTAAACCAATAGATTGATTGGTTTTTATGCCAAATATAAGTTTAAAAAAATATTTATACTTGAAAAAAAATCTTCTCTCAATATTCATATTAAACCTTTAACTAATAAAAATAGTCAACGTTAAACTAAAAGTATAGTTAGTTATATTAGTATTTTAACCATCTTATTCATAAAAAGTTAAAGACCATTTTAGTTATTTGACGTATGTCAATTTAGACTGGATGTCACGTATTTACCATACAACAAACCAGAGAAGTAGACCTCCAGTAACGCTACTTAAAATCTACTGTATCTTTATGAATAAGACGGTAAGTGTTTAAATTTAAAAAAGAATTTATAGAAAAGAAAAGCATTTGTCGCTTAACAAAATAAACAATGAAAATCGATGACAATGACAGCATTCGAAAACTATTGCTGCTTTTCGGGGGGCATGTACTGTTGTCGTCTTTAAAAAGCCGCAATGATTTTTGAATGCTGTCACTGACACAGAATTTTCATTGTTAATTCAGGGGCAAACTAGTTCGATACTAGCGCCACTTCGACACTTTGACGCCCTAGATAGACGCCTTAGAATTTTTAAGGCTCTGTTATGTAGCTTTTAGAATAATGATCTTAGAAATATTTTTTATTGAACTAAAGTGGCCACTTTAGACAACAAACGCTTTATTCCTTGGAACCTAAAAACTACACTACTGGGCCTTAAAAATTCTAATCAAATCAAATCAAATATATTTATTTGTGAAGCACATGTAAAATAAGATGTTAACAATTTATATAGTGTCAATGTGTTCTGCCGTTAGGCATACAAATATTTTAACAATCTCTCAAATCTTAGTGATAATATTTACAACATGCAGAAAGTACTTAGCTAACATATAATTTTTATTTATCAAATTAAATTAAGCAAGATCTAATCTAATCTAGCAATCTAAGCAAGATTATCTAGGGCGTCAAAGACGCATATTTTTATTTCGGCCATGGTTTAGAAGATATTAATTATTTATCGGAAGTGGCGCTAGTTTCGCACCGTGTAAGCCCTTAAATTAGCGACTTAATACCCAGATATAGGTAGTGAAATTCATAATATTATTAATTTGACAAATTAAAACACAAAATATTAACAAAAAGTACACTGTCAAGCTTCCTAATTGAGCTCTATCGAATTGTAGTTGTCTTGTTATCAATTTCGTTAACTATTGCCGCTTTCGTAAAGTAAATTTTAAAGAAACCAACAATGGTTAAGATAATCGCTTGTTTTACGATTACGATTTTAGTTACGAGACTCCACCGCGTACCATCATTATGCTTATAAAAGTAAAAAGTACATTTTCATCTTTAACTCTTCCACCTCCACCCCGATTTCAAAAAACACAACGCGCCACGCCACCATACAAAGATTTCGTTCGCCGCGTAAGGCCGACAGTGCGGCGTCCCCTGGCGCTGCGCGAGCTGTAAAAATCAGCTAAAAATCTACCGATTTTAGCAGAAAAAATGGACGTGTTTATGCAGAAAATTTCTTATTCAACAACCAAATGCTGTACTTTAGTTTATTTATTGACTGACTAAAGTAACAGTTTTTAAATGTAACTGCCAATTTATTTCTTATTTTAATAACTTAAAAATGCTTGGTGTAGTTTATCAGAAAAAGTGGTTTTAAATATTATATCTAAATGTTTTGCAACTTAATGATCTCACAATTTGTTAAAGTGTCTAGTCAGGTAGTATAGTAATATATCATGATTAGGATTAGTCCTTAATATTTCAAAAAAATTTGTCTCTGAGGACATAAAAATAAAATATTTATTGCCGTTTCGAACACGCCAGCAAGTTCTGGAATAAAATATGATTATTATGGTAAGTTTATGTCGATATTTGTCAACGCTAAATAGTGAAAACCAGAAAATTTTCGAAGCATAATTAAGAGCCAGTTTACCGCGATGCTAGCGCCATTTGCGAAAAAAATTATATCTTCTAAACTAAGGCAAATAAAAAAATGTGGCACAGTATGACACAAGATAATGTATAGTATTTTTAGTGCACTGTTGTATAGCTTTTAAGTTAAAGACCAATAAAAGCTACAAAGTGTTGCTAAAAGTGGCCACTTTTAGCAACAATCTGTGTATAATTTTGTTCTTTTAAGTTAGGACTACTTTACTGTGCTCAAAAAATACTAGGCTACATTATCTTGTGTCATACTGTGCCACATTTTTGATATTTGGCTTAGTTTAGAAGATATAATTTTTTTTTTCAAAAATGGCGCTAGCATCGCGGTAAACTGGCTCTTTAGGCAGAGGTCTGACTGTAGCCGAGAGAACGACTAACTATCAGCGATTTTCTCGCTCAAGACACGAACAATACATAAACATTCTGTGTAAAGGAAAGAGATGCATGAATATTAATAGTTACTCTCTGACTGTTCACACTGCGGCCGGCGACGACTAGCCTTTAATAAAAAGGGCTCGTTATTCAGCGATGCTCGCTCGCACTGACCGCAGTGACGACGGGCGAGTGGCGCGAGAAATCGCTCGGTGCCCGGTGACAAAACTATCCAAACTACACAATCGCCCTCCACTGATCGTCAACTCCTTTATAGTTTCTAGTTCTAGTCGTTTCTAGTTCATCGTCGGCGGTCGGACCACTGCCTAAAGAAGTTATGAAGGTTTTATGGTGGCCGCGTGAACGATACAAGGAGAATGGCGCGGACATCGAGATCTAGACTTGTAGACGGTTTGGAGACCTGTTAGGCTATTGCCTTTCACAATGAAAATAAGAATGAGAAACATTTTGACATGTGATAGATAAGTATACATTGCGGGTTTACAGCTGAATCTCTTGTGTAGGTAGACAATATGATTCACCTATATACCCGCAATGTACACTTATCATGTCAAAACGATTCACATTCTAATTTTAATTTTGAACGGCAATAGATCCCCTGGATTTTATGTCAAAGCAAGGTGCAATTTGTCGAAATATGTGGAAGTAAGAAACAAGTTTGATTATTGTTTTAACGATGGTTCCGAAACCACGTGTTTTGTTAGAGGGGTTTAAAACAATAATCCAATAAACTTATAATAACCGTACAACGTTGCCGGGCTTTATGCCCACACTTTTAATCTAATTTGTGAACTTGACATTGGCAAAATACTCCACTGAAGTGGAGTCAAGTCTATTAAATTAAAATAATAATAATAAAAAAACAGCTTCGAAGCATTAATGTTTTTAAGTAAAAACAATAAAAACTCTCCAGTTAACAAAGTTAAGAAAAAATATTTCAGTGATATTAAAGATGTCAATGTGGTATCAAGTCCAACACGCTCAGTGAAAATTTTTACATTTGAACTGATATGTGGATGCTCAATGATTCCACTCTGGCGTTTCGAAGTCAACATCTTTATAATACTTCAGCATTTTCATTAAAAATATTATTTTGCTGTTCGTTATTTAATGATTCTTCTATAAAAATTTCATCTTCATTACATTCACAGTCTGATGAATGATTCCAGATTCAGGTTCCGATAAATGACGAGTTGCAACCACTAAGGCTACGAACGCACAGGCGGTTTTATTTCCGCGCAGTGTCAAAGTTTGTTATTAAATTTTCAACCTTATTCATAGGCCCCGAACTCACAAGCGTGTTTTTACGATTTTTTATCCGCTGGTGCGCACACTTCCATAGGATTCAATATGTTACATAAAATCCGCGCGGCAAAAAACCGCCTGTGCGTTCCTAGCCTAAGTCCGCCAATTAATTTTCAGTAAACTCATCGTCCAAACGGATGAATTGCGCAAGGCTGCGGGTCCACGCTGGATGCAGGCCACCTGCGATCGGTACAGATGGAGAGCCTTGAGGGAGGCCTATGTCCAGCAGTGGACGTCCTACGGCTGAAATGATGATGATGATGATGAAACTCATCGTCTAAATCTGTTTATAGCAAAATACAATTTACACACCAAATTTAAGAAGTATGTAAAAGGATTTATAGGATTCTCTGAATTAAGATCTAGTGATTCAATTAGCAAATATGGACTGAACACATAGTCTACATTTAATAAACATGGAACGTTATCATGATTAACAAAAAAAAAATGAATTCTGGCGTTGACACACTTAAAATAATGTCCATTCCTTATGTACTAGAAAGTACTTACAGTTTATTGCGATAACATCTCTGTTAATTTCATGATCTGAAAAGGGATTCAAAGAACTTAATTTGTCTGTTTTATAGCCAGATCAATCATCAAATGAGGGTTCAGAGTACCAGTTTCAATTCCCATATCAATCGTCCGTGTGCCACTGTTCATTGTCAGATCAGTCTTAGGAGGGTTCGTAGTGCTAGTGTCCATGGCCAGGTCATGATGATGATTCGAATCGGAGTAAGTATCGGGATTTATAACCAGGTCACAAATTTCACAGAAATACAAACAAGAAAAGAGATACGCCGCAGTACCCAACGGTTTGACCGAGGCTAACCAGCCGTTGCATTTACTACCACATTTTTTTTTATAAGTAGGTATGCTCTCGGAGGCAATATTTAAGTGTACACTTTTTCTAAGAAGGATTAATCTGCAAAAACAAAAAAAAATGTCAACACATTTCTTTATTTTTGAAAACAATAGGCAATGAACTGACGCTGAGCACTTTTACGATCGAAAGACAAAAGAATAGCGGGCGGCGACCACTCAAAAAACATTGAAACGCACAGCTGCAAAGATTATGTATTGTGTGATTTTCGGAATATTAAAAAAAAAAACTTTATAATTAACGGACACAGTTAATAAAATTAAACAAAAAATGTTGCGCTTAAACTAGTAAAAGCACCGTTAAATTACCGCCTTATCTTTAATTCATTGAATACAAAATAGGTGATATGACGCTTGTTCAAATCTACGGTCACCTTTATAATTACAAAAAGTCGAAACCGTTTACCACTTCAATCCTAAAAGCGGCTTTAACTGCTTGCTTACAAGTCACATTTTCCCCTGCACTTGGAAAAAGTAGCACGCGCGAACCGAAAAATACACTTCCTCGAGCGCCATCGGGCGCAACGTATGTGCCCTGTTCCAAAATATACTAAATCACGACATAAAAATTTCAAAAAATTACAATGTATAGTTCTATTAAAAATATTACATTCTGCATATAAATAAAAATATTTGAGTAAATAGAATTAACTTTATCTCAAGTTGAACTTCAATGGCTGTTTCTATATAATAAATGTATGAAAAAAGTATAAAGCATGCATTAGATCCGTTTAATCAAATCCTTGACTATCTTTTTTCAGTAAAAATAATATTGTAATATCCTATTTAGTATGTTTTTTATTGAAAATAGTGCGAGCGCCAGCCGGCGTCCTCGGCGCCTGGGGATATGTTTTTAAGGGACGCATACGTTGCGCCCGTGGCGCTGAATGGGTTAACGTAATTCACGAACTTATTTGCACTACATAGACTCAAATATGATTTCTCGAGTTCTCGACTTTTCTCGAGCATAATTTCCCGGGAACAAAACCCACAGATTTCCCGGGAATTCTCGACCCGAGAATTCCCGGGAATGAACCCTAGTCAGGTCTTTTCTCACAAACCATGTCTCACACCCATATAGCAACACTGATTTTCCTTAGTTATGAAGATATAATTTATTTTCGGGAATGGCGCTCTTAAGGCTCAATATACTTGTTTCCATAGGAAAAATGTACTTAATGACTTTCAGCTTTTCTGAAAAAATCCAGCTCTTTATTAGTTTTTTTTTTCAGACATGATATAGCTCTCTTTTAAAATCCGAGTTAGCAACACTGGCTGGAGACGAGCAGACTGTTTTGTTTGGTTGTTTAGATTTTCAAATTCTAAATAGGTACCTACCTACATACATACTTATTTAGGTACCTACATAGTAAAACGTTGTGTTAAAGCTTCTCTCTGTTAGGTACAGTTAAGTAGGTATTGAGCTGAGCGGCAGAGCCTGCTTTTCATTAATCTAAGACAGTGAACTTACGTTTTGTTCAGCTTCGAAATGGATTCCGACAACGAGGACCGTGAAGAAGAAACCCCATCCTGGAAAGGGGTGACTGGTACAGTATTACTTCTGAACATATACGATCCAATAAAAACTACCAGCCCTAAGCAAGCCTACGAAGCAACTTGTGAACTATTGAGAGGCTATATGCGGGAGGCTAACTCTCAACTCATCGGCCTTTGTCTGTACGGCACAGGAAAGTCGTGCGACGCCGGTATTGAGGGCGTCCATCAAGTTATACCTCTCACAGTAGCCGATCTTGATAACTTCCTAAACATTCAAGCCCTAAACATAGATGCCTGCGAACAAACCAAAGAATTTAAGCTATCAGACACCCTCTGGCATGCTAACAAAATGTTTGCCAACTGCAAGAAACTTATGTCATCCAAAACTGTAGTGCTGCTTACAAGGGCTGATATTGCTCCCATTGAGTCAGACCAGAAGCCAACTCTGAAGAGGGTCCGTGATCTTGTTGATTCTAATGTTCAAATTAAGATTGTCAATATATCTAAAACCAAGTATCATGTTGATAAATTTTATAACACATTCTTAGCAGAAGCCAATAAAGGAGACAATGAATTCCAAGTATCCGAACCAGTTTGGGACCTTGTCCATATAGTGAAGCAAATGCAAAGGCACAGCCATCGACACTTGGCCATAGCTCGACTTTCATTAGACATTGGAGAGGGTTTGTCTATTGGCGTAGGTCTTTACAACTTGCTGAAATCAAACATAAAACCCAAGAAAGTGGTGGCTGACAAAGAAACTAACCAAGTCCTCTCAAGGCAGAACTATGTATGGAAGAAATCAATTGAAGACAATGAAGATGAAGAGGCATTTGGAAGTGGTGGTGGTGATGTGCCGTTGCTCAAATCTGAATTATTTTTATATCAAACTTTAGGAGGTGAAAGAGTAATGTTTACTGCTGAAGAATCAAAGCAAATGAGAAACCCATTTGGACCTCCCATGCTGAAGCTTCTAGGATTCAAGCCAGCCAGTATTTTGTGCAAAGAAAAATGGTTTGTCAGTCCGTGCTACCTGCTCTACCCAAATGAGAGTATTATTGAAGGGTCTACTGTAGCATTTAATGCACTCCATCAGGCTTGCACTGAAATGTCAGTTGTGGCTATATGTGTCCTATGTACCAGAATAAACTCTAGACCTAAAATTGTAGGTCTTTCTCCTTGCACCCAACCATTAGGGCTTGATGATATTAAAGTTGCTTTCGATGTGATTCCCTTGCCCTTTGCTGAGAATGTTCGTAACCTGCAGCCAGAGGAAAGTGAGTTTGATCTTACAGAACCACAGAAAATGGTAGTGAAATCTATAGTAGAAGAACTTAAGTTTGATTATAAACCTGATATGTTTGAGAACCCTCATGTCCAGATGTTAACTCGAGCTATAGAAGCTCTTGCTTTTGAAGATGAAAATGTGCAGCCTTACAAGGATACAACACTTCAGGATGATGAGAGATATCAGAACATTGATACTGAATTATTTGATGAAATTTTTGGTAGTCAACTGGAAAAGAGGAAAGGAGCTCATCAGAGATCAGATGTTCCTGGAAAGAAACCAAAGATTGAATCTGTAAATTTTAATGATGAAGATTTGTTAAGTAGCAGAGTAAAAAATCAACAGGTTGATAAATTTACTGTGAAACAGCTAAGAGAGATTTTAACAGCAAAAAATATTAAACATTCAGTGCAGATGAATAAGCCAGCACTCTGCAAATTGGTTTATGATAATTGCAGTTAAAATCATAAACTTTATGTACCTACCTACTTTCTGTACCTGCTGTTTCCAACCTCATAGTTTAAGTATAGAATATTTTTGTACTACTCTACCTACAAGAAGCCAAGCTTCTCTGTATTTCTATGTAAACTTGTATTTTTGGCTGTTAAAAAAAGTTGTGTTTAAAAAAGAACAATAAAACCCTAATGAATAATTTAATTGTTTTAATTTAAATACTTAATTATATTATAACAAAATTACCACTATCACTAAATTACAACTTAATTAAATATACAATGAACCATCAGCTGGTCCAAGATGGTGAATACCAATAAGAAGAGCATCAACAAGGGTCCAGACACCAAGACCTCCAAAGCTGAACAGTTTTCCAATGCCTTCTTGCCAATGGCCCAAGTAAAATCTATCAGCACCAAAGCCTCCTAATGTCAAAGCCAGAATAACTGCAGTGCCCCATCGTGTTCCTCCTGTCCAAGAACATTGTATTTTCTTCAGGAATCTCCGCCTTCCCAAGCATATTATGTCGTCGGAAACTGTGCAGTTTGTTCTGAAAGTTTTTTTTTTAAATTATTTATTTGGGTAAACAAAGTTATAAGTTCAAATGCACCAGAGATATCTGAGTTGAAATATTGGTTGACAGCCAAAAATGGTAGGTACAGTACATACAGAATTTTATCAATCCATAGTAGTTCTTACCCTAACTATTAAGGATTGATAAAATTCTGGATTTAACAATTTTATTGTGTAAAGAGTAAAGGCCCCTGGGTGCATAGCTGAGGATTATCCTTATCCCATTGTTAACACAAAACATGCAACTTATGAAGATAAATGTACTTACAAATAATATTTTAAAGGTGAAGCCAAGGAGTTACAGTTGGCCTTCTGGTCACACCGATGCTCCCACTTCTCTGTCTGATAGCAAAACCTGCACATTGCTGTTCTATTAAATGTCTTCAAACCCTGAAACAGAACATATTTATATTGAGAAAAACAAACTTTTCTTCTGTTTTGCTAGTTATCTTATGAACAAAGCATAAAATTACTAAGCTAAACCTAAATACTAGATAGAGTGGAGTGGAAGTGGCCTTTGTCCATCAGTTAGACACTTTAAAAAAAAAACTTCGCACATAATAATTAAAGATTAAGGCTTGTTTGATATGATATTTGATTAGTGAGAGTAACACTTTCACGGGTGCACATTCTAAAGCAGTCATTTTTATGACACTAACACTGGCCAACGCCGCTATGGCAGTCTAAATGTTGGAGCTTCTCACGGGAACACCATTGAAAACATACTGCTTTGTCATACATAATCAAAGAAAACTTTTTTCAGTGACCATTTTCCAACCGATCAAAATTTGTCAGTGTCCAGATAACCTTTTTATTTTGCCTTAAATAGAAAGAGAGAACCACACATATTTTGCATCTTTCTCTGTTGGACACGCCCGCTATATAGCAGTCCTCTTACGCAAACAAAATGTAAGGTCAATTGGGATGTGCGTCCAGGAGCCGGACCGTATATATTCTATTTCATATTTTGCCTAATTATGTGCTTTGTGACCCAGTATCTGGAAACAACTTCTATTGCATGTCTATAGACAATTTTATAATTATGTTACATATACAAAATGTAGCTATTATACTCACAGTGCAAGTAACTTTAGGTTTAACAGAGCAAGTATAGTTATCAAGTGCCCCATAACGGCAATCAATGCTCCTCTCACAGGAAATGCAAGGGTACTGGAGCAGGGAACAGTCAGGAACAGTATCTTCATCAGTTGAAGGGCAGCTCTTTAGATAATCTGTGTTGTCGCCAAAATTTAGACTTTTATCATTTGAATCTTCTTTGAATTTACTCTCCTTGCCATGGATGTCCATGTTGTTGTTAGCTGTAACAAATTATTAATTGTATAACGGTATGAAGCTAGTTTAAGCAATTTGACAGCTTTAGTGCCTATTTTGCGTGTTTTTTAAGTATGTTGAAACTTTTTTTTGTTACAAAGACCTCTAAACAAAAAGCATCCTGTATTGTGTTGGTCTGGGCAGAGTGTTACTTATAATTAGGTATTAGCATGGATCAATAAACCATAGTATTGTGTAGTATTAGGTATGAAGTGAAGGTTGGTGGCGCATGATGTTAAGTTATCACCTAGCTATGTAAGACTAGCTGCTAAAGATTTCATGGTATCAGGCATGACAAACCAGACTTACCTAAGTCCGTAACATGAATAGTGTTGAATATCACTAATAGAATAAGCACTAAACAATCTCTGATGGAAATTCGAAGTGGTAACAATCGGGGCATTGTTAACTTGTAAAATTTTTCGTGTTTGAGGTTTAGAACCGATGGGAAATTTTCCTCAAACAAAAAAGACTTTCCTTCATTCTCAAAAGCTAGAGTTAACACACTTCAGCTGGAATTGAGGAGAATTCTAATTATTTTGTTTAGAAAATATTAACAAACAAACAAATCATATTATATTATGGATTACATGGATTTGATTGATTGAATGAAATAGCGTCACAATGTCACAAAAACCAACGTAAAATCCTGAGGTAGTCACACACAACGCCACAAGTCTCAAAACAATCAGTCATTCAACATAAATTTGTGTGTTGGTGTTGCTATACAAAAAAAAAACGGAAGCGAGCTCCATGCGTTCTATCTACATTACCTACTTGCTTGTTATGTAACATCTCAGGGCTTTCTTAGGGTAACATTTTATTGCTTGTTCGGTAAGGTAAACCCATGAAATCCTGCCTACCCTTATATTCGGTTATCCCATTTGTCGCCAGTGGTGACGGTGACAAATGGGTATATGGTCTATTTTTCTCATTTGTCGGCAACTCGGCAATGGGGACGTAGCACTGCCACGCCACTGGCAAGGAGTGGTGACATGACAACTGGGGTTTAGTTGGTGGAAACGGGTACAACTAAGCTATGAATTTATGTGAAGATGCGTGCCCTAGGCGGTAACCCAGAGGTAACCGAGAGCGGGGGAGCCGCACTTGCTGAGGCAGGCAGAGAGTGCCCATATACTGTACAGTGGCGGACTAGGCCGTAAAAGATTTGTCTATGGTTTTGTCAGCCCTAGACTGTATTACAAAGGAACAAGAATCCAACACTTCCGGTTTTTCTGTATTGCAAAATAGCTCTTGTTCTTCGGTAATACAGTCTCGGGCTGACGAAACCATAGACAAATCTGTTACGGCCTCCTAGTCCGTGACTGTACACGTACAGTAGTAGTACTTTTTATTATACTGTGAAAATACAGCATGTGAATCTTTGGTTGGTGCACTAAAAGAAACCCTAAATAGAAGAAAATTATTCTAGACATGGGAAAAAAATTCTCAACAAACAGCGAACAGTGTTGCGGTGCTGCGACGGCTTCGTCTGTTTGAGCGCTTAGGCTTTTTAAAGACTTATTTAAAAATTAAACAAAAAAATAGCAAATTAATATTTATTCACAATAATTAAAGCATATTCTATTTAACATTAACAAATACATTTTAATAGAGGATATTTCAACAATGAGTAAGTAATTAAATTTCAGTTTCATATTTAATACATAACCAAAACAGTAAACCTATAGACGGAAAAAATACTTTGCTTGACTAATATGCCACTTTACTAAGTATTATTCTAAAGTCACGTTTATCACAATTATCACATGATGATTATTAATCTAACGATAATACATAAAAAAAAACTTAAAAAGGTGTTCATTTCTCAGAGATTGAAGGCACCAAGGTGGTAGTAGATAACAATAGAAGCACTTACTTAACCTATTTTTTTTAATAATTATAGAGGCATCTATTCATATAACAGAACAAAGATAAAAAAAAACAAAAAAAATTAACAATTATTAGAGCATGTAATAAAATCATCAAGCAAGCTTTCAATAACGCGATCATTTATCAAACTCGCATCTTTCGTATTAGCGTCCGTTTCGCGCGACAACTCTGTAATCGTGGACAAATTAGGAACAGAGCAAGCAACCGGAAACAGCTGCCTCAAACTGGATCCAGAACTCAAATGGGAACCACCGGACGGAAACAGATGACTCAAATCAGTTCCTTCGGTATTCAAATCAATTTCGGAAAAGAAATGGCCGCTTGCACTGAAAAAAGTTAAATCGGAACGTTCGGAATTCAAATCAGTGTTGTGTGGGGAGGACAATTTTAGGTTGGTCTCTTGGTTGGTGCAGTTGGTATGGGTCGGGAGGTCAGAGGTAGTTAGTTCGTCTTCGCTTAGAAGTCCCCAGTCTGGTCTTCGCCGGAGTTCTTCGCCCGGTTGGCTGCTGAGCGAAGAGATACTTGCCGGCGGAGTGTGGTAGTCCATGTCCCCACTAGATGGAGCTAGGTTGGCTTTTTGACCTGTCATAATGTGATGGTATTATCAAAAAATACTCATTATATGATGTGAATTTAAATAATGCTATGCTAAAGCTCACACTTTACAGCTAGTTTATTTAAGTTACAAAAAATAAAAATATTCTAGAGGTCCCTAGGGGTTGTAGAATAAAAATCTGCTGAGAACACTATTTACATTAAAACTATTGGGTCAAATTCAAACTACAGTTTTAACAATACAAGGCTACAAATTTAGAACAATATGGCAAACTGTTTTTTTCCATAATCCGTAAGGCCAGTCGAATCATATAAGACCAAAGTTTTGGTAATAGCAACTTCTCATTAGCCTAGTAAAATAAAATACAAATTTAGTTGGTAAATTAAATAGGTATTTGAAGCTGGACTTTATAAAAAAATCATACCCGTAAATTCACTAGCTCCATCTCTCGCATCGCAGCTGTAAACTTCAGGAGGCAAACCTTCACTGATGTCTATATCAAAAGATGCGTCTTCTTTCACCACAGTTGAATTCAAACTTATAATACTTTTTGACTTGGAATTCTCTAAGAACACCACACTATCGTCGTAACACTCATTGGCCAGACAAGTTTCAGAGTGATTGTGTATCAAATCAACTGTATTATTAAAGTCTAGAAAACCACTGACTGTAGTATCATTTATGCCAGAATCGGCTACTGATTGACTGCCACGTTTTTTGACTGTTTCAGTTTTATCCCGTTTTGGTCTCAGGATTTTGACTTTGATTATTTCCTTTTGCTTTTTAGCTTTTTTCTGTAAAGGTTCAGTTTGGGTTCCGATTGGTGTATCTGTTTCGTTTATTGTAACGATCACCGGTGGGCACGATCTGCGTCCATTACTACAGAATTCCATTTGTTCCTCAATAACTGCGTCTATACTTAACGCCTTTGTTTGAGTGTCTTTCTTTTTTCTCGGAGTCGAGCATCTTTTCTGGGCCTTTTTAGGTTCTTTGTTGATTGGAAGTTTCTTAGGTTTCTGTGAATTAAGGGAAACTTAAGTAGATATTTAAAATGGCACACATAATGTTTTATTTATAACTCCAACCCATAATTATTATACAAGGTCTCAGTCACGTCTCAATATATCGTACATGCAGACAAAGAAAAAGATCAGTGATTAAAGCAAAAGTTTAATTAAAATACTAAATATTACCTTCGCAACTTTCTTCTTAGCTCCTTTGACTTTTTTGGCGCTTTCAAGCAGTAATTCTCGCATCTTGTCATCTAAAGACTCAGATATGGTCGGATTCTCATCAGCAATACCAAATTTATCCATCAACGAGTCTACCACTGGATCCACAGCCACAGTCTTCCCTTCACTTACATCCATTTGAAAAGTACCCTCATCCTTTTTCAAGGACATTTTGACATTGCAATCCTGTTCCATCAACGGTATAGAAACATCAATCGGTGATAACAGGTATTTATCTTGATTTCCTTCTGCAGCACCGTTCGCTTGGGTTTCGTTTATCGTCGGATAATCGACTGTATTCAAAACGTTCTTACTGACTGTTATGTTTTCAACTATAGACAACTCGGGAGATGGGGGTAAGGACACGTTGCTCGAGTTTCCTTCATTCGGTAACGAAATGTTACTGGAATCACGTTCGACTTGTAAGTCAATTGAGATGCTATATTCACTTTTATCGGCTTTATACAAGCTTTGCGAAACAGGTGATAGATTCAAAGAGTTATTTCCGCAAACGGAGTCCACATCATTTGGACATGGCGATGTTTCCGCAACAGGTTCCAAAATAACTTTAGGCATTAGAAGCTGATACGACTCTGATCTATAAACTTCAGTGTTCACGCTCACATTTTGAATTGTAACCATATTTGGCACAGTCTTCTCTGTAGCACTTTGCATCGCTTCAAAATCCGGAAGAGTACTTTTTTTCACTTTTCGTATTGTCACATTTGGTAGGTTTGGAAGCGGATTACTGGATTCATCAGACGCATCAAAATCGTAGACTTTCTTTCGCATGTTTCTGCTGAATTTGTTTTTTCCTTGCACTACGTATGTCAGGGATTTCCTCTTTTTGCGAAGGTTGTATTTTGGACTGCCATCTGAGTCTTGGTAGCCTTGGGTACTCTCAGGCGATGGCAATGTTACTTGTATTGATGGTTTATTGGGTGGGCTGAAAGAGAGGTTCTTAGTTAACTTAAAAAAAAAAAATAGAACATAAAATGATTAGAATTTCCATAGCATGCTGCAGGGAATATAGGATAGATAACAAGAGTTATTGACATGGCAATATTTGCAAGCTGAACCAAATAACTTTAAATAAATATGGAATCAAACATTTAGAATTAACGAGACTAATAATAAAGAAAAAGCTAGACGTCCACCACGTTCGCTACTGTAGCTCGAGCGTTATTTAAACAAAGGATAAATAAAATATTAACTTTGGATGGTTAGTTGTTTTAAATATTATATGAATTAAATTCGATTTTTCACGATAACACTACATTTTGAAGACTATACCAAGGACATGAAGCTGAAGAACTATATGCCATTACGCCTCAATACTCGCCTAAATATGATAGACGAATTATTAAAGAATTTAGATTTACGCCAGACTACTCTCCTAAATTTGGTGGACGCAAACCAGAATTAGATTTACGCCACACTACGCTCCTCAATTTAGTGGACGCATACCTTAAATAGCCCAGTGTAAATACTGTGTTAGTGAGGTAGCAGAAGCTAAAGTGCAAAAGAGATAGTGTGATAAAGCGAACATGCGATGGAAGCAGGTACCAAACTATAAAACTCACCTATATTTAACATCGGCGCTTAAAATTAATAAGGAAATAATACAACTTCTCTTTTAATACAGAATTTTATTGACAAAAGTCTAAACTTAAATAACCTGCTCCCATTTCTTCCGACACATTTTAAGTTAAATTAACAATTTTGCATTTTAACAACTGCTTTCAAAAGATCACAAGTTTTGTTTAAAAGAACAATCAACGAATGGTAACATGATGTTTTAAGCACAACATAAAAAAGTTATATTTTTTTATCTTATTAAAAACCATTTCATCAAACAGGCTTTAACACTAGATAATTAAAATAGTACAATCTCGTACGTCAATAAAAAATCTTGATCTATTCTTCTTCTTACAAAAATATTTTACTTTCAATATATTTTTTATCTAAGTATAATTAAAAATAAAGGATCTTAGACAAAAAAAAAAGATAAAATAGACACAATCACACAATAATTTTGCAGACCGAAAGTAAAATAAAAAGTAAAGACCATAACTAAAGAAAAAAATTAAAAGAAGATTAACTTTTTAAAGATATATAAAAAGATTAAAGTATAAATATACTATTGTACAGTTATTATTTACAGCAGACCCCGGATATACATGTATTATAATTATTTCACATCAATTATTATCTGTATTATCGACCACATATCGTGCTGTCTGATAAAATTAACCGAGAGGTACTTTTTAAGCTCCAGAGAATTTTCGATTCGCCCAAATAAGGAAAGCTTTGGCCCGTGAGATCTATCTCGATTTATGGCAGGAACACACGAGGCTAGATTTTCGAGCCAGGACAGCAAGCTAGCAAACTAGTACTTCTAGCTTTGTGTAGACAAACTATCTTCTTTCTAAGCTAGTATACGAAGCCAGGAGACCTAGCTTGCTAGCTTACTTACACTGGCTTACTATCCTGGCTCAAAAAACTGGCCATTAGAGATTTAGAAATTCAACTGCCGACGATAGTAAGCGCGCCATGACACGCTTTTTCATCACCAGTTTCTCATAATATACATGTATTGATTAACTTATATTTAAACGTTACTACACGTTATATCTTTACCGACAAAAAAAAAAACTTTTTAGATATTTTTTTATTAAAATAATACGTATATTTAGACTACTATATTGAGCTGCTGTTTCTGATTTGATAAACGTATCAATCAATCAATTCTTTAAATTGAGATAAATATCACTGGACTCGGAATGACCCCTGTTAATGGCATTTAATATTTAATAGAGTACGCGTCAGTAAGTCTGCGCACGACTGGAGGCGCCACTGTATACGTACATCGCCCGTCATTCAAAACAAAAATGGCCATTGCTAATTGGTTCATATTTTGACCGCATAGATGTACTTATCTGGCACGCACTCTATTGATCTTATTTGACAAATCGTATCAAAACTTACAGCTCTGCAATTTTCTTTGATCCCCTGGATAATCTAGTTTTTC
The DNA here is from genome assembly GCA_951802225.1 of Euspilapteryx auroguttella. Classification (NCBI taxonomy): domain Eukaryota; kingdom Metazoa; phylum Arthropoda; class Insecta; order Lepidoptera; family Gracillariidae; genus Euspilapteryx; species Euspilapteryx auroguttella. The sequence continues at coordinate 8,421,054 of OX637656.1, forward strand.
TCTCTGGTTCCGGTGATGGAAATTTGTATAGAGTGATGTTTTCATCGTCTTCTTCAGTTTTAGTGGCAGTCTTGGACTTGCGAGGACTTGACTTAGCTATTGGCTCCTCTGATATGTTTTCTGATGAAAGATTACATGGTTACTTTGCAAGGTTTTTTACGCGACTTGAAGAAATTGATTTATAATATTTGTAAAACGCGCTAGGTATAGTAAATCGTTACCACAATGTGTCACTACACTACCCTAATATTTCTCCTCTTTTCTCTATAATTATCTTATTTTTCGTACTAAATATAAGCGTTTACGACAGCAAGGTCAGCATACGCTGGGCGATATGTGGGCAGCCCAACAAAAGGTAAGCCTCCTCATTCTTGGCTTCCCTTCTGAATGGACTGGCATGGACTTGAAATGAATGCCAAGAATCCATTTATCAGCCTTTAAAACAAAATATGTATGGTGTTTTAACACTGTAGAATGCTACAAATCCTTCAATTCAGTCTCTAAATAAAAACATGCCATTAAAAGGGAGGGGGGCAAGAATAGGATGGCTTACCCTTAGGATGTTTTTTGACTGAAATGATTATGATAGGTGACCATACCTATAATAAATTGGTAACGTTCACTATAAATTCCCTAATAAAATATGTTTTTCAAATGAGATGATAACGAACCCTACCTATAATACATTTCTTGTTGGATTTCCGTCTAGATTCACTAGATCCTTGGACGGGTCTCAGTTTTGTCTCGTTCTCTATAATTTCCCTAACAAAGTACGTTTTTCAACTGAGATGATAATGATACATACCTATAACCGTTTTCTTATTAGCTTTCCGTCGAGTCTCACTCGGTCCCTCGACGGGTCTGAGTTTGGTCTCGTTCACAATGATTTCTGAGTCGCTGCGGTCGTTCTCTTCAGTCTTCTGTCTTTTGGACGGTGTCAGCGATTGTTGGGACGAGTCCTGCTTTATTGACAGTTGACGGGCTTTCCTCTTACTGTTTACAAACAAATATGAATTTACTAAAAGCCACTGACACGAGATTAAAAAGAAGAACGTTGACAACACGCGATAGGATCGAAGGCCGACTGACAGTCGACCAAGCCACTGCCCGTAGGAGGAGGAGCCAGTACTAGCGAGCGAGAGAGAGAGATATAGTTCTCGGTTTCTTCTGTAACGCTTTTGTGTCTCACTTCAGCCGTAACGTTGCACTTGTTCTTGGCTAGGTCCCCACCGTGACCCGAGATAAGGAACTTCGTTCCAAAAACATACTAAGTGATAAGTTAATACTTTTAGTGATAAGCCGCCTTTTTATCATTATTTTTAACTTTTTTTATCAACAACTGTAAGAATAAGAAAACTTTCCTTACTTACCGTTCTGTAACTTTCGGTAAGCTGATCTCTTCTTCAGCAGATTTATCCTTCTCCTCGATTTCTTTGAATATAGCCTCTTCCAACTGGTCCACTTTCTTGTGCACCTCTGTAACAAGAATTATAAGGTAACTTTTTCGATATTATGATACCTATCTAGATGTCGGGTCGGCGCAGAACAAACGTCTCGGAAAATAACGAGGCATAGCACAGCTAAAGTAGCGCCACCCGCGAAAATAATTAATATCTTCTAAACTAAGGCAAATATCAAAAATTTGAAACAGTATTCCACTAGGTAATGTAGCCTAGTATTTTAAGTGCACTGTTGTATTTAGGTTATAGATTAAAGAAAGCTACAAAGTGATGGTAAAGACGGCCACATTTGGCAACATTCTGTAGCTTTCTTTGGTAAAGATTGTTACTAAAAGATATACAATAATGCCCTAAAAATACGAGCCTACATATCTTGATATCTAGTGGAATACTGTTCCACATTTTTAATATTTGCCTCTGTTTAGAAGTTTTTTTTTTACGGGTGGCGCTTGGTTGGCTCGGCTGTGCTATGCCTCTTAATTAACTCTGATATGATATACTAACTAGATTAGTCCTATACAAAATGAAAGCTAAAACCTTTCTGCGTAAACAATGCTTGTCAAACATGTCTCTGTTTGACTGTGGTTTGACATAACATCCCGTCTCCTAATATGTGTTGTAAAGACTCTACCAGGGACTCTCCAGGAGCACCTCCCATAATACCGCATCATTATTAAGATTTACCACCTGTCGAGTTTCGACTTCAAGAAGTTTAGTAAAACATACGCTCGAAGAGAGAGCAAGGATAACCAGTACTCGTGAACGACTTGTCCGAGTATCATACTCGACTAAGTAGCCTCCAAACACTGTAAATGCCTACCTTCATCAGCCTCCTCGATGAGCACGGGAGCGTCTCCTGCGCGATCTTTTTGCTCCGATCTCTCCCCGCCGCGGTGGAAGGCCTGCATCACGTCTCCCAAGATGTGGTGCAGGCTCTGCCAGGGACCCTCCAGGAACACCTCCTGCAATACCGCAACACAATCATTAAGATGAAATAGTACCGCAGCTTGGGGGCGCCCTTATTTAAAAATAATTAAGATTTTTTCACAAGGGAGCAAAGTGATATTTTTAAGGCGAGGGCGCATTTTTGAATCCAAAGCGAAGAGAGAAATTCTAATTAATTCTAATTATAATTTTTATGGGGGAGGCTTATGTCCCGCAGTGAACGTCTTTCGGCTGAAATAATTTTAATGATGAATCTAGAAAATAACATAACTCACCTCGTTGTCTTTAGCGAATTTGATTTTGACAGATTTCTCCTCTTTTGGCTCCTCGACTTGTTTTGGCAACACTATCTCAGAACCTAGACAAAACAATATAAATTAATTTTAAGCGATAAGAATCCGAATTATATAAAATACTAGCTGACACGGCGAACTTCGTACCGCCTTGCGTTCTGAATTTTTTTTAATATATTTTTTGTAGCCTATGTCACCAGTAGTGTAGCTTCTCAACAGTAAAAGAATTTATCAAATCGGTTCAGTACTTTCAGAGCCTAACAATCAATCACACAAACAATCAAATCTTTCCTCTTTATTAGTGTTATAGATTATTTTGAAAAGTAACTAGTCGACCTGGCAAACTTTGTACCGCCTTACCTATTACAATGTTATACATGTATCATACATATAACCTTCCTCTCGAATTGCTTTTTCTTATAAAAAAAACACATCAAAATCCGTTGTATAGTTTTAAATATTTAAGCATATATAGCGACAGACAGACAGCGAAAGGGACTTTGGTTTATACTATGTTTTGATAACACTTACAATGAAGGTTTTCGTTGCTGCTCGTGATGTCGTGGACCGGAATACTCTTATCTATTCTGTAATTCAAATAGACAAATTTGTATTCATTGGTAATCAACTGTCGCTGCATATCCTGATGGGAAACAGGCATGACGTTATACAGGGTGTATGGCAGATGACATAGGTTAGTGGGGGACAGGGGGGCCGTCGGCTATGCGTTCCACCCCAATGATATGGGCTGGGCCCTTTTTTTATGTTTTTTTTTTTTATTTTACATTTTTAAAACTTTAGACCCAACTGACTTTGCTAAAAATTAACCAATTCGCAGCCTTTAAATTTTATTGCCATCTAGAATCATACCTTCGTCTTTAACAACTATAATGAGGTGCACAAGACAGCTACTGTGAAAACTATGGGCCCTCAAACTACAAAAAATGAAAAAAAAAAAATTAAACTTTATTCAATGCCAGCAAAATTAGTATAACTCACTTCACAGGTTCGGAGGGCAGGATAGGCGAGTTGGGCTGCAAGGTCGAGCGTCTCTTGTTGCCATCTTCCTTTACAGACCTCTCCAGGAGTCTACAAGAAAAATATCTGCTTTTACAACACTAGTGACCATTTCATTGTAGGAATGGAATCAGTAGTTTAGTGGGTTAAGGGCAAACGGTGCGAAACTAGCGCCACTCCCGATAAATAATTAATATCTTCTATACCATGGCCGAAATAAAAAATATGCGTCTTTGACTACCTAGATAATCTTGCTTAGAATCTTATAGGCCCGTTGTGTAGCTTTCAGGTTCCAAATATAAGAAAAAAAAAGCTTTTTGTTTCACAAAAGAATATTTCTAAGATCATTATCCTAAAAGCTACACAACAGACCTAAAAAATTCTAAGCTAGATTATCTAGGGAGTCATGGACGCATATTTTTGATTTCGGCCATGTTGTATTAGATATTATTTATTAACGAAGTGGCGCTAGTAGAGCACCAGTTCGCCCCTTAAGTCCCTATAAACAAAAAAAAGGGGAAAAATAGTGTTTGTCGCATGCAGTTGCCCTTACTAAAATGCCTGCTTACTTTGTGAGTTCAGCTGTTCTCTTCTTTTCTTCAATATATTTCTTCTGCCAGTATGATTCTTCCTTCTGCTCTGTGTCACCTAAAAATCAAAATTAGAAATAGTGTTCAATTTATATTTAAAATCTTTTTTTTTTGTTAAATTGTACAAAACCCATGAATTAAACTTTTCCATTTATCATTTTGTTTGTTTACAAAACATAATTAATTTGAATGCGCAGAGATTAGTAATAGCAAAATTTTTTTTATGTAAATTTATAAACTTTCAATTTAAAGAAAGTATGTAGTAGGTATAATACCTAAATATCATTTCGTTTTGAACAAAACATCAGTCTATATAGTCTTTCTATATTATACAATATGTTTATGAACCAAATTACACGAGGTCGACCCAGGCGAAGATGGCGGAACGACCTCGACAAGTTTCAGGTGGATTGGTTTGGGGGTGGCACAGGATAGAGCAGAGTGGAGGAAAAGGGGGAGGCTTTAGCCCAGCAGTGGAACAAAACAACAAAGGCTACATAAAAAAATATAATATTCGCAGAGCATAGCACAAAGAAAATTCGCTAAAAACAATAATACTCACAAGTATCCAGTGTTTTTATTTTAATAACGCAATGGGGGGTTTCAAAATGACATAAAAAAAAAAATGTTTCGTAATACGCCCGTAGATAGCGTTGTCTAAAGCAATATACACAAGTAACAAGTAAATAATTCAAATTAGTTCAAATTACATTGAAAAGTTTAAAACAAAACAACACAAAAACTATTTGACTGACGCGTGACGAGTTTCAATTTTATTTTGAGCTTTCAATGGTTCATTTCAACTTGACCTATGGACTTTTGCAAAACGCCATCTAACAGCGGCGTGAGAAAACTTGTTTTTTCTCTCATCTGAAATGTCAAATTAAAAACCTCACATTAAACTAGGTTTTCATGAAACTGATAGTGTATTCTACTCACTCTCGGGCTCGTAGGTGAGGTAGTGCTGGAGCAGTCGCCCGTCGCGGACGAGCGGGTAGACGCGGCGGCCGCTGGCCACCAGCAGCGCGCCCGCCTGCTCCAGCGCCAGGATGCGACCCGACGACGGCTTCCTTTACAGATATAACAGCAAAAAAATATGAAGCCATGTAGGTTTGTGTGAGGGAAACCTATGTCCAACATTGTACGTCATTCGACTGAGGTTTCGACGCATATTACTTGGGGCAAGTTGCTAAGTATGATGAGCTGAATCACACCTTTGATTTATTTCCAGCTTGTCAGAAGTATACTCAGTATTGAGGTAAGCATCGCTACATATTCTCGTCCAAATTACTATGTGTGCTGCAAATGTAGACTTACATAACATGGTCGCTAACTATAGGCCTAAAAAGGAAGCTCAAAGTCACGCAAAGGGCAATGGAAAAGGCTATATTTGAGAGTTTCCCACCGTGAACGAATCAGAAATTATGAGATCCAGAAAAGAACTAAGTAGGCCGGTCCCCACAAGGTGCTTAGATATCCAGGTAAAGGTTGCGGGAGCACTAGATGAGGGTCGCTCAAGACCGGTCGCTGTGGCGATGTGTGGGGGCGGTCTATGCTAGCAGTAAAACGGTTTTTTGGCCGAGATGGTGATGATGTACAAATGTAAACTTACAGATATTTCCTGGAGTGGCGGTTGCGCGCGCGCGGCGGGTACACGTATTCGTCGTCGCTCTCCGAGGTCCACTCACTGGATTCCGAATCAAGACTGGAAATTACAGAGTTATTAATAACTAGTCGACCCGGCGAACTTCGTACCGCCTCTTCGTACCTATAACTATTTTGTGCATGTATTATAAACCTTCCTCTTTAATCACTCTATCTGTTAAAAAAATCACATTCAAATCCGTTGCGTAGTTTTAAAGATTTAAGCATACATAGGGACAGACAAGGGAAGCGAATTTATTTTATACTATGTATTGTTATTGATGATACGCTCGATTAATTGAGAAAGATAGATAAGAAGAAGAAAAAAGAACACAAAAATATATAAAGATTCCATCCATTCCATCTTATTCGTGCCTGGAAGAAATCGCTGAGAGTGATCCTTATTGCAAAAGGCGAAATAGAATGGAACTTTTCTCTATAATACTATGTACTTTTACTATCGTATTTTGCTTCAAGTATTTGTGTCTTTTTTGAACAACAAAGAGAGACTATTATATAAGGTTACATTTCTAAACTTACTTTACATGTCCATTTCTATGCCCTTGTCCGTGCATCTTATGTTTTTTTGGACCACCGTCTAAAAAACAATAAGAAAAGTGACAATTCTTATATTCAATCACTTTAATATATAAGTCACATTTACCAAGCCAGCTTATAGAATACAGATAAAAATAAGGTTAAAAAATCAAAGTTTGTTAAAAAGGGACAAACAAAATGCAACCCTACGAAACTGAAAGAAAATAGAATTTTAATCTAAAGTGCACAAACACATTTTTGCTAAAAAAATTCATACTGATTAATAAAAAATCCATAACCCAAAGCATGCCTTAGCTAACATACTTACCAAAAAGATTATTTAATATTTTATTCCTTTGTTTTGTTATAGGATTTGTAGACACAGTCTTAGGTTTAACAACTTCTAGAGTATCAAAACGTTCTGAATCCGAATCAGATTGTAGGAATAAAACTTCCTTTACGGCTGGCACTTTAAGTTTTGATTGATTTGATAACACAGCTGGTGAGGATTTTGGTTTATTATTAGATTTGGAGGATTTTACTAACTCTTTGTTTGATGCCTTTGTTTTAGTTATTGTCACTTGATTGTTTATAAGACTTTTGTTAATATCAACAATGCTTTGCGAATTTGTTTCTTCATCCTCAATATCACTGATTACAAGAGACTTAAACTGTTCTTCATATAGACTAACACTTTGTAGACACGGATTACTCGAAGGCTGGGATAAAACATTTTCGACAACTTCTATTTCATCGTTAGGTTTATCTTGTTCTTTGTTCTCAACTACCTTTTCTATAATATCATCATCATTTATTTCCATTTCTACCTGTGTGTTCTCAATAGTTTTTTCATTTACATTTTGTTCATTTCCAGGAATTTCTGCATCTTTATTTTCAGTCACTGTTTCAGTATTTTCAGCTACTACAGCTTTACCCTTTTTGTTAGCCAATTTAGTTTTTTTCGGACTTTCTTTGGTCACATTTTTATCACTAATTTTAGAATCAATCTTAGACAGCTTGTCACCTCTTATCTTCCATTTAGGTTTTGGAGATTTTATTGAAATGGCTTTAGGATCTTCATTAGATTTCTCAACTGGTGCTTCAGAGTTATCAACTTTATTTTTTTTTCCCTTTGCAGACTTCAAAGCTGGTTTATCTTGTGAGGTCTCTAAAGGCTCAATTGATGATTCTTTATTTGTATCTTCTATAGATTGTAATCCTTCCTGGTTGTTTGGTAGGAGACTATCAGTGATTGAATTAGGTATTGGAGTCTGTGTCTTACTTGGTGTAACCTTATTAGAGTTCTCATCTGCCTCTTCTATGTTAGCATCAGTTTTCTTGCTTCTAGTGACTCTTGTATTGTTTTCAGTTGTCTGATTGTCACTTATTGCACTGCTATCATCTTTGTTTTTATCTTTCTGTGGGCTTTTGAGGCTTAAAGTTTTTTTTTTTGATGGCTTGATTGTTTCTGTAGCTTCTTTATTAAGTGGATGAGAGTCAAATGTGTCTTGTTCAGGTGGCTTTTCAGCAACAACATTATCCAGAAGAACTTGCTCAATATCTTCAACTTCTTCCATATTCCCTTGTCCCTCATCAATTGTAAGCTGAGGTTCATCATCTGAAGAGAAGTCATGCATGATCTCCTGCATCATTGGGGTCAGTGGTTCTGTATATGTTATACAGTCTCTTAGTGACTTAGCTCTTTGAGGTACCGCTACATCTTTTTCCTTTTCCAATTCTTCCAAGTCATCGTCAGCCAGTATGACGGTGTCAACTGACTCACGGCTCGTATCAAGCTTTGAACATTTTACATCCTCACCTGATTTATGTCCATTTTGATTGCCATGGCTTGTGCTTGGCTCTTCGCTATCTATCTGGACAACTGGCAAAAAGAAACAATAATATTCTTAACAATCTAATTAAAGAGATATGGTCAATCAGTCACGGGTCAATTACATAAGAATACAGAAACAGATCCATCACATTAAGATTGAAAAAAGTCTTATTATAAAGATCAACTCCAAGTTAAAAACAAAAACGTACCAGTATTAGGCTTGGGACTGGAGCTTCTGAACTCCAACTTGTTTTGTGAAGGTCGACTTTCACGTCTAAAAAAAAAAATATAGTTTCTAACTGGATGTTGAATAATTATGAAATTAGCAAAATAAGATAGTGTTTGAAACATACTCTTCTCTGAAACTGCGCAGTTCGTATGGAGTCAGATTATAGTATGGGTTATGAATATCTGGTAATATCCTTTTCAAGAATGTTTCTTTGAGGCTCTGCCAAGTTCTGGTAGTTAGCTGAAATTAAACATAATATGATCTTGATATCTTTGATTTGTAACACTTAAATAACAAAACATAAGTTGTTTACATACTTATGTTGGGATGGTAAGCTAGGGAATATGAAGAATGGAAATGTTTTATTTTATATAGAGTTTCAAAGTTGTAAAACTTACGTCAGAGCTGGCATAGTCCATCCACATCTTTCGTGCTCTTATCTCGGAGAACACTTTACGTTCTTTGATGTATTCAACTATTTCCCTCATCTCCTTCATTGTGTATGCTCGCCTAAAAATAAAATTATAATTACTTACAAAACTTCAATAAATAAATAATATTAATAAGTACCTATACATTTGCAGCTGTGACAGTATTATGTCATAGGTACCTAGAGGTACCACACTAACACAAAAACAGAATTGGAGTATGTACTGATAAACAAAGACTAACCCCGCCCCTGATATGGCTCACTGACCTATGTTTACACTTTTACTATTCTGTTAGATTAATTTCACCTACAAGGGTATGTAAAAAGCACATTGTTTGTGCTACCTTACTGTTTATTTGTAGACTACCCTGTAGGTTAGTAAAATGTTTTGAATGAGCTTCAATTAACATGTCTTTACAGGTTGTTGGCCCTTAATTGGCCCCTAAAAAAACACCAAGAACGCTAGAAACTACATACCCAGACATGCTGATGCTGATTTGATACGAATTATCCCGAAATGCTAATGATGCTAAACATTGAAATGCGTAAGATTTCCCGGTACAGGGAAAGCACTTATTTTTTCATAAATAAATAAGAGGGCACATCGAAATTCACCCAAAGTTAACTGCGAAACTATGTAACTCTCACTATTCACCACATTTTCATCAATACAAGCAGATAATGTGAGATTTCGTTGATGTGCATTTTGCAATTTTTTAAATTTTGCTACGCGTCGTCGCCGTCGGGCAAGCAATGACTGATTGAATGAAGGAAGACTGAGAATGAACTGAAGTTAGAAGAAATTATTGATTGCCAAACCCCCCAATTCAATCATAAATATTGAATCAATTTTATTAAAATCATTAACCAATCAATCAATTTATCATATTCGATTAATATTATTTATTTTCGATTCGCGCGGAAGGAGGGAAAACGAGTAAAATTTTTCCATGGGGAAATCGAAATCAACGAAACGAAATTTTGTTTGTTTAATTTTCTTAGAACCAAAAAGAAATGGAAAATTCAAATTATCTTAGTATTTCCGATATTTTAGTAACCCAAGAGAAAGTCCCTTGCAAATTTTTACATGATTTGCCTAAAATGGGTAAGTAGTGATAATAGTTCAATGAAGTAGTGTTGTTTTCTGTTAGGTTGTTTTGATATAAAATGTACAATGGATCTATCTTTAAGTAGGTACCTATATAACTAGCTGTCCCGGGGAACTTAGTATCGTGTCTTACAATGTATTTTAATTTAAATTCCCCTAATTTTTTTAATATTTTCTCACCTTTTAAACCTTCCCTGGACAACTACGAACATTTTAAGACCAAAATCAGCTAAATCGGCCCGGCCGTTCTCGAGCTTTAACGTGACTAACGAACGTGATTAGAATTTCGAAGGACTCCTCCTACTCACTCATCCACGTGTCCGAATCTGGCTAGTGTTCTTAGTAAAGGTATATTTTATTTGTTTATTTTATTTGTTTATTTTATTTGTTGTTTTTAAAAAACTTGTTTTTAGGATTCCTTGACCCGTCAGCTGCTGAAGACGACTTGAAGGCTGGAGCAAATGTTGATGTACCATTGTGGCTAGCAGAATCCCTATATTCGCGGAGACCTCCATTGCTAAGCGTTGAACTGCCAAAAATATATAAAGACGCCTACAGAGAAATCTTAAATGCTGACTCCTGTACAGTAGATCTGCATAAATTGGGACAGCACTTTTATGAATTTGGCTGCTACATTGCAAAACATGATATAAAGGGTGAAGTTGCTTCCACATTGATCAATGTAAGAACCTAAATAATTAAAAATATATACTTAAGTACCTACTTCTTCTTTACTCAAATTATAAAATATAATATTTTTTCAGACGTTCAGACAGAGATTCCGTATGCTACTAGCAGCTAGTGTGTCCAGTGACACTATATCCTCCACGCAGCCTCTATCGGCGAGTGAGCGGGACAGGGCAGCAGAAGCAGCGGTCACAGAAAGGGCACTGATGGACTGGCTGCAAAGTGGCGACTCAAAGTTGAGAACAGCTAACATGGTAGCTAATCATAGGAAAAGAAAACGGGCTGAGATGGAGATGTTATGAGAATCTTTAATTTTTATAAGTATAAGTAATGTAACAGTACCATGCCATGCTGTGTAAAATGAGCTCTAGTAAAAAATATTTTTAAATGTTAAGAACTTATTTTCAATATCACTTAAGCCAAAAACTCTTGCTAGTTAAGCTTAGTTTAAGTACTATATACTCTGTGGCTTAGTGATGTAAAATACATGTATCATGTAGAAGTAGGTACAGTGGCGGTCTAGGAGGCCGTAACAGATTTGTCTATGGTTTCGTCAGTCCTAGACTGTATTGCCAAAGAACAAGAGCTATTTTGCAATACAGAAAAACCGGAAGTGTTACGCCGACCGTGTCCGCCACTGTACTAACATTTTACCACTATCAAATTTAACCCAAAAGAGGAATGCTAATTAAATCCCCAACTAACCTTTTACTCAAATCAGTGGCAAAGTTATTAATTTAAAATACAGTGATGGTCTAGTAGGGCGTAACAGATTTGACTATGGTCTTATGTGCCCTAGACTGTATTACCAAAGAACAAGAGCTATTTTGCAATACAAAAAAACGGAAGTGTTACGCCGTCCTAGACCGCCACTGTACCTACTCCACTCCTACTTTACTGTATTGTGCAACTTTTTTTTTTATATTAAATAACTTATTTTCTAATTCATAAATAGGTAGGTTAGTATTTATAATTATTGTTTTTTGCCCTTATAATTAAGATAAAATATATATACTTGTATAAAAAAATATGTACTTATTTGATGTTTTTTTTTTAATGTTAACAATGCATCCTTTTTATAATTTAGATCTAGTATAAAGTTAATTTTCCAAATAAATCATGAATATAGTCATCTCAGCTGAGACGTTAAGCAACGTGTTTCCAACCTCTCTGGATTCGCCTTTTACGACACACGCATGCATGGTAGGTTGTAAGAGATGCGTTGGCGGGTGGTATGCTATTCTATGCCGACACCACACGGCAACGGCAATACCACTTTATTATTATTATTTGCAGCCTGTAGCGTCCCACTGCTGGGCAAAGGCCCCTTTCTATACTTCTTCCGATCCGGGCTCAGTTCTACCAGTCATATCATAGCACAGTATTATAATAAACGAGCTTTCCCGGCTTACTTCGTTACGCCATAGAATTTAAGATAGGTACTACAAAAGACTTGGCTCTATAGACTACTTATGTTCTTTTGACTGCCCAGAATGGCCGAATAAAAAACAAACAACAACAACAAACCACCTGTCAAAATATGTAAACAACGGAACAAATATTGCACCTTGGGTTATATTATTTGAGTTTAGGTAAGGATCCCTATTTTTTTTGAAAATCTAAGATAGCCTATGACACTCGGAGTTAATGTAGCTTCCTGCCGGTGAAAGAATTTTTCAAATCGGTTCAGTATTTCCGGAGACTATTCGTTACAAAAAAACAAACAAATATTTCCTCTTTATAATATTAGTATAGATAGTCCTACATAGTAGTGTGGACTCTCATCCCAGCATCCTTAAGAAGCAGGTGAGTGAGGCGATTAAACATTTCTCTGAGATACCTATAGGTGCATACCTTATTATAGTGTCGGGTGTGCATGTGCTCACGCTCAGTAAAGGTAATTAAAACAAGATGTAAACAACAGTAATTTGATCGAGACTAGGTATTTGTCTTATTTATAAAACTTGGCTCAGGCGAGAGTGAAATGTCACGCTATTTATGCGACGCGAAAGTTCAACGTTAATCACTATTGATGTATTTCATTTAGGGCTGAACATTGTTTTAAATTCTAGTTGTATTTGTATGGGTTCAAAGGAAACGAAAAAATTCCAATAAATCGAATTGCATCAAAATTGGTGTAGCAATTTAGGAGACTAATAAATTGTAACCTCTAATCTCTAATATCTTTGCCTCTGTGGTACAGCAGAAGGCAGCAATGTCAATTGAGACGCCAAAGGTTCGGGTTCGATTCGGGTGTTTTTTTTTACATGTATGCATGTATGTACTTAAAGGGTGAAACTGGCCACTTTAGTTTTATAACGGTTTTTTTCTTTGATTTTAAACCGAAAAGCTACACAACGGAGCCTTAAAAATTCTAAGCAAGATTATCTAGGGAGTCAAAGGCGCACATTTTTGATTTCGGCCATTGTTTAGAAGAAATCATTTGTTTTCCTTCACCATACGGTTCCAGTGGGTTGGTGGGGATGCTTGCCTGGAAGAAATCGAAAAGCGAAAAGCTCGCCGATTGCAATTTAAATAATTTGTTACTTAAATTGAATGATAAACTCTTGTGTGAATGAAAGTGGATTTTACCTTAAGATTTAAGACATGTGTTTCGCGAATTCTAGGCCTTAGATCCTAGATCCTTATTAATTATTGCTTCAAGTGTCTAGGACCTATACCCTTGAAGCAATAACAAATCACTTACAAAGTGTTTGATAAATACTTATTACTCAAAAGCTATATTTCAAACAGTAAGAGGAGTCATAAAGGCAATTAGTAATTCAGTACAGTAATAATTCACGATAAAATTAATGATGCTTACCAAGAACAGCATTAGGTAGGTATGAAATCACGAAAGCACCTGTTAATTCAATGAATCGAATGATATACAATTTGGCAACCATGAGGAGAGTGAAACAAAACAAGTTCCTGGTTATTTTAGTGGCGCTTGTATAAAATAGTTTGGTATTCCCGGGCTGCTTTCAGTTCTGAGCAAGTCTTCCACTTAGAAACATCTTTAGTGTACCTAAATACTAATGGATTCACAACCTACACCATCCACACCCAGCCGAATACTGGACCAAGACTTCGGAATGAACATAACTCCACAAGACTTCTTATACCCCATGTTCAACTACGGACCCAACTATTTCCGACCATGGCGATGGTACATGCAGAACGTTACAAACGACTTCGGATCCACGATAACCGACGAGAAAGATAAATTCATGGTGTCCCTAGATGTACAACAGTTCAAGCCAAACGAAATAAGTGTTAAAGTTACAGACAAGGAGATAATAATTGAAGGAAAGCACGAGGACAGGCAAGACGAGCATGGATACATCTCCCGACAGTTCACGAGACGATATGCTCTACCACGAGAATGCAGTAAAGACGACGTGACTTCAAACTTATCATCGGACGGTGTGCTAATAGTAACGGCTGGGAAAAAAGCTATAGAAACAAAAGAAAAGACGATCCCCATCCAGTTCTGTGAAACTTTCGCTAAAGGTAAAATGACCCACAGGAATGTCTCCACCGAAACGGATAAAAACTCCAAAAATGTGTCAACTGCCACAGATAAAAACTCCAAAAACGTATCAACAGCTACAGATAAGAACTCCAAAAACGTGTCCACTGCCACTGACTCCAGTTCGAAAAACGCATCCACCGAAACATGTAAAATTGAAGAGAGAATGAAATTCCAAGGGATCTCAGAAGAGAGTATTAAAATTGAAGAAAGTATAAAATCTGATGCGATCAAAAAAGACTCGCAATTAATGCTGAAAGAAGACCACAGCCGACTACTAAAGCCAGAGTTTATATCCTCATCAGACACTGTTGATAAACTCATACAGGAGTCAAAGAAAAGAACCGACGAACTTTTGGCAGAGATGGGACAGTGCAGCAAAAGTGTAATAGACTCAAGCGCTTTGGCCAAAATGTCGGCAGTTTCAGAAGGCATTAGCGAATCTTTGACCTCATTATCAGAAAAAGTTGGCATGTCTATGTCTACAGAGAAAGCAGAGTCTAGCATCTCAGAAATGAAGAGTTACTCAAGCATGTCCTCAGAAATGATGAGTGAAGAGTCATCAAGCTTTTCATCATCTTCATCTACCATGAAAGCAAGTGGAAAGACCAGTGAAATTTTGAGCGAAATTATAACAGCTGAGTTAAGAGAAGCTGCAGAAAATCTGTGAAAAAAGTATATGAGAAAAAAAATTACAAACATTCTTAGTATAAACATTTATTACTACATTTAATATGAAGGTTCACTTATATTCTATTTGGTAATTTAATATTACCTATATTTTTAGACTAGCATGTTTTACTACTATTTATAAATAAGTACATTATGTGTAAAAACTTTTGTAAATCCAGACCCTCTGCTTTATTGAGATTTTGAGATCAAACCATTTTATGACAGATTATGTAATAAATTCAATCACAACTTTTTTGTAAGTCTTAGATTTAATATCCTAAAAAAAATCCTCATTGCACATAACTGGCACATTCAATCACATTAAACAGCTACATGATAATTGATCAAATACACTTATTTTATTATTCCCCCACATTAAATTCAAACACTGATATCCTCACCGTTCTGCACACTGTCGTCATCTTCCTTGGGACACGCTAGCAGTTCCGAGGTACAGCGGTAGTGGGGGATTGAATGTTAACAGCGATCATTCTTCACAGATGGATTAAGGTCGTGAAAGTAAGCATGGGCCATGGAATCATCTGCAGGCATTCGTAAAGCTGGGTTACAGGTCAGGAGTCTAGAGAGCAGGTCTCGGCCACGCGCTGGGAGTCGAGGGACTACTTGGGCTAGGCCAAGACTGGGTTGGTAGACAGGCAGTGGTTTGTAGTCCGGCAGTTGCGTTACACCAGGCCAGGTGTCTTCATTTGGGGTTCCTGTAATGATATAAGATTTGTTTTATTTTAACATTGTGAATTGCTACAGAATCCTATTTGGTCTATTATAGATATTTTAAAGAAACATATTTTCATAACTTACATCCATCAATTTCTTACCTAGTAGTTTAAAGATTCTCTTCAGCTGATCGTCAACATCAGAGCCAGGGAACAAAGGTCTGCCAGAATTTGCAAGCTCGGCAAAGATACATCCAGCTGACCACATGTCAATACTAGTCGTATACAATTTAGCGCCAAAGAGAACATCTGGCGGACGGTACCAAAGAGTCACCACTTCAGCTGAATAGCATTTCACAGGAATTCCAAATGCTCGGGCTAGACCAAAGTCTGCCAATTTCAACTCTCCATTTTTGTTTATCAACAAATTCTGTGGTTTCAAGTCCCTGTGCAGAACATTATGGCTGTGACAGAAAGCTAAGCCACGCAGCAGCTGATACATAAATGATTTCACAACGTCCAAGTCGATCTCTCCGTTTAAACTATCAAAATATTTCTTTAAATCTTGATCGCAATGCTCAAAGACCAGTGTCAGTTTCTTCTCGCTGTGAAGAACATCGTAGAGCCTAACGATGTTCTTGTGCTTGAGCTCTTTGAGCAAGCAGATCTCGCGAAGAGCTGACGATGGAACTCCTTCATCGTCGTCGTCTAACCTCACTCGTTTTAGAGCTACTATTTCGTGCGTTTCCTTGTTTTTCGCTTTGAACACTGTGCCGTATGTTCCCTCACCGATCTTTTCGAGTTTTTCATATTTTTGCATGTTTAGCTTAGATTCTCGGCGAAAACAGAAAGAAAATTGTTTTTCCGACTTCCGACCGAAGAAATAAATAATTACTGACTGACTGAAATGGAAGACTGACTGAACTGATCTGACTGAAGTGGTGGTTGATAAAATAAATTTCTGCACTGCAACTGCATGCAACATTCACAATACAATTCAATCAATCTTTCAAAATTACTTTAAAAAATCAAATCAACACACTTTTTTTGTTCATTCAAATTGGATTTTCAAAGTTGATTTGTCATATTTTTTGAGCTTTCTACACCTTTAGTTTTATCCTTTACTAGTTTTAAAACCAACAGCTTTACACGGTAAGTTAATGTGAAATAACTTAGGATTACAACGTTCCACATTCAGCTGAAATGATTTGTAAATATTACGTGCCTATCAAAGTGCGCATATCTGATCACGAGTGATATGATAAATCCGCAGATGAGTGAGGGCGAAGCCAAGTTGGTGGATAAGTCTGAGAGCAGTTCGTTTGAGGATCTTGCTGCCGCCGCAGCTGCTGAGGAAATCGAGCAAGCAAAGCTTACTGAAGCTGCATCCGTAGCCGCAGCAGCCGCAGCCCAGGAAAAGAAAGCTGAAGAAAAAAAAGATGAATGGAACGATTTATTGGGGTCACAGGCGCTGTTGAAAAAGGTACACTTAAAGATTTTCTCATAGGAATTGAGTCACGAATGTTTCATGCATAATGGTAGCTTAGTAGCTTTAGATTTCTGATGTTTGTTCATTCATGCTATTCATAAAAACAACCCTTTTTCAGATCATAAAGGAAGGTGATGAATCAGAAGGTCTCAGGCCTCAACGAGGAGATATTTGCAGAGTCAGCTATGAGCTCAGGATCCGGGATGGATCCAGGGATCTGGTAGAGAAACAAGATCAGTTGGATATCTATTTGGGAGATAATGAGGTTAGTATTTTCAATATTGGAAACATAGCCTCTTTCTTTTTATTCAACACTTACCTGGAAATCTAGTTATATTGCTAGCCAGTTATTATTTTTAACTTTTTTTGTTTTATAGTGCTTTCTTTTACAAAAGCTTATTTTGTGTTAGCCTTGAAAAACAATCTCATCCAATGAGTGGCCCTTACAATCAATGCCATCATTATTAACATTTTATGTAAATGCATGGTTGTATGTTTATATATGTTTCTATCTAGTGTTACAAGGTCACTAATATATTTTACCAGCTCACACTGACATTGAGTTAGTTGAGTTCAAGGCTGCTTTTATCAAATACATTTAAAATTTGTAGATAACTTATACTTCTTAATTAATTATGTGTAAATTAATAAAAATATTATTATTTAATATCTTACTCT
Source organism: Euspilapteryx auroguttella (assembly GCA_951802225.1). Taxonomy (NCBI): domain Eukaryota; kingdom Metazoa; phylum Arthropoda; class Insecta; order Lepidoptera; family Gracillariidae; genus Euspilapteryx; species Euspilapteryx auroguttella. The sequence continues at coordinate 8,438,873 of OX637656.1, forward strand.
TTAATGGTCTTGATTATCATTACACTGAAGAACTATTTTAATAGGTTAATTTTAGTGGTTGTTCTTATAATACCACAAATCTCAGGAAAGGAGAAACAATTTTTTTTTGTTTATTAATCTTATGATTTTATATTAAAAACTGGTTAATAGTATTTTGTTGTTGTAAGTATAGAAAGGAAGTAGAGTAAGATAAGACCAAAGGAAGGGAGACAAAGATACTATTTTTATATTATTTATACAGGAAGTTTATACATGGTTAATATCTGAGTATTGTATCATAGGTACCTAACCACCACTTTTTTTGTATTGTCTGTTACATCCAGTCAAAATAAAAGTTATTAACCTGCCACGAAAAAAGAGAGTAGTGTTATAAGTTTAATGTGTGTATCTGTCTGTCTGTCTATCTGTGTGTGTGTCTGTCTGTGGCATCATAGAGCCCAAACGGATGGACCAATTTTTTTTTTTTTGGGTTGTAGATAATTTTATTTATGAAATCAATCTTCTTGATTACAGTTATTGCAAGGGCTTGATCTAGCATTAACACTAATGTACAAGGGTGAGGAATGCCTGCTCCAACTAGCCCCACGTTTTGGCTTTGGTGAAAATGGGCTTAAAACTGGAGAGAACTTGGGTACAATTGGGGATCTTAAGGGCACAGTGTATAATGGACCTAATATTGGTCCTGAGACATGGCTTGAGGCCCGCTTGGCACTTCACGATTGGCAAGAGGAACCCGATCATGAAACACTGAGTTTTGAAGATAGAATGAAGATTGGGTATGTTGTTTTTAATTTTTTTAATGGCTGATAAAAATAATTCTATGTAGCAAAAAGTTTTAAAGATAATATTGGATCAATATTTTTGTAAACCATATTTTTGAGACCACGGATCGGCAAGCGCAGCGTAGGGCGTCCACCGACCAGATGGACGGATGATCTGCGCAAGGCTGCGGGTCCACGCTGGATGCAGGCCACCTGCGATCGGTACAGATGGAGAGCCTTGAGGGAGGCCTATGTCCAGCAGTGGACGTCTTGCGGCTGAAATGATGATGATGATGATTTTTGTAAAAATGTGGGTCCACTCTTGAGATAGTGCCTCTGCCTTATCCTTTTGGGGAATAAAAGGCATGAGATTATGTTTTATTTTTGTAAATGTTGATTTTCCAATTGGAAATATTTTTTTTACAAAAAATTCGAATTTCAAATACAGCATTAGAATTTTGAAATAACAAATATTGATTATCTTAATAACCTTAATCACCTATAATTATAAATGCTGGCATTTTGTAGTGTTTAAGTTGTAACTTTCGAACTTCTAATATAAGTTGGGTGTACAGTAAAAATATCAATTATTAAAACTACAAACATAACAAAAACACCAGGCAACGTCGCCGAGCTCGCGGCAACTGGTGGTACGTGAGAGACGAGCCGCAGCTCGCGGTGCAGCTGTACCGGCGCGCGCTGGACGTGCTGGACGAGTCTGAAGGCGGCATCACCGAGCCCACTCCCGAGGGCCAGCTGCCGCATACTACTGATGAGCTGCAGAAGTTGCTGGAAGAACGACTGAGGGTCCATAACAATATGGCTGCCGCTCAGTTGAAGGCTGGCGCTTTTGAAGCCGCTCTGCAGGCGAGTTTTTTTGTATTTGTTTATAGTTTGCTGAAGATGAAAAGTGTTAAATATTACACTTTTTGTCATAAAAGTACTAAGAGGGGAAGAGAGTTGAAGTTTTTCAAGGTATCGTTATTGGAGCGACAGGTGTGTGAATATAATGCAATTTTTATTAACAGACTTTATTAAAAGAGAATGTTTTTTGTCCGCGCTATTATCTCGGGTTTGTATTCTGGATCTGTTACATTTGGGAGATGGTTTTGTTGTTTTTTAATCAGGTCTATAGAAGGTTTATAGAAGCCTAAAAAAAAGAAATTATTTAACCGACTCGTCGGGAACACCATGTAGATTTATACATTTTATACCGGTGTCAATACCCGTCGCGTTTGCTGTGTATTTGCCGTTATAAAGAGCTTGTCAGCAGAGCGATTATTTTCCGCGCGATTTTTTTCTCGCAGTTCTGTAACACATAACATATTGAATCCTTTACAAGTTTCCGCACTGCGATTAATAAATCGCGTAAAAAGAGTAGCATTTGCGAATATAATTCCACGCCAATAAAAATTGCCCGGAAAAAAAATCGCCGCGTTTAAATTATATGTTCTTACTCCCTTCTCTATCTCTAAATCAGGCAGTAAACCGCGTCCTAGCCTGCCAGCCGGACAACGCGAAGGCTCTGTTCCGTCAGGCGCGCATCCTGGGAGCGCTCGGGCGCGGCGCCGAGGCTCTGCGGGCCGCGCGCCGCGCCGCCGCCGCCGCGCCCGCCGACCCCGCCGCCAGGAAGGTGAACTAGCCTCTATGTACACAGGCAGAGGGTCGGTACTAGCCTGCCAGCCGGACAGCTGCGGGCCGCGCGCCGCGCCGCCGCCGCCGCGCCCGCCGACCCCGCCGCCAGGAAGGTGAACTAGCCTCTATGTACACAGGCAGAGGGTCGGTACTAGCCTGCCAGCCGGACAGCTGCGGGCCGCGCGCCGCGCCGCCGCCGCCGCGCCCGCCGACCCCGCCGCCAGGAAGGTGAACTAGCCTCTATGTACACAGGCAGAGGGTCGGTACTAGCCTGCCAGCCGGACAGCTGCGGGCCGCGCGCCGCGCCGCCGCCGCCGCGCCCGCCGACCCCGCCGCCAGGAAGGTGAACTAGCCTCTATGTACACAGGCAGAGAGTCGGTACTAGCCTGCTAGCCGGACAGCTGCGGGCCGCGCGCCGCGCCGCCGCCGCCGCGCCCGCCGACCCCGCCGCCAGGAAGGTGAACTAGCCTCTATGTACACAGGCAGAGAGTCGGTACTAGCTTGCCAGCCGGACAGCTGCGGGCCGCGCGCCGCGCCGCCGCCGCCGCGCCCGCCGACCCCGCCGCCAGGAAGGTGAACTAGCCTCTATGTACACAGGCAGAGAGTCGGTACTAGCCTGCCAGCCGGACAGCTGCGGGCCGCGCGCCGCGCCGCCGCCGCCGCGCCCGCCGACCCCGCCGCCAGGAAGGTAAACTAGCCTCTATGTACACAGGCAGAGAGTCGGTACTAGCTTGCCAGCCGGACAGCTGCGGGCCGCGCGCCGCGCCGCCGCCGCCGCGCCCGCCGACCCCGCCGCCAGGAAGGTGAACTAGCCTCTATGTACACAGGCAGAGAGTCGGTACTAGCTTGCCAGCCGGACAGCTGCGGGCCGCGCGCCGCGCCGCCGCCGCCGCGCCCGCCGACCCCGCCGCCAGGAAGGTGAACTAGCCTCTATGTACACAGGCAGAGAGTCGGTACTAGCTTGCCAGCCGGACAGCTGCGGGCCGCGCGCCGCGCCGCCGCCGCCGCGCCCGCCGACCCCGCCGCCAGGAAGGTAAACTAGCCTCTATGTACACAGGCAGAGAGTCGGTACTAGCCTGCCAGCCGGACAGCTGCGGGCCGCGCGCCCGCCGACCCCGCCGCCAGGAAGGTGAACTAGCCTCTATGTACACAGGCAGAGAGTCGGTACTAGCCTGCCAGCCGGACAGCTGCGGGCCGTCCTCTAACACGTTTACACTAACTACACTATCATTTTAATGAAAATCTGTACAGTACATCTCGAAGTCTCGAAGAGCTTTAAGTACCTACTCGTGGGAAATTATAGATGTCATATGATCGTACTTAACTTTTTTAAATTCCATGTAAAAAAAATAAGTTATGTTTCCAAACGCAGGTGAATATTCGTATTATCGATGTTTAATTCCTGAGTCTGTTTGTGTTTGTATGTCTTTGCTAATGGGGCAACTTATTTACCTAAAGTTCCTACCTAGTTAGGGGGCTCAAAGTCTGATGCCCTTATTATACATTTTTATTATTACTTATTCCAACCATGTTCATACAACAGGAGCTTCAGAAGTGCGAGGAGAAAGCGAGCAGGGATCGTTCGGCCGAGCGGCGGCTCGCTAAACGAATGCTCGGCACGGAGCCGGCGGCGCGGCCCGGCGCCGAGCCCGACAAGAAACCTTCCCGGACTAAGGTCAGTGTTGCCAACGGTTGAAATAGCAATCCACCAGATAAGGCTCCTCAAACCACCAGAAAACCACTAACAAAAATATGTCTCCCTATGAAAACCACTACAATTTCCACTAGGGTGCATGACAGATGAGTGGACATACGTAAATAGGGGACAGTGGTGACCCTTTGCTATGCGTTCTACCCCAAATATATGACCTGGGAGGCTGGGAGGAAATTTCTTAACTAAAAACGATCGACTCCTAATTGACTTGTTAGCGACTTCGTTAACCATTGCCGCTTTAACAAATGTATTTTCTGTTACACGCCCAAAGAAAACAGCAATGATTAACGAAGTCGCCAAAAAGAACAAGACAATTACGAGTCAATCGTTTTTAGTTAAGAAATTTGCCTCCCTGAGCCCTTTTATTTTTTAAGGATTTTTAAATGTTCAATTTTTAAGACGAGTCCTAACTTGAAACTTTAACGTGGTCCCTCTCGGTATGGCGCGAAATTAAAAAAAAATCGCGTTTTTTATTTACTCTGGCGAAAGTATAATTTAATAAATTTTTAATGAATTCGCTTATGTAAGAAATAAGAAAGCATCTCCCACATTGTAAACAACGCGATTTTTTTTTTAATTTTGCGCCATACGGAGAGGGACGACTTTTTTCTAAAAATTAACCAATTCGCAACCTTAAAATTTTATTGCCATCTAGATCTTAAACTATCTTCTTTAAAAACTATAATCAGGTGCTCAAGACAGCTACAAAGAAAACTAAGGGTCCTCGAAGTATGGACAAAAATATGAAGAAAAAAAAATTTACATCGACTTTGTATTAAATTGAAAAAAAAAAAGGAAAAATGTTGTAATTCTACTAAATTGTCTAAAACATCTTTAGTTCATACGCTTTGTAACAGCATACCGCAATTCCAATTTATTCAAAAACTGCAACAGTTCTTGGTCTAATTTTTCCACTAAAAAAATCCACTAGCCACTAAACGCAAAAAATGGCCACTAAATGGGGGTTCCAAACCACCAGATTTAGTGGAAAATCCACTAAGGTGGCAACACTGACTAAGGTACTTTAGCAACATCATTACACATTTTGTCATTTACTAGTCCTGACACTTCTCTTAACGCATAAGTAATTGAATTTCATCATTGTATTGAAAAAAAAAAGTGTTAAAATTAAGTAATTCGTATATAATCTCAGTTCAATGTGCTCTAATTCTAGCTCTCATTACTATACAATTACCAGGTGCTAATGTGGGGCTCGCTGCTGCTGAGCCTGCTGGTGGGCGTGGCCAGCGTGCTCGTGTACCGCTACCGCGTCGCCGCGCACTGACTGCCGACACTGAGCTACTGAGGTACTGAGGTACTGAGGCTCGCACACTGACACTTGCGCCCGCGGCACACCTCCGACACTTCATACAAGCGCGTTGCTTCTCGCGCAGCCTAAACTCGTGTACAGTACTCTTAAATTTAAAGCACATGCAGATCTTCGCTAATTGTCGTTTTCACGGAAAAATCCTAATAAAAAAAAACATGATTCTACTAAATTACGCATGAAGAAACTGCACACTTAGATACATATCGTCTTCCGAAGCGCGGGAATACGACCGTAGTCGAACTGAAACGTTTATTTCTTTGCGCATTATCACTTTTGGAGTACTGTACACTGGCACCCGCTACACTTTTTAACTTCAGTCATTGAGTAAGTTTACACGAAGCCAAAGTGGTGCCTGTCAGTCTCAAAGGCAGGTGACACTAGCTTGGTGTTGGTCTCGCATTAACAGTTTTTCAAGCTTAGCCAGCCCAGCGGCGGTAACTGACGGACAATTTGTCGAATTTGTCGTATCTATCTGTCACTTTTGTCGATCGTCTCCATACATTTTCCAGCATTGAAATGTCAAAAGTGATTAAAAGTGACAGTTAGATTCGACAAATGGTCCGTCGTGCTGCGGGGGCTGCGGCGGTAACATGACGGACAATTTGTCGTATCTATCTGTCACTTTTGTCGATCGTCTCCATACATTTTCCCGCATTGAAATGTCAAAAGCGATTAAAAGTGACAGAAAGATTCGACAAATGGTCCGTTGTGCTGCGGGTGCTAGCAAAAAAACCCTCGTCTAAACAACACGGACCGTGCCAGCACTGACTTGTCTGTAGAACTGGCGGCAGAGCACTGGCTTCGTGTAAACTTAGCTTTAAATAATTTCACCTACTTAAATACTAGGTTCATAGGCTGACATTCACAGTCGTGTCGCAGCTCGAACTCTCACATCAAACAAAATGTAACTTTAAATCGTTCTCCGCTCTAAATTGATATACATAGTCGAGTTCCTACTTCAAGACAGTGAATCATACGCTCGACAGAGTTTAAGAAGGCTCGAGACAGGATAATCTTTACTCGAAACTCCAAGATCAAACTCGAGAGAGCGAAACCAATCACTAACCTGTGAATGTCAGCCTAATTTCTAATCTAAGTTTACACAAAATCAGCGCCGGTTTTTTGTTTTTTGTTGTTATATTCATTCAATGCGAAAAAATAGATCTACATATTTAGTGCAAATCATATTTTCCTGGTTCTGATAAAGCGGTGCGTGCCGTGCGTGTCATTTCACACGCATATCCCCTTATCAGTCATGTTGATAATGTGATGTTAAATATAGTTGTTGGTACCTAGAAACTTGCCAAATTATAAAATAGGTACCTAAAAGAATTAAATATAGTGAATTGTTATTTTGCTAAAATATGTTGTTAAAATAAAAACCAACTTCAGTACGGTTTGTTTTTATTTTCTTAAGGATTTTGTGTCCTTTACATAAAAATTAAGTAAGTAAGTATCATTAAACATTTAAAAAATTTAAACCATTTTTTGTTTTCAGAATTCAGAGATATTTAAAGGAGTCAAGTTATAAACGGAAAATCAAAACATTCTTATACAAGTATTGTAGCCAGAAAAGTATTTTTTACTTATATATCATTCTTGCAAAATCTGATATAATGCAACAGGCATTTTTTCAAATGACTTTTATTTGATCGCTTTTTACACGGAAAGGGAAGCACAATATTATTACTTTTAATTTCGCATGAACCATGATCATTTAATAGATTTATCTTCGACAGCCAAAAGTAAAAGGGTGTTTGGCTACACTTAATCGAATCGAAAAAGTTTAAGCTAATTGGTCACACTATTTCTTTACATTGTTGACTAAAACACCTTTTAGTTTTAAAGGTCCTTCTTGGTAATAACTATATCAGATTTGATTCCAGTATTCTGGATAATATTTAGAACTTTTACTTACCGTAAACAGTAGTCTAACTACTTTCCTTCTAGCTATCTTTTTAAAATAGATAACTCACGAATGGACAGTGATTTGATGAATTAAGTCTCCAATCCATATATAACTCGTTTACCTCTATTTAAACATTTTTATGTTTTTTTTTATTCTCCGCAGAGCATTGTCTTTGAAAGCCGAAATGGTTGCAAAAATATCTGCAAATTGACAGAGTTAATTTTTTGTAACATGTTTTAAAAATTCATGAGAATATCCAGAAGCGGTTTTAGTACCTACCTGTACCTACTTGTATATTTTTAAGACCTAAATAAAGCACCAACCCAGTTAGATCATTATAAAAATTATAGTTTTGGATTTTTCTCTTGAAGGTGTGGCAGGTATACTAATTTCACTACAGTGCATTTTAAATTCCAGTGAGTTTATATAACTTCTTGGGTTATATTAATTAAACTATATATATATATAGGATTATTTTCCGTGATTGATCTTTAAAGTAAATGATACTCTTTTATTGTAGCTGTTGCAAACTAAGATCTTAGTTGATAAGCTTAGCTTGCAGTCGGCACACAGGTATGAAAGGCTGCGTCAGCTATGAACACAATCATAGCGTAGCTCTCGGTATGCAACGGTCATATGACTTCTATAATATTATTTTTGTAGCAGAGCCTTAAAGCCTGTGTATAATATATAGGTTTAATTGTTAGTTAAAACTATGTGATTGGGGGAGGTTAGATAATAGTTATTTTTATGTGATCCTCTAGTACTTACTTACGTATATAATCTATCACAAAAAAAATACGCCTATTTTTCGTCGAGAGTGTTCTGAATGTGAATTTGTAGTCGTGCATTTATTGTTATAATATTATATTGTTTATTTTTTTCTATCCATGTGATACGATTGTTTTGGCAATTTTGTTTTTATTTTACGATTACTTATATTATTATGTTGTTAGTGCCAAAATCTATGTTTTGAACAATAAAAAAACTATAACTAAACTATATGTTTCTGATAAGGAAGATATTATTTAAAGGAGTGATATTTCTTACCATACCTAAAATGTTACCCAATAAAACATGGTCAAACCACGAATTAAAATAACAGCTGCCCCTGAATCACTACTTTAAATGATTTCCGCATTCCGATTTTCTCTCAGAAAATGTGTAAAGTACGATTGTATTGTAACTGTATATTTTTCGATGTTTTATTAGCGTAAGAACAGATTTAGGTGAAATATTTTTAAGATTCGCATTCCATCGCAACTACTGTATTTACAATTAAAAAAAATCCATACATATCTTGCGGTTATGGGAACTCTGAAACAGAATTTAAAAAAATCAAATTTTTTTTAATAGTCTATTTTTTTCCAATTTTGCATTTCAGGAATTTCAATCATTCGGTAACAAACATTGTTGTATCTTAAAAAAATATCGTAGAGCTTACATTTAAAATTTGGTTTTGGCGTAATTGTTACATAGAATGAATATCCCTGTGACTTGGAAAATGTAAAAAAAAGTTTAAAAATAAATAAAATATATTAATATTTAACTAAATTGTAATTGTTTTATTTGATAACTATGCAAACATTTCATAGGAATGTAAAGTTTTCGTCGTGCATACGTTTTTTTTTAATAGTAGGAAAAAGAAAACCTGTGCAGTAAACAAAATAACATCAAAGTATTTATAAATTCAGGCGACAAGGTAATTAAAACAAGTAGTTACTTTCGACACTATCACATCACATCAGGCAGACATCAGGGTATAAAAGATCTTAACACTAAACCAACCTTCATTAGTGATTTAAAAAACCCAAAGCTCTTGGGTTGGCTGAAAGAAATCGCTCTAAGCGATAAGGACGCCCATTGATTTCAATGCAATTATGGAAAGTTGATTTATTGATAAGAGTATTAACTATCTATCTAAATAAACCATGTAACTGTTTGATACAATCAAGAAACTTTTAATAAACAATGGCACAAAGGAAAGGTAACACATGCACATGTAATATACAAAACAAAATAGACACTAATATCACAGTTTCTTATACGCAACGAACCGAGCAAACACACTCGTGGCACTCGCGAGCAACACAATATTAGCCACGGTCAGCAAAGCTTGCACAGTCAAGATTGTTGCTGCCAAATCGTACAGCAGTTTAGGAGAGAACACAGTCCAGACAAACAGATGGTGCCGGAAGAAGGCAGCTGCCGCGCCGTAGACCACGAGTGAGTAGACGCGCTGTAAAGCGATTATGTTCGTGGCGCGACGCGCTTGCTTCAGATAGCTGGAATGAAAAAGTTGTATTATAGTAGAACGGTAATAGGATAAGATTCCCCGCAAATATGTGGAGAAATCACCAGATATTTGCAACGCTGACCTAGACTTACATATAAATGTACCAGGCAAGGCAAATCGCACCGTAGATCTATTCTTACGACCGGATCTACAGAGAGCTATAGAGCTTGTATAGTATTGTGGCTGTCTAGGTCTAGGTCGCCGTAACACTTCCGGTTTTTCTGTATTGCAAAATAGCTCTTGCTCTTTAGCAATACAGTCTAGAGCTGACGTAACCATAGACAAATCTGTTACGGCCTCCTAGACCGCCACTGTACGTATCAGCCAGTACTTTCCGTAGCACCAGAAGCTAATCTATGAGGCAACAAAAGAACATTTACGAAAAAAAAAGGCCTCATCACTCAGGGCACAGTATAATAAATAGTACCTACTACATACAGTATGGACACTCCCTGCCTCCATCAGAAAGTGCGGCTTCCCCGATCTCGGTTACCATTTACCTTTCAGTTCCCGCTCAGTACAAATAAAGCAGCGTCGCACGTCTTATCTCACTCACACAAGCATGATACGCGTGCACGTACACGAGTTTCGGCTGTGCGTGAAGCAACGCAATTTTTCCTATTAAGGTGGTAACTCTCGCTATGGCGCGAAATTCAATTTTTTTCGTGTTTTTTATTTATTCTGGCGAAAGTATACATTTTTAATAAAGTTTAAATGAATTCGCGTATGTAAAAAACCATCTCCCTTATTGTAATACAACGTTTTTTGAAGACAGACCTACAGATTTTGTGTCTAAGGGGTAAAAGGCCAAAAAACAAGTTCCTTGAATATACACAAAATCGGTAACTCTGTCTTTCAAAAACGATATATCACAATGTGGGAAATAGGTTTTTACGTACGCGAATTCATTTAAACAATATTTAAAATGAATACTTTCGCCAAAATAATTAAAAAACGTGAAAAAATTTGAATTTCGCGCCATTCCGTGAGTTACCCCCTTAAGTGTCCGTACCAGACCGTAGACTCTTTATCCCAGAGCTACATACCTATCCCAGTGAGGGCTCCGCGCGGCCAGGCGGGCGCAGAGCGCGGCCCCGGCCAGCGCGGGCGCGGCGTAGGCGTGCAGCCCCATGCGCGCCGCCACGCGCGCCGCGCTGTACCCGCGCAGCCCCACGTAGCCCGCGCCCAGGTCCACTGACGCCAGGCTGTTCGAGTTGCCCTGGGAGGGACGAGGTACCATTACAGATCGCTAATTTTGTTCTTCTATCTTCTTTATAGTATAAAAATCAATTGCTGTTGGTTTAATTTCGCTAAAATTTGAGAACGGCAGGGCTGATTTAACTGAATTTGGTTTTGAAATGTTTGTAGCAGACAAGGAAGGTTTACTGTTTTGTTTACACGGTAAGAAAATATAGAAGTCGCTTTTTTACGCGGACGAAGTCGCATGCACAGCTGGTCTTTAATAAAATACTGCAATTATCATTTTAACCAGCATAACATCTAACCAAAATAAAGTAACAGCGATTCTAACGTCAATCGCTTAAAAAATTAATTTCAAAGCCAATAAATAGAAATTTTTAAATGATTGATTATTGATGTTCGTTTCCTAGATCAGCGGCGGTAGCATGACGGACAATTTGTCGAATTTGCCGTATCTATCTGTCACTTTTGTCGATCGGTGTGTTTGAATATCTTTCCGGCACCCTAGATACAGGTTTTACCTAGTTGGGTGCTCTAAGTGTAATCTGCTATATAACTCACCTGATAAAAGAAGAACACGTATCCAATCCACAAATGCACCAGCGTCTGGCTCAAAACGTCCAACACTTCCGAATTCCTCCCAGGATTCGTCACTAGCATATTATGTTCTAAGCACTTTGACGTCAAAACACACGTCACGTAAACACTGGGCACCATTATCACATTATGCGGCCTCATCAGCAAAATCACTATTAACATCAAATCGTTCATCATTATATGCGTAACCGAACGAACCATGTTTAACTTAACATCGTTTAAATTCCAAGGCTCCAAAGATTCTTCGAAGACTAAATCTTCTGTCTTCTCCTTAGGAGTCGAATAGACAAATTTGTAACTTGTTACTTTTTGGTTATCAAAACTCCTTCCAGATTTAAACCCAACGTAGCTGAGTACTTCGAAAACCATTTGAGCTATCAAAAGACCCCAGAAAATGTCAACTATGGTGACTGGGTCCCAACTGGGTATTCCTGGGATGAAACTGGGGAGGGTTTGGGTTGTCATGCGGTAGGCTAGGGTGCAACCTGCTGCTAGAACAGTGAAGGCAGAGTGGAGTTGCATAACGTTGTTGGAGAAACGAAGGTTGTAAAGGCATATGCCGATTGTAAGCAGGGTTCCTGAAACAAGGAGATTCTAAGATCTTTAAATGTATTCTTAAAATCGAGTAATGCCGTGCAAAATTTAAACAAAATACGTATTAATAGAATCCGAAATGTGAATCATCATCATTGCAGCCTATAGTCACCTTTTTCTTTTTTAAACGGTACCTTAAAAAAATAGGCATTTAAATTAAACTAAGTATGTAGTTTTATAGGTTTTTCTAAAATTTCAAAAAACAGAATGTTGTCCAAAACTCGTTTAAAATTAAAATTTTAAGTACTTTTAATAGCCCGCTGTAAAAACTATATCAGGCCAAAAAAGTAAGAACGTCCAAAATTACAGTTTGTTTTTTTTAAGGAAAATCATACCAATAAGTAACTGAGCTTGCAAGTAGACAGCATGTCCCGGCTCGTTCAGCCAGTCGGCCGTGTCCGGGAGGAACAGCCACCGGTCGCCTGTCTGGTTCATTGTTCTCAGATACCTGGAATTTACATTTTAAAAGTTGAACTACATATTTAGATTATTTAAGGTTTTTTATTTATTCTGGCGAAAGTATACATATTTTTAAAAGTTTAAATGAATTCGCGTATGTAAAAAACCATTTCCCACATTGTAATACAACGTTTTTAGAAGACAGACCTACTGATTTTGTGCCTGCCTAAGGACATAAAGGCCAAAAATCAAGTTAGGTCCTTAGACACAAAATTAGTAGGTCTGTCTTCGAAAAACGTTGTATTACAATGTGGGAAATGGTTTTTTACATACGCGAATTCATTAAAACTTTATTAAAAATGAATACTTTCGCCAGAATAATTAAAAAACGCGAACAAATTTGAATTTCGCGCCATACCGTGACTTACCGCCTTAAGCATAAAGGACAGACTGGAGAGACTATTGGAGTGGGCGTGGCTAGGCTACACACCCACCAAAGTCTCTTAAGCATGCACCAAAATTATTAATTTCCGAAATATTTTTTTAGAGATTCTGTGTGATTTTAAAGAATATCTTTAGAGTGCATGCCAGAATAGTCTGTGCTTGGTCAAGATATGAAGCAATTAGCAAACAACTGTTTGAATGTCCGGTGAAGTACGTCTACAGTGGCGCCACCAGTCGCAGGGAGCATTATCTGACTTAATATTGGGAGCGAAACTGATTGATTGGCTTGACTGATGGTTTGACGCAATGGTTTAGTGTACTGGTCAATGATTGATCAAACTGACTAATTTAACTGTCTAATCTAAAATATCTATATAAACTCTACTCACCTATGCAGCGCAATAAGCAGCACCCACAACGGCAGCACTGCAGCTCCAGCCCTCATCTTCATCATCAGGGCCGGCTTGTCCTGAACCTCCGTAGCTCCAACCACCCTCTTACTTGCATACATAACCACAACCACAACCGTCCTTATCAATATGAAGAACATTAAAGTATTCCAGAAGAAGTACCACGTCATATGCTCCTCTTCTATGAAACTTGTTCCAAAGAATGTCCAAGAGTGCAGCAAAGTACCGAAAATTAGTAAGTAATCTATAGCGTTCAAGTCTTTTAAGTATCGTAGATCTAGTACGCTTTCGATTGACGCTTTTGTTACAAAGAACGTGTAAGTAAATGTAGCTGCTGAGGCAATGAACGCTAAAATCCATAGAGGGTTCAGGGAGCAGAAACTGCTATTCGTTTCCGTAATAGCACAGGCTAGGGTTTGGACGAAAATTATGCTTATAAATATGAGCATAACGGCTACTATTGCGCCAGCTTTTGAGCGGTTTCTTTGTGTGAGGTTAGGACGATGTGGCTCCGTTTGTAAGGAATGTAGAGTGAGGCAGATTAGTGAGATTACGATCTGTAACAAGGATACATACAATGTTTATAGAAATGTTAGTAAATGTAAAAGGTCGTATTCACGATGAAAGCTGGTTACTAGCGCTGGGTAGCTCGATTTTCTATAAATTTTACGTGAGTAGCTTTCAACGTGAACGAAGCCTAAGTAATTTAACTAAGGGAAAGAACAAAGAACATGCTATTAAAAAAAAAACTCTAAAATAAAAATAATTTGATTTCATCATCATCATCAGCCTGCAAGAGCCCACTGCTGGACATAGGCATCTTCTCTCGCGCGCTGTGCACGGTCCTGTGCCAATCTGATCCACTGCCTACCGGCGGACTTCAGACCATCGGGCTGGAAGTTCTGACTACTTTACATTTGCTTTACAAAAAATTAATAATCTATATGATCCGGGTAGATTAAACACAGTTACTAAAATCTAGGACCTCTGAGTAAAATGAGTTTATCAAATAAACTAATGTAAAACAAACTCACCGCATACAAAAGCACCAAAGCAAGCACGATAGCAAACATGTCGAAATCCGTGGTGGAACTGTTGAGCAACTTTTCCATTTCTTCAAGCGACTCTTCATAGAACTCCTTCGCTAACTTAGCAGCGCTCTGCTGGTTCGTCGCGAGGTATTGTGCAAACTGCTTGCTGGCTCGCTTGAACTGCTTGTAGAACTCTGTTAGGAAAAAACGTAAGTAATAATAAAACTCTAAAGCTAATTGAATAAATATATTGTTTGTGTTCAAGGCTTCGTCAAACTTATAGGGGCCAGAAAACGTTATTAATTGATTAATTTGCATTTGAATGGCTAAAAATTATGTAGTATTGTGTGAATTGACGTTTTGTCGCACTGTCAAAACGTAAGATAGGTCAAGTAGTGATGTTTAGTATAATACAATACAGCTCTCTAGTGCAACAGTGTCGCTAGCCCGCAACGTTTGAGCACTTATAGGCTTTTTATACGCTTGCTTCAATGTTTGAGTCTTCAAAGTCAATACACTTAGTACACCGACGCCTTCACATGCGACAAAGATGAGACGAAAACTCTCTCAGAAGTGTTATGAAATCAATACACAAGGATCACTTTACTACTTTTATTATTCACTCACAACATGTCAACACGGTCTTAACAAGTAGTCAGCAGGTCTGTGTCGCGCGAAGGCTCAGAACAGAATCCCCGCCTGCTCGTCGCATGCGGTATTTATATGCTTTTGGTTAACAGACGGAAGATAGACTACCGTCTATTTTCGTTTATTTGAAATAATCCTTACAGTAGGCAGTACGGCAGAATTTTACATGACGCTCTCTTACTCTAGCACTGCGTTAGACGAAATACTAAATACTTGCTACTATAGGAGCGTTATTTTTTAGATCTTCTATACCTCTGTCTGCGGCGTGCGGCTGCTGACATCGTTTCGCTGGGATTTGGTGTCGTCTGCAAAGGATTCACTGTATTACTAGTGTTATGCTTCGATCTTCAATACCTCTGTCTGCGGCGTGCGGCAGGCGGGCGGCGGCGCGGGCGGCGGCGTAGTGCAGCAAGTACAGCTGGCCGCGCGGCTCGGCGGGCAGCAGCGCGGGCAGCACGCGGCCCGCGCTGCCCGCCGGCGCCGGCGCGTCCAGTAACCACGCTATTGTTGGCGCTAGGTCCACTTGTGCCACTGTAGGGCCCGGTCCTAACCTACGATCAATGGTAAAATGTACTACCACGAAACATAATTGGGATTGTATTGGCCCTTTAGGGCTGACAAGCAATGCAACAAGTAAGTGTGCCAATCGAGAGCGTAGTGTAGAAAACGGATAGTTCGCGTACCGACTTGTGTTTTAGTATGAATGTATCTTTATATGACTTGTATGTGTTAGGTATTTCCTGTAGTGTGGTGTGTACCTTATCCTAAAGGATTTTTTGTAAGACAATTTGATATTTATTCTAACGTTACAGCATAAATTTTGTATTTTTAGGACTAGGACTCTAGGTAAAGTGAACTATGGTGACGAAATCACAACTGGGTATTTCTGGGATGAAACTGGGGAAGTTTTGGGCTGGCAACATCCGAAAGTGGAAAAACGGATAAAAGGCGCGATCGAAGCTGCTTTAGGGTCTATTATTTGAACACTTTCAACCCGAGGAGCGACCGGCACACAGCTTACATCGTAAGTGCGCACGACGCCCCTCGAGCTAAGTTTTGATACATAATAATTCGAATATTATAAAGAGGAAAGATTTGTTTGTTTGTTTGTTTGTAACGAATAGGCTCCGGAAATACTGAACCGATTTGAAAAATTCCTTTACTGGTAGGAAGCTACATTAACCCCGAGTGTCATAGGCTATTTAAGATTTTCAAAAAAATTAGGGATCCTTACCTAAACTCAAATAATGTAACCTAAGGTGCAATATTTTTTCCGTTGTTTATATATTTTGACAGGTGGTTTGTTGTTGTTGTTTGTTTTTTTATTCGCCCATTCTGGGCTGTCAAAAGAACATAGTCTATAGAGCCAAGTCTTTTGTAGTATCTTATATTCTATGGCGTAACGAAGTAAGCCGGGAAAGCTCGTACATAATAATTCGAATGTGTAATCCAACTTCTTACTAATCCATACTTCCATACTTGTATAATATATTATAAATGCGAAAGTAAATGTCTGTCTGTCTCGCTTTCCTGAGAAAACTACTGAACTGATTTGAATGAAATTTGGTATATAGATAGTCTAGAGCCTGAGAAAGGACATAGGCTACTTATTATCCCGAAATTTCCACGAGAAAATGCGCTTGCGAAGCCGCGGGACGCCCATTATTATAATAAGAAAGTTTGTGAAAATGTTTATTAAACTTTCTCGCAGAACAACTGATCGGAATCCGAAAAAACATCAGCACACTGTGAATACTGTGAAACATCAAAATGTCCTAGATAAATTCTAACTTTTAAAATAAATTAATGTACTTGAAAAGTTCAAACTCACGGATGCGGGCACTGGAAGCCGTAGCTCCGAGTGGCAAGCAGCGGCACCAGCACCTCGGCCGGCGACGCGCCGCCGTGCCCGCCCGCGTCTCTCATTCCGTGATCACCGCACACTAACAGGACGCCGTTACGATCCTAGGGAAATATTTATTTCATCATTTCACTAGAGTTAAACACTACAAAGCTAGCCACTTTAAAATCAATATATATATAAAACTCTTGCGTTACTGACTGACTGACTGACAGACAACGCAGAGCCGAAACTACTGGGCGTACAAAGCTGAAATTTGGCATGTAGGTTCCTTAGGGAGTGTATGTGAGCACTAAGAAAGGAATTCCCGAAATTCCCACGGGAACGGGAAAAAACGGGATTTTTGTGTTTATGAGAAATCTGCGCGGGAAATACCGCGGGGCAGCCTCTAGTCAATATATATAAAACTCTTCCGTTACTGACTGACTGACTGACTGACTGACTGACTGACAGACAACGCAGAGCCGAAACTACTGGGCGTAGCGGGCTGAAATTTGGCATGTAGGTTCCTTAGGGAGTGTAGGTGAGCACTAAGAAGGGATTTCCCGAAATTCCCAAGGGAACGGAAAAAAACAGGATTTTTGTGTTTATGAGAAATCTGCGCGGGAAAACCGGGGATCAGCCTCTAGTATGATATAAACATAAACTCGGCCAAACGTGGGTCCAGCTCGATGCTCTAATGCCTCTCGTGGGCTCAGTCAATGTGTCGATGCCTCTGTGTAACCCTTCGGGGCGTATAAGCTTTAATAACGGTACTAAGTAACTAAAATAATTGACGATTGCGTGGTTCAGTTGGCGAGGATGTCGACTGTAACTAATGTGAAAGTCAAAATCTGCTTTGAATACCGGCGGAGGCGCACATTGTTATGATAGATATCGATGTTGGTTTCCTGGCTCTTGTGTTTGTAGTATGTGTTTCATCAGCCAAAGCTCTAAGTGACGACCAGCGGAACTAAAACCGATCCCGCCCGCGTCCCTCATTCCTGATCACCGCAAACAAACAGGACGCCGTTACAATCCTTTATATATAGTTAAAAAGTATTGATTTGATTTGTAGAGTGCGTGCCGGCTAAGTCAGCGCGCAGATAAATAAGGAACCAAGTCAAAAGCCACTTTAGGCGACCATTGTCGTAAGGCAAGGCAAACATTTGTTTGCCTGAGCCAATTGGTCGGCACGGCACCCTTAGCCTCTCGCAGTATAGGATACTATACCAAATAAGGCATCAATACCAATTGGATATGTAGTCTAATTGAATTTCAACAAGTGATATCTTGTATCCTATATTGAATAAATCATTTTTGACTTTTGAGTAGTACATGAAGTACGTTACGTATCCAGTGGCGCCCCCAGTCACGCGCAGACATAGCTGGCGCGGACTCTTTCTTCTAAAATTAGCGGGGAGTAAGTTATGTCGAGCGAGTTTTACCCTGTTACCACAAAAAAGTTAGACCGGTCTAAATCATCAATTTTTTTGACGAATTAGGGATTTAAACCTAGTCTAGTGATTTAACTGTTTTTATGGTAAAGCCGTTATAAACTAAAGTGGTCGTGGGCTGGACAAATGTCGTTCGAGGAAGACGGCAACTGGAAAAGCGAATCAGTTCTTGAATAGCGACCAAGATAGGGGAAAGGAAGTGTAGGCAGACACAGTAGGCAATCAGCCGGAAAACGGGCTTGAGCGTCCTTTGTTCAAAAATTAAAACACTTACCAAAGCGTGGCGATTATGTATGGCAATAACAGAAATTTTCGTCTCTGAGGTTATTAGTAGGAGAGCCTATAGTCCAAAAGTGGCAGGTTTTTGCCTGAGGCTTGACTAAACTTACCCAGAGCTTCATAGCAGTATAAATCTTCTTCACCACCTCGTCCATCTCAATGAGCTTGGGTCTGATCTTCGGACTCCTGGCACCTTCAAGGTGACCAATGTGGTCTAGACCCAGGTAATGTAGGACTAGGAAGTCAAAGGTCGGCTTTTTTTTGTCATCCGGTGCTAATACTTTGTCTAGATGTCTAGTCACGTTGTTATCCACCTAGGATTGGGAGGTAAAGTTATGCTATTGTAATAAAACATTAGATTTTCTAGTTTTTTTTTGTTAAGGCTGGAAATAGTGATTCGAACGACGGTCAGCGGTCGAGCACATTATAAATCTATACCAATATTATAAAGACGAAAAATTCGTTTGCTTGTTTGTAACGAATAGGCTCTGGAAATACTGAACCGATTTGAAAAATTCTTTCACTGGTAGGAAGCTACACTATCCCCGAGTGACATAGGCTATATTAGATTAAAAAAAAAATTAGGGATCCTTACTTAAACTCAAATAATGTAACCCAAGGTGTAAATATTTTTTCCGTTGTTTACATATTTTGACAGGTGGTTTGTGGTTGTTGTTTGTTTACAACAATAAAAAATAGTCTATAGAGTCAAGTCTTTAATAGCATCTTATATTCTATGGCGTAACGAATTAAGCCGGGACAGCTCGTTATAAATAAATGTTTAAAGCCTTGCTTAGATTGTATGTTAATGTAAGGTACAACTTAGTATAAATAAAACTGTATTTTATTTTATGGTTATTTTAATGAATGAACAGAATTCGTCAGATTTTGTTCCTAGTATTCCTTATATTCAGAACTTCAAACTAGAAAATTGTAGACATTGAAAAAACAACAATCTAACTACATATGCATGCCCTTATTATATGCATGCCTTAAATACTAGGTAATCAAGAATATCTAGTGTCATGCAAGATTTCCATTTGATATTTGCTATGGTTTAAAAGATACAAATTTTATATGCGATTTGGCGCTAGAAGCCCTGAAATAGAAATAAATTTTGGCATTCAATATTTATAGCAATTACAGGGGGAGGAATTTAAGAACTTACTTCAGTATAATCAGTAACATAGAACGAGGTGGTCCCATCAGCCTCAGTCCACAGGCCAGGGAACAGTCTCAGCCACGTGTCGTCTCCATACAAAATGGACCGACGCCCCCTGCTGGCGGCGACGCGCAACACGCTGTCGCCTTTCACTGCCGGAGCGCCAAAGTTTAGCGCCACGTCCGCAAAGGTTGACACGCTTCCTGTCATCATTGCCTGGAAAGAGAAGGAATGTTTTCGATAAGGACCTTTTGAGGTGTGGTTTCAGTTTTTGAATTGTATTTAGATGGAAATGGAATTGTAAAAGAATAGCTAAATAAAAAAAAACTGTTCTTTTAAATCCAGCTATTTGTTTGTCTCATAGCAGCAATTAAAATGAAACATTAAAAGCTACAATTCCACAGTAATTTTACAACTTAAAATTTTAGTAAATAAAACGCGCAACAAAAAATATGAAATAAGGCGAACGAAACGAGAACGAAATCAGCTTTATGCATAGTTTAATGAAAACTAAGGCCGCATTTAGGGGAACGCGGGGCGTCGTGCGGGGCGAGCTGCGATTAAATCAAACGTATAGTATTGTACGAGACCGTTTACGGAGACGCACGCACGACTCACTACAACGGCCCGCGCAACACGCCGCGTCTACCTGAATGAGGCCTAAATCTATTAGCAAGATACCAAATATAAAATTATTTTGTCGTTTCAAAAATCCCATGTACAGTGGCGGTCTAGGAGGCCGAAACAGATTTGTCTATGGTTTCGTCAGCCCTAGACTGAATTACCAAAGAACAAGAGCTATTTTGCAATACAGAAAAAACCGGAAGTATTACGCCGACGGTGTCCGCCACTGTACGTACAATAAACATAATGTACTTACTTCAATATCAATAAATATCCTCAACCCAATAATATTGAAATCACCATCAGTCATGCAAGTCCAGTAACGAAAGGTGATAAAACCTTTAGAAATTAACTAACTTCATAATCCAAACAACCAAATTACAGTGATCTATCATTTAATTGACTCTTCATAAAAACCATAGGCCTGTTTATAGTGGTTTATTAGAGTATTGCATATCATGCAGGCAGTGAGTGGAACAACTGGGTTAGTCTTAGCAACAGCGTTTTGTTTATGGATTCACTTATCGTAACGCAGTTCACTAATTTAATAAAATAATTACAGACAAAAAAAAAGTATTTAGAGCCAGTTTACAGCGATGCGATGCCATTCGTAAAAAAAATATCATATCTTCTCAACTAAGGCAACTATCAAAAATGTGGCACAGTATGACACTAGATAATGTAGATTTTTAGGGCACTTCTGTATAGCTTTTAGTTTGAAGAATAAAGAAAGCTACAAAGTGTTACTAAAAGTGACCACTTTTGGCAACAATCTGTGGATTATTATGTTCTTTTTACTTAGAACTACTTCACTATGCTCAAAAAATACTAAGCGAGACTATGTAGTGTCATACTGTGCCCATTTATGATTTTTGCCTTAGTTTAGAAGATATAATTTTTTTTCGAGAATGGCGCTAGCATCGCTGTAACTGGCTCTTAAGCCGCATTCAGAAACTATTTTTTACTTTTGTTAGGGCATGCACACGTTAATTTAGAATGAATGTGATGGTCATGATGATTTAGTTAAACATATTTCACACAATAAAACATACGTATGTACATAGAAATTCTATACCCAAAGCAGCCGCATAAAGCAAATTGTTACCTAAATGACCTAGCACTAGCACAATAATGCGAGAGGCATTTTTTTTAACAGAAATATGAATGGCACAGTGGCGGAAAAAAAGGATTTCTCGCATTTTTGTGCAAGGCCTACAAAAACATATAAAGACTTGCACCCACTACCACCTTTCATATGGATAAAGAAGAAAACAAAAAGCAAGCAAAAAAGCGGTTTGCAATAAATATTGTATGTACAAAAGGTGACACTTGCGAATATATCCCGCCAAAAGTTTATCGTCCGCCGCCACTGTGCCCTCTCCTGTTTCCTTTCCGGTGACTGTACAGAAACACAAAACTTTTAAAAAGAAAGAAGAAGAAAACATTTTTCTCTTACCTGCCTCTCTTAACTCTTAACCTGAACACACCTCGAACACTTCATAAAATAAAGCGCTTTGTATCTCGCACAGCCGCAACTCATGCGTGCCGTGCACGCGTATCATGCTTGTGTGAGTGAGATAAGACGTGCGACGCTGCTTTATTTGTACAGTGGCGGACACGATCGGCGTAACACTTCCGGTTTTTCTGTATTGAAAAATAGCTCTTGTTCTTTGGTAATACAGTCTAGGGCTGACGAAACCATAGACAAATCTGTTACGGCCTCCTAGTCCGTGACTGTACTGAGCGGTAACTGAGAAGTAACCGAGAGCGGGGGAGCCGCAGTTAGTGAGAGAGCCAGGGAGTGTCCAAACTGTACGTAGTACTATTTATTATACTGTGGCCTGAAGCTATGAGTTCCACCATGACCACATAAATACCGCCGTCGCTTTAATAGACAACTTGAGCAGCGGCGGTTTTTAAATGGACACGTTATCGACGTCATTCACCGCTAGATGATGGCCGCTTAATGACGGCACCGACTTTTGAGAAACCCATAGCGTTATAGTAATACCTATAGATGCAAAACGTAACTTTCTCTTTCTATTTTTACTAACTTATATCTTCCTTTCATCTTCTGTTCGCTTTGACTGATCAAACTTTTGGTAACGAAATCGTCGCGCATTCACCTGCTTACTCCCCAAGTCTAGCGCTGTAGTTTCTCCTTCAAAAGGATTTGGATTTCCGGTTTTTCTGTATTGCAAAATAGCTCTTGTTTTTTGGTATTACAGTGTAGGGCGCACGAGGCCATAGACAAATCTGTGACGCCCTCCTAGACCGCCACTGTACATACCTACTGTGCATTATAAATATTTATGTGAAGATTTTAAAGTATCTAACTGATATCACATAGTATCCATTCCCTTACCTTAATCCTAGGCATGGTAACAGTGGGTGGTTCTGCAACGGACACATAAATACAGGCGGACTTATTCTTCAGCAGTTGCCCAGTGAATGGCATGTACTCTTCAGTCACAAAGTCGTAGCGCAATCCGTCAATCACCATTAATATAACTGAGTGCTCTCCCGGATTGTAGACCTCTTGGCCGTCAATGCTGGAATAATATCAAACTTATCAGCGGCCACACTTTTGATAGTGATAAATGAAGGGCATGGTTATAAGGCAATGAGGGAACAATAAAAAAAATGTAAGGGGATAGATAAAATTGTTATCAGTAACAGTGACAGTGGAGTTGACTGTTGCTTTGGAGTACCAGGGGATCTATTGCGGTTGGCAATGGATATGACTATGGCTATAAAAAATATAGACAGTGTCTTTCTTTTTTCAATACCCATAACATATCCATTTGTAACTGCAATAGTAGTACTGGTTGAATTCCCAGCAGAGGCAAATATTGCTATTATGGATGTTAAATTTATCAATGTTTGTTTTCTGGTTATTGGGGTGTATGTATATTTTTGTATGTGTTTCAGGAAAACTTCTGAAAGGTTCTTAGTTAGGAGTTCTGAGTGGATTGATGATTATAATTATGATTGCACTGAGTGATAGTGTTATGTATGACTGTTCTTGGAGGATTTTAAAACATTAAATCCTTACCTGACACCTTCAATGAAGTTGGGTAAGTCATCCCAATGAGCCTTTTCTCCTGTATGGTATTTTAAAGGGAAAAATCCATAGAGGAACAGTAGTAGGGCTCCGAGACCTAGAACGACTAGGTAGAGCCCAGTCCACTGGTGGCGCAGCAATGATTGCATTTTGGGTACTGAAAAAAAAAAAAAGAAATAGCTGTTTAAGTTTTGATGCAGCAGATTATCTTAAAAACTACTCATTTTATAGCAAAAATCTTATTTAAACCGAATAAATGAAGATGTAACTAGCTTGACAGTTACCTACTTATAAAATTAGACAGAAAAATTGGGCTAAGCGTAGATATGAAAATAAGATAAGTTACAGCAAAGGGGATTAGGTTTATTTTATTGCCAAGATATTAGTGGCAATACATATTTACAAAAACTTACTTTTCCTATGAAATACAGCGGTAAAAACAGCAATACACAGTCATGAACACTAATTTCACAGTGCAAGCGCAAGACTAACGCCTTTATTGAATAATACTTTCGATTCTAACAAAAACGCCGGTACGATATACGAGACACATTGTGCAATGATCCACGCTGCACTGCGCCTGTTGGCTTCATACGATTTCAGGTGTGTTTTGTAATCTTATCGACACGGTCCACTTGGAATCTCATGATAGCAAACCGAATCGAAGATTCCGATTGATTGCGTTTTGTTTGTAGGTTATTTTGGATTGACAAAATTTAATTGGAAGGAGAATGTAAATTTCAATCAGGAAGCAGCTAAGTATTTAATTTATTAAGTTCAAAACTCTGCAATAAGTGGAGAAAGTTAGTTGAATAAATATTTTTTCGATTTGTTGACAACAAACAAAAATAAACACACACACTCTAAATCAAATAACTGACAGAGACGTCAGGAAAGACGGGACTGACACTATACGACCCCCAATCGATTGATTGAACTGTGTTGGTTATTTTGGCAGGCAGGCAAAGGAACACAATTCCATACAGCCAAATCTTTGTTTCCTAAACTCACATTGAAATGCGAGGGCGCTCCACATTTCAATGAATTTTAGTCGAATCTGAGGTGGAATCATTCAGAATATTGTTATTGACTGCTCTGTGGCTCAGTTGGCAGTCATGTGACGCGGGGAAGTACACCGGGTTCGAAACCGGGCGGGGCGAACATTGTTATGATAAATATCGATGTTTGTTTTCCGTTCTGAGTGTAATGTTCGTCTCTGTGTAATACCTTTATGATTCGGGCACTCTAGATATACATACAGGTAGTTAGAGGCTCTGAGTGTGATGTTTTATTTTATTATTAACTAGTCGACCCGGCGAACTTCGTCCCGCCTAACTTATCACTATTTTGTGCATGTAATATACTTATAAACCTTCCTCTTGAATCACTCTATATATTTAAAAAACCGCATCAATATTCGTTCAATAATTTTAGAGACATGGGCTAGGACACCGAAATATACGTGGTAATCGTCTGCTCCAGTTTGCTTTTGGCCAAAGCCTCAAGATCGCTAACAGCTTCTTCAACAAGAAAAACCAGCGACGCTGGACCTGGATTTCCCCCGATGGAAGAACCAAGAACGAAATTGATTATGTATTAACTTCAGACCGACAAATTATTAAAAACGTAGGAGTCTTGAATAATTTTAATTTCAGTTCGGATCATAGGCCAATCAGAGCAACACTTTCATTTGATTTCAAAATTTACCGCAAAAAACTTTTCAGTAACAATATAAAAAGAATTAATAAAAACATTTTAATCAATAACAGGGAAAACTTTATTATAGAAATCAAAAACTACTTTGAAACTCTTGAAGTAGACCATAGAGATTCCGATTGTCAATATGACCATATTAAAAAATCAATTCAAAGAGCCAGCACAAAAATCAAACAGGAGAAGAATAATAACAATAAGTTGACGCAAGCAACACGAAACCTGATAGCTCAAAGAGAATTGTTACCTAAATGCTCTAAGGAATACTTCATCATAGACAAGCAAGTCAAACGTAGAATCAGAAAAGATATTAGATCCTTTAACACATCGTTGATTGAAATTAGAATAGCTAAACAAGGTATCAACAAAAGCAAAACTTGGATAACTGGACTTTTAGATGAACATGGAGTTAAAAGAAACAGCAGAGAACAAATTACTAGTATAAGCACCCAATTCTACAAAAACCTCTATTCCGACCCCGAAAAAACTAGCATTAACTATACTTCAGGAAATAATTATAATTCAGAAAGCTTAATATCCATACTCGACTCTATCCCTCCCATCACTGGGCTTGAAGTTCACAATGCGCTCAAACACATGAAGTTTAATAGAAGTCCAGGTGACGACGGTGTAACAACTGAATCATTAAAAATTGGTGAACCCGCATTACTTCCCCATCTAACAAACCTTTGCAATTCCATTCTTTATACAGGCAAACTACCACAAAAATTTTGTCATTCAAATATAATTCTCCTGCACAAAAAAGGTGATCGTTGTAATATCGGCAACTATAGACCCATCAGCTTAATATCACACGTGTATAAGGTTTTCATAAAGGTTATTCAGAAGCGCATCGAAAAACAACTGGACGATCAGCAACCACCCGAACAGGCAGGTTTTAGACCTGGATATTCTACCACAGATCACCTCCACACCCTTAACCAAATAGTCGAGAAATGCAACGAGTATGGGAAACCTCTATACCTTGCATTTGTCGACTATTCAAAAGCGTTCGATAGCCTGACACATGCTTCAATTTTTTCAGCCCTCCGCAGACAAAAAATTGATCAGACATATATAGACATTATCGAATCAATATATAATGATAGCACGGCTGATATAAAGCTACATCTACCTGGTCCCTCCTTTGTTATTCAAAGGGGCGTCAAACAAGGAGACCCGCTATCCCCAAAGCTTTTTACTAGTGTGCTGGAAGAGGTGTTCCAAGGCTTAGCAGATTCCTGGACAGAAAAGGGGCTAATCGTCGGCGACAAGAGACTTACTAACCTTAGATTTGCTGACGACATCATCTTGTTTGCTCCCGATGCACCAACATTACAGCACATGCTGCAAAATCTTAGTAAAGCAAGTCTTGAGGTGGGATTGATGATGAATCGGTCGAAGACCCAGGTCATGACCAACAGTGCTAAACGTAGGGTCGAGGTAGATGGGCAAGAAATAAGCTATGTCGACGAGTACACTTATCTGGGCCAGATAGTCTCCTTCAATAATAGGCAAGATAAAGAAATCGATCGACGAATCGAAAACGCCTGGAGGAGCTTCTGGTCCATGAAGGAGCTAATGAAGGGTAAATTACCGATTACCCTGAAGCGCAAGCTCGTCGACATGTGCATTCTGCCCATCCTAACCTACGGGGCCCAGACCTGGTCATTGACCGATTCTCAAAAATCCAAACTCAAGATTTGCCAGCGCGCAATGGAGCGGATCATTTTGGGTGTTCGACTCGTAGATCGTGTCCGAAATGGTGCATTGCGCGCTCAAACTAAGATTAAAGACGTTGGTGTAGCAACCGCTCAGCTAAAGTGGAATTGGGCTGGCCATGTCTGCCGCATGGAACCGGATCGCTGGGCGAGAATAGCCACAGAGTGGATCCCACGCGATGGACGCCGAAAACGCGGCAGACCGAGGCGAAGATGGCGGGACGATCTCGACTCTTACTTTGGAACTAATTGGCCTGAGGCTGCAACGAGCAGAGATCAATGGAAGCAAGCGGGGGAGGCCTTTGCCCAGCAGTGGGATACTAAAGAGGCTATCTAAAAAAAAAAAAAAAATTTAGAGATATAAGCATACATAGGGACAGACGCGGGAAGCAACTTTATTTTATACTATGTATTGATATTGATATAATAAATTCGGTAGCGCTTTCCTTTCACTATACATACTTATACAGTGTTTAGCACATTATTACACAAATTATCACAAGTATTAATCATTATTACCAGCTATCGTCTATACCAATATTATAAAGAGGAAAGATTTGTTTGTTTGTAACGAATAGGCTCCGAAAATACTGAACCGATTTGAAAAATTCTTTTACTGGTAGGAAGCTACACTATCCCCGAGTGTCATAGGCTACATTAGATTAAAAAAAAAATAGGGATCCTTACTTAAACTCAAATAATGTAACCCAAGGTGCATTATTTTTTCCGTTGTTTACATAATATTTTGACAGGGGGTTTGTTGTTGTTGTTGTTTGTTTTTTTATTCGCCCATTCTGGGCAGTCAAAAGAACATAGTCTATAGAGCCAAGTCTTTAGTAGTATCTTATATTCTATGGCCGAAGTAAGCCGGGACAACTCGTATTGAATAAAACCATGAAATACCATTATAACTTCTATTTTTCCTTTTAGCAATACGGATCAAATCTCAAAAAAAAAACCATTTGCATACATTTGGTTCTATCAGCTGACGCGGTCAAGTCAATGTACTGAAAAGCTGTTTTATGTATTTTAACTTCGACCTCTGTTACTCTGGAAAAGTCATAGGTGCGATGAGCCGAATCACTCAATAATTTATTATTTTTTATTTAAATTTTTCCGTCTTGTCAGAAAAACTTCAATAAAATAGTTTTTCCCCGATGATTCCAATTTATCATTCAGCAATCTTAGACGATAGACGTCCACTGCTGGACACAGGCCTCCTCCACAGAACACATACTTCCAAGAACAGATGGTCGATCGATGCGGAAGAAAAGTGGCGCAGAGTAGGCAGCCGCATAAGGTGGTCATGACAGACGATATGCTGAAAGTTGCGGGACTTGCGGCTTTACACTTTGTGCGGATGTCTACTCTGCATCTTCCGGTGCGCGGTCTCCATAGTTATTTGTTCTTCGAGCTATGTGCCTTAGCTCATTGCCGCTTGAGTTTTGTAATTATTTGGGCTTACTCGGTGACTTTAGCAATCCCGCGGACTATTTCTGATTTCATTACTCAATACTTTATTGTTTCCACAATTTACCTTAAACAAGTTTTACACTAGTCTTAGACGAATCTTGACCTATTATTCATAAAGATACAGTAGATTTTAAGTAGCTTTACTGGAGGTCTACTTAACTGGTTTGTTGTATGGTAAATACTTAACATATGTACAGTCTAAATTGACATTGACAATCGACATACGATATGCTCTTTAACTTTTTATGAATAACAGGGTTAGTCACTAGGGTTAAAAATCTTGCTAGGTTACATTAAGGACCCATCAGGGCGCTACAATTTTTGTGTTTTAAAAACACTACCTATTTAATTCATAATGTTTGACTCCTCACACAAGGGATAAGCATCTTCAATGAAAGTTTATTAGATTAGTATTGTGTGTGACGTGCCACGTATTACGCGAGTGTGACAATAATGACGCTGATAGTAGCTGTTAAATTTATTCTAGAACTTCTCGCCCACGTTTTCTCGAATATTTCATAAAAATAGCCCAATGATTCTAAGGTAGAGGTATTAGCTGAAGTTCATATAAGTCTACCCACGCTTTTTTTATTAGTCGATTCACAAAGTGACCATGAGTCATAACTATAACCGATAATTAATCTAGAGAAGTATAAGTACATAATAATAAGTATTAAGAGCCAGTTTACAGCGATGCTAGCGCCATTCGCGAAAAAAAAAAAAAAACTTCTAAACTGAGGCAAATATCAAAAATGTGGCACAGTAGGTATGACACTAGATAATGTAGCCTAGTATTTTTAGGGCACTGTTGTATACATTTTAGGTTAAAGACCAAAGAAAGCTACAAAGTCTTGCTAAAAGTGGCCACTTTTGGCAACAATCTGTAGATTATTTTGTTCTCTTTACTTAGGACATAACTGTGCTCAAAAAATACTAAGCAGGATTATCTAGTGTCATACTGTGCCACATTTTTGATATTTGGCTTAGTTTAGAAGTTTTTTTTTTGGAGAATGGCGCTAGCATCGCTGTAAACTGAATAAGTATTTAGAATTATAGTGGTGGCGGTATAGAATACCTCTCACTCACACAAATGAGCAGGTTCCATCGTTGAAAAACTTGAAAAACTTTACCTGCGATCGCCAACCCGCCTGCCAAGCGTGGCGATTGCGGCAAAACTCCTCACAATGTTTTGTCGTTGTGGCGTTCTGTTGGAGAGGCCTAGTGTGTAGTAATAGTGGACGGCCCATAGGCTGAGACATTATGACTCTTATTAAAAAAAAAACCTATACATTATTGCTTCCACAATTTACCTCAAACACGTTTAACACTAATACTACTACTACTAGTCACTAGGGTTAACATTTGCTTGTCTACATTGTGGACCCGATGGGCGCTACAATTTTTGTGTTATAGAGACACTAGAATTTTTACATAATTACAACTTAAGTAACCATTTGTCTAATTTGAAAATATGCATGAATTAATATAATATTGATATTAAAGTACTTAGGTATTTGGCATCTTCCATCAGGTTTTGAATAACGCATCACATTCAGAGCCCCTAACTAGGAAGAACCTGTATCTAGGGTGCCCAAAACATATACAGAGACGAACTATAAACCCAGACCGGAAAAAAAAACATCGTTATTAATCATAACAATATTCGCTCCAGCCGGGAATCGAACCCGCGTCACAATCCAAATCATTGCAAACTGAGCCACGGAGCAGTCATAAACAAAATAACTGCAGAGATTATAAGAAATAAATAAAAGTGTAGAGATTTTAAATGACTTTGAGCTTTCTGATTAGGTTTATAGTTAGGCATCACTGACCCCCGGGGTCGCAGGGTACTCGTTAGGAGTTTCCCCGCCTAAAAAAAAAAAGGCATCACTGACAAGTTGACAACACACATTTTTTACACTGCGGTACCTTACTTTATGTTATATGTACAGTGGCGGTCTATGACGGTGTTACACTTCCGGTTTTTCTTGATTGCAATTTAGCTCTTATTCTTTGGTATTACAGTGTAGAGACACGAGACCATAGATAAATCTGGTACCCCGTCCTAGACCGCCACTATATTAAGGAAAATTCGTTTCATGTATGTGTTTATTCGGATAGCTGTCGTGAGATTTAAGACAATCAATATTAGTTGGTATAAAAACAAAAGAAAATTAATTTTTCTTTTGCGTCACTGCATCGTCTCAGACGTAAACACTTACTATGTATTAATTGATTTATGGATTATGGATCTGTGGAGCAGCAGGCAGGATGCAGTTCACAAGTTCAAGGTAATTTTATTCAGGAGAGCAAGCGTGGGGGGCGAGGGCGAGCTATATTTATAATCTGTCTGGATCACAGAATTTCAGTCTCGAGAGCACAGCGGCGCGCGCTCGCTTCCGAAAATCCGAACCCAACGCAACGAAAAGGTAGGAAATTGTTTTTTTTGGCTTTGTTCCTTCTAATGTCTTTGCCCGGCATTGGGACACAAAATTTAAGACTATTAAAAAAAGGGCTTTCAAAATGTGCTGGCTGAAAATAAAGTGCTGAAAAAAAACAAAAGAAATTAGTTCAACAATCGAATTTGAAAAACAAAAAATGCATCTTGTTTTTTGTACACGCAGTCCTTATTCTGAGGTGGACGCCTTTTTCACAATATAACAATAGACAATCTTTGGTTAATTACATTGTGAAAAAGTTAAATGCACTATATGTTGGTACTTATTTTTGTTTTTTAACATTTAATCTTGAGTTCAATATCATAGAAGCCAACGCGAATTGAAGCGATTTGTTGCCGAAATTAATTTCGGTAAATTTTAATAAAGAACTTTACCTTCTCTAACTATCTACTTGCCCTGCCTACCTTTCGGCCTAAGTTTAATAAAAACCACCTTAAGTAAACTTTATACTGAAAATATGCGGTGATATGCTGTAAACTCTTAAATAATCTAATAACTTTAAATGTCCTACTTCGGTTTAAAATTAGTTCTGAAACCGAGATCGTGACGATATTATTATATTCTGGTCGCATTGCATCACCGCCACGTCCACTCCAGGTGTGTGTGAGTGAATCACTATATTGGTAGAGTTCCAGTCCAGAATAATCCATCTATACGTTGTTTCATGATTGTTTACGCCAGAAATGCTTCTTTATATTCTAGTGTGCTGTGCGCTTTTCAGCATATTTCGCTTAGTTATTGTATGCGCAAGATATATGCGAGGTTAACATTTTTAATACTAATGAAAAAACTGAAAGGCTAAAATACTAAACTTTTTTTCTTAGGCAGTGGCGTGGAGGACTTTGGCATTTTAAATCGCGTACTGTGTACTTAACTTTGAGTGTTTTACCTATTTGATTTCCGGCTTTTAGCTTAAGAATTACGTTTTTTCCATTGAAACGTACACTAACTGTTTCAGCACTTGCAACCCTTTTTTCGCATTACAAAGTAGCCTAGATTTACGTATTATATTCTCTGTGCCTAGATGTTATTTTTATTGTTCAAGACTAGAAGTTCCCAGACTTTTTTCTTGTAGACCACTAAAACTAAAATTTGCCGATTCCGGGGGATATTCGGGATAAAAATAATAATTATGTTCGTTTAGCAATTTCCATCTAAATCAGTTCAGTAGTTTTTGCACCAAAGCTTTATATACAGACAGACAGAAATAATTTGCCATTCATAGTACATATTATGTATTATCTTCTTAATAAACTAACTTTCTTTTTTGAAAATATATTCTAAAGCCAGATTCTATGAACTTTGGAGATTACATCATTAAAAGAAAGAAAAAAAAAATCCGTAACCGTGTGTTTTTACAAGTAAAAAGTACCTATCATATTTGTATTCTTCAGGCTCTGCATTGCAATCTCAGTAACAAATTTCATTTCAAAAAATTCAGTAGTGTAGGCATGATTGCGTTGCGTACGTACCAAACAGACAGACAGAGTTTCTTTTCATTATGAAATGTAGTAACCGATGTAGGCGACTGATATATGACTGTCCCTTGCCCTCAGTATGCTATATCAAAGAAATAGACTCTGTTCATTTGCTCTTTCCATTTATTTGTCGTATATCGTCTTAAGTAGGGTTAAGTGCAAAAAAGTAGAGTTATTCTCAGAACATGCAATTAATTTTATAGAAAAATATTATGGTATAGGAAACACGTATTTTAAAAAATATATTAAAACTAGAGGCTGCCCGCGGTTGCACTCGCGCAGATTTCTCATAAACTCAAAAATCCAGATTTTTTCCCGTTCCCATGGGAATTTCGGGAAATCCTTTCTTAGTGCTCACCTACACTCCCCAAGGAACCTACATGCAAGATTTCAGCCCGCTACGCCCAGTAGTTTCGGCTCTGCGTTGTCTGTCAGTCAGTCAGTAACGGAAGAGTTTTATATATATTGATTAGGGTTGGTAATATAGCCAGGCCGTTGAATAGCTTCCTACCCTGAAAAATGTAGAGTTTTGATGGCAACCGTATATTTTATATGCCTTTTTCTGAATAGTAAGTGTTGACAAGGGAATCAGCGACTGCATTTTAAATTGCAAGAATATTTTAAATCTGTTGACGTGTCGGTTAGTGCTTTAATTCATTTTTACATAATTTTATTCAATATTCTTACTAAATATGGAACGTTGACGCTTGCAATATCCCAGTGCGTCAGTGCAAGAGACGAAAAATTTGCGAGTCAAAGTGAATGAAATCCTAAAATAGCGCAGTAAAATATAATAATACCTACCTATCTTATACCAACGCATTAAGGGCTTGCACGGTGCAAAACTAGTGCCACTCCCGATAAAAAAATATTTTCAAAACCATAGCCGAAATCAAAAATATGCGTCTTTAACTCCCTAGATAATCATGCTTAGAATTTTTAAGGCCCTGTTGTGTAGGTTTCATTTTCCAAATCTAAGTAAAAAAACCGTGTGTTGCCTAAAGTGGCCACTTTTGTTTCGTAAAATAATATTTCTAAGATCATATGTTTTAAAAGCTACACAACAGAGCCTTAAAAATTCAAAGCAAAATTATCTAGGGTAAAGACGCATATTTTTGATTTCGGCTATGATTTAGAAGATATTATTTATCTATCGAATTGGCGCTAGTATCGCAACGTTTTCTTTCATTGTATAGGTAGGTATGTTGAAATATTACGTCGAAGACAAGAATCTAACTAGAAATGTTTAAAATTTCCAGAATAACGATGGTGCCATTGATGTTCCGTGATTGGTGGGACTTGGGCTCTGAATGGGAGCATCCCTCCCGCCTGCTGGACCAGCACTTCGGCTTGGGTCTGAGGAGAGACGATATACTGTCGTCTCTTTCTTCCCACCCGACGGCTCAACTCTTCAGGAACTCTTACTTCCGCCCGTGGAGGACCAACCTCGCGAGGCAGGAGTCGTCTAGTACCATCAACTTTACAAAGGATAAGTTTGAGGTACATTTTAGACTTCCTACTACTCCTTCCTAAACTAAAATTTTACATTTCATTCACGTTTGTGGATGTATTGATAAAAAAACATGTGTATTCTTCTTTAATATTTTACTATCTTCTATATCAAGGACGGGCAGCAGCATCCTTCGTTGATAAGCTAAAAGTCCTTCGTTAGCGATGGCGATTGGGGGCAATTCTAAGATATTTGGTAGTTTCTCTAATTTCATTGGACAAAAATCTAATTACTTTGGGCAAAATCTAATTTACATACATAACATACATACATAATCTCACGCCTTTTATTCCCCGAAGGGTTAGGCAGAGGTACCAGCTCAAGAGCCGGACCCACGTTTAGCCGAGTTTATGCTTTATTACCAACGTGACAAGGGGCCAGCTTGTCGCCGCGGTTATAACGACCACTACTGCGGCCGGGACCAACGGCTTAACGTGCCTTCCGAAGCACGGAATCATCTTACTTTTCGGACAATCAGGTGATTCAAGCCTGCAATGTCCTATCCAACCGAAAACAACCACAACGTGATTTTTGTGAGAAATCAATATGTGGTGTTTTCTGTGGTGTTTTAATCTAATTTCTTTGGCAATAATATTTTAGAACGCTAAAACTTCAAAATGGCTAGATAAATTTTAGGGCCAAAAACATTATTTTGTAGGTTTTAACTACGTCTACAATGTATGTTATTTTTTATGGAGTAAATATTTAAAAAAAAGCGCCAAAGAAATTATTAATTTTAAGCCATTTTCTGATAATCACCCGATTACGTAATTTGTCTGGCAATCAAAGTGATACATAGGTTTTTTTAATGAATTACTGTACTTCCAAAAACTCACGCGCATACCATTCCAAAATTCCAGGTAATCCTAGACGTGCAGCAATTCTCTCCCGAAGAGATCACAGTGAAGGCGACCAACAATGCGGTCGTAGTCGAAGGCAAACATGAGGAAAGGCAGGACGAGCATGGGTTCATCTCCCGCCAGTTCACCCGCCGCTACATCCTGCCTCAGGACTATGAGGTCAACGATCTCGTCAGCACCCTGTCTACAGATGGTGTGCTCACTATTACAGCGCCTAAGAGGCAACTGCCAGGTAAAGCCTTTATTTTACTCTCAAAAAG
Source organism: Euspilapteryx auroguttella (assembly GCA_951802225.1). NCBI lineage: Eukaryota > Metazoa > Arthropoda > Insecta > Lepidoptera > Gracillariidae > Euspilapteryx > Euspilapteryx auroguttella. The sequence goes on from OX637656.1 coordinate 8,473,741, forward strand.
TAAAAAAAAGTCAAATTATTTATTCAATATAGGTAGGATAAAAGATATCACTTATTAAAAGTAAATGAGACAAATCTTATTTGTATTGATAACTTATTCGGTTAAGTATCCTATACTGCGAGAGGCGAGGTAGTATAGGATACTTTATATACCAAATAAGACATTCGGCAAATTTTGTACCGCCTTAACTATTTACTATTTTGTGCATGAATAATATATATAAACCTTCCTCTTTAATCACACTATCGTTCATCATAATTCGTTGAGTAGTTTTAAGGATTTAAGCATACAGGACATGCGCCGGAAGCGACTTAGTTTTATGCCTTGCGTTCTCAATTTTTGAGAATATTCTTTAGCTTATGTCACCCGTGTATTGTGTAGCTTCCCAACAGTGAAATAATTTGGCGATCTGTAGGTGTGGCCTATGTCCAGCAGTGGATCACTTGCGACTGAGATAGTGAAAATTATAATCTAACTGAATCTAACGTGTCAAGGGATAAAACGTTAATCAAAAAAGGTGTAAAGTTTTCAATGTGAGAAACATTTCTTATATTAAATATTTTATTATAACTTCCAGGAACTGGCGAGAGGATCATACCGATCACAAAGACTGGTCCAGCGAAGCCTGTCGCACCGATCGTTCCGCCGAGACCCAAAGAAACCATGTCTCATGAGACAAGCGTCCCGATCGCCACAACTTCTCTGCACCAGGAGAGACCCCGTGAGACGAATATACCCATCGTCACATCTCCGAAACACCAGGAAAGACCCCGTGAGAAGAACATCCCAATCGTCACATCTCCTGAGCCCCAGGAGACCAACATCCCCATTGTAACTTCCCCTTAATTTGACCCAGGCCTTTGTGAATTAATAAAACACCAAGATGACTGACAAAATTCAAGTAGAGTTTGTTACCCTTTCTTCTCTACGCTGTAAAATCATTGCGAAAGGGAGTAGAATCATTTTTTTTATTTTTTTTATAGTACTTTAATTTTCCATGAGCTTGGAGCCTATGCTTTTGTTTGTTTAGCTTATATATTTCAAGTTTAGTTTCATTTCAACAATTATTTTTTTTTCGAGTATTCTACTACTGGGAGACGAAAATTATACTGAATCTATTTATAATATAACTAAAGATACAATAATGATAACAACTAGTTATTGAGTTGTCTGAGTAGAATCTTTTGACAGAGGCACAGAATACCTAATAGTACCAGACAGAGGTGAGGTTTTAAACAGTCATGTTGGTGTTTTAATTAATTCAATTTTATTAAGTTTCTCGAGACGACAACGATCGAACATAAATAGCATTTAATTTTAAGACAGTTTAACTCAATGTAGGCCGATATATTGCCAGAGTACTTACGAACGAATTTAGGTTAATCATTTATTAGGTGGAGGGAATGCAAAATATATTTTTGTTATCATTTTATTGAATTTTTTTCGTTAATAAACGAATATTTTGTATTTTGGACTTTTATTGAAAATTCATTAATCAACTATATTATTATAGGTACTGCTTAATAGATAGGTAGCTTAATTTTATTTCTGCATCCAGTTTCAAAGTTCAAGTAGCGATCTTGTGAGGCTTAATATCTCCTAAACACTTGATAAATCTACCTTAGTAGGTACCTACTTTTTAAACACTGATTTATAGTTAAGGAAATCTACTAAGTAACAAATAACACACATAACGCCTTTTGTCACCTCACTTATATATATTGTTTCTTGTTTTGTGTTTATTTGAACAATAAAGAGATCATTCATTCATTCATTCATTCATAACCTGTATCTAGGGCGCCCTGTGTTTCGGGCGCCACAGAGACGAACATCACACCCAGACCGGAAACAAACATCGATATTCATCATATCAATGTTCGCCCCGCCCAGGAATCGAACCCGGGTGCTCACGTTTACTCAATCCACATCACTGCCAACTGAGCTACGGAGCGTCAAGTGTTGCCATAGACCCAATTATCACGAGAGGACTGTAATGTTCATGGCCAAACAAAATCGCGTAATTCGCAAGAAAACTCAGTTTCCCACTTCCAAATTCTGCGGCGCCACTTTTGAAAAAAAAAAAAAAAAAAACGAATGTGCCATTGGCGACTGCCAAGACCAAAAACATTTTGCTAATGGACGATCGACTAGATGGTGCATTTTTTTTGTGGCGCCGCAGGTTGTGGAGAGCAGAATTACAGAGCTTTCTTGCGAATTACGCGATTATATTTGAAAATTCTGTCCTCTCGTAATAATTGGGTCCAAGCTGTTGCTAAGAGTTTGCCAATTAAGGTTTTTAAATTAAGTGCTTTAAAATACAAAGCAAGGTTATCTAGTGGCAAACAGCAAAATTATACAGATCATTGAAATGTGAGTATCGCCTTGCCCAGTATAAGCAAATATACAAATAAAAAAGGTAGGAAATAAAGTCTGCGACTGGGGGCGCCACTCTTATGTAATTTACGTACTTCACTCAACATTCAAATAAAATTGTTAATTGACCTGATTGATAATTGGTTCATATTTTGACCGCGCAGACTTAAATATACATAATAACATACATAATCTCACGCCTTTTATTCCCCGAAGGGTTAGGCAGAGGTACCAGCTCAAGAGCCGGACCCACGTTTAGCCGAGTTTATGCTTTATTACCAACGTGACAAGGGGCCAGCTTGTCGCCGCGGTTATAACGACCACTACTGCGGCCGGGACCAACGACTTACCGTGCCTTCCGAAGCACGGAATCATCTTACTTTTCGGACAATCAGGTGAATCAACCCTGCAATGTCCTATCCAACCGAAAACAACCAGAACGTGATTTTTGTGAGAAATCAATACCTATGTGGTGTTTTCTGCGGGGATCGAACCCACAACCTTCCGTGCCTTAATCAAACGCGCGACGCGCTACGCCACTGAGCTACAGAGGCGGCTACTTAAATATCTGGGACGCAATACCTATAGGATTTTTACTTTTCCGTTATTTCTTTTTTTAGTTCGAATTATTAGCAGCATTTCATTTTGCATAATTATTATTCTTTCTGTGATTAGGTTAGGGATGAAACACCAAGCTTTTCCTACTGAAATATATTAACTAGAAGTCAGGCCCTAAAAATGTAACACTTGCTTCTGAACAAAGTATTTTCTTATTTTGGGTGACATGGTGCAAAAACATGTTGTACTTACCTTTGTAGATCGATAGTATTGTACAGGTACATCTATAAAAGAAGGAATAGGTGAACAATATAAGTAAAAATCTATTAGAAAAAAGCAATAAAATAAAAGGGCGGTAAAGTTGAACTGACAGTCTGACTACATAAAATAGCAAAGTTCGTCAATCGTACTTGTGGAGGGTGGCAGAGAAGGGGGGAGGGGTCATCAATCAGCTCCGAGCGATTACTCAAGTTGCTGTGGTCCGAGTTAACTGCTGTAGCGAGTGAAGTTTAATTTTTAACCGACTTTAAAATAGAAGGTTATAACTTTTACCTTTAACTTAACTTTTACTTTTTAACTTTTAACTTTGACTTTTTTGTATCTATGTATGTATGTATGTTTTTCCGCGATTATTTCGCGTTTGGTTGAACCGATTTTGATGCGGTTTTCAGTAATGAATTTGTTACATTCAGGAGAAGGGTTCAGTACCTATTTTAACCGACTTAGAAAAAGAGGAAGATCCCGGATTATGTTTGTGTCAGTTCGTTGAAGGCGGGTCTCTTTTTGTAAAAAAGAAATTATTCTTATTATGTGTTAATTAATCAAACGTCGAATGCTGAACATTGAACAGATGGCATAGGATATGCATAGGATGGCATTGTCTTATGCGTGCGACTATCCTACATGATTTGATACAAATATAATACAATAATAGGTAAAATAAATTTATTAAAAAACTTTTTCAAAAGGAATTTCCTCGACAAATGGGTTGGCGTTCGTGTATGGCTTTTTATGAATTTGAACGAAGGATGCTGCTTGCCCGTCCTTCGGGTGTTCCCTTAGTCGCCTTTTACGTCACACATGGGATGAGAAGGGGTAGTTGTATTCTATGCCAACTCTACACGGCACAATCTAAAAATAGAAATCACTTTATTCAATACGAGCAGTCCCGGCTTACTTCGTTACGCCATAGAATATAAGATACTACTCAAAGACTTGGCTTTATAAACTATGTTCTTTTGACTGCCCAGAATGGACGAATCAAAAAATAAACAACAACTACAAACCACCAATCAAAATTTGTAAACAACGGAAAAAATATTGCAGCTGGGGTTACATTATTTGAGTTTAAGTAAGGATCCCTAATTTTTTTGAAAATCTAATATAGCATATGTCACTCGGGGATAGTGTAGCTTCCTGCCAGTGAAAGAATTTGTCAAATTGGTTTAGTATTTCCGGAGCCTATTCGTTACTAACAAACAAACAACCAAACAAATTTTTCCTCTTTATAATATTGGTATAGATAATACAAAAGGTATCGCTTATTGTAAGTCAGTTGTCGGCTCCAGGCAAACTAATGTGTCGCGGAGTTGAACATAACGATCGAAAGATCACCCGTGACCCCTTTGCCAACAGCCGAGATGAACACCGGCGGGGTTTTAGTGGGTGCGAACCCCACATAACCCTGCAACTCCCCCGGGGTCGCAGGGTACTCGTTAGGAGTTTCCCCGCCTAAAAAAAAAAAAAAGGCAAACTAATGTGAAATAGACTGTATTCAGAAGGACAGACCTTTCCGGATAGCAGAACACTGTACGTAAACAGCTGTTATAATAATAATAATAATAATAATAAAAGTTTTTTATTCAAGCTACAAAGGCTCATTCCTTACATTATGAGATAATGATCACAAAATAATATGTACAACATTATATCAATAAAATAAAATAAGAAAAATTAAAAATAAAATAAATAAAACAATGAAAGTATTACAAATTAAAATTAAATAAATAAATCAATTAATAATATAATTAAATTAAAATGAAATAAAATTAAATAAAACCAAAACATAAACATGCAGCTTATAAACTAATTAGGCATAAATTTTGACACATTCTTATCTTTATATATACATGTGTGTAGGTCTGCACAGTGCCCGAGACAATAGCTGTCTAGCCGATTCGACAGCATGTTCAGGAGTTTGTGTCGGCTGCACCGAACTCTGCTGAGCAACGATCCGCACCGCTTGCGCATTGTCGCGTAGAAACAATCCACTCTTGCCTCGGCGAACATTCCAGAAGCACTGCAGGATCGGGGCAGCCGCATCAGCGTCCTGAACGCATCGTTATACTGTACGCGGAGAGCGTTGTACTGTTGTTGGGTATAATTCACCCACAAGCTGCCCGTGTATAGAGATGTACAGTACGCTCTGAACAGGGTAATTTTGACTTCCCTGCTGCATTTCGAAAACCTGCGCGCGATCATATTGGCCCTAACTGACAACGCTCTTCGCTCTCTTTCTATATCCGCATCATCTTTAAGTCTAGAGTCAACAATATGACCAAGATATTTGAACTGGTGTACGCGTTTTAAAACTACACCATCCAGTTTTATTGGTGGAATATCAGTTGCACTGCCAGCCCGGGCCTCAAACACCATACATTCACTTTTAGTAGCGTTATATTTCAATCCATGTAAGACCGTATACTTCTCACATATCTCTATGAGTTTTGAAATTCCCCCCACCGAGGCGCTCAGCAACACCATGTCGTCAGCATAACTAATATTGTTTACGCTGATTCCGTCCACATGACACTCCGACATGCGTGTTGCTGAGCTCCTCAATCAGGTCATTAACATATAAATTAAACAGAATCGGTGAGCTTAACCCCCCCTGTCTCACACCACATTCCAGTCTATATGGTTTCGAGAACGAAGCCGCCCATCTAACGCTATTTACTTGCTGGGCATACCAGAACTGTAAGATGGATATGATGACGGGAGGAGCAGTAGCCTTCCTCAGCTTCTCCCACAAGATATCGTACCTTACCAAATCAAACGCTTTAGATAAATCTAAATAACACGCATATACATCAGTTTTACGAGAGGTATAGTTATGCCGCGACCCTGACTGCACCTCTCCAGGCGACCATTGTAGTAAGGCAAGGCAAACATTTGTTTGCCTGAGCCAATTAGTGGGCACCCTGAACTACCTCGCCTCTCACAGTATAGGATAACTTTACCTAATAAGGTATCAATAGCAATTAGATTAGATGAAGTCTAATTGACTTTCAATAAGTGATATCTTGTTTTCTATATAGATAGAATTTTTGATTTTGATTTTGATTTCATTTGCACCCTGCCGCTGCATGCCGTGGATCAGAACCATTAGCAAAGTCAACAATTTGGAGTCGCCAGGATGAGGCTCTATCTCATGCCTCTCCGTAATCTTCTGTTTTGCACCACACACATACAGCTTGCCCCGACAGCCGATTGATCTGCTGGCTCCGTGCATTAATTGCTGCCCTGTCTTTAACTAGTCGCTCTACTAGCTAGTGATGTGCTATTCTATCGATATGTGAAAACGTTTAAAATTACAAAAAACATAATTAAAAAAGTCATTTAATATTCGATCTGCCGTGTGGTAGCGGCATAGAATACAACCACCCAATCTCCTCCTATGATAAAATGCGATTAAGGGAATACCCCAAGGACGGTAAACAGGGATTTTTGTTAAAAAAAAAACTTTTGAGAGTACTGCGATCACCAAGCCGTCTGCCTGCCACCAAGCATATGCTTGGCAGAATTTATGGCGATCTGTGGGGAAGGCCTATGTTCAAACTAGTACATCATGGTTAGGTAGTGGTGTTTTAAAATAATTTCAACTACAAACTACTTTTGCATTGGCAGAAGATCTTAAAAGGTTTGTTAATTTTAGTTCAGATTCCAAAATTATAATAATAACGCATCACACTCAGAGCCCCTAACTAGAAAGAACCTGTATCTAGGGTGCCCGAAACACACACAGAGACGAACATCACACCCAGACCGGAAACAAACATCGATATTCATCATATCAATATTCGCCCCGCCCGGGTATCGAACCCGGGTGCACACGCTTACTCAGTCCACATCACTGCCAACTGAGCCACGGAGCAGTCTGTCAAGTCAAAATTGATGAAGGAACTAGGTTTCTTATACTAATAATGAAAATATTAATGAAAAATTTTAATAGGGTTTTTAGCAATTGTTTTTTGATGGTTATTTATCCTTCCAGAAACGAAAATTAAAACTATCGATATGAAATCCATGAAGTAAGTAAGACATCACTATAAATACTAAGCTGCGCTGTTGTGGTGTGGACGATCTGCTTTGTTTATTTATAAACTAATAGTTCTTTAGTAATTACTGCTTCAGGCACCAATCTTGGAATTTAATAAGGTATCAATTATTATACTATTGCGATTGGATTGTGCAAGAATTATGGCTAAAGTTTTTTGGGAATCCCCAAAAAAATACTGAACTGTTTTAAAATACATGATTAAGGTGGTAACTCTCGCTATGGCGCGAAATTCAAATTTTTTCGTGTTTTCTGGTGAAAGTATACATTTTTTATAAAGTTTAAATGAATTCGCGTATGTAAAAAACCATCTCCCATATTGTAATATAACGTTTTTTGAAGACAGACCTACAGATTTTGTGTCTAAGGGGTAAAAAGCCAAAAAACAAGTTCCTTGAATTTACACAAAATGGGTAACTCTGTCTTTCAAATATCACAATGTGGGAAATAGGTTTTTACGTACGCGAATTCATTTAAACTTTATTTAAAATGAATACTTTCGCCAAAATAATTAAAAAACGTGAAAAAATTTGAATTTCGCGCCATACCGTGAGTTACTGCCTTAAATTATTAATATTGGTAGTTAGTTTATTTAGAAGCAACATTCAATTAAATTTTTGATATTATAATTAAGGAGGGTTTTTTTTCACGTTGAAAGTCTCAATGAATGTCTTGGAAATCACAACGAAAACCAAGGATTTTATTAAGTAAACAAAATTTAAAATTAGATGTGTTATAAAACTAAAAATAAGAAGCCAGCTTAGTAGGTAAATGTTGCAAAATTATAATACCTAACACAAACATAACATAATCTCACGCCTTTCATTCCCCGGAGGGTTAGGCAGAGGCACCAGCTTGAGAGCCGGACCCACGTTTAGCCGATTATAATACCTACTGATATTAAATTAAATACTGAACATTTTTAAGTATAAAAGAAAGCAAAGACAATATTAAATTTCATTAATTAAATTATATTTAAAGTATTCAATATCGTAATGCGCAGAATAATCAGCGCTGCATTTCTTGCAGCACATGCTGAGTCGGAGCCTTTCCACATGCGCAATACATGCTTTCATAGTTTTAGTTTTGCTTAACTCTTCTTTGTATTTTTTTTCTTTTGTTTTGTATGCCTGTATTGTTCGTGTGAATAAAGATTTATCATTTATTATATCATTTAATGATAATATTTTAGGTTATTTCACAGGCCGTACATTGACCCCGCCCTCAAAATGTTTCCTATATGAAAGACATCAACGCGCGATCAAATAATCAAGCTCACAAAAACACTTTTGATATGAAGATATTTTTTTATTATAGCTAGGTAACATTGTTATTGATTTAAAACCAAAACTTCAATACATAGTATAAATAAAATAAAGTCGCTTCCCGCGTCTGTCCCTATGTATGCTTAAATCTTTAAAACTACGTAACGGATTTTGATGCGGTTTTTTTTAATAGATAGAGCGATTCAAGAGGAAGGTTTATAGGTATAAAACATGCACAAAATGGTTATAGGTTAGGCGGTACGAAGTTCGCCGGGTCGACTAGTACTTAATAACCAAATTAAGTATTTTTAATTTTTGTATTCGTATATAACAAATAATACCTGCAAAAAACAAATAATGAAAGCTAAGGGGTGTGTCTTAGATTAATTGGACACAAATTGAAACAAAATCTTTCAATTAATTATTGTGGTTGTTATATTACGAAGAATTAGATAAATACTAAAGTAGGTATCTATAGGAATACTTAATTAGCTTTGATGTAACGAATAAAATGAAAAATCTGTCATTTAAGCTTATGGAGAGAAACAATAAGCATAAAGGTGTAACCACACCGCCATTTAACCACAACCCTGTGTGAGTAATTAAATTACAATACCAAAGAAATCGCGCATGCAACTACGTCAATACAATTTTATTGCTTGAATAAAAACAGTGGTGGGCGGGGCTTATCAGTTTGATATCGCGTCGTTTGATTCGCCGCGGCAGACGCCCTGGGGCGGGGCCAGGAGAGGGGCGACGCGGCTATGGCTGCTGTGTTGCTGGTTTATGGTAATTTTTCCAATTTTTAGAGAAAACAGATCACCATAGTTATCATTATCAAAAGGCGTAAATTTTTGTATCTACGAAGCCATTTCAAGTAATTAATGTGGTATTAAAGCTAGCTCTGCTTAGCGCAGATTTTTGTTTATTTAATTAGGTAACTTCATTGTATTTAAAATTAACTATACGTATACCTATGTACATAGGTAGTATTTTTTTAACTTCTTTAATGCAATGAAATTATATGTTTGTATGATATGATTGACATAAGGTTGAGATATTATTTAGGTAAGTATTTGTATTTCATAGCGTTAAAGATAAGAAGTCAACAAAATATTAACTACCTTCAAAGTACACAGACTGAAAGTTATATGATTCGGGGCAGCACAAAATGGAATTTCTAAGCACATGTAATTATATCAACAGAAAACACACAAAAACCAATAACAACCTAAAAAAAATTCAGCAAAATCCATGACCATTGCTCACCTACAAGTCTACAACACTTTATCAAAAGACCCGGGCGACTTGTCCGCTTACCTGGCAACACCACGCACGGCAACACAGCTTGCATACCGCCCGCATCGCTCGTCGTAGCCGCGCGTATACCGCCGCGTGTGTTCAGTGTGAGTGCGCCAACGTTGGCCAGACAATTGTTTCAAGGTGCCTCAAAGCCGCCAAGATTCGCGTGAAGAACCGTGAGCCGGTCCCGGCGTATGCCATGGCCGACGCCGATCGCGACTCAGACTTAGGTGACGATAGTCCTGTGGTAAGTTGCCTTTATTTTTCATTTTTGGTGTGTGATTTTAGTTCAGCAAAATTTTTTTTTATGATGATTACAAGATCGATAAGTATGATTTAGATATGCCCCCATCATATTATATCATACTAGAGGCTGCCCTGCGGTTTCACTCGCGCAGATTTCTCATAAACACAAAAATCCAGTTTTTCCCGTTCCCATGGGAATTTCGGGAAATCCTTTCTTAGTGCTCACCTACACTCCCCAAGGAACCTACATGCAAAATTTCAGCTCGCTACGCCCAGTAGTTTCGGCTCTGCGTTGTCTGTCAGTCAGTCAGTCAGTCAGTCAGTCAGTAACGGAAGAGTTTTATATATATTAATTACAAGTCGTCGTAAATACTTAGGTATAGCCATTCATTATTACGTCCGTACTTAGGTAATTTTTAATTAAATCAGTGAAAACTATTGATTATGATATATGATAAACGAATTACTTACGTACGAAACATTGGACAAATAGTGGCAAGAAACTTGTTTTTATTAATTGTTTAATTAATTTAGGTAAATCTTAAAGCTTTCAAATAATATTTGAGGTGCAAGTTGAAATTGAAATTGTGGCATGCGGAACGGAAGACTACAGATGACCTAACAACAGTATGGGCAAATGAGTGAATATATAGTTAGGTAGAGTTTTATGTTTATTTAACACGTTAGGATCTTTTAAAACTACCCTCAGGAGCACTTTCGTTACATCAACTTTGTTGTCAATTGATTTGATAGGCTATCGATCGATGCAGATAGACAGATTGAGTCTTTCTTTGTACAGTTCAATGATCAGTCAGTAAGATAAAAAAATGTTACATTGCGTTGCAAACGATTTTTTACATAAATGGATGATCTAGGTTCTGGTTACAATATGCCACCACCACCACCGAGCTTATTTTATCGATTACTTCATTATCAAAACTGTTTACATTGTTGATAATATCAAGTAAGTAACGTTAAGATGATAACGACATTTCAATAAATGTCTAGAAATACTAAAATAGTGCTTACAGCTTTTCCATTCTTGAAAACTTGAAATAACTTGTTAGATTCTCATTAGATATCTTTTAAGGTAGGTAGGTAACCAAAAGTCTATCTTGTTACTAGCTGTTTTAATAAGAAACTTATTAACTACTTAGTATCTTTTTACTGCCCTTAGGGTACCTATGTTAGGCACTTTATGCTTCTGATTGTTTAAAATCTATAATATAAAAATGAATTGCAAAATGAGTTGGTATGGTAAGCGCATAACTCAACAATGCCTGGACCAATTTTACTAAATTTTTTTAAATGTTCGTTGAAGTCCAAGGATGGTGTTTACGGCGAGAAAAAATCGAATAATCACCGGGAAAATAACATAGTAATAGGTGAGGCGGTACGAATTTTGCCGGGGCGACTAGTATCTTGTAATAAATACACATTACACTCAGAGCTCCAAACTAGGTAGAACCTGAATTTAGGGTGCTTGCATCAAATGCAAATACCTACCCAGAAAATAAATAAATAATAACAATAATATGTTTCCTCCCGCCGGGAATCGAACCTTGAAGTTAACATCAATGCCAAGCCAACTGAACTACGAAGGTGGAGTATAATATAGATAGATAAATGAAAACTTAAACGTAATATAACTCATAATAATGTAATTTTACCTGCCCTAGGTAGGTAGGTAGACCAGTGTTGGCTTCGTAGCAGGGCAATAATAATCATAACTGCTTAAACACACTTATCTTCCAATAATTCTATAGAACTTTACAATCTGTTAGTGATAACGATTGCTCGCCAAACCTTTCTTTTATGCATTTTTTCAACATTCCTTAGAAATTAGCTACCTGACCCGAGCGAACAGCGCTGATCATTCAAACAAAACTAGCAGAACTTGAAGCAAAATTAACATGTGGACTATTTGAATGTTGACGAAAAAAAAAATAGATTGAGACAGCCCCAAGCGGCTATGCTAAGGGTGTAGCAAAAAATAATGTAGTAAAAGTTTTTACAGCAGGAAATCAAATATGGCTATGCGTTGTGTCACACGTGTGGTGTTCCAGCGGCGGCGGGCGGCTTTTACAAAATGGCGCCGCTGATATGATTATTAATAACAAATTCGACCCTCGCCGCCGCTGCGATTCAGTTTCAAGTTTATATTGCATTTCGAAGGCCAACCGACCCTTTTGCCACATGTCCTCCTCACAAAGCCCCTTATCTCAGTTTGATCTAACATCAATGAGATAATTTTGATCTATGAAGTTGTCATGATGGCATCGTTAGCGATTTATTTCTGTCTCGAAGCGAGTTGGAGCGTTATTATTTGAGGAGTCAATCATTCACAGTACGGCGACATCGCGCGGGAGGCCTGCGGTGGAGGCACGATTTATTATACTCCTCTTGGCTAATATAGGGCCGCGAATTAATTAATCAAATCTACCTGCCACTCGGTGCACAATCGCTCTAAGCTTAGCTTCGTCACAGATCCGACAGTTGTGGCTTCCTTTTCCTGTCTGCGACGTTCCATTAATTGAAATAATTGGCATGTTTCTTTAATTTAAATTTCGTTTTGCGCTGACAACTCTACGTCTCTGCTTCTAGTGCTTATCAATCATAATTTTCTGAAAATAATGAATCTGAATTTATTTCAGTTTCAGAAGCTCTCAGATTCTGTCAGAAGCGTGGAAATTGTAACGAGGAATGCGATATCGATGTAATAATAGGGTGCCGGTACCACGTAACTCATCTACGTCTCTAAATATATTTCGGCAGGTGTGCCGTGTGCCCCATAGTTTTTTTCCTACCTGGTCGCGTGCTCTTTGTGTGCCTCTGACAGGGTATTTTGCAAGAGTGGCGTTTAGAAAAAAATAATGTTCACCTTCAAGAATGGAAGGTAACGCCAGCGCCACCATAATTCACACGTTTTTATTTTGGCACGTGTGTTTTATTTTACAGTTCCAAATAGCAGCGGTAAGTGTAAACTTTGTTACGCGAATAAGTATCGAGTCAACGCCCTCGCGAGGAACTTTTGACCCAACAGCACTGATGGTACATCTGTGATGTTCAACCTCGATAGTTCTTGCACACAAAATTAAATTTAACGCGAATGGCATTGTTGTTGTAATTTGCATACAAATAAAACGGCTGACTCGACAAAGGACCTTTGTCACCGAATCTTTGAGAATCGAACTCGATCGTTTATCTCTCATTTATATTCAATATATTCGTCATAAATAATCTTATTGACATTCTGTAGTTATAAAGGAAAGGTGGCGTGGGTTATGCGGCTTGTTATAGTGCGACAATGGGCCGGTTAGTATTATATTAATAAGATCGGTGAACGAGGTCTGTTGTGTGTTCTGTATTATTTGATTGTGTGTTTGATTTGATGGGATAAAGGTATTTGCTGAGGCGCCTACAATACTTCATTTGATATATCAAATAAATATTATATGGTACAAAACTTAATAAAAAACTGTGCCTTTTAAAAATTTAATTTATTTGCAGATTTATTAAGTGGGGTTAAGAAATATTATTAAAATTAATTATGTACACGATAAGAATTAAATATTTATTAGAAATAAGCAAAAAAAAAATATTTTTGTTAATAAAGCCAAAATTACAAATGTTTCATGAATTTCAGTTTGTGCAATTGTTTGTTTCAATTTTGTGCATTTAGAACCCAAACCAAACCCGTTAATGTGATGCTCAAGATGAGATCAATCAGTCAAATCACAAGGATTGAAGCTAATCTTTATTGGATCTCGTGATTGAATTGAAAAGTCGTGTTTGAATATAAAATCATTGACGCCATTCATAAGATATGAACGTAAATTCCATTTTTATGACGACATGTATGAACCTTTTATGTAAACTTTTACCCATGAAACTACATGAATACTTTTTACCTATTTATTAATTATTTGCCATTATTAAGGGACGAAACGGTGCGAAACTAGCGCCACTTCTATAAATAATTGATATCTTCTAAACTATGGCCGAAATAAAAAATATGCGCCTTTGACTCCCTAGATAATCTAATGTTTTAGTGTTGTGTAGCTTTAAGGTTTAAAATCAATCCTTGTTCTTTCTGAAGCCTGATGCTTGAGTGTAGTAGCTGTAACGGCAGGAAATATAAAATTGAAAAGCTAGCAATTATAAACTGGATTGATGATGATGATGATGATCTCCTTTTATCCCTCATCAGGGACATAGGGCTCTCAGAAAAGCTCGCCACTTGCTCCTATCCTGGGCGACTTCCTCCATTTCATTCCACGGTGCTCCATAAACTGGATTAAAAAACATTTTTATGTATTTTAATGAAACACAAACAACAACATTAAAATAACATACTGGAAACTTTTTGGATGCATCGCCAATAGCATGTGTGCACAATAATATAATAAGGGCTAAAAATATATAAAAACATAATAATATTATTACCTATCAATTGAACAGCCCTTGTAATAACGCTGAACAAAGTGGACCATCATATAAGCATAAAACAATCTACAAAAAATAAATTTTTTAGCAGTATTATGATTATATTCAAAAAAAACACACTTTCGACCTAGATGTAGGAACATTTTAAAATTTGCATGGAGCCTTAGGGGGTGATAGAGATAGATGAATTCACGAAATACTTAATGTGAATTTGCTTTTACAGCTAAGTATAAACTTTACGATCAATATATCCTTGTAATTAAAGGAACATTGTTTATAAAAGTTGGTTATGAATTGATAATTAGAAATCAACGGCTTTCTAGATAGAAGCGGGCGCCCGCATCCAACGTATAACCATGATATCTTCAATATATTGCAATTCTATTAATATTTAACATTTATTGATTAGGCGTGTGGTGGTTAACGGCTGGGTTAATTAACTTTCATAGGTTTTATTGCGCAGTTTTTATTTCTATTATACCGTACCGCCCCGCATTCTGAAATTTTGAGAATATTCTATAGCCTATGACCCGGGGATAGTGTAGCTTCCCAAGATTAGAGAGTGAAAGAACTTTCGATTCAGTAATCTCGGAGCCTAATCAATACAAACAAACAATTTTTTTCTCTTTTTAATATTGGTACAGATTAATTATAACAATAGCGAACCACCTAGAGCCCCTAAGGTAGAATTTGTATTTAGGGTGCCCGAAACACATACAAGCATATCAAAATAACAAAAATCTAAATCCACCATAACAAAGTTCGCCCCGCCGGGAATCAAACACGGAGGAAAAATATACGACTATCAAGCGAGGTTAGGTGCTAAGTTAGGCCGTAGTAATATTTTAAGGCTTATCGCAGATGCAGATCTGAACGGTGAGCTAGAGATACCAAGTGATTTATAATTTATATTATGATTTCCAAATTCTATAACTTATAGAATATTTTTTGATAGAAAACCTGTTTTAAACCTTGAAATTGTAAAATTAAGATACCAGGGGTACTATTACGGCCTCATTTGCAATAATATATGTCGTCCTCTATAGCAAAAAGTCAATACAAAAAAAACGCGAATAGAACGAAAAGCGATATTGCTAATGTGGCCGTTATAAAGGGGCTGTATGTGTTTCGTGCACCTTAGCTACAGGATTTACCTAGTATGGGGTTCTGAGTATTATATTTACGCTACTAATTGATTTATGTCAGACCGCGCAAGAGCGAGAGGAATGGAAGAGGGGGAGGGAGGCCTTTGCCCAGCAGTGGGACAATATAGGCTAATAATAATAATAATTGATTTATGTGAATAAAATTGTTTTGGACACTATGCCTTACAATGTAGAGATCACTTTAAATTGTTATCCTCTTTGTATCTTAGCCGCGCTTCGCCACATGTGCGCGGGGCCTTAAAGGTAAATAATATTAGACAATAGAATGTGACCTCAGGGTTTGTAATAAAGCCGCTATGTATTTACCAGTTGAATGAACAGTTTGCGAGTGGAGAGATTTTCTAATGACAGATTGTGCCCGCCGACTGCTACGTACATAGATTAGTCATAGGCTTTCATGTGCCTTGCAATTATTATGTACTGTAGGTACTTTAATTATTTACTCAAGGGGATACGTCAGGGTATCATGAAATGGAGAATGGTCAGGATTCCTGACCTCAGGAATCAAGATTCACACACATACACAAATTCACTAACTCTGTCTTCCAAAAACTTTGTATCACAATGTGTAAAATGTTTTTCTTTTTTACAAACGCGAAGTCATTTGAAATTTACTTTCACCAGGATAAATACAAAATGCGATTTTTTTTTAATTTCGCGCTAGATCCTGACATATACCCTTAATTCTCTTGCTCATGCCATCATGTATGAAACTATGGTACACAAGCTGAGTACACAACACTGGCGAAGCCGATTTGGGCGCACGCAATTTATAATCGTTTTGCAGTTTTATCTTTATAGCTAGACTTAAATGACTGCTCCGTGGCTCAGTTGGCAGTGATGTGGACTGAGTAAGCGTGTGCACCCGGGTTCGATTCCCGGGCGGGGCGAATATTGATATGATGAATATTGATGTTGGTTTCCGGTCTGGGTGTGATGTTTGTCTCTGTGTGTGTTTCGGGAACCCTAGATACAGGTTCTTCCTAGTTAGGGGCTCTGAGTGTGATGTGTTATTATTATTATTATTAATTGCAATCAACCAAATAACAAGTTTTACGTTAGCCACTTTATCATCATTGAATTAAAAGCGATTTAAGTTGACCGGGATGTAAATTATACCTCTAATTATTTCTTTTATTCTTATTATTTTTTGGTCAATAATTTCCATAAAAACAGATTGCGTGGAAGAAATTGGATTTAGCAATACGGACTCCTATGGTACTGTTATACAAATTGTTAAATATTTATTTAATTAAGGTGGTAACTCTCGCTATGGCGCGAAATTCAATTTTTTTTCGTGTTTTTTATTTATTCTGGCGAAAGTATACATTTTTAATAAAGTTAAAATGAATTCGCGTATGTAAAAAAACATCTCCCACATTGCGATACAACGTTTTTGGAAGACAGACCTACAGATTTTGTGTTTAAGGGGTAAAAGGCCAAAAAACAAGTTCCTTGAATATACACAAAATCGGTTACTCTGTCTTTCAAAAACGATATAATAGCGTTTTATTATTAAGGGTGCGATATCACAATGTGGGAAATAGGTTTTTACGTACGCGAATTCATTTATACTTTATTAAAAATGAATACTTTCGCTAAAATAATTAAAAAACATGAAAATTTTTGAATTTCGCGCCATACCGTGAGTTACCGCCTTAAGTACAATAAAGTGTATCGTGTAGTGTAAGGTAAGGTGTGTCTAAATTGACAAAACCTACGTAGCGTAAGTAAAATACGTTAGGGGCTATAGGAGTAACTGCATAAAAAGAAACAGAACAAGTCTCTATAGTACGCATAAGGTGGTAAGATTGCTAGGTTTCTGTGTTGGCTACTGTACGAGAAAAGCTACGTTCACTCTTCACACTCAAGAAATGTCAATAAATTAATAAACAATACTTACGTAAGCGGACACCCGCTGGTATCACGGCTCACTTGCGGGACTTCTGGAAGTCATACTTGGACATTATAATCGCGTTCCGATCACTGCATGCTGCCCTTAATTATAGTTACTGCAAACACTTCAGAAAAGGCCCTGAATAGACCCTCATAAGGTGTGCAAAGGAAAAATTTGTCTATCTTAGGTAAGAAATTGTGCCAAAAATATCAATTAGAATAGAAATGTACTTCCGAAACTGGATTGCCCGGTCGAAACGGCAATAGATCTTAATACACTACAATTTGTATGACACTCGACTTATAATTTTAGGTAAGAATATTTAAGAATTGGTGAAATTGGGCATGGGCAGGACACATAGCTTGAAGAACAAATGGTCACTGAAGGCAAATAATTTTCGATAGGTAACCACGCACAGAAAGACGCAGATTAAGCAGATACATGATAAGTGCAGTGATTGAACATGAATAAGTAAAATGCAATAACAACCCTCACAAAGTGACCCTCACACGTCAGGGCAGGATATAGCCCTAGTTCATCACTTTGTGAATGTTGTCACCACATAACAATTATCACCTTTCCCAGAATTTTACTATGATAACTGTTAAAAACAAACTATACCCTGTTCTTATGATTTTGTAATGAATTGAGTCGACATAGGTTACTAGGTGGTGCCCCCGACTTCGTCTGCTCAGGATTAGTGTTTCGAGTAGCTTAAACTCTTTACATATCTTTATAAATTGTAGCCTGTGTGTTATTCTGATGTATAAACTATATTATTGTAAAGTTTCATGAAAACCCATTCGGTAGTTTTTACGTTGAAGGGTAACAAACATCCTAAACTTACATACATTCGCGTTTCTAATATTAGTAGGATTGAAAAGTACAATAAATCACTAAAGAAGCCATACAAAGTAACCCTAAGATTGTAAAAGATTGATTCCTTGCGAGGGGAAAAAAAGAAAGCGTCTAATACCGATATCAATGTAGGTGAAACTCTACTTGGCATATTTAGTTACATCAGATCGATATAATGCTTAGCTTGACTGTCTTATATTAGGTTGCCATTGCGATATTTATAATAAAATCAAATAAATATTCTATAGTTGTTGTTTCGTGTGAAAATTTTAAAGTCGTTTTACAAAATTACTTGTGAAAATTAGATGTCAATGTCAACATTCGAAAACCATTGCTATGCTCTTTATGGAACACAACAGTACAGCTCTAAGAAGAGCATCAATGGTTTTCGAATGCTGTTATTGACTGAATCTGCAGATCCCCATAAATTTAAAGTAATACATTAGAATAATGTTATTTTTTTTTAATAATTTTAGAAGAACAAGAAATGCAAAAAACTATGCGCATCGAAGGGAGAGATGTAGTCCTTTCAGAAGTGACACATTGTATAAAATCCATACTAATATTATAAATGCGAAAGTAACTCTGTCTGTCTGTCTTTCTGTTTCGCTTTCACGCCAAAACGGATGGAATTCAATGGATGAAAATGAAAATTTCAATTCTGAATGGATTTCAATAAAATTTGTATAACAGATAGTTTAGAGCCCGAGAAAGGACATAGGTTACTTTTTATCCCTAAAATCCCACGAAAACGTAAAATTGGGATTTTTCTGTTAGGAAAGGGAATTGCGCTGCCGAAGCCGCGGGGCGCACACTATACAATCACACTCAGAGCCCCTAACTAGGAAGAACCTGTGCCCGAAACATATACAGAGACGAACATTACACCCAGACCGGAAGCAAACATCGATATTCATCATACCAATGTTCGCCCCGCCGGGCATCGAACCCAGGTGCACACGGTTACTCAGTCCACATCACTGCCAACTGAGCTACGGAGCAGTCAGAATATATATAGTATAAATTGAGATTTTTTTTGAGTAACCTCTAGAACCATAGTACGTATTACTTTTTTGGGTATGTTTTAATGTGTTTCGAGCACCCTAGATACAGGTCCTTCCTAGTGAAGGGCTCTAAATATGATTCGTTATTATTATTATGTGGTTTTATAATTCTGTCATCATGACATTTGTAAGCCATAAGCCATGGCTCATTAGTTATGCATGGTTGATATCTCCGATGTTTTGATACGATGTTAATAGTATTAGCGCTGTATGGCTTCCATCCTTGAGACGCACACGAGTTCTGCTTGATATCCGATAGTTGATAGGTAAATTAGGATCGATATCAAACGGCTTAAGAAAGGCCCCTTACTCTTTAAAAAGTTTTGACGTCGTATTTTCTGAACGATATCGGTGCGATACTAGCGCCACTTCCGATAATAATTATATCTTGTAAACCATGGCCGAAATAAAAAATATGCGTCAATAACGCCCTAGATAATCTTGCTTAGAATTTTTAAGATTCTGTTGTGAAGCTTTTAGGTTAAAAATGTAAGAAATAAACTATTTTGCACCTAAAGTGGCCAGTTTTAGTTTCACAAACGAATGTTTCCAATATAATTGTCTTGAGAGCTACACAACATACTTACCAACATTTTTTTTATATTTTTTTTTTACCGCTACCGAATAAAATAAATAACTGCATAAAAATTATAATAAAATCTCTTAAAAATCATAATTTTCTTCAAAAATCTGGCGCATATTTGTTTGCAACCATATATCTGAGTCGTTGTAATTTTGTGCTATGATTTCGCACGCTTTATGGTAAACTGGGCAATTTCAAAATTCGTAAATTTTTTTCTTACGAAAAACGTTCGAGCTTACGCGTTTGTAGTAAAGAGAGAAGAAGAACTCTACTTAGATTAAAATGTTCGCTACGATCGTGCGATCCGTTTTATTATAGAAACTCTAAATATATAGTTTATGAAAGAGCGATTTGCTTGCTGTGTCCACGTTCAAGTTATAACGTAACAAAAAACAAGATATAAAAAAATGCAGTGGTCAGTAAGTTGCCAAAATACGATACCTAAGTAATACTTATTCGATTCTCGCGACGATGCAAAACGCTTCGCCGCGCTACGCTCTGCTCCACAATAATAAACGGAGCCTTAAGTTACTTTTTAACCCAAAAACTCCAGTGTACTCCTGGTCTTAGGACCCTCGTAAACAAGATGAGCCCCCGCACCGCGCATCAAATTAGATCCTTCAATTATTTACCGCCACTAAAACGCACTTAAACTCAGCTACCGGTAATGAGAACTCCTTTATTTTGGTAGGAAAAAGAAAGCGGGAGGAAAAGATGAGATATACTAACTAACTAATGCATGAATTGTGTAGGAACGCTGCAAAAAATACCTACTGTAGGTCGTTCATCGACTGAATGTAGGTAGGTAATGTAAGATAAACCTTAGTACTTGGGAAACGGTGTAGAACTGAAGATTAAACATTAAAAGCATACTCTACTTTTTATTTGTCCAATAAATATAATTTGAAAAAAGTTTCTATAAATAGTTTTGTTGGCAAAATCAAGTTATAAAAAAAAAATATTTTATCAATAATATTCTGTCAGTCAATAAATTCTTAATTGCAACTTATTACCTACCATTATTTTGTAAAAGTTATTATAATTTGCAAATCATTACAAAACAATAAAGTTTGAAAGGATTATTATATCCTAATTAGGTTAATTGCCAATTTTAAATGAAAAGTAATAGTGTGTTAGAAATCAGAGCGTGTTGTTGTAAACGCCGGTAATAAAATTATTTCTGCGATTATCGGTGGATTTATAAATTTAGTCACATTATAATTGGCGATTAACAAAACAGCACACAGTGGAAATATACAATTCTAATAAAGAACATAATTTTTATTTCTTCTCTCCTTTTATTATTTTAAAATTTATGGGTATAATAATATAGGTACATGTACTTAGGTACATCTACTAGCTTTAATAATCTTAATCTTAAATTATCATGTGTTGCTCGAAAGAAATTGCTCAAAGCTAAAAGGCCGCCCATTGCAATCAATGTAGTAATTTATGAAAAAAAAAAAACTAAAATATGTTATGTCGATTAATTGCTATAAAAGAGTCTATCTTTAAATTAATATTAATAATATTACAATGTAACAGAATAGGAAGTTTTCACATTAGAAACTTTAAAATTTCCGTGTCAGAGTTTATGTCTTGTGCAAACAGCACGGTGGCCGGGAACGTCAATTTTATGAGTCGATTCACAATTGTAACTAGTTATTCGTTATAACTGTCCGTTACGCTCAATAAAACGTTATATCGTTATTTATTGTGTTTACTCTTACGGCTGCGCACTTTCTCAGGGTGATAAAGTCGCAACTCTTATAAAATGATGTTTGGGCGTGTTTAAGGGTTTATTGGTTAAACATAAAGTTACGCCCTTTGGTATAGCTGCAAGGGGATAAGAATAAGGTTTTCAAGATGCTTATTTTTCTAATTATGTAAAGTATATAAAATTCGCTTAGAAATAGAGGTAAGTATTTTCTTATTAACATTAAATTAGAAACAGAATTTACGATAGGTATTTGCCACTTAAAATTGTTATTTTTCGTCTGATTTAGGGCTCAGGAAAAAGTAGTAGAGTAATGAACTACACTGCTGTTCAGTCAGAGCCACCAAATAAAATTAAATTACTTACTATGATATTGTTATAAAACCTGGCTTGAAAAATTTATACATGAAATAATATTTTCTAAAAGTTTTATAAAATAAGATAATAATTGTTATCTTTCTGGCTAGTGCGCGACGAAATCTCAAAAAAAACCTAACAAATCTTTCAATAAGGTTCTTTTTGGTCTTTCTCAGTAAAGCGAACAGATAAGTACAAAATTTTTGTTTATGGTGAAATATCCACACCATTTGTTTAAATCTAAATCATAATAATAATATTAATAAACATGAAACCAAACTAAATCTCTTTGATCGCACGCCTGTTCAGCAAAACGTTTTATTCATACCAAAAGAGAAAAAAAAAACGTATTCAAAGCTTTTCATCCTAAAACGACTAATTAAATTGTATAAAACAAAAACCGCGTCATATTAAATATAATTAATTAAACGAGCATAGTAAAAGGCACATTAAGATCATTATAATATTCAAAAGTCGTCGGATCTTCAGAGTTTCTATAAAGTAGCTATTTCTATATAAAAGACGGCGGTTTGTATGATGTCACGAGCGAGATTCTCCTGCACCACAAAATGTGACCCTCGTAATCTCAAGTGACTCGATCTCTTTAACCAGAAATATACAAGAGAATTAAACATAGTGGTTTTCAGGGGTCTTCTTTAGTGGTGCGCCGTGATTAATCGTCAAATCGTCACCGCTTTTATTCTTTTTTTTTTTTATTCAGTTGTCAAATAGAATAACGCTAATTAAATTGTTGATTAATGATCTTCTTGATAACGTTGAATTTTAAGCTCACTATACTTAGTTTATTTTGCTTTAGCGTTTTTTTTATAACGTTTGTAATAACAAAGGTAATAACGGTGTATTCGTTGCTGTTATTCATTTGTTTATGATCACGGCGTGGTCATGTCATTCTGGATGTAGGTAAATGACAAAAAAATATAGATCTACATAATCAATATATATAAAACTCTTCCGTTACTGACTGACTGACTGACTGACTGACAGACAACGCAGAGCCGAAACTACTGGGCGTAGAAAGCTGAAAATTGGCACGTGGGTTCCTTGGCGAGTGTAGGTGAGCACTAAGAAGGCATTTCCCGAAATTCTCACGGGAACGGGAAAAAACGGGATTTTTGTGTTTATGAGAAATCTGCGCGGGAAAAACCGCGGGGCAGCCTCTAGTATAGTATATTTTAGTATAACTTTTCTGTACTTACTGTACTAACGTACTACAGTAACCAGTGGCCTAGCGAAAATCTGGCGAGGCGAAGCAAAGATTCCTAGAAGTCACAGGAGAGAACCAATAGCTTGCCAAGGTTCTATACAGTTTGGCACCTATTGCTTATTTTTTACTCTGGAGATTTTTTTTTTGTTTGATATCAGAAGTGTGGCTGCCAGTAATATAGGATATTAGACAGAAATACTGTAAATAAATATCGATCAAAGTTTTATAACTTAGCACTCGGTCTATCATTCGAATTCCATTTAAAACACTACCACTTATGTAATCTGTGTCAGAGAATTACTGATATTAAACTACCTACCCTAGTTTCACGCTTGCTATCAACTATCGAGTATTAATGCTATATCTGATAGTTATATCACAACCAGTTTTAAATAGCCGATATTATATAAACGATTAGAAGTGAGATTTGTTTTAAAGACCTTTTCAAGCAGGTTTACATTTTTATAAGATTTATTAACTTTGTTATTTATTTATAATCCCCTTGTTACTCTAATTGCATTACCGATTCCGTCTTATAGCCTTTATTTTGTAAAACATACTTCAGAGGCCCTATTACGGTCGCTTTTGCAATATTGCTTTGCGTCCTCTTTGCGTTTTTTTTTGTATAGATTTTGAAACTTTAGAGGACGATTAGCAATATTGCAAATGTGGCCATAATAGTTAGTACCCCTGAATAAAAAAGTGTCCAATTTACGTTGTACGTCTCCAACGTTAAATAGGTAGCCACGATGCCCACGGCGGCCCTAAGAAGTTACTTGTTAAAACAGCTTTGCTCTAATTAGTGGGCATAAACGTCAAAATTTACTATTTGAGAAGGTTTTATGTCCATGTTACCGCCTTTAATTCCGGGGAAAAACACAAAATTTAAAATTTTAATAGCTGGAAATGTTAGCGGGAGTTAAGCTCTAGTCTACACTCAAAATTAGTAATTTTAATAAAAATATACACAGACCGGAAGCATCCCGAAGTCTTACATGATTCTTCACCGTTACAGCCGAAATCACTGTAGGTACTCAGCGTGCGCAACGAAAGTAGTCAAGTAGATAAGAGAGTCAAGTAAGTGAATATATGATCATGAAAAAAAAAAAAAATAAACAATAATAACCAAGTGACACTTGATGCAGATAAGCCTTAGGCGAGCTTGCAAGCGGGGGGAGTTGCCAGGCTAAATAATTAGAGGACATAGCGCGGGCAGGTCGCGATAACTAGACTTAATTATGTGAATTCACTCGGACGCCATCTTGAAATAAAGTCGAGAAAGCTTGCAAGTAATTACATAACAGGTGCAAGGTTTACTAAATAATTATATTGAAATATAAATGTTATACAAGGTAAAGACCACTCAAAAACTGTACAAATAATTTTATAATTTATGCTTCAACAAGGTAATAAAAGAAATATTTGCAATAATGGTATTGATAGAAACTTATAAAGATTTTCCACTGAAAACATAAGTGAAAGTTAAAATCTTTAATCAATAAATAATCAAGGAAGACAAAACGAATTGTTCTGGCAGAAAAGGATTAACTTCATTCTGGATTGAAAAAAAAGAAAAAATAAAAGTCCTTATAGAAGCAAAGATCGCGTGTCTAAACGCCTGACCGGGGGGAAACGGGAGCTGTTTTCTGACGCCAAATTGCAACCTGTCAAGTCTGTAGACAATCAAAACACGAAGTCTTGATACTCTTGATCGATCTCGATTCACTGTCGTGGGAATCGATTATCTGAATTGCAAATCGACTTTTGACAGATCATTCAAGTTGTGGTATCATTATAATATTTTATTAGATGTTCAGTTGTTTTTATTAAGAGTATTTTAAGGTCGAGTTATGTTTGATGATGTTCTTTCTAAGTTTTTTCTATTTTAGTGTTTAAGGCACACTAGTTAGACACAGATTATCCTAGGGGCTTCGTCCGACTGTGCTACGTAATTTATTGATTTTACAATTAACAATAACAACAATAACAATAACACATCACACTCAGAGCCCTTAACTAGGAAGAACCTGTATCTAGGGTGCCCGAAACACACACAGAGACAAACATCACACCCAGACCGGAAACAAACACCGATATTCATCATATCAATATTCGCCCCGCCCGGGAATCGAACCCGGGTGCTCACGCTTACTCAGTCCACATCACTGCCAACTGAGCTACGGAGCAGTCAATTGTTTTAGTTAGAGGCATGTTGCTGTTACATTGTTGTATTAATAAAATGGAAAACTAATAACAGTCTGTGCAACGCGTTTTCAATAAACACACACATCTTTATATTAATAATGTAAACGGCATTGCATCAACTATTGAATGCGGTGAAGAAAGAAACAAAACTACTAATTATATTAAAGAAAACGTATTTATTGCGTCAATTAATAACATATTTTCTATTGGCAAAAAGAATCAAATGTCAATCAGTGCACACGGCTGGGTAGATATAGCACACATTCTCACGGGTGCTTACAGCCGGGCAGCGCTGGCTCACGCAGAAGCGAAGTTCCAAGTAAATGATCTTGATACTTAGAAATGCACCGCAATCATCTGTATCGAGGATATAATGATACGTTCCGACATATTCGATTCTCGTACACGAAGCCGATTGTGCTGTGTTAGAGTTTAAACACTTATATGTTTATGTGTGGGTTTTTAGAAAGGGTCCCTCATAGGTTTAACTCTAGGAATTGCAAATGGTTTGTTACTATTTACTGATCGATTCTACATGATAATAACTTAAGTACAAAACCAATTCCATAAATTCTTCATCAGGACATTTAACTTTCATTAAAAATTTTATTGTTAGTAAAATCAGCATATTTTGCACTCTTTTTGGTTTCACCAAATTATATTTGATATGAAATGAAGCTCCACACCTTTCTTGGTCTGAATCACAGGTAGCTTCCGTTTAATAGGCAGTGTTTTGATTATAAAGAACAATAATTAGATCTCGAGCGGACCACGGCAGCGGCGCCCGCGCACGCTATCCGATTCTTTCTTTTTCACCATTTATTCACTCTGCTATTATGAATTCTTATTCTTTTTCTTCCCGATTAAATAATATATATTTTTGTGATAGTTAAGTTAAACAGCTAGATTGAATAATGTTTAATCTTCTTTGTCTATTCTTTACCACATAGCTGTACTTCATCACGATGTGTACAGTGGCGTTCTAGGAGGCCGTAACAGATTTGTCTATGGTTTCGTCAGCCCTAGACTGTATTGCCAAATAATAAGAGCTATTACAAAACCATAATACAGAAAAACCGGAAGTGTTACACCGTCCTAGACCTCCTCTGTACTTACTCTTTGCTTATGAACAAATTGAATTTTGGATCTTAAAAGCACAGAAAATTCTTTAAAAACATATTTCATGGAGAATTGACATGATTAAGAATAATTACTAAGGCTTTATCAGAAAACGTGCACACATGACATCCAAAATCCAATTAGATACGGAGAAGTTATGCAGAACCGCGCCAATCGCCTAGCCTGGGGCGTCCGTGTTCTCATGCAATGTTCTCTAATCCTTCTACATAAGCCTGGGCAACTCTATACACAATTTTCAGTAATTCGACATATTAGGACGGGTTTTGTTGATATTTGATAGGAATCTCTTGGGTTATTGATATTATAAGTTATTGGGATGATGTTTTGATGAATGGGAAGGTAGCTTGATTATTTTCTTGTTTGAAAGAAAACCGAGCAAGTGTTTTCGATAAAGGTGTTGTTTTTCATCCTTATTTCTGAGATTTAGTTTTCAATAACAAGTGGTTATATATCTGTATTTAGTAACGCTCGATAATCTGTTACCTATCTACTTTGATCGTTGGTTTTCCCAATATCACTTAAACGAACCTTTCCTTTAATTAGTTATTACAATTACAAATTCACAATTTGTGTTTGTAGTTATGTAGGTATCCATAGTTATCAAAGAATCTACAATGTCCTTATGAAGTAAAATGACGTCAGCGGCGACTTATTAAATATTGAATGTAGCAAATATCTAAGAACCGAATAATGATTTCGTAATATTTATGTTAAACAGCGTTATTTCCTCAATTGCTAATCCTTTCAATATTTGCTTACGACCGGTCGTGATGTTAAGAATTGATTTAAATATGAAACAAAGACTTGGTTAAATACACACTCAATAAACGTATACCATCAGACCATCCTTACAAATTGGCTTGTAAGTATTAAAAACTTGTATGTTTCTAAGTTAATATATGAGCAAAAACAGGTACTTGTGAAGAATCAGGTCTTGATGTGACAGTATTTAAAGAACTGTCGACTGACGATCAGTCTCAGTCACAGAAACCACTTGCAAATCATCTATAATTTAACCTAATAGGGAGGCTGCTATAAAAAAAAGCTAAACAGCATCTAAGATGGCATCGCTGCAATAAATCATAGCCTTGGATGCAGCCCCATTACAGACCTGATTTATACACTCCGCCGGATGCGATCTCTTAATGAACATAAAGACACGTTTTAGCTGTCAAACTGCTTAGGATTATTGCAAACAAAAGAGAAATATTAAAAACCAATGCATGCAATTAACCTCAGTGTGATATTGAAATATGTAAACAAAATAGTGTGTTTAATTAATTGTAATTCGGTGAACAACAAGCGCTGCGTGTTTACACGTGTGAATTAAAATTTTGATTGAGATTGAATTGGCAATGTTTGAACGAATTTATGAACGGCGTAGAATGCATCCTCCTTCATAGAATTGTAAAGTCAAATGATTTTTATTTAATCAGTGTAAAATAGAAATTGACAGCAATACACCCACAGAACAAGGAAGATGCTCTCCCTTGTTCTGTGAATACACAAAAGTCTTAGATTTTTCAGAGCCTGATGTAATTTTTTTACCAGAAGGTAAATGAAAAAAAGTTGAATAGTTATTTTTCGGTTGCTTGGTTTTATTTTGATAGAGCACAAGCCAAGCCAAAGTCTCGCCTAAATGACGTTTTAAATTTAGAACAGCGAGGGATGGGACATGTGCGTTCGTAATTTTGTAACGCATTTGGCGAAATGTGATTACTGAACGAAATTAACGAGCTGCTATTTATGGCTTCTAAACGTACAATTTAAATATTTTCCTTTCATTAACCAACCAGTGTCACTGACTCTTAAAAGAGGTTATATCTTTGAAAAAATATTAATAATGATTGTCCTCGTGAAAGTGGTCCGTTGGCCAACCGTGTCGTGTCCGTTTTGTCCAGACTCTTGAAATAAAGCACGCTTTCAATTGCAGACTAATTATTCCGACACGAGCAACTCATTCGGACGACTCGACCGTTTTACGTGTTAAGAGAGATTAGTCGACTTTACTACACAAAACCCAAGGAACCATTGTGATGCGAGCCGATAATGATGATATGTTAAGAAAAGTATTACATTCTGACCATAATGGGTCGTTGAAAAGGAGTTCTGCTTATAAAAATTTCATTTGGATTCAGCGTCCGTCGTCCGCGGCGTCGCGGCTTGTCTCCAGTTATGAATAAATTACGGCTGTACATTAATTTATTGATTGTTATTCAAATTCTGTTTCTCAATCGGAGGTTGGATGGTAGTGATGCTGATGCGTCTCGTCGCGGCCTTTGTCCACGGCCCGTGAGGAGGTTGTCTACTGTGTATTTCTATGACGGAAAATTGTTTTGTAATGCTCAATATTATGTACGATACGCATCTATGAATAAAATAAAAATATTGCTAAGATGCTGTTTCAGTTAATTCAAACAAGTTGTCTGCTGAAATCCGAATGCAGAATGTTGATTGTGATATGTGGCTTTAAATAATTTTATAGATATTTGGAGTTTTACTCTTAGTTTCGACAGATTGACATTAAACTAACTGTGGTCTGTCTGGCTCTATATTCTGCAGTGTCCATATCAAGTTTAGGCAAGGCAAAGAAGGCCGATGAAAGTGCTTTACCAAAGAAACATAATACCTGACCAATGTTGTTAGACTGGGTTTAAATCTCAAATTATTACATTTTTAATTTAAACCTAGAGGTCAAGTTTCTTAAATAAAAATTATCAACTCCTAATTGTCTTGTCGTTACCCATTGCTGTTTTTTTTGAATGTGCAACAGAAATTGCCTTTGTCAAAGCGGAAATGGTTAACGAAGTCACTAACAACACAATTACGAGTCGATCGTTTTTAGTTAAGAAATTTGATCCCAGTCTAACGATTTAGACCAGTTTTAAATCTTTTGTGGTAAGTCTGTATAAGTCTTCAGATCAGATCGCACCATCTGACAAGTTGCCTGAAAAGTCAACTAACTATAATCGTTCAATAACAATAATTCTACGTCTTAAAAATATGTTATTCGTGACATTATATAGTTTCTTAGAACTCGCTCGGTGGTTTTAGTATGACAAAGAGTTTTTATTATTTGATCGCCCCGGTCGTTTCTGTTAATTGTTGCTCGGACGTGATTTTAATATATCATGCGTGTTCCTTTATAGTGGATGCTAATTAGCAGAGCCTGATCTCGAGTCTCGACACAACGTGGAGCTTTGAAAGCTTGAAAGTGCGAATGGTGCATAAAAAGCTCGTTCCAATGTTTTTGTTTGCTTTTCAATAGTCGGAGGATTCTTTCCGATTTACGTTTTGTCTGAATGTGAAATGCTTAAACAAATACGGAGTTCTTTTTGTCTTTTGAGTTTGAGTACGGAAAACCATTAGAAGGTTATTTTTGATTTTTTATCATTAAGCTGCATTTGGTTTAAAAAGAAAGTACCTACCTACTTAACTCATTTGTGTTTTCTGTTTTAAGTCAAATATGATAATAAGATCTTAATTACCAAATAATGTTAAATACTCATTAAATAAGAAGCATTGAAAAGCCCATTTATGGACGACATTTTTATTATGATTTCTTGCTATTAATTTAAGCGGCTGTATTCTCAATAAGATTTTTAGTGATTAAAACTTAAAATATTGTGTTTTGCCCTAGAATTATAAGCCTGAAGTAACGGATATAGAAAGAAAACCTTTACAAGAAAATAAGAACAATTAATGCAACAATTTTTATTGACAATTGTTCGTATTTGGAAGCTATTTATTCGTTCTATTTATCTTCTAATTTATGAATACAACCGTTTAATAGAAGAATACTATAAATACTAATACCGAGCAGTAAATAAAAGCGTCTGTCGGTCTAACAATGGCGTAGTTTCAGTAGCTGCTCATGTCGAGTGCTCGCTTGCGCCCCCACATAGCGCCTGTTCTCACTGCTAGCTAGCTATGATTAAAGCTATATTGTTTAATTACGACTATGTTGATCTGATACATCATCATGATAGGCCTATGGCCATTAGTGGACTGAAATGATGATGATGTTGATTTTATTAATATTAAAATAATTTAAATAAATTATCGTTACATAATTGATCAGTTAACATACAATTTTCTATGTTAACTGAATAAATTTAATATTTTGATCTATTGTATGTATGTATGTAAATGTTACTTACTGGAGTAATCTTTAAAGTTTTGTTGAAACCTACAAGACTCATCAGACTAAAATTCTAAAAAAAAATATGTTTTAAAGAAACAAACCGAAGAATGAAATCCTGCTTAATTCAAACAACAACAAACATACAAAATATAGCATTGTGTATATTAAATAAAATACTAAGTTACTAAGTAGTCAATATTTTAACCCGCAAGCAGCAATATAAACTTACACAAGAGAAGAAGTAAAATACAAAAAATACACGACTAAATTTCTGTTTTTTTAACATAGCACTATATCCGTATATTTCATAACTTTATACGGAACTTAACCCTAAAATGACAGTGCACTTCTCCAACCAATTGACTTGCTGATACTAACACCGGTGGTCCTCCGAGACACCTAAACTCCTCTATTTGTTAATAAGCATAAGGGTTAAGGGTTTTGTACGCATCTCATTATGGTAATACTATCGCCAGATAGTTGGCTATAACAATGGCTTCAATAAAAATATGCCTTGAATAAATTTATTGTGACGATGTGATGTTTATTTTTTTTTGTGTTATTGTTGCAGGTACGTTTTGTGATGTGAGACTGGTGGTTTAGCTGGTGTTGGGTGAGGTTGAGTTGAAAATATTGCTGAGCCGTATAAGCTAAGGTGACAATGCTCACAATTTGTGACAACTAATAGGTAATAGAAGATCTTTGCCACTTTCTGAGCGTTGTCACTTTAGTCGTGGAAGCTATACTGGTGGAGGATTTTGAAAAGTTTGGATAACAAAATATGCAAATTGAATTTTACCACAGAGTAGACAGAATAAATTGGTAAGATGACCTGGTGAAATTTGCGGATATACGACTGATGAGGGCAGAACGGAATAAAAAGGCTAGTGCCCAGTAAACGTCTTTCGGCTGATTGTACATATTCACGATGTATACCAAACCAATACACCTAATAAGTACTCAAATATTTGTGATTTTTTCACTATAAAAAAAGCCATTACATTGAGGTATACCTACTATACCTGCTTAAGAACATATCGGGTTGAATATGATTTAGAGCCAATTTTCCAATCGAACTCCAAGTCTTAAAACAAAAACAATGACGAACATGTTCTGATGAGATCCCAATAAACTTCATAACAAGTCCTCAAGCGTCTGGTGGGTGTTCTACCGTGCTACGCCTCTGCCACCACTCTGTTTACCCTCTCAGAGATTTCGGGGACTTCTCTGATTACTTTATACGTATAGTTTCACTTTGTTAACTTCCATGTGTGGTCTGCGTAACTTGGTAGTGAGGTTTACAAGTGGAGGTTTCTTAGCGTCATTTGAAACCACAGTTTTTGTTCTTACTGTGCTTTGTTATACAATAGTCGTTGTTATTAAATCATCCAACCAAAAGCAACATCGATGAAGATCACGAATACTTATTATTATTAATCGATATACTCGATCCCGAAGCGGAGTAGTGCTCGTAATCTCACTTATCGGACATCAAGAATCGAGACCATTTATAAATCGATTCTAATATTCGAGTGACGGCAGATTGATGATCCGAACGAGTGTTAGAGGTTAGAATCGATATTCGCCAAGACGTATATGGTATTTAGAGAAAACATTTAGAAAGTCAATTTAAAAGACAAAGGGCCTATAATAATCGAAATGCATAGGTAGGTATATGTAGAAGTACAGTTAGGTAAAAATATACTGTTTGAATTCCTACAACTAAATCTATTTGAAGTTTCTTGAGACATTATGCATGATCATAGAAAAGAAGCGCGGAAAAGGTCATTCACCTTTGTAACAGTATTTCGCCCTTCATTCCTTATGTTCTTTTGGACAGCGCAAACGAGAGCTACAAGTTGCGACCACACTAATTTAGCTTATGAATTAGTAGACATGCACGTCTGATGTGCACCCAAGCGTTTGATTTTTTTTTTCCATAATTTTGATGTTAAACAAAGTAGGTCTAGCCTTTCTCAATAGATATAAGAATGAAAATCAATTTGACATGTTGTAGTGCATAAGAGTTTCAATCTCTATGTCTCTTCAAGATATTATTTTACATAAATCCCGCAATTAGTACTAATAACAGTCAAATGTCTTGTCAATTTCATCATCATTTCAAGAACGGCAATAGTCCTAATTGGTTATTTTTAACCGACTTCAAATAAGGAGGTTATCAGTTTGACCTGTATGTATGTATGTTTGTCCGCGATTATCTCGCGTTTGGCTGAACCGATTTTGATGCGGTTTTCAGATAAGTATTTGTTACATTCAGGAGAAGGTTTTAGTACCTATTTTAACCTACTTCGAAAAATAGGAAGTGTTCAGTTGATGTATGTGTCAGTTTGTTGAAGGCGGGTACCTTTTTTTGGAAAAAAGAAATTATTACCTAGTCACCTTTGCAAGTAAGTGTATTTAAGAAAGAAAAAGCAAAGTTGCACGCAACCTTCTTCTAAGGTGACAATGCTCACAATTTGTGACAACTAATAGGTAATAGAAGATCTTTGCCACTTTCTGAGCGTTGTCACTTTAGTCGTGGAAGCTATACTGGTGGAGGATTTTGAAAAGTTTGGATAACAAAATATGCAAATTGAATTTTACCACAGAGTAGACAGAATAAATTGGTAAGATGACCTGGTGAAATTTGCGGATATACGACTGATGAGGGCAGAACGGAATAAAAAGGCTAGTGCCCAGTAAACGTCTTTCGGCTGATTGTACATATTCACGATGTATACCAAACCAATACACCTAATAAGTACTCAAATATTTGTGATTTTTTCACTATAAAAAAAGCCATTACATTGAGGTATACCTACTATACCTGCTTAAGAACATATCGGGTTGAATATGATTTAGAGCCAATTTTCCAATCGAACTCCAAGTCTTAAAACAAAAACAATGACGAACATGTTCTGATGAGATCCCAATAAACTTCATAACAAGTCCTCAAGCGTCTGGTGGGTGTTCTACCGTGCTACGCCTCTGCCACCACTCTGTTTACCCTCTCAGAGATTTCGGGGACTTCTCTGATTACTTTATACGTATAGTTTCACTTTGTTAACTTCCATGTGTGGTCTGCGTAACTTGGTAGTGAGGTTTACAAGTGGAGGTTTCTTAGCGTCATTTGAAACCACAGTTTTTGTTCTTACTGTGCTTTGTTATACAATAGTCGTTGTTATTAATTCAGACAATCTGCTCGTTTATCTTCTTTATTCAGTAAATTGTGAATGCCTCAACTCCCATTTTGAACATTAATTTAATTGTTTTCTTAGCTTTCTGCAATTTACAAATAATCTTTAGAAGCAAAGTTTAACATAAATTTCTTATGGTTGGTCTTTACGCGACTTGAATTCATTACTTTTAGAGCAAATAAATATAAGAGCAGTTTTCACCTAAAATAACAAGAAAATCTAGATTCATCTTCACGTCTACTCCTTAGAACCTTTGTGTCAAACCAATGTTAGCGTGGCGATATACCACAAAGTACGCCAAATAAAACAAGCTTCACAGTACATGATATTGGTGATAAGATTTAATCAGCTTCTTAGGTTGTTCGCAGTCATGTTCTTAAACGGTCAATTAATGACATTTCTGAGGGATCCACTGCTGTTCCAGGAACACTCGCTAATGCGGACTGGCTGGCCACGCCTCTTCCTGTCGCGAGCTGAACGGTTAGACGGTGGTGGGTGATGAAGTTATTTCTTCAAGTTAACCCTTGATGGAGGATTGTTTTGTTAGGCGAAAATAAAAAAAACAGTAATTTAGTAAATTTGCACTTCGATACTATTAGAAGTATTGACGAAGAAACATTATCAGAACATTTTCAGGAGTTTGAACATGTTTTTAATTTATAAAAAGGGCAATGAAAACCAAATGTGTCTGTGTCAAAACCATAGTAAAACATGATAATACTGTTAAAAATGTGTAAGGTGTATGTAAAATTACATAGAAAATAATATTTTAATGTATCTACATATTATGTAGATACAAACACCATTTTTGCGTTGCTTACTTTGGCGTTTATCTTTCGCTTAGCGGAGTAGGATGATAGATGATAGTAAGTACCTAGTAGCAACATTATTTAAGTTACATAAAATCAAGGTGTGGCGGTAGCGTCTGTATCGTAGGGAGGTGGGCAGAGGTAATAAAAATGTAAATCCTGCTAAAAGAGATGACAGTCAAGATGGAGCTACCGGTTCAATTGTTGTCGGAGTCATTATGGGGAAATAAATAAAATTAACGATTCCTCTTTACAAGAAAGGAGTAAGGATAGAATGTGGGAGCTGTGTACGTTGAGCTGTTTTAATTATTCTAATTTAAAAAAAAAGCTATTGAATAAAATAAAAATGAAAATTGGTCAAGTATTTGATTTTTGTACGAATTTGTTTTGGTGTAGGTTTTGGAACTCATATAATTTATAAATAAATAAATTGACTTTGGCTCTGTAATATTTCTTTAACATTGCTGAACTTCTTTAAAAAAATCTGTAAATATCAATTCAGAAATAAAACAAATATTCTTCCAGTTTCTGCTATACTTTCTATTTAGCCGTTTTATTATAAAACTCTTCTATTAAAGAATCGAATCTCAAAAGAGTTACGGCAAGAACATATCAATTCCTCTGACGTGTGTCTCCCGGCTACTAGTTTACCTGCCAAGTATACTAAAAGGTGCAGTGTTGTCTTACCGTCCACTGTTGACACGGGAGCGTGTGTGGTCCATCGGACATCTAACCACACATCTCAAAAATCCACTCTACTCCCATCTAATCAAGAGCTGTTTTCCATTAAAAACTTATCAATTCTTGAGACGTTCCATCCAGGAGGGCTAGCTAAATAAGACAGTGTTGTAAAAAAGTGTAAAGAATAGCGAAAGTGTTAAGTCAGTCTGGTTTGTTTAATGCGAACGGAAATTAGGACGGAATTGGACTCGGGGTTTTTGTGTAGGAAGTTATATGCAAATGTGTGGAAATTACAGTAGGATGCGCAGACGCATCGCAGACAGGGCGCGTGGGCGAGCCATTGTCTCCCTGTCCTCGTGGTGCCACAATTATAATGTTTAATGTCTTCAATCAATTTGACTTACGCTTTAAAAAGTGGGTGCTATGATTCAGCTTTCATTTGATTTGTAAAAAATATACTTGTAGCAGTATTGTCATCAATGGCATCTTCATTTTCATCTCAGTCAAGAGTCGTCCACCGTAATTAACCACAAGGACAAATATTTGTAATAATAGTCACGCTTGGGAGGCGAGTTGGCGATCGCAGTATGCGGACCCTTCTGTCCGTTTTTGGGGTTTTCCGTTGTCTCCTCTTAAGACTCCCATGGGAGGAGCTATGGTAGTGGTATTAAATGCCGTCACCACAAGAAAAGCTTTAGCACTGGTTATCTCAAAACTAATTTTATTTTATCAAAATTAATATCGTTGCTACTTTTTGAGGTTCTTATAAAATCATCACAAAAGCATATAAGATCTGTCAAAAGAGTGGTCAGTTCAGCTTCATTGGTCATTTGTAAGCTAGTGACAGGCAATCCTTATCTTTGCATCTCCGCGTTTTGATTCAGTCCCCGTTTCTCTTTGTCAAAACATTATGATAGGTTCTTCGTTATATTTTTCATGATTAAATGCCCCTCTGGTTGTTAACTGAATTGATTGATCAATAATTTGAGGCATGCGAGCTTGGTATTCTGGCTTACTTTCAATGTCATTTCTTTTGAAATTAATCATTTATTACTGTGGACTTTACGTCTCTTCTCTGGTATCTTGATGTTGAATTCTAACTGGTGAAATATCAATGTCAGCTTCGGGAATTAATTGAGTGGTTATCTCACTGTTTTATTTACATACTACGGTTCTATTTTGGAATGTTTTTGAAGGATATTATGATATAAACACAGTGGTTAAAAATATCTCTGTATTTATTTGAGAATTATAGCTTCAGTTCGTATCTTCAGTTATTAAATAAATATCTTGTTTAGGTCTCTGTCAATTGATGACTTTTTACAACAGTCGGCATTATCGTGTAACCAAATAAAACAACCTGCTAATCTTATTTAATAATGATCTAAAATTCATATTTTTTATATTAAACAAAGCTGAATAAGCTCCTGAAAAGTAATCTTTATTTATTTAAATCAACGAACCCTAAGTTACAATAAAATATGTCAAAGCATTGTTATAAAATTATATATCGAAAAGGAATCACAAATCGATTTATTTATTCAAATCACAAAGAATCAGTTGACAGATTGAATGCCTTCGATCACGATTCCATCCTCAGATTTAAAATGGATTCATTTTTTTTTATATACGTTTCGTTTCGAGTATATTTGAGTTATCGGGAACATGTTGGGAAGGGTTTATATTGATTTTTAGGACGTGTTTGTTCTGACCCAATTTTGGAATCGTGTTTCTCTATTTATGTATTCAATTGAATTTTTTTGATGTAAGAGATTTAGAAAATACACAATTTTAGAAGTTAGTCTCAAAATGTATTGTTTTTATGAATTCAGTTCTAAAATCGTTTGTATGTAGGTACCTACTTATTTTGTTTTGCAAACCTATCAAGCACACTGCACATTCCATTACCAAATTAATAAAAGAAGTAATAGAATGTGCTTGCAGCTCGAAATCAATTGGATCGATTGACAATTGTGGGTCAACAATTAATTAATTATAATGAGAACAAGATAATATTTCACGAATGTTCTCAACCTAATTGTATTTCCAAGTAACTTACAATTTGCATAGCAACAATGGGTTTTTCAATTACAAAAGCTTTGACCCGTGTAGTGATTTCAATAAGACAATTATCACCACTTAGGAAAGTGTTCCTTTCCTCATATGCATAAACTTTGAAGCGCCATTAGGAAAAAGTAGGTACTTTGAACATATTGTTAGTTGTGGCACATGGGGGCAACTTGTCGCCGCAAAGAAGGTTGCGTGCAACTTTGCTTTTTCTTTCTTAAATACACTTACTTGCAAAGGTGACTAGGTAATAATTTCTTTTTTCCAAAAAAAGGTACCCGCCTTCAACAAACTGACACATACATCAACTGAACACTTCCTATTTTTCGAAGTAGGTTAAAATAGGTACTAAAACCTTCTCCTGAATGTAACAAATACTTATCTGAAAACCGCATCAAAATCGGTTCAGCCAAACGCGAGATAATCGCGGACAAACATACATACATACAGGTCAAACTGATAACCTCCTTATTTGAAGTCGGTTAAAAATAACCAATTAGGACTATTGCCGTTCTTGAAATGATGATGAAATTGACAAGACATTTGACTGTTATTAGTACTAATTGCGGGATTTATGTAAAATAATATCTTGAAGAGACATAGAGATTGAAACTCTTATGCACTACAACATGTCAAATTGATTTTCATTCTTATATCTATTGAGAAAGGCTAGACCTACTTTGTTTAACATCAAAATTATGGAAAAAAAAAATCAAACGCTTGGGTGCACATCAGACGTGCATGTCTACTAATTCATAAGCTAAATTAGTGTGGTCGCAACTTGTAGCTCTCGTTTGCGCTGTCCAAAAGAACATAAGGAATGAAGGGCGAAATACTGTTACAAAGGTGAATGACCTTTTCCGCGCTTCTTTTCTATGATCATGCATAATGTCTCAAGAAACTTCAAATAGATTTAGTTGTAGGAATTCAAACAGTATATTTTTACCTAACTGTACTTCTACATATACCTACCTATGCATTTCGATTATTATAGGCCCTTTGTCTTTTAAATTGACTTTCTAAATGTTTTCTCTAAATACCATATACGTCTTGGCGAATATCGATTCTAACCTCTAACACTCGTTCGGATCATCAATCTGCCGTCACTCGAATATTAGAATCGATTTATAAATGGTCTCGATTCTTGATGTCCGATAAGTGAGATTACGAGCACTACTCCGCTTCGGGATCGAGTATATCGATTAATAATAATAAGTATTCGTGATCTTCATCGATGTTGCTTTTGGTTGGATGATTTAGGAAGATCTCCTGATTTTTTTTCGATTTTTTTGTCCTTTACACACGTGTGCCACTGTTTGGCATTTTTTTGCATAGGATCACCCATACATCAATAACATAATATAGGTTTATACGTGCCAATGATTTTGATCCAGAAGGTGGTAAAATTGTCCACAAGATAAACTCATATGACATTAAAAGCAATGCAAAATGTAACATTACATTTAAATTTTCATTTTAAGCATTAAAATGTTCAGTTAGCAGTCAGAGGTTTTGCGGTCGATGTATTAGTTTCCTGTAAGGTTTACGATATGCAACGGTTAAAAGTAATTAAAGTTGGTTAAAAGCGATATTTAAACGCACCTTTATGGGCGTCACGGTGTCGCCATTGTCTGTCAGATAATGTGGTTTTCTACAAATATGTCGTTTTGTAGTTAGAATCAAAGTAGGCGACTAATGTTTTTTTATACTTCAAGTACCTAAAGCAACAATCCTTTTATGGTGATTGAATCCGTTGGAGAGATAAGATGTTGTAAAATTAGCTGATAAAGTGCGAAAGTTTATTATGTATCTCGGGTTCCAAACTGTATAGTATATAATTTTTGCTAGATAAATCAAAATCAAATCAGCAAGCATTTATTTATTATAGGGACAAAAGGTATCTCATTTAAAAAGTACAGGAGCACAGTCCAGCCCGAATAGCAGAATACAACGCGAGCTAGACTGCACCTTGCTGCGGCATGCCACCTGTGAGTTGAGTCCCATCCGCAAACCCAATGGAGTCACCAGAAGTTGTTTGGAAACGACCAAATCTCACTCAAAAAAGTAGAATTACTCCCTTTCGCAGATACTTTACAGCGTAGAGAAAAAAGGGGTAACAAACTCTACTTTACTTTTGAGCTCTTCTGCTTGGTTAGAGTATTGTATATCTTAATCACTGAACAACTGTAAGCTCAGCTCAGTAAGAGGACTACTTTTAACACGTTGGCTGATATTCACACTCACAGTCAGTGTATGGAGTCCACTCTCTCGAGTTTGATCTCGGACAAGTCTGTGTATATCAATTTTGAGCGTAGCTTGTTTTAAAGTTCTATTTTGAAACTTTGGAGTGATATTTCGAACTCCGACTCGACTGGGAATGTCAGCCTCTGTTTACGGAACCCTAAATAACGATTAAACAAACTAATATTTTAGCAATGTCTCATCATAATTCCATTCAGAGTTGTCCATCTTATCTTTTGTTTGAGCGGTCAACAGAAAAGCGTCAAAACACGAGAGCTCAGCTTAGCTTACCCAATTACTAAGGTTTATGCATACAGACAGAATAATCTCTTAGCTCTATTCTATAGCAAAAAATATGGCCCAGGTACTTTCAAAAAATAGTGATAGTACCTAAATTGACGGTGGATTTTGTTAATTATTTATTTTATTTCATTAAATTTAATTGTTTTAACGGAGCCACTAAAGAAGACTTATAGTCAAATGGATTTGTGAAACTTACTTTACAAAAACCTTTATCAATTGTAAGTAAACAAAATTTTTCAAAGTATATACAAACCCACCAACATACCTGGCTATGTAGGTGCGTTTGAAAATGCTATGAAGGAAGTTTGTAGGAAGGTAGAACCTGTATCTAGGGCGCCCGAAACATATACAGAGACGAACATTACACCCAGACCGGAAACAAACATAGATCATAACAATATTCGCCCCGCCGGG
The DNA here is from genome assembly GCA_951802225.1 of Euspilapteryx auroguttella. Lineage (NCBI taxonomy): Eukaryota > Metazoa > Arthropoda > Insecta > Lepidoptera > Gracillariidae > Euspilapteryx > Euspilapteryx auroguttella. The sequence goes on from OX637656.1 coordinate 8,514,335, forward strand.
AACAGAACCCGGACATCCAAAGACACAGTCAAGATCACTGCAAACTGGACCATGGAGGTGGTCATAGTTATTATATAAGATAAACGTGGTCGTAAAATCAGCTTTGGTTAGGCTTTTCCATAAAGGAAATGACATACCATCTTCTATTCAAACACTGAGACCACATCCGTTGGTCCTCTATTGATCGGTCAACAAAATCTACATCTATGAGACGGACGTCAATCATTGACTTTTTAACTATACTTACATACAAATGTGAAAGAAATAAATAAGAAAACTTTGGTGTAGGGTCCTGCAGTAAATACTATTTGGTTCCAGTAGTAGTGGTTTTTGTCTATAATATTTTTGATGTAATTCAATCTTCCAAATTTATCATCATCATCATCATCTCAACCGAAAGACGTCCACTGCTAGGTATAGGCCTCCTCCACAAATCGCCATACCTACCGGTCTTTTGCGTCCCTCATGTGTACTCCCTTCACCAGGTCGTCTTACCACTTTGAGGGCGTGCTTTGCCAACTTTTTGCCCTCAGCGGCCATCTGTTGAACTTCCAGACTAAATAATGATATACAATAATTTTCCGCTTGGATTGACGTAATAACTTCATGAAATTCGTTGAAAATAGCTTTTGTTTTTAGCGTCCATTCTAGGTCAGAATATGATCTGTTTGGCTCTGATGGACCCACTCTCATTAGTACTCTAAAAATAGATTCAGCTTGATAATCAAGTTGAGTTTACCCGTTTTATGCTTGTGACAAATCGTAAATATTAGAAAACGCTATTGGAAATGTAACAAGTAACATACATTACGACGAGGTAGGTTACACAGAGCTATGTATATATTTATGTCTTACTTGTTAAGCAGTACATGATGCATTTAATTGTGCTTTTACAACGTCACAGGTGATATAAATTCCTAAATTGAGAGTAGTTAATGAATGTCAATAGTTAGCTGTTGACTTAACAATAAACAATTGAATAACGGTGTTCTTAATTTCATCTTTCTTTAGCAATAAGCAGTAGCTCTCTTAATCTTTGTCTCGAAGGATATTGACCTGTCACGTTGAAAACCTCATGTCTTCCGCGAACGTCTCTGCTCCCCATAGGTGAGTCACCGAGGCAAACACGAGAGGCATTACAAAGGCTTTTATACACAATGATTGTTGTTTGCAAGCTGCAGTATAAATAATGCAAATAAAGAGCTCAAAGTTTGCACAACGCGTTCACGCTCACTCGCTTCCAGGAGAAATGCATTTTGATGTACATCTTTGTGATATTTACTCCTCAGGAAGGTTAACTTACAAAAAATTCGGTTAATACAAAATGTTAACTTTACGTGACTACAGAATATAAATCTGATATTCCGTAAGCAAACAGAACTGTTTCAGTTGGATCGCAGTGACATCTCGCTACAGTTTGCCTGGCCACTTAGCGAGGGCCGGCCTGGTCGACCGCCACATTTTTAAATGGTTCCCCGAACTATCACTCGGTCGGCGCGCCTACACAGGAATGCTATAAAAGCGATCGATTATTACCTATTTGTGTGAAAAGCGGAAGAAATAAGGCGACAAATAGCGGGCACGAGGTTCGGAGCAAGCACGAGCGAGGATCGTCGTGAGAAATGTCAATATTTGACCACGAACGCTTCACGCTCCAAAATAATTGTCTCAGCCATTTCGATATTTTCCAATAACAAACAGTAAAATTACTTTCTTCGTCGGTCGCCGATGGATGTCCTCTGATATCTAAAATGCTTGTTTAATTAAAAAATTCTTTCACGCCTCAGCCTTACATCACTCGATGAGACGCTCTTCGTAAATAGCGAATCATTACCGCAGATTTTATGTTTTAAAAACTCGTTTCTGTGTGCGCTTTCACATACATTAATAAATAAATATGTACAAATAAAGGCATGTATTGAAATACGAGGAATCTGGCACGCGTCAATCAAGCCGCGCGTACACGGCCGCAGCGATTTGTCACTCCGCCATTTTGACTCATTAACAATACTGACGCCATTTTGGTGACAATAATTAACAAATAGGCATCTCCGCTAGTCCGCTTTCTAGTTTTTGTTTTCCAAAATAATTATCATCACAATAAGTGACATGATCTCTTTTTATTTACCGCTGTTGCGGTATTTTGAATAAAATTTAGTGTTTAAATGATTTAGAATTCAGTTACCAGTGTGATTGAATGTAAATCTTTTGTAAGATGCATTATGGTAACAATAACGTTCATAATTATTTGGACAAAACCCACCAGAGACGCTCTAATATGGCGTCGTTAACTGATTCGTGACATAATAACACCTTTTTTTTTCGGAGGGTAGGAGATTGTTAGACGCGAAATTTTGCTCTTTAATTAAAATAATTGAATTAATTGTGTAAATAATACTAAAACATATTTAAAAATTGTAATTTATTTAAAAAAGTAAAAGTTTGTACAATAGTGACCTTACCAGCTAGTTTTTATCACTGTTCACACAACCACACAAGTGCCACATCACCACTGCTGTCATGGATGCACTGCAGGAGTCCATGTCCCAGCTGAGCGCCATGTGTTGCAGCTCGCTGGAACAGTTTCGTCTGGAGCTGAAGCAGAAACCGGAAGCACCTGGTGCTGATTCAGTTGCAGCGCAGTTTACAGTGTTCCGGACCTTTGTGCTAACATCACTGAGCACTCTGCAGCAGCAGGTCGACCTATTGGCACGCCAAATGGACCAGCAGGAGACGCGTACACGCAGACGAATGCTGTTGGTGCACGGTGTGGGGGAAACTAAGGAGGAAGACCCTGTGACTACCATGGTTGGCTTAGTGCAGTCGCAGCTCAAACTCCCAGATTTCTCCGCAGGTGACATCAAACGCTGTCACCGGCTGGGGGCAGGGGTGAAGAGCCGGGCGAGACCTCTTGTTGTCAAGTTCAATTCCACGGCAGCTCGCGACAGAGTGTGGCACGCCAAAACCCAGCTCAAGGGAAGCGGTGCCGTCATTTCGGAATTTCTAACAAAGAACCGGCATGATGTGTACATGGCGGCCAGGAAACGTTTCGGCGTGCACAGAACATGGACGAGGGAGGGCACGGTCTTTCTGGTGGCCGCAGATGGGACGCGGCACAGCATCGTTACGATGGCGGAGCTTGATGCGATCGTGCCCAATGACGCAGCATCTGCTCAGGGGCAACCTAAGGCTGGCATCGCTCAGCCTAGCGGGAAGCCTGCTCCTGCTGCACCAACGTCGGCGGCGTCCAGAACGAGGAGGGAGCTCAAAGCAAGAAAATAATTTCCTGTGTTGTGTTGTTTCCGAGTATATATCTGGTGTCTTTGCTCTGCACTGCTACTGCGCGCCATTGCATTGTTTGCTTTGTGTGATTATTTCTATTTTTTTTTTGTTGTACAATCACCTTCTTTTCTTTGGTTTGGTTTACCGTGATATTTTCTTTTTTTTATATAGTATCAGTTTTTTGTATCAATCAGTCAGTTTCGAATGTGCAAATCAATTAAAATCAGACTTATTTTTTTTAATCAGATTGATCGATGTCAAACTATCAACGTTCCGTTGTACACAACATCTTTTTGCGTTTAGTTTATGCGAATATTTTTTTGTAACTAGCTGGTGGGTTGCTGGTTTATTAAATTTTAGTTGCTTTGAAGATATTTATACTATTTTATTTATATATTATTATTTATATTTATTTATTTTATATATATTTATTGTATTAAATATTTACTAATTTGTTTCGAGTCTATTATTATATTATAAATTATAATAATTTGATTAATTAGTAGTTTATTTAAAAACATTTTATTTATATATATATTATTTGGTACATACTTTATATGTAAGTAGTTTTTTTTTGTTTTTTTTTTTCACCAACAAGTAATTTGAATGTCGGTTTGCGGTGATAGTAATGACGGTGACGACTTTATATCTCTTTCGGAGTCTAGTGATGAATTGAATAGCACAGTGGATAGTTTTCACAGTATCCCCTCCCTTAGCGACACCCTTACTTCTCTTTTCTCTAATGTCCCTAAAAATTTTAACGTTGTTCATATCAACGCACAGAGCATTGCTGCCCACTATCCTGATCTTCTTTCTACTTTTTGTGATAATAAGAGTGTGCATGCGATCATCGTATCAGAAACTTGGCTAAAACCTTGTCTTCCTTGCACTTCCTTTGACCTACCTGGTTTTCGGCTCATTAGAAACGACCGCACTGGCATTGGTGGAGGTGGGATTGCCATTTATCTGAGAAGTAATCTTGCTTTTACCGTAATTTCCGCTTCGGCACAGCCCCCACCATCAAATGCCGGTGAACATTTATTCTTAGAAGTTCTGATGTCTAACTCTAAAATACTTCTCGGAGCTTTTTATTCCCCATCTTTGACCATCAGCTACTTTGCTACTTTTGAGAAGCTGCTGGAGAACCTGATCCCACTGTACAGTCACTCCATAATCATGGGTGACTTTAATACATGTTTACTAAAGAATGACTCCCGATCCTCTGCTCTTAATTCCATTGTTAATGCTAGTAACATGCACATCTTACCCTTAAATGCTACGCATCACTTTCCTAACTGTAAACCGTCACTTCTGGACCTGATGTTAGTTTCCTCTAAAGATCATGTAGCATTGCACGGACAGTGCCCTGCTGATGCCTTTTCCTATCATGATCTCATTTATCTTTCATATAAACTCCGTTCCCCAAAATCTAGATCTAAAATTTTACGCCAGCGAAACTTTCGTGGCATGAATTTGGAACGTTTAGTTGAGGATGCTCGACGGATTGACTGGTCGGTGATCGACAGGACCGTGAATGTTGATGAGCAAATAACATTATTTAATTCTCTACTTACTCAACTCTACGACATTCACGCTCCAGTCAGGGACATAAAGGTTAAGCACTTGCCTGCTCCTTGGCTTACCGAAGATCTTAAATTGCTACTTGACCGCAAAGCTCGTGCCAAAACAAGGCTCAGGACCGATCCCTCTGATGCAAATAAAGATAAGTATAAATCATTACGCAATCGCTGCAATAAGATGTGTAGGGACGCCCAAAGGCATCACATCCATCACTCTGTCGAAAATGGTGACCCGGCTAAAGTTTGGAAGTTCCTTCGGTCTTTAGGAGTTGGAAGATCACGACAAAATTCTCCACCTAATGATTTAAACGTAAATTTACTAAACAAACATTTCTCTTCTTCTCAAACTTTAAATGATTCAGTCAAACTTCAGACGTTAAATCATATTTATTCACTTCCGACTCCTGACGTTCCTCCTTTTTCATTTCAGCAGTTCTCTTGTGAAGCTGTTAAGAAAAGTATAATGCAAATATCTTCTAATGCTGTTGGTTGTGATGATATTGGCCGTGGCATGATCATTCCCATCCTAGAAATAGTTGTTCCCGTTATCACCAAAATACTTAACAATTCTATTTCCAGTCATATCTTTCCCTCCCTTTGGAAAACTGCATCTGTTACCCCTTTACCTAAAATATCCAAACCGACCTTACTGACAGACTACAGACCTATCTCCATCCTTCCGTTTCTATCCAAAATTCTTGAACGCCTTGTCCATCATCAACTTAATTCTTTTCTCACCTCTCATAATTTACTTAACCTTTTTCAGTCCGGTTTTCGTCCTGGACACAGTACTGTGACAGCCCTTACAAAAATATCCGATGACATTAGGCTAGGCATGGACAATGGTCATGTTACGGTCTTATCTCTTCTTGACTTCAGCAACGCCTTCAACACGGTTAACTTTGATATTCTTCTAGCACTGCTAAGCTCTCTCAATATTTCCTCTGATGTTGTGGATTGGTTTCATAGCTACCTTCACGGCCGCCGGCAGCGTATCAAAATTGATGACACTGTCTCAGACTGGTGCGCTATTACTGCTGGTGTGCCGCAGGGTGGTGTTTTGTCACCTCTTCTCTTCGCGATATTTATTAACTCTATCTCAAATAATCTTACTTCTTCCTACCATCTTTATGCAGACGATTTGCAGATTTATTCTCAATCTACAATAGCTGATCTCCCGTCAAATATTTCAAATTGTAACTCCGACCTTCAACATATTTCTGAATGGAGTAAATCTTATGGCCTTAAAGTAAATCCATCCAAAACGCAGGTTATAGTTATTGGTAGTTCCCGACTTATGTCGCGCATTGATTGGACTAGGGTGCCTGACGTAGTCTTTGATGGAATTGTTGTTCCTTTCAGCGACAGTGTCAGGAATCTTGGAATCGTGTTTGACAAGCATTTTACCTGGAAACCGCAACTGGAAAGGGTTAGCAGAAGTCTGTTTGCCGCTTCGGGTTCTCTTCGTCGTTTACGCAACTTCCTCCCCACTGCCACGAAAGTTTCGCTTGCTCAATCATTGTTACTTCCCATTCTTGACTACGCCGACGTCTCCTATCTTGATCTTAATCAAGATCAACTAAATAAACTTGAGCGGCTTCAAAATTTTTGTATTAGATTTATTTTTGGTCTACGTAAATATGACCATGTGTCCGATTTTCGTGCCAAGCTCAAGTGGCTTCCCATCAGATATCGCCGAAATGTTCATATTCTTTCGCTTCTTTTCAACGTGCTTTTTAATCCGTTCGCTCCCACTTATCTTAAAGAAAGATTTGAATGGCTTAATACAACCTCTCATTCCCGTTCCCTTCGACAGACTTACTCACTGACCTTAAAAACGCCTACTCAATCATCCAAATTTTACCACGAATCTTTCACTTCACAAGCGGTCAGGCTGTGGAATTCGTTACCTATCAACATCAGGCAAATTCGATCCATAGCTCCGTTTAAGGAAGCAGTAAAGGCTCATTACCTCTCACTGTGCTAGTCTTTCATCTCTTTGCTACCTCACATCTTTTGTCGTTGACATCGAAGTTGCCGTCACCCTGAATAATCAATTATGATGTTTATTTAATGTTATATATATATATTATATGTATGTATTTTATATATGTACGTATATAGTATGTAGGTTTATCAAAATATTTTTTATAATAAATAATTATTTATGTAGTTTATATTTAGTATTTGTTGTAAATAATTATGTTTATGTAGTTTATAACGTTATTGTTTAAAATAATTCATTTTTTTTTTTTTTTTAAATATTATTTTGCTTTTTTTATTTACTGAACCAACCCACCGTACTTTTTCTGATGTCTATTTTATCTGAACAATGGGTTGCCTGGAAGAAATCGCTCTAAGCGATAAGGCCGCCCATTGCAATCAATGTTTTAATTTAAGAATATTGTAATATTTTAAGTTCATTGATTGTAATAAAGAGTCTATCTATCTATCTATCTATCTATCTAATGAAGTCTCAGTGCATCTACATAGCTTTTGTTCAGCTCTTGTTTTAGTCTAAATCACTTTGCTTAAGTTTCGACATCGGGCGAAAGATATCTCTAATAATGAGTTTAAAATCTATTGTCTCTCTAGACTATGTTAGACCTTTCAGCGGCGGATCGTAGTGTTTGTTTGCTCGCAGGCCGCCGAGGCGTGTTTCAGCGGCTCGGCTCGTCAGCACGCGACCAGCCGTCACCGTCACATCGCGGCTTAGGTTATTTACCTCGGCTCCTTATCACCTTTTGTTTCGCTCAAACGCTTCTCTCTTACCGCGTAACTTTTCCGGTTAACTTTTGTAAGATCGTTACCGCAGCTTTTAAGCACTGCTTTGCTTATTGTGCAACAAATGGCTACGGTTGGAACTAGCAAAACCATCAACTTCACAGTGTTTTCAATGTCGGTAAGGGCTAATGAAAAAATAAAAAAACTGGAGTGGACTCGTCGCAGTCGACGACGGAGCCAGAGCGCTGTAATCGAAGAAGCTAGTAAATTGAGTGGAAGGGAAGACTAACAACAATAAAAGCATCGGAGGCCGATCGCCGATACGGGCTCTTGTGTCCACATTTAGCATCTTGAGGGCAAGGAGTGTGTGCAAACAGCGAGGGTCATCTGATGAAATGTTCAAAGGCTTTTAGTTCCCGAGAATTATTAAATGAAGGCTCAGGATCGTAATACAAACACGGCGTGTTTGTAAAGGCCAGAACCTGTTGCTTTGAGGTTTGATGCGTGCCTCGCCTTATTGGCGGTTATTTTACGAACGCTAGTGTTAATGTTATTGCGGCAGTTAATGTCGCAACAATGTCGAGTTTGTGACATGCGCGCGAGTCGTCCGCGGGCAGCGTCGCGTCGCACATTCTACATCCCTTTGTTCACTTTAATACCAATAGTTGATGCCTGCCTTTGTGCCAATGTGTGATGCTAATAAATCTTAAGAGCTTAATAATAAAAAAGGCCAATCAAACTTTTATAAATGGGTACTTTGCATATGAAGACCGAGACATTTGAGTCGCGCTCATATTTTATGCCCTTAAATCAAACAAAGGTGTTGACCAGTGCGTTGCACAAAGGTGTTGCAATAAACCATCGCTCGGCTGTAGATGTTGGGGCTAGGCAAACAGCTCGGCATCCTGGTGCTAATGCCGCTAATGCGTGGACAAAGCCTGTCGTGACGCGGCTTGCTAATCATGTTCCGGGGAATGCGCGAACCTTGCGCTCACGCACGCCCCCGGGAACGGCTTGAACAGCCCGCCAAGATGGCCGCGTTTTGCTATAGAGATTCATAACAAGCAAAATAATATGCGAGTGATAGCTATGACAAAAACATGCCAAATCTTTAGTGGAAGATAAAAACGCCAGCAGGGTAGAAAACAAAGGATTTCGGATGCGGATCATAGATGATTCTCGGGGTCAAGAAATAATACTTTTTCCTCGTTATAAGTCGAATAAGCGAGTAAATGCAATATGCTCGTGTCCACACTCCGCATCGACTTGACAAATTAATGTGGAACCGGCACAATCTGCAGAGAGGTCGCGAGTTCTCTCTTCGCACCTACGTTCGAAAACGATATCTCCTCGATATTAACAACCGACCTAATGTCCGATTCAGTATTATTTGTTTTGCATACCAAACAAATCGTAGGCACGAAGTTTCATTCCATTACAAGTTTCTATTTGATTTCGCCGGTCGTTTTATATGTTATCTTTGCGATCTAAATCAATATTAGTTGTGATTTATACATTTTGCTTTATATCTAGTAAAGCATCATCATCATCATCATTAGCCGAAAGACGTCTACTGCTAAACATAGGCCTTCCTTACAAGTCGCCATACCATCCACCAGGTCGTTTGATCATATTATGATATCTAGATGCTTTTTTAATTTTATCATTCATATCTTATTTTCATTGTTTGCTTGTATCACAACTTGTATTGTGACAAACAAGGCTTTAACTGTCTTCGAACTTGAAAGAAATAGCCCGTAATAAATACCTTCTAAACACAACGAATATGATTAGTTCTAGAAGTTTGTCTGACACTAAGTGAGAGTTATTGGTATTTTTATATCCACAACGTTTGAGACTTACTATCTGCACTTTATTTCAGTATTGTTCTTTGTAACCATTCGTCGAAGGCGTTAATCAAAAGTGCATCCTTGTGGTAGGATCGGATCGTTGCGTTGCGGGTTGGTTCCGAGAATGAGGCCCGTTCATGCCTTGTTTATATTTGTTCAACCAATAAGCGGACCGATCTATTAAAACTCAAAGGTTTTGTTCATTTACTTTTTCTTTCATTGATGGTTTCAGTTTCTATTCGAGTTACAAGTCTAACATTTTACGTAATTCCAATACTGTTTATCCATATTGTAATTTGTCATTATATTATATTCTAATGCTCTTTAGAGTTCGATTTTTTGGCTAAATTGTCTTATTTATGACTTATTTCTTATTTCCCTTATAGTTATGTGATAATTATCTGAAGGCAAATTTGTACATTATCGTCATCGATAAATAATAATAAAAATGTTTATTTACTAAAGACAATTGATGAGTTACTAAAATATATTCATACATGCTAAATATGTGTTAGGTACATGATTACATTTTCATTGTTTTATGATTGATTTCTAGAAATTAGGATTACTATGATTCCCACACTAAGCTAGGCTTGAATCGTGGGCAATCTTGTTGTTACAAAAAGCTTACTAAATTATTAAACAATACATTTGATTAGATTATGTCTTCCATGTCTCATCACTCAGTAAAGCTGGCCGTTCGGTGATAGGACCCTTTTGTCTCACCGTGTGGCGCAAGGTCTGCATCAGTCATCGTCATCCTTAAGAAGTACCTACATTGCCTTCATCTTTGTAAAGAGATTCAGGAACTACCAAGGATTACAAGAATCAACAGATTTCTCTGAAAATTTCGAGAAATTTACATTATTATAAAATCACGCGGCAGATTTCTTTGTTGCGGCATTTCTGTGATTCTGTTTGCATCGTCTGTTAGCACTGCCCCCGTTAGGGTTATTCTACTTATCGACGTCGGCGTATCTCGGGCTAACATCTCCAAACATGATAATATAAAATAACATTCTACCTGCCTTATTATTTGCATAAGTGAGACTCGACGCAATGCCGTGCGTCCGACAGAATTGGGTGGACGACCTCAGCTCGTGTCATCGAATCAGAAAAATACCCTCTTCCGGAACTTATTTAAATATTCTCACAACTTATAAAATACTACCAAAAAATCCAGTAGCAGTCTGGAACGATGAGAAAGTGAACGAAGCAAAATAATACAAAAAGATTAAACAGAACACAGGAACGCAGCAAGCTTGCGTGCCGCTGGGAGCCGAACGTTTATCCGAACGAAACATTTCTCCGATAATAACTCGACACAATATAATAATGCGAATAATAAATAAAAATGGAAATAAAATAATAATTTTAATGTCGTAATTGAGGGCCGCGGGCTGCGGCGGCCGTTCGCTCAATTTGCAGGAGGATTTGATTGCCGCCTTCTCCGTCGCCTTCTATATCGATTCACTCGGATCGTTGCTCGCTGCTCGACCGAGCTGGTTCCGCAGCCCACCGCTCGCATGATCGCCTCCCAAGCTGCAATTATAATGCAGAAATACAGCTGCAGTAACGTTTTGCGATTATTGCAATAGTAGATTTCATTAGAACAGTTTTTACGTTCCGCTCTTAGCGTTCCCACGCGGGTCAAGTGCGTCTCAAGTGTACTACGTTTTCGCCCTTTTGAACCTTTTTTTTACGTATCCCGTTAATTGAAATTCATTTCGCATTTTTTGTTTTTTCTCCTAGATAACGAATTTAAATTGCGTGGTGTCACTTTAATTTTATTTATGTAATTATGTTGTCAAAGAAATTTTTAGTTTCGCGCAATGATTTGCCAAAATCCCCTTGGCAATATTAAACAAAATCCCTGATAAAGCAAAGCTCTGCAACTGTTTCAAACCGCAATAAAGTACTTAATTTAATATTTAGATTGCAATTGTAAACAGCTGAAAATCGAACAGGAAATTAATGCTAGGTAAATCTGGTTCTAGTCGTAATAACGTAATAGCGTAACATTGTTTAACACTAACACGATTTAAACCGTTTTGCAGAAATAATTGATTGTATTGATATTATTACGTCAGCCGAAATAAGTACGTCCACTGGTTAGCCTCTCTCACAGATTGTTACAAGGACAATCATGTTGGAGTGAAGGGTTTTGCGATCGCAGTATGTCTCTTCTGGTTTCTAAATGACTCTGATGCTCGTCTTTCGGGTTTTCTCTCAGTCACCTTTTACGATAGCCATGGGTGATGGTATTCTATGCCTACACCACAAATCGGTGATTTATAACCTACCATTCACTTGTGCAAAAAAGACAAGAAACATTACATTGATACGCTGTCATCCTTAACTACGCGTAACAACCTAAATATCATAAAGATCTCTAAGGAATTCTTTCCGCTACCTACACGTAACAATCATACACTAATAGCATAAAAATCTTGGGGATTTAGGAAAATCACCTTATAGTCTAACAAAAATCAGATCGTAATTTCAAGTATAGTTTCGAACGTTTCAGTCAGCTCGTTCAGAGGCGGACTCGTCGGGGGACCAGTCGTGCGACAGCTCTGACGAGGGGGTCGGCCGAGACGCGCCCGCGCCGCTGTTGCCGCAGCATCACCAGATACAAGCCCTCAATCATCACCAAGTGAACAACGCTATGAATAACCATCATCAGCACGCGAGGAACTCGCCGCGGCCCATGGAGCAGATCAAAGTGAGAGCATTATTTACTTTTCTAAATTGACTATTTGTTTTAGTTTTGATAAGATACGTTGAAGAATATATGATGAAATATGATTAATTTAAATTTAAAGTTCTAAACTACAAAGAGAGAACCACATAATACACACTTTGTAATAAGTACTCATAAAATGTTTTTTTTTTTTTTTTGCGTTGACACACAATTTATAAAATGTTGATGTGAAAGGTCTATGAATTACTGAAAAACCAAAAAATAAACCTAAATAAGTGCCTACATACATTTATTGAATATATTTATTTTACCAAAAATAAGTGATTAATACCTCTCACAAAATAACTCTCTTTCTCAGGTCCGAGACGACTTCGAGTCCCTCAAATCATCTCTGCACCCGCATTTGTCATCTCTCGCCTCGCTAGCTCAAGGGGCGCCCCTGTCGACCCCGAGTGTGTTCGCACTAGCCGGGGGTGGCACGCCAGGGGGGTTTCCCTACGCCCCGCCCGCGTTCCTGGCTCCGGCCCCGCCGCCACCCGCTCAGCCGGTTGGCTCAGCCTCGTCTTCCAGTTCTGAAGGAAGTGCAGCTGGATGGAGCTTCGAGGAACAGTACAAACAAGTGCGGCAGGTAAGATGCTTGATTTGGGTTTTCTCGATTTCCTGAGACAACACAAAATTTAGTGCAGGAGTGTATCGTAAAACCTTCAAGGTGACGAGAACCAAGTCCCGACGAAATTATTGCCTGTTTTATTTATACGAATTTATGAAACTGTACTAATACGTAATACCTGTATGAAACTGAAAAATGAGCATTCTTTTCGTGGGAATTTCGAAGTGCGGTTTGATAGAAAATTCATCGTGTTTCGGCTTTCATCTTTAGTAGATTTAGATTAAAATCTTAACTATGGTCACTTTGTGTTTGCTTCGCTTCGATGTTCTTTTAAAAGTTCTATTATCCTTATTATCATAACCAAAACCCTAAAAGATTTTTTTTAATAATTCTATGGCAATAAGTGAAAAATCCTTCTATTACCCAACAACATAATACTGCTTATATGACAGATATCAGCAACCTATCCACTTCGTAAGCGTAACAAGTCAATTTAATTCAAATGAATAAAAAATCACATAACGATTGTAGTTCCTTTATAAAAGCCCTATCATGGCAGACACGTTAATCATGTAATGGGCCCCTAACAACAGTTTAATGTTCCGAATGTCATGTTTTGTATGTGTCGTAGTAAGATTTGATAATTAGGTTTTTTGCAAAAAAAACCTGGGGATTTTGCGAAAACCCGGATAATTTGATATAAGCATTACTTTTTTTTCAATCATCCTGACATAAAGCAGTTTTTTTTGCATAAACCTAGTATAATTAAAAATCTGAAATCTGCCTTCACTCTGATTGGCTAGATTATTGCTTGCTGGTAAACTCTTATTCTGATTGGTTCGTTAAAATATCTTTTGACGCTACAGAGAACCAATCAGAATAAGAGTTTACCAGCAAGTAATAATCTAGCCAATCAGAATAAAGGAAGGTTTCAAAGTTTTCAATTTTACAATTTTTTTTTGCAAAAAAACTGCTTTATGTCAGGATTATTGAAAAAAAAAAGTAATGCTTATATCAAATTATCCGGGTTTTTGCAAAATCCCTAGTTTTTTTTGCAAAAAACCTAAATATCAGATCTTACTACGACATATGCAACTATTACTATTGCGACTACCCCTTGATACATATTAAAGAGGGTTGTTATCTAACAAGGGCTCGATTCAGGAAGGGTTGGTTTTCTAATGACGTGTCATTTTGCCGGTTTATGTCATTTTATTCGACTTGCTTTTGTTTCCGTTATTGTTATGCGTAACTTGCTAATAACTTAATTAAAAGTTAAGTATTCTTTTATTTCAATATCAATATCTATACCAATATTATAAAGAGGAAAGATTTGTTTGTTTCTTTGTTTGTAACGAATAGGCTCCGGAAATACTGAACCAATTTGAAAAATTTTTCACTGGTAGGAAGCTACACTATCCCCGGGTGACATAGGCTATATTAGATTATCAAAAAAATTAGGGATCCTTACTTAAACTCAAATAATGTAACCCGAGGTGCAATATTTTTTCCGTTGTTTACATATTTTGACAGGTGGTTTGTTGTTGTTGTTGTTTTTAATTCGGCCATTCTGGGCAGTCAAAAGAAAATATTATATAAAGCCAAGTCTTTTGTATCTTATATTCTATGGCGTAACGAAGTAAGCCGGGAAAGCTCGTACATAATATAAAACAAATTCGCTTCCCGCGTCTTCCCTATGTATGCTTATATCTTTAAAACTATGCAACGGATTTTGATTCGTTTTGTTTTAAACGATAGAGGGATTCATAAGGAAGGTTTATTTCTATAATCAATGCACAACAAAGTAATACGTAAGGCGGTACGAAGTTCGCCGGGGCGACTAGTTTACAATAATTTAAGTAATCGAACTAAAATCGCTGTAGCCGTTCTTGAGTGATAGGTGGAGTAATAAGATCGTATTTTTCTTTGTAAATAGATTTCTGTAGTCATATTAATAGTTACATATATACATAACGTAACGCCGTTTCTGATCGGGCTAGGCAGAAGCAAATTGATTTCCACTCGCTTATCCAGACCTACTTCTTTCGTTTCTGTTACAGTATTATATCCAATTCACATACACATAAATAAAATACTTTAAAAAAATACGTCAAAAACGCGTTAATACGAGATCTCCCATCGTGCGTATTGGTAATTATGTCTGTATGAATGTGATCTCATTATCGCGTCAAAACTTTAAACGCCGCCCGCACAATGGTTTACATTTGCCCAAAAATATGACGCCTGTTTTATATTGTTAATTCAGTAATTACCTACTTAAGAAGATCATTAGCTTTAAAAAATTACATGAAAAAGTTGAAAAGCTCCTTAAAGCCTGAATAAGAGTACTGATCGCGCTCTCAATTTACTTTGTTTGGGTATAATGCTCACGTGTTGGAGCCTGCGGCTTTGCCTGCATATGTTGTACCTTATAAAAGCTACCGAATAAAGCTGAGAAAGCTCCCTAATAAGTATTGTAAAATGCTTTGTAAATAATAAGTAAGTAGGTAGTTAGTATTCCGTTTTTCAATGGAATTTGTCAGATATTTTACTACGCCTTACCACTTTGCTGAGTGCTTCACAATATAAAAAAGTGTATTTTGGCCTTAGATGCTTGCTGTTGTGATAAATGAAGATCATACAAACAAAATAAATTTCCAATGTCAATATCCACTAACCATACAACAGGTTTCGACCTATAACGTCTAAAACATAATTAAACATGCACAAGATTAATTTGTCCCAAAAATTTCAAAGTCAGAGGCGTCAGTTTGCAAACAAATTCACAAACATAATATATTGTAGCTATAGATGTAGAAGATTGGTAAATTATCATTACCTCCGCGCCCTTCTAACGAAGTGTTATGAATCGGTTCAGCGGATTTTCCCTTTGTGTGTTCTAATTGGAGTAAATGAGATGATACTCCTGAAAGGATGTGTGTATGGTTATTGATGCGTTCACTGATATGCTTTCAATCAATCCTGAAACAGTCTTACCGTATTATTCATCAAGATACAGTAGGTTTGAAGAGGCTTTACTGGCGGTCTACTTGTCTGGTTTCTTGTATGGTAAATACGTGACATTCATTCTAAATAGTCAAACGTCAAATAATTAAAATGCTCTTTAACTTTTTATGAATAACCGGGTTAATATTTGGTATTATTTGATGAACGTCTTTTGGTTTAACTTAAAAATTTGGAGCGTTTACGATTGTTTTGGAGTCCAAAGGGTAAAACTGTAACTTTGCTGTAACTTCACAAATACCATAACTACCTAGATTTCGATGGAATGTATATTCTTGCCTTTATTTGTAATGAAATGTTCTAAGTAGAAGAGTAATGAAAGTCATTCCAGCCCCACAAAACCGCAGAAACGAAACAATGAATACAAAAATAATAGCATAACAAGTTAGCAAGCTCAAATTATCGATTATAATTAGTCTTCACTTCGTTCTTGCGAAAATTCCATTGCAATGCCACAAAAATTGTTACAAGCTTTTAACAAGGTACGCATTCATTCCATATGGCTTTTTATTCTCATATACAAAACTTTCTTAATATCCTTTCGAGCCTTTATTTACTGCTTTTCATGCTGGTATTTACAACAATGAATGTCTGTATTAATTTAACAACTTTGTGCTAAGTAGGCAGTTTTGTATAAAGGCTACGTGCTATGTATGGCATGAAAGCATTGTATTTAGGGTAAATTATGAGCTTTTTCTTTAGCCTTATGTCATTGATACACTTAACTGAAAGCCGGTATCGTGGAGGGGCAAGATTTCGTTGCCGGTGGAAAAATTTCAGGTGGCGTTCAGGTGGGTCTGTTGCTGTTCTTGGTGGCTATGAAAATTAAATACATCTTTTCATGTGATTATCATAATGGTTATCACTATCTCAGACCTATACTGATTCTTTACTGATTATGTTCTTTTCATTATCATAGCCATTAACAACGCCAATAGGCCCACAGATCTTATGATTATTATCTTTTAGAAAATGTGTTGTCTCGCTGCTAGGAAAAGGCCTCCCTCCATTTGTTCTATTCCACACGTGTTTTCGCGGTCACTAGAACCATCTAGAACTCTTTTTCGGATACCACATACTACGGCCGCGTCTTTCGCTTTCAGTATGCAACTGCAGCCATAAATTTTTTTTACTTTTTTTTTTCACAAAAACATACAGAAAGATGTTTAACAAAAAATATTTTAACTCTTGAGAATCAATCGCTAAATAACTCTGAGTAGTTTCCACATTTCGCATATCACGGTGACTTATTGAAACGGCAAATAAGTACGTTCCGTTATACAAATATAACTTGTTATGTATTACTTTTCATTAAAGAATTTTGAATGATGCACTGCTCTTTATTGTTTCAAATTACGAATATTATATTACATACAACTTACAACACAAATTCAAATTCTTTAAGCGATAGCAAGTCTTCTTCTTCATCATGGCCTATGTCCCATTTTTATTGGGGTCAGCCCTCCTTGTCCTCTTTCTCCATTCTTGGCGTTTTTGGGTGATTTAAGCGACATTTAGTTATCGAGTGTAAAATAAACGAACAATTACGACTCGATTTCCTGAAAGACACTGACTGCTCTTCCGCGGACCTCTTCTTCCTTTTTCATAACGTACTTAGTTCTTGCGCTACTAGTGACCACAGCAATCGATTTTTGAGTTTTTTGATACATTCTCTAACCTTGAGAACAGAATACTATAAACTTAATAGTTCTAGCCAAACACTTAGTACATAATGTTCCATTGTACCTTTCCACATGTATAAATATTGTTAATTCTTAACTTATTTTAAGCCGACTTAATCTAAGATGTATGGCTTATAAAATAAATCAGAATAAAAAAAAAAAAAAAAAGTATTAAAATCAAATCAATGCAAAAAACATGTTAACTTTTGTTTTATTTCTAATAATAAAATTTGATATTTTATCACAAGGCTTAATAAGGACAGATATACCATCATAAATGGAATCTTAAAAAAAAACATTGTCGTATAACGAAAAGCTTTCATAAGTGAATCAGACACGTAACTATCCGAAAAACGTTAAAACAACCACTCCTTTTTGTAATCTCTAGTTTTAAATGCACATGCTCTATAAGATTATTCGCTTTAACTTTTTAAAGTGCATCTTTTTTTTAACTTTAAACGATTTAGAGAGGATTTCGAGTGTCCCAAAATTTATTCCGTCTAGACGAACCTTACGTTATCAACTGATGACTCCGAATGTTGAAATACAGTTATCGGGGTTAAAATGGCTTAAACTTCGAATTAGGACGATGACGTTTTGTGGAATATTTGAAATGTTTCATTTATCTACCCTAATATTATAAAGAGGATTTGATAGGTTAGTTATTTTTATTTAAACGTTGGCTTCGGCTTCGGCATTAGAAAAATTTAATCATTAGAATCCTAACATTATATTTTACTAGCTGTCCCGGCGAACCTTGTATCGCGCCTTAGAATTTTATATGAAAAAAATAAATTGTTGATTTTCCTAACTTCCCCTCTATTTTTCCAAATTTTCTCACCTTTTAAACCTTCCCTGGACTACTACGAACATTTCAAAACCAAAATCAGCTAAATCGCCCCGGCCGTTCGAGTTTTAGCGAGACTTACAAACCACGATTCATTTTTATATATTTACCGTATTATTCTTAAAGATACAGTAGGTTTTAAGAAGCTTTACTGGAGTCTACTTCTCTGGTTTGTTGTATGGGAAATAAATACGTGTCATTCAGTCTAAATTGACATACGTCAAATAACTAAAACTAACTTTTTATGAATAACAGGGCAAGTAGATAGTAAATTTGTAAATAGCCGTAGCCGTAGCCGTTGGTCCCGGCCGCAGTAGTAGTCGTTATAACCGCGGCGACAAGCTGGCCCCTTGTCACGTTGGTAATAAAGCTTAAACTCGGCTAAACGTGGGTCCGGCTCTCAAGCCGGTGCCTCTGCCTAACCCTCCAGGGAATAAAAGGCGTGATATTATGTATGTATGTATGTACTTATTATACTGATCCTAGTGTGGAGGTCACTGTTAATACCTACGCATTGTAATAGTTATTAAGTGAATATTTTTTTTTATTTTTTTTTATATTGTAAGGCGGTACGTCATAAGAGCTGGAAGTAGCAGCCCTTATAATGTACCAGCTTATATAATTTAAGGTCATACGTAAACCATTGATATTCAGCTCTCACATCTGGTATCACAGATCGCGTTGACTATTCTGCGAGTTTTTGTATGAATATATGCATTTTCAGCGTCTTAATTTACGTACATTACTACAATAAGCTTATCAAGGTCCCTTGCCCACTACTTACTATTACCGATCAGCCAAATGGTTTGCTAAGAGCCTCTCAGTCTGATTCACCACATTCTACACTCTCCTATCTTCAAATGCTTAGACGATGGTTTATCACAATTAGCTTTAGGGAATTTGTAAAATGCTTATTTTGTCAGGAATTCTCTGTGATTGTGACTCCCTACACTTCTGTGGTTTAGTGTTAGTAATGTTGACTGTTTCTTCGCATGTCCGGCTTCGATTCATAGCGGAGGCGAACATTGTTATGTTAAATATCAATGTGATACGATATGAGTTTTTGTGTCAAAGAAGTTCATGTATTGAATTAAATTTTATCTAGTTCGAGCCTTTGTCGACAGATTCGACATCGCTTTTAACATTCTAACACGTAAATTCCTGGTTTTTTACCAATTTTCGAGGATTCCTTAGGAAGCAACCTATCTAAATTTCTACCTTAGTGCACTTCTTCACCCCTTAGGCTCAGTGCACATCTGGTGGGTCGAAGATACGGAAATAAGAAACGGATTATGAAATTTTCATAAGCACAGGGTTCAGGACTGAGGAGAAAACTTTTACTATTATAGTAACTTTCGCTTAAGAAATTGCTTTAATTGCTTTGCATCCTTTTGCTATAGGATATGTTATTGTATTTTCGCTGCGCCTCAACTGCTGTACTTTGGGCGTTACACAATACCTATTATTCAGATGTTCTCGTGATCGTTTACAATTTACATTAGTACAGTTTATCTTAAAGCAATTATCGACATTTTTTTTACTAATTATATTCTTTTATCTAAATTAGTCCTTTATCTTTTTTTAGTAAGCTTCTTGGAGTAGAACTATATTTATATGCAGGTTGTTGTTTTCAAATCTCATGTTAACAGAGGTAATCGAATGCGATTATTTTGAATAAAGTATTTTGAAAATCATTAACAGTTTTTCATAATTATTAATTAGTTTGATTGTATTTCCAAATTTTAACCCACACAAAGAATTTCTATAGAAGTATCGATATGATTTAATAAGAAAAACAACTTGAAACGAATAAGTTACGCTTTGTTTGAGTTTGCCTTTGTGTAGGCGTTCGAATGATGGAATCCATAAATTTTAATATATCTCATTGTTTGCTCTAATATTTGTTACGTTCGCCGAAATCGTCCAACTGACATTGACTTGTCTGTCTGGCCATATAAATTAATAGGCGTTTATTGCTATACACTAACTTTTATTTCTGTATTTAATTTACATACTACTGCCATTAAACATTTCCTGAATAATGTTTAATCTCAGTCTTGTATGATTATTATAATAACTATTATGATTAACATGTGGTAAGCATACATATAAACTTAAATCCTTACTAAATATTATAAATGCAAAAGTAACTTTGTCTGTCTGTCTGTCTCGCTTTCACTACAAAACTACTGAACAGATTTAAATGAAATTTGTTATACGGATAGTCTAGAGCCTGAGAAAGGACATTTGCAACTTTTTATACCGAAATTTCTACGGGAAAATTGGTTATTGAATGTTTTAAAGGGAATAAACGCTGGCGAAGCCTTGCGCTGCCCACTAGTATGTTTATATAATGCAAAAGCAGAATAATCCAAGTTAAATCAGAGTAGAAGAAACAGAATCCATAATTAAAATCCCTATAATCGAAGAGTTTATAAATAAGACATAATAAAATGAAAAGCAATAAAATTAATTGATTGTGATGATTCGCCACGTGTGATCGTCACCCCCACACTGCAGACGGTCCAAGTAAAGTGTGCAAAGCGATTATTATAATAATAAAAGGTTTAATACAAATCCCTATCTCTATCGTTTCGTTAGCCCTAAGAAACAGATTACTAATCTAATGTATTCTTAAATAATGTTTTAATTCTAAGGCGATTAAATGAATTAATTAATAGAGCATACAGTGATATCTAACAAGTTTTATAACTGAGGTTTCAAAATGTGACCTTATCGCAAAATATTCTGGCAATTCTGCTTTCACCTGAAAAATTAAGAATCGAAGGTTTCATGATGTTTAACTGAAGATATTAATATCATTTCGTTTTGCAATTTTATTTTTTTATTTTTTTTAAGATAAACATTTTTCTTTGCCGTTCAAGCCCAATTCGGAAATGGCTGAGACTCATAGAAATATTTTTTTTTCTCAAAAAGCTTTCATTTAAGACTTGCACCATTCAGCCCCCAAGCACCGCTCGCCAGAAATAGCAAGTCAGCTGGGGTGCGCTGCGCTGCGCATCATGCGCATGCGACTTTGTTTTTACTGCTACATTACAACTGCTTTGATTACTATTTCATACCAATATTTGATAGTGTATCTACATGATGTATAGTCTGATGTGAAAATACATGCAGAGTTAACAAAAATCATTGTATCAAGTGATCACAGTCACCGGCTGCTATTCGCTACGCTTACCTTTTGTATGAGATGATGATGATAATGATGTCCTCTTATCCCTCGTTTGTGTAACGTATGGAAATTTGGGTACAAATCGTTACCCATTTGAGCGAGCGAAAAATGTTTGTAACAGCTGTAGGTGGTATTTGCGTGCAAACTGTTTTAGATTACACTATGTATGCAATTTTGCATGTGACTGTATGTTATCAAACATTGATTAATTACAACCGATGATTGACGTCCACTGCTAGATAAATGATTGCCTCAAGTGCCAACATTGAGACACCCCTCCGAGTTTCTCTAAATCGCCACGGTTTTTATAGAGTAAAATTAGGTTGACGGCAATATGGATGTGTAGAGGCGATAATTAAAGGTTATTGAATTACCTCCTAGCAACTTTTTCTTCACATTTTTGTTTTGAACTCTCCTTTACGTATTACCTAGATATTACCACAGAATACCTAAGCCCTGTAGGTCCGGGCGTAAGAATAGGTCTACGGTATGCCCTGCCTGTCGTAAGAGGCGACTAAAAGGGGTCTTTGGGGTCGTGGGTGTGAAGGGCGGGGGCCCGACACACTCATCAAACGGCCCTGAGATGGGCGGCGGCACAACTTGTGGCACTGTGCCGCTGCAGCTCTAAAGGCGAGCCGGGGAGGGAACAATATGCCCTCCCCGAGCATGAAGCTAATAGTAGCTGAGCGTGGGAAGACTTCGGACGCTATAATGTGTGGTTCCCGGGGTTCTTCCCAAAAGCGCCAAGACGGCCGCCGAGGGGTTTTAGTGGGTGCGAGCCCCACATACCAACGACGCTCCCCCGAGCGTCGGGAAATGCGATAGGCATTTCCCCTCGTTAAAAAAAAAAAAGGTATTACCACAGAATACCTAAGTATTACGTAAGGTGTTTGGGTGTTCTGATAGATTTGCGGCCTACTGTAAATATAAAATGACGATAGAACAACATTGGTGATGCAGAGACAGCCAGACAGTTTAGGACGCCATGTGTATCGCATCAAGGCACGCATTATCGTATCAAATGACTTCGGATGTTGCGCTGCCAGTTCTGCAACTTTATTAATAGAATTCAATCTGATTTTACTATTTTAATGTGCGAAATCGTGACGGAAGGATGGTGTGCCTGTGGGTTCGTCATCAAGCTGGATACATAGATCATCATTTCAGCCGAAAGACTTTCGCTGCTGGACATAGGCCTCCCCCACAGAACGCCACAGCGACCGGTCCATCCAGTGTATCCCCGCAGCCTTTACCAGGTCGTCTGACCACCTTATGGGGGGTCTGCCTGCTCTGCGTCTTCCGGTTCGTAGTCGCCACTCAAGAACTTATCGGCCCCAGCGACCATCTGTTCTTCGAGCTATGTGCCCTGCCCATTGCCACTTAAGTATCGCAATTCGTATCCGATACATAGATAGTCACTTCATTGCAATCAAACCAAATCAAATCAAATAAAATAATTCTTTATTCAATATAGGATACAAGATATCACTGACACAAGACACATTGAAAGTCAATTAGACTACATCTAATCTAATCGCTATTGATACCAAACCTGTGAGAGGCGAGGTAGTTCAGGGTGCCCACCAATTAGCTCAGGCAAACAAATTTTTGGCTTGCCTTACGACAATAGTCGCCTGGAGAGGCCCTAAACAAGCCCTCCTCTGTCAAATGATTCTACACTACAATGATTTTACAGCGTAGAGAAGAAAGGAGTAACAAACTCTACTTTACAATTTATCTCTTTTTTTTTGTTATTTTGTGATATTACAATACAATTAGGTGACAATACAATGAACATTATACAGATTAATAAAAATGAAAGTACATGAAATAATGAAAATATCTTAACTGCAGAGCTAGACTACTTCCATGCATCTTTGTCGTTTACATAATCATCAATATTGTAATAAGCTTTCTTAATCAGAACTTTTTTGATACGAGTTTTAAACTCATTATCATTAAGGATCAAAATCTTTTCTGGGATCTTATTATAGAATCTTACTTCGTTTCCTATAAAGCATTTGTTTGTCCGTTTTAGTCTTACTTAAACTTAAATTCATTTTTCTTAACGAATGTTATTTGATTGCATTAGACGGCCTTGTCGCTTAGCGCATTTTGTTCCTGATTCCCAAGATGTGAGGGTCTAGATTTGTCCCATAAATTCCAAAATAAAACGAGATTTTTTAGATTTCTGTGACGGCACAAGTCAATTAAACTAAACCACGTATTGACACACAGGAAGGAGTCTCCTGGCTGCAAGGACCTAACACTCTATCCTAGCACAGGTTTCGTATACTTACCTAAAACAAGATACTTTAAGAAAGACCCTTTCCAGTACTGTAGCCTTAAAAAAAGTTACAGTTGACTACGAATCACCCTAAATCTAATGACTAAAACAAGAAGATCACCATATAAACACGCGGCGTCCTTGATACTACATTGACGTGATCTATTTATAGTGGGCAGATGCGCTTGCGCCCCGTGCGAGGGCTATTTCAGGAGGCCCTCCCTTCAGCACTGTGTTTGCGCACACGGAGGACACTAGAAACAGGCGTGGCGCTCTCCGCTGTTTATTGGACATCAGAATCTTTTAGCAGTTTTAAGTATTTTTGACGGTCTCTTAAAGTTTTTATATTAATCAATAAATAAACAAAAAATAGTGATAGGGTTACAGATATTATGATAAATTTCAACCAATGTTGCAAAAAATCGAGGCTCTAGGGTCAATTTACACCAAGAAAATAGAAAAATACGTTTGTATCGGTGGAAATACGCTGTTGTAAGCCCTAAAGGTTTCATAAAGAATACAATAACAAAGAGTTTTATTACCTACAAGAAAAATAAACAAAACTGCTTAAACTTACAGTGAATTAATAAATTAAAACTTTATTGTACTCAAATACAGTAAGCTTAAAAAAGTAACAGTAAGGTCACAAAAGAATTAAAATAAAAGTAAAGGCGACCTTATTGGTAAAAGCGAAATCGCTTTACAAATATTAACCTAAAAACAATCTAGCTTTTAAAACTGTTGTCCGCTAGAATATCGTAGCCACAATCAGTAGCTCCCGTGTGCACAAACATCAAGGCTCTCTCATTCAGCCCTTTAGCGCGTGTCCTCTCCTCATGAAATACGAGATCAGGATATTGCAAATAATTAGGGAGGTGGTAATCAATTCGTACTGACCTAAACTGCAACCCACCGCGATGTGGATTCCGTGCAAGTACTTTACCGAAATGCTACGCACCTCCTTCACTAAAAGAGGGTGCTAGGAGGCGCGTGTCAAAGGTCGTGTTACTTCACCATGGCTGGAGCTGATGCAGCTGATGATAAGGAGCTGGTCAAGGTTGTGTCGGGTGCCTTTTTGGGCTCGATTTTTTTATCAAGATTATCATCTTCATTATCATTTCTGCCGAAAGACGTCCACTACTGAAGAATGGCCTATGTAGGACATTGGGCTCGTTTCAATTAGGTTCAAGAAATGTTTTTCTGGAAACTGAGATAGATACATAATAAATAAACTTTATTGCAATAATTCGACTAAACATGTAATAAAAAAAAATACAGATTTCAAAAAAGGAGGTTATCAGTTTGTCCTGTAGGTATTTATGTTTGTCCGCGATTATCTCGCGTTTAACTGAATCTATTTTGATGCGGTTTTCAGTGTCTGTGTGGTGGAAATCAAACGAGAAACAATTGAATATCTGTTCCAATTACAGGACAATTACAAAAAATCAAGCAAAATTTAATTAGGATGAAATATTGTTAAGGATATGAAAATCCGGATCTACATTAAAATTATAACAACTTCCTTCGTACAGAAATCCTAAATCAATGCCAACATTTGGCTTGCATTTTTTTGCTTCGTACATTCCAATAAAATGTTTATCGCCACATGTGCAACCAGCCCACCCTCTCATGAAGATTACTCCAAAATTTCCAGATTGCCACCCCAACAAAAAACTATAAATCCAAACAAGCTTAAAAAAAATATACCGAAATCCTGAATCCCTTGCAACACGGATCAACCGTTTCTCGACGTCACAAAGTTTAGAGGAACTGAAAATGTAAAAATCCTCTTCGTTTGCATTCCAATTTTAAAACTTGACAGACAGAGACGGATATACGCGTACACGGTACGTTGTCATTGTTTCACTCTCAATTCAAAATTCTAGAATTATAAGTAGATGTGTAAGTGTGAGTAATTTAATTAGTTTGTCAGGCGAAGAAATGTTTGAGTGTGTTGGCGCGATTTGCATGTGTGTAGCCAGGGGCGGGGGTGCGGCGCGAGCGCTGCCGACCCGCGGGTTATCATTTCCTGTTCTCATTTTAAATTTACAACATTTTATTTTTTGCTCGAGATGGGGTGGCTGAAGATTATGATTACTGCGATTTGCTGAATATTTCATGAATATAAATTTGTTATGATCTGGTAATATAGCGTTAGTTGATAATTCAGAATGTCTATGTTACTTTCTTAAACTGTGAAAATTCCCAATAATTCCCATTAAACATTTGTTAAACTCTTTACGATCCGGTCGATAAAACCTCTTACACGTTTGTTTATAATTATTGAAAGGCCGTGTCCACGGTTGGTGGCTACATAGCTTTGTCGGCTCGGCAAGGCGGCGATGTTGTATCGTGCGACAATTGTCTCGCGATTCGTTGTGCTACGCACTGTAGCCAAGCCAATGCTACAGTAGCTTTCGTAGTTATGGCTTGTAGAATAAAAATGCCTGTATTTGCTAAGAATGACAAGTTGATAGCCAATAAATATAACATAAAGTAAATATTTATATAAAATAGTAAATATTTATAATATAAATAATTGGCAGATCCCAGTCGATTATAATATTATATTTCCTTTAACCTTTTATAGATATTTTGTTGAAAAAGTAAACGTAAAGATGGCGGCGGCGGCAGAAAAGGGAAGCTGTATAAAAAATATGTTTGAAAAAGCAGCATCCGCTAATCCGAAAAGTATACAAATCAAAACTGGCTGGAAATGTTATTGAAATTTTAAATGACATAGAATTGTGAAATTCCGTCAGCAGGGCGTTACGTTATACAATATTTCCTATTATGAATTGATTTCGTTGGTGAACTTTTCGAAAAACTATAATGCAATTATTTTAGTGATAATATTTCAATATAGGATTTGCATGAATGAATTACTTTCAGAATTTTAATAGGCTTGTCGAAGAGCGAAAAAAGTGGATGAAGTGCTTTTGCTTGAAAGAAAAACAATGAGCAATTCAAAAATGAGCTAAAGACAAATTAAAAACAGATGTTTTTCAACTAAGAAAAATCAGTTTGCTATAAAATAGCTTGTTTACCACACATTAAGTGGCTTCCTCGAACATTCGTAATTACGACTTGATCAAAGGATCTTCACTTGCTTTGACGTCGGAACAAGAAAGGATAATTCCACTAAGGATCGAAGTTAGTGACGTTTATTGATGTTACTTATACAATCAATCGTCGTAGTTTTTACTTGAAATTCTAATAGGAAGCTAACAGGAAAGAGACTTGTATGTGAATCATAAGTCATGATGGGACTTGTACAAATAAAGATTTATATCGAGTTTTCTTTTTAAAATATCAAAAGGAAAAAATATATTTTAATAGTGATATTTAGGGTAGGCCAACACTCGAGGTTTGAAACAAAGCTTGTTCTATATATTGTAAATATATCTATATATTGTATATATTGTAAAAAAAAAAACAATACATATTGTAAACCTAACAAAAAAAAGAAGCTAAGCTACTATGCATGCATAGTCATAAGTAAAATTAATACATACTTCTTACAAAAACTTATTAGGTAAATTGAAAACTTCTTCGAATTCTTTTATTTTATGTTAAAACCTTTTTATGCATTTAATAAATTATATCTGAGGACTTAATTTCATTTTATTAGGCATAGGGAATAGGCATTTAAATTATCGTTATCATCATTCTGCAGAATTATTGCAGCTTATAACAATTCACAAATATCCCCAGTTTCGTTATCACTATCAAAAGCCAGAATGTTATCATACGGAACGATGTATGTAGCATTTACAATTTGAATGAGGTGCCGTTGATTTGTTTGGACAGCGGTGATCTCAAAGCGCCGCCTGTTTTGGATCCTCTTTACGAGCGAACCAACTGTCTTGTCTTGTATTGTCGGCTACTTTGTATCACGCTCTGTATTGTTTTATCAATTTCAATAATTTATACCCAACCTCCTCTTCAAAGATCAATTTTGAAAATGGATCTCAGTTGGCTTGAGAAATGATTTGGTAAGGGAAAAGGGTGGAATGTTGGTTTTGAACCCTGATATGATTAAGCGTGTATAAACGCTTGTTAACAGTTTCTCTCTGCAAAGAAGTCTGCATAAGTCTTTATAATGTGATCTAGCTATTTAAAAACAATTTTAACCCAAAAAAGATAATTTTCCAACTTTTTTTTTCTCGAGCGTTCCTAGATAGAATCTAATATGATGTTTTTAGAGCAATTAGGACATGTGATTATTGATGAATGCACCAGCCTAGGTAAAACGAAATCGTTGGCAGGCGAGGCGCATGGTAATACCAAGGCGTGTCCCAGTAATGGAGGCAGTCCATTTAACTCTTTGCTAGCAGTTTATAGGTGTTTTACAGACGGACCTCGCGAAGTTTAATTATTGTAAAAGGCGCATAATATTCCTTGCATGAGTGATGGTCGGGATATCGCCCCGTGTGGCTGCCCTGGGCTGGCTCAGGATCACGAATGCATGCAATGTCGTGCTCTTTTTGAGTTGCACTTGATTGATCCCTGGCTTTTGTTTAAAATGGTGGATTGCTATGAAAATATATCTTATCATTATTGTCTTTAAGACTATGACTTGTTTATGATCCAATTTCAACTGCTAAGGCGTCTAAGTCTAAATATACTCGAATCTTTATGTAAGCGAGCGGTTAGTTTAGCGTCTTATAGATTTTAGTTCAAGGATCCAACATTTCTATTCCTTTAAATTCTATGAAAAGACTTCATTTGTTAGAAGGAAAGTTCGCGAAGAAAAACATAACATAATCTTTCGCCTTTTATTCCCCGAAGGAATAGGCAAAAGTACCAGCTCAAGGTCCGGACCCAAGTTTAGCCGAGAATATTGCCGTTTCGCGTAGAATATTGAGCAATTTGCGAATATTCCAAAATTAAAACTCCCCTTCATTGAGCGCGGTCCGTGTGATAGCTTCATTACTGGCAAAACTGCAGATAATCAAGCTCATCCCTAAATAGTTGTAAACTGCAGAGGTGTCGTGTCGATAATAATTGATGCTCAACACATTCTTTTTCACACGGGCTAGAAGATTTATTGCTGCTTTATTTAATTATCTGCCGAATATAGTGTAAATTGGTTTGAGGTCTCAATAGACTGTGGGGATGGTTGATTTGATGTGATGAGTCATCTATGAATAGAAGTAGTCTAAACTTTGAAGGATGGGATGATTTCAAACACGCAAGCTCGATTAATTTGTAAATATATAGACGCCAAGCAAAATGATTGACGAATCTACTGAATCATTTTTAATTTGTTCATCGTAATATTTTCTCAATTTAAAACAGCTGAAGCTGCTAGTGCTAAAATTCGGTATAAGGAAACGAAATTATAGGTGAATGCTGAAATAATTCGAATAAATCCATAACAGAACCGAAATAGGGAAATAAACATAAATAATAGCAGTGCGATAACTAAGTGCGACTTTCCTAGAATTGTTAAATACACCTTTCAGAATTCAGATTGAAGTTAAATTTGCAGCGATAACGTAATGTGTATTTTACTGATTAAAACAAAACCAACGAATATTACAGTTTCCATTGTTTGTAATAAAACAAAGCAAATCCGTACATTCTTGTATTTCTCGTTATAGAAATGACGGTCGCTTTAGTCCCCTAAATAATGTGTGATTTGGTACATGCTATTTATAGCATAGCACATCATGCACCTTCTATCGATTCCCAAACGATTTTATTTTGTTATGTCATTGTTTTTGTTATTGTGCCATCTTTGCATGGTTTACCGAGACCGAGAAGAAATTAAGCTTTTTTTCAAGCTCTAAGGTATTAAAATAAAAACTGGAATATATATTTAAGCAGTTAACTTCATTTTTAAGTGGTGTGGTGGCAACAATGACTTCTATCTATCTCCCTTTATCTAGCATATTTGTTCACGATTGTAGCAAAAAGGAACAAGGTACTTCCTTTTTTGTGAGCAGAATTAGCATCCTATTCTAGAAGCCATGTAAAAGTTCCTAAAATGTTATTACTTAAATTGGAGGTCGCTTCAAAATTTTTATTTTTACTAGATCCTTTTGCTTGAAGTAAGCTATCCGATCTGTTCTCTTTTAGTTTGCATTTTTCGCATTGGCATTGTGACTAGTCCTAAAATGACCTAACATTTTGATTCAGTTTTTCAATTATCTAGTCTAGCTAAACTATTAAAGGCTTACTTACCCTTCAAAGCACATTATTGTGTCTTCAGTTTCACTCAATATTTTCGTTTTAATTTTCTCATTGTCCATTAGGGCTCCAGCCCCTACCCGAGACACGCCTTTACGATAGACATTCAGAATGTTAATTACAAAAACCATTACTTTCACGGCGATGTGATAAGCATGCATTCACATTCTAAACTAAATTATTTAACTCTGTCGACGTAATTATTGTTTTCTTATCTACTGTGATGAATAAGATTCTTACCCTGTTATTCATAAAAAGTTAAAGAGCATTTTAGTTATTTGACGTATGTCAATTTAGACTGGATGTCACGTATTTACCATACAACAAACCAGAGAAGTAGACCTCCAGTAAAGCTACTTAAAATGCACTGTATCTTTATGAATAAGACGGTTAGTATATATGTACTACAAATAATATTCAAAACTTATTTCTGATGTAGGGAAGCGAACTCATCAAATAATCATTAGGTAAAGTCAACGGCCAAATCATAACGTCTAGACATTTCAAAAATCGAATTGCTCTTAAAATATGTTCAATCGTGGAAAATTTTAGAACAGCATGAGCAATCCAAGTCGCATTATCTCTTTAATACCGTTACAGCACATGGCGGCCCTCGGAAGGTCTTTTGTCCCTTTCGATTGTTTCAAAATAAATTCACAGGCTCAAATTCCCCGAACGATGCCCATTGCCCAGTATCTATTCACTTCCTCGCCGATAATAAAATAAAGATGGCCCACCCCTATTGTTTGAATATTTTCGAAATTTGAAATTATAATCGCTTTCAAAGCCGATAGTTTTTGCGATAAAAAATCGTTATTGTAATGTTTTATTGCTGTTTTGATATTTTGTTCGCCTTCGATTTTTGAATGTTGATTTCTATAGTAATTGTGAGTTTTATACCTGCCTGGGTGCAATTGGTTCTAATCTAAAACCAACAATCTTCTGATGGCCAGTTATGCCGAAACAACTTCTTATTTTAATAACTACGACCATGTGTTTCGTCTCCATCCTTATCGATTCTTCCAGTATATTGTTCAAAGCAGCAATATTGTTGGTTATATTAGAACAACCCAAAATGTCCCCACAATCTTTGAAAGGATGTCGATTACGTCATCGATCCCGAAATTCTAAGTAAAAAGTAATTTCTCTTGTCACATCTGCCCGGGAATCCCAGACCGCTCTTTCGGGTAAATTATGGGACTACATCAAAAAGTCGTTGAGAATTTATCGTGATTTTGTTAAATGATTGTTGCAAAATTTCTATAAAATCCCGCAGAATTCACCCCGTTGACCAATTCTATAAGACCTGTCACAAAAGACACACTATGTCGCTAATCCGCCCGTATTACCCGTATGGCGGATTTACCCACTTTACCCAAAATTATAAAGATATCAATAACTAGATATTCACACCCCACTGATTCGAACGACATACTCAATGGGCTATTTTAATTGATTATTTGTGGAGGACCAAATAATTTTCTGCTAAACCATAAATATTTGCACCCTTCGAGGGGTTTGGTTTGATTGGGAAGGTTTGGTGGGTCATTTCTGTTGTAAATTAAGATTTTCGTTTGGGCTGTTTTATTATTAGTAGGTAGGTTTGTTTTGAGAGATTTACCTAGATCTTAAGATCAACAATTAGGCACAAGATTCTGTTGATCTCGTCTGGAATTCTTGGCAGTTGCTCCCAGAATGTTTTCTTTAATCTTTAATTTAAGAATTACAATTGTTTAGCGCAAAACATTTAAACTCATTTAAACATCGTCTTTCAATCATCGATCTGATGAGTGTTTAAGAAGAGCCGCATTCTCAGAATAGCATGCTCATTGTATCCACGCATTTTGCTATTTATAATTAGTATTTGAAATCTATGAAAAATGCTAAAGGTTGTATGTCAACTGTGCTGAAATGAATCTATGTATATTTTATGTTCTGTGCGCTAAAGATGAATGTCGCTTCGAGGGTCGTTGGTCTGATACTGCGATTGGGCAAGCAGGTAGAATTTTGAATTTGGAAGTGATCTCCTCTAGTCCTCTAGTGGCGACATCGACAACCCCTGCGCGGGCTTCGGCGGCGACGGGGTGGAGCTGTCTAGTTTCTCCGTCTCTTTCTCTCTTGAATACTTCGCATAGCGTCGTCGCCTGTTATTGTCATATTAAGATTCAAACATCACATTTTGTTTCCAATTTTCAATTTAGTTTATATCGGATGTTGGCAGGAGCAAGACGTCTGGCTTCACGCCATCTCTGTCTGTGCACGTGCGCGCTTTGTCACACGTTTGATTTATTAGTGGTTTGAATTAATTAATCAGTGTTCGGTTTATTAGATTTAGCTGACTTTTAAAGTGAGTGACTGTTCATGTTCAATGGAGTTCATGAATTTCCTTCATTCCCTGATGGAGGAACAGCCCTCGGTGCCCTCCGATCGCGAAACACCGAAAATGCCAAATTTTTTCGAACTCGATAAGAAAAAGGTAATTTGACAACTGTTTTATTTTTAGATGTTTTTTTTTGTTTTTACCTTGACTTTGGTTCAGTAGGTAAACGTTTGGGTCAATGTTTAGCGGGTTTACATTACCGGTTGACATAATTATTATTATTTTGTTTGTGTTTGAAATTACCTTTAAGTTGTATTGTAGATATATTTAGTTTAGTATTCCGCCGCCGCCGCCCCGGGGTGACACAAGTGTTTTGTAGTTTTGCAGTTATTTTATATGTTTTACTATTTACTTTAGCTTACTAGTACTAGATATATTTATAGCAAAGCTGCTGAAAAACTAGAATTGACTTTGGCCAAAGAATATCAAAAGTAGTTTTCTAAACTAAGGATAATGAATTTTCCGTTTTCATTTTTTATATTTTATTTGGTCGATGAACTAATTAATAAAGTTTTATTGTTATTTAATAAATGATAGATGATGACATGATAAAAGGATCTAATTACTTGTTTATTATTAAGTTAATTTTATAATTAAACTTGTTAACTAAACATTTTAATGGATTCAAATGAATTTTCGTACTCTTATCACTTTGATAAGAAATTAATTTGATTGTAAACAAAATTCCTGAATATTGTTTAATTGTTATTAATTATAGTGTCATTACAATATTGATGAAAGAATTAAATAATTAACACAATATTTTTATTTTATTAAGTATATAATAATTCTTTTTTTCTATTTTGTGTCTAGATTACCCACTTTTTGATCTTCTAAAACTTGGTGCTCTTTAAGCAATAATAATTTATGGTAGCCTTTTATCGATATTAAAACAAATTCAAAGAATACATTTCGACTATAATCAGGTAGCATAGCATCCAATTTAACGGATCCAAAAACCTAATCAACAATGAATTCAAAGAAACAATAAAAAAATTATAATAAAATAGATTAATGATCCGTTAAATATATGAATATTAAAAGCTCGAATAAAAAGATCCTTTAATATTTTTTATTGTGAAATTTAATTATAGTTTTGATACGAAGTTAATGTCGTTAGTGTTTTATTTTTATGAATAATTAAGTAAGTATTATAATCGGATTTATAGTGCCTGAGGCCCAGGATATACCAGCCGAGGATTGGCGAAGATTCTGACAGACGACTTAAACTGGACTCCAACATCTATGGCACACTGTTTTAAGGAGCATCCGCGTGCTTTTGCTTATTAAATGTTAATCAATATATATAAAACTCTTCCGTTACTGACTGACTGACAGACAACGTAGAGCCGAAACTACTGGGCGTAGCGGGCTGAAATTTTGCACGTGGGGTTTTTTGTGGTGGGGAGTGTAGGGGAGCACTAAAGAATAAATTCCTAAAATTCCTATGGGAACGGAAAAAAAAACGGGATTTTGGTGTTTATGAGAAATCTGCGCGGGTAAGAACGCGGGGCAGTCTCTAGTTAAGAATAATTTTCTGTTTTGAACTATCCATGTGCAGTATAAATTGTGTCCTTCCGGTTTACTCGCCACGCTTCTTCAGTGTGCGCTCGGCTTTAGATGGCTTTGAATTTATTAGATTAATCATCAAATACCATCGCCTCGGGTTATTAAAACTTTATAAAATGTTTTCGATTTTGGCACTTTGTTATTAATTGGTAACTTATTATTTTTTTTACGATTTAGGACGAAGGCGATAAAATTTTGAAAATAAATGAGTAATGTAACACACGAAACGAAAATAGTTATGATCGGATTAGTTTATCAAAAATCGTTAGATCTGGTTCTTAATCCGCATTGATTTATGAAGGTTCCATCATTTTTGACGACTCTTCTTTTAGAACTTTTTCGAATTTACTCACCATAAAGTTGAATAGCATTTTTGACAAACATCTTTATATCCCTAAAAATCTAAAATATAAAAAAAAAAAACTTTAAGTAAGAGCTTAGCTTACATATATCTCGTATATCGTATATCTTACGTAAACATATACTCACTATACACGTAGAAATGTAAGTATAATATCTTCAAACAGTTTTACTAAATTCATATTGACTTTCGTTGGCAACACCCTAGGCCCTAAAATATGTTGTGTCGAAAATATTATTATAATTGACATATTGCAAATATAAAGTTGAAATACACTGTTACTCGCGATGTTTAAATGCGACAGAAAGCTGATTGTCCGTGTCCGTGATAAGTGGGTGGTTTTGGTTGTGAAGTCGCTAGATATAGCTTCTTGAGTTTCGTAATTTTCAACCCTAATACAAATTCTTTTTCTTATTAAGTGAGACGAGAGAGTTAAAATAAATCAAATGATTAGTGATTTTGTTTTGTTACCTTCAAACAAAGTTTTATTTAACTAAGTAATAATACATAGTAACCTTTAGTAGATGCTTCGTGGTTTCTTTAGACAGTGTTCTTATTTATTCTTTGTTTTAAATTTATTTAATTTATTGTAGTTTACTAGACTTACTAAGATATACCTTATGAACTTTATTTCATAAATTGTTTTTTTTTTTTAATTTTTATCAACTTATGTAAGTATGTAAAATTCATACCTAATATTATGTTTACTATAACATAACTTATTGTAACAAGTGTTCAGGCAGTCC
Source organism: Euspilapteryx auroguttella (assembly GCA_951802225.1). Classification (NCBI taxonomy): domain Eukaryota; kingdom Metazoa; phylum Arthropoda; class Insecta; order Lepidoptera; family Gracillariidae; genus Euspilapteryx; species Euspilapteryx auroguttella. The sequence continues at coordinate 8,549,369 of OX637656.1, forward strand.
CATGTCCAATGCTACCGAGCCATCAAAGGGCTTGCCAAATATAAATAATGGGCTACCCTATCGAGTTACGAATTTACGATAGATTTCCGTTATACCCCTGTGTGGGCATGCTTTTTTTTTGCGGCGCCTAGCATAGCCTTTGTATGACTCGGCGGGTTTGTCTGGTCGGCTCCTTTACTTTTTTTTTGCAATAAATATTGTTAACACCCGCCTATTTGCAGACATTCTATGCTAATTCCACGAAAACAACATTTCATTTTGAATCAATATTTTATTGAAATTATTAAAGTTTAATACAATGTTTGCCACCAGTTTTTGTCTACTGTTCTCATCTCACCGCTCAAAAGAGATGGCTCTTTTTCGGTGGCAGACTGCGCAAGAACGCGATGAGTGGAAGAAGGGGAGGGAGGCCTTTGCCCAGCAGTGGGACAGTACAGGCTCATAATATTAATAATAACAATAATACAAAGTTTACGTAAATTGTGATGGTTTTTGTGACATCAGGTTCAATATTGGGGAATAGGCTTTGGCTTAGCAGTTTAGAATCCGAGTAATCAATATCGTTATTTAAGCGCTAAATCTAGCGACTTTTCATTACAAAACCAACAGTGTCCTGTCCACTCGCTAGCACGTCAAGAAATTAGCATGTTGACTCGCTCGTGGTTGTTTCTGAAGTTTACAAAGGACGAAGATCTTATGTTGTAGGTCGTAAAGGCTATATTAGTCTGCCTTGATGTTGGGGTGGGAGCGATGACCGGCTACACCTGCATGCAGGCGAGTCCGAGTAATGTGCGTGTTCATTACGAATTCCCTGTTTCAAGAAGTTACCGGACGGTTTCGGTTAGTTTTGACTGAATTTAATACTGTCTAAACTTACTTACGCTTTGCTGATAGATATTAAGATCTACAGTTTTACAATAATTAATATGCAGACGGAGTTACTGATGATATCCCAACAACTGCTTTGCGAACCTCACTTTTAGTAAATAATGTAAAAATAAATAACCATAAATAATAATATATTTATTTGGAACACCTAAGTCCTTCAGTTAACACCATTTCACTACGTAAAGAGTAGAAAAAGTAACAGATGCTAGAAAAAAAAAACTTAAAAATAAGGCTAGAGTAGAGGTAGTACTTAAAATCAATAAAAAAACTGTTCAAGTTTAGGCTCGTCTAAAAAGATTTAGTTTTAAACGGTCTCAATATACCAATAACATTTAGCAAAGACTGTATAGAAGATTTCTTCACGGGATAAAAGTTCGATTTGTCGCCCGGACGAGTTTCCACATCTCGTCCAAAGAGAAAATTGGATTTCCACAAAGACGTGCGAAATAGCTTGGCTATTGATAGACATTAGTTGAACATTTAAGGGCCTTTTCCCACTACATCGTACCATATTATGAATGCTATAGGAACGCGTAAGTCAAAATAAAAGTAAAGTTATGTATACTGAATTTTCTATGGAACTGAACGTTACGGTTTTGGTCGTTTTCTTATACGATCGAGTAATGCAAGTCCCCTTTAGCCGAAAAGACGTCCACTGCTGGACACAGACTCCCGTCATAAAATGCCGTACCGATCAGTTTTCAGCAACCCTCACCTAGTGTACTTCCGCAACTTTCACTAAGTGTATGTCTCGTAACTAAATTCGATCGACTCGAATTTTTTTTTTTTCGATTTTCTAAACCATTGCTATTTTCTTTAGTCGTGTAAAAGAAATCAATAACAATACAACGAGTCGATGGAATTTAGTTACGTACGAAACTTGACCCACCAACTTATTTTGTAACGCTTTATCGACATTTCACCAAAATAATTCTGTAATTTTAGTAATCCGGTAGGTAAATTAATGTCTTATCTACATCTAAAGATAACTTCTAATACAATTCTTTAGGAAAACTGTCTTTAAAGCAGTGGTATAGTTAAAGGAAACCCATACTTCTGCGTTACTGAAAAAAGGGGCCGGTAGACTATTCTAGCAATGTTTTATCAAAAAGATGAATCAATTAACACAGCCCGGCTGCTACCATACATAATCGGTTTACCGCCCGCTAGTAATTGCTCTAGGGCGGTGGGCGGATTAGAAACCGCCCGCCCAAGAATTTTATATGAATGTATAGAAGAGACACATTTGATTGAATTAATGTGGAGAATAACAATTATTGATAAATGTTTAGATAAGACATTTTAGAATGAATTTAGTAAGTACCTATTATTTTAAATATGCGGAAGTGCTTAAAATAATGAAATAAATACAATGTAAACTCGTCAGATGAAAGCAAACCGGTACTTATTTTTTATTGTTCATTTGTTTTTTTTGGAGCTCAAAAGAGAATATTTTGTTTGAAAGGAACATAAACGAAAATTATACCATAGAAATAAGAGAAAAATTACTTTATTCTCATTATTTAATACAAATTGTAGAGTACATTTGGCAAAATAAATGATACTTAAATTTTATACATAGCCTAGCATGACTACCTACCTACACAAAAAGACATGGGTAACATAATATGCCCATGTCACATTAAGCCCCCTATACAATGTTCCACTTAAATAAATCACCAAAAACAATATACATCACTTGTGGTCATCCCTTTGATCTCTAATTAGATGGACATTTGGGGGAAGCAATAATTATCTACGCAACTGTACCGTATTGGGAACTGAACAAGAAAATTCGCAACTAATACCTATATACCTTTTGTGGGTATTAATTTTGTATATATTGGCTTTTTCGACTGCTCCGTGGCTCAGTTGGCAGTGATGTGGACTGAGTAAGCGTGTGCACCTGGGTTCGATTCCCGGGCGGGGCCAATATTGATATCATGAATATCGATGTTTGTTTCTAGTCTGGGTGTGTGTGTTTCGGGCACCCTAGATACAGGTTTATCCTAGTTCGGGGCTCTGACTCCTGTTATTATGTGTTATTGTTATTATTTTAATTGTAAATTAATCTTAGCTGTCAAAAGAAACGTAACGCCGTAGGTTTACTTCGTTGCAAATTTTGCTGCTCATTTCCCAATACGGTACAGTTCCGTAGATATTTGCTTAGATTGCTTTCCCCAAATGTTGATTATCCCCCGATGAATAATTTGATTTTAATTTCTTTTTTAATTTTTAGTTTTAATGCGTATAATTCTAGCCCAAATTTTTCTACTTGTTGACCACAAATAAATGGAAGGATTTAATTATATTAAATGTTCACTTTACGATTTTCTTTAACATTTTATTTATACCGACGAAAGCAAGTCATTGCGTGGTCCTAATTTACTATCTCTAGTTCTTGAGACAGAACAGCTTTATGTTAGAAACAAATTAGCACCACCATTTCGACACTGGACATTGACTTACATCAATTGACTCATTGTTTTCAACCACTGACCTAGCCCAACGTTTCCTCTCACTCTTAAATCATAGATAAGAGCGAGCGAGTGATAGTGAGTAGAGTAGGCTAAAGTGTTTGTTTTAGAGTTTAGTACCCTCTTCGATCTGGTCTTCCGAATTCGGTGATTGACACCTGACCATCTCTGTTAGAGAAAATAGAGCAGATACTAACATATAAAGATATATGAGGACTGTTGCAACAAAAAACAAAAGAATACAAAAAGACTTTATTATAAAAGCATAATTTACTATTAGAATTACCAAATTGATAACGATTCTATTCTAGTTCCATTTACCTTTTATGACAGCTAAAAACGGGAGACAATTATGTAGTAACTATGTACCTTATCCTTCACCAGCTACCGTAACGTTAGATACTTAATAGATAGTACATACATACACACTTAATGGTTATATTACATTGTGTTCTTGAGTCATATACTTATCACTGAAATATGGGGTACGTTCGCCTCGCGGTGTATTTTATGGTACATATTACCTACCTATATTATACGCGAAAAGTAAAGCGCTAACTCTTCAGGTTTTTAAATTGGTTTCGCGGTCGGCAGTCGAATGGATTTAATTCATTTTATTAAAAATATTTTACTGGTATGATAATATTTTTTTTTATATGACGAACAAAATTCTTTTACTCTATCAAAATTCAACACTACATACCTACACTACAATTAATGAGAAAGTCTTTTTATCCCTAGAACTAGCAAGGAAAGTTGTGGGGTAATTCCGATGTTCTCCAAAACCATTGTTCTCTGCAATGTTTATATTCAACACATTCATTTCAATCCTTCTCCAAAAAATATTTTGGTACGGTCATAAACGGTAGATTTAAAATGGTAGCAGACATCCAAATCTTGTCTCATGCAATCAGACATTATATAGATCTGCGGGTAAAGTTTCTCACTCAAATTAATTGGACTGGTAATCGCAATGCTAACCCGATTAATTTTCGATCGAACCAGCACTTTGCTTTAGCAAATGCTGAGGCAGTGCCCTTGGCAATAGTCCTCGATTCTAGTCTAGTTAATATAGTTGCTTTAAAAGTTATTTTATATACTTATAGGTTAAAGTGGCTTACTATATTAAACAATGATTCAAACTTTATCACATTGTCATGTCATGGCATCTGATGCGTAATATCTGTAAGTGCGCCAAGGGCATAGATTTACAACTTTATTATTCACTAAAGTATGATAGACCATTGTATGGATCACGTAAATAAATGCCATGCCGTGCTGTATCCTTTATAATAAGATTTTATTGCAGCCTTGATTGTGTATGAAGATTATTGTTATAGGTAAATGATGTTGAATGCAAACTCGTGTTGGTAATACGTGTTAATGGGTCAATGTTTTGTTTTTATTGTAGAAAAGAATTTATCAAATGATATCATAATATTATTAGTCTAGGGTATTATTGCTGCCTCTACTACAAATTTGTACAGCCAATCCGTCTAGCCCTTTCACCGAAACCAAAATACAAAAAAAACAGCATTTTTTATATTAGTACTAGAGGCTGCCCCGCGGTTTCACTCGCGCAGATTTCTCATAAACACAAAAATCCATTTTATTCCCGTTCCCATGGGAATTTCGGGAACCTACATGCAAAATTTCAGCTCGCTACGCCCAGTAGTTTCGGCTCTGCGTTGTCTGTCAGTAACGGAAGAGTTTTATATATATAGATAGATGAGAGTAAATAAATTTATAGTATAGTAAATAACAATCGTTTTAAAATAACTTTGTATTGTTATTTAAGTTTAGTTCTTACATAGTCCCGCAAAACCGTTTCAACGGAACCGTTTTTGGAACGATCCTATCCTATGTTGTATGAGGCGAGTAAATTCAGGGTTTCTTTATTAGATAATTTTTAAACTTATTGAAAACGACGGCCCAAGAGCGCTTTGCCAAGTTATAATTTACAACAATATTCATTCGCAAGCACGATTACCCTTTAATAAATCATAAAATAAGCTTTAGAATCGTAAAAAGATCATAAAATCTATCATATTAAGTAAATGTACTTACTGATAAACATGTTTTTAGGCATCATATCTTTCACCACTTCGATGGTAATAGTAAGATTCGTTTTAAATTCATTTGCTTACAGCGTCCTTCTCTTCTTTAACCAGAATCTAAACGCAAAAGTTTAAGAATGAAGATCTGTTCGTCAATTGCTCTTTCACCCAAACACCATTAAACTGAAGTTCACTTCACACTTAGGGTTGTCTGTCACCAACAAAAACGTAATAAATATTTTTGTGTATATTCATTTATTTATTCAAGCGGAAGGGGCGAGTCGTAATTGGCGCATCACAATGAAGATTAAGCGGCTTAGAGTCGTTTGTGATTCAAAACTCGCCGTGGGCGACCAGTTGGCCTGTTATGATAATATTACTGAGGTTTCATACAATAAATTCTTACAGGAACGTTTTAAACCGTTTCGGTTGTCGTTAAGATGCGGTTACACAAAACGCGAGCGGGTTTTTCTTTGTCAATCATAGTTTGATCATTATCGAATTATACTTATGAATGAGTATAATAAATTAAGAATGTACTTTACCTATACATTTATCCAATGGAAAAATAGAAAAGAAAAAGGGCGTAAGAATAATTTAGTGTCACCCAAAACATTAATTTCATTAAATTATCATTATTTTAAAATAGTAGTATCTAAGTATAGTTATTTTATAGCTAAGTATTTCCCTGGGGCGTTGTGGCTAAGGCTTAAGTTACTTAAACGGATGTTTTGTGTCTGAACGTATGAATAATAACTCGAAAGCACAGCTTTTACATGGTGTTAATGTGAAGTAAAAAAGGTCTCAAACATTTGCTTTTAATTAAAATAAAATAAAATATTTTACGAGAAAATTAAATTAAAGCGACATTAAAAAAAATTAAATGTAGACAATAAAAATATTGCTTCATAATAATTCAAATTATACATGTCGTTTACGAGAGAGCGAGTGCCATAGATGACAATCACTGAAAAATTACACATTGAACGAACTTGAGGCGTACTTTTTGGCTCAAAGATTGAATTTGCAGGGCTATAATGTGAAAACTATAAAAAAAAAATGATTATTTGGTTAATTTAAAACTTATTTACATAAGTATGTTACAGTGGCCCTCATACGCGGCAAAGCCTGTCATATGAGGGCCAAATATATGCTAAGTAAAAATTTAAATCTAATAACATATTAATAGAAAATAAATAAAGGATAAACTAAACTAAATGGTTACACCCGATATATCTGCGGCTGTCATCAGGCGTGTGCGTATGTCGATGTTACGTCGATAATCCCATTCATCCCCAGTTTATGGACGGTCGAGTGGTTTCGTGGGTGACAAGGAAGTCAGACCCGCTAGGCCGTGGTGTGGCATCCTTTGTTGAGAATAGCATAATACGTTTTATATTAAGTTATATGTGTGAAATAAAGTCTCTTTTATTCTTTTTGTCAAATTTTGATATTGGAATTAATAATGCTGGCTGGAATGCCAAAATTATGTAAAAAAAAAATATAATGATAATGTAATAATACTTTAATGTAACGTTTTTTTTTATTATTTTTAACCTAGAATTTTTTAGCCAGTTAACGCTAATATTATACATCTGTCTTGTGCACCTGCCTTTACAGTTTCCTCTTAGTAGTTGCTAGTCCTTGCAACTTATTAATTAAAAATATTATTTATATTATTTTAATTCGTTAGTAACTAGTTTTCCCAATACCCAGACATATTGTCCAGCGAATCCATATGGTTGTCAACTGTCAAACGCTCGCTGTCAATATGGAATCGAGACCGCTTGACTCCTAATATGCAATGCATTAATCTTGTAAAACGTCACTGTCCATACGACGCGCCCCCTACAATTAATCACTAGGGAACATTTTCGATTAACGCCGCATAAGCAAGGAAAAAACGCACGTTCCAATTATAAACGATCGAGGCGGCGGCGGGTTTCATTTGTTTTACGCCGATTAGGCGCCGCGGAGAGATAGGACCGTTAAAGGGTTAAATCCATTGTATAGGCACAGCTCGGACACTACATAGAAAAATCGCGTTGCTTCGCGCACAGCCGAAACTAGTGTACATGCACGCGTATCATGCTTGTGTGAGTGAGATAAGACGTGCGACGCTGCTTTATTTGTACTGAGCGGTAACCCAGAGGTAACCGAGAGCGGGGGAGCCGCACTTGCTAAGGGAGGCAGAGCGTACCCATACTGTATGTGCGGTATAGGTATCTCCTTCTTCTTCTTCAGTGGGGGTTAAGAAGTCCCTGCACTTAGCTCGCGTTCTTGGAGCCATTGTGCATTTCCCCACGTTTATTGGAGCCATCCAAGCTCATCAGCTAACTGCAGGATGAACCCAGGATGCTTCAACAGCTCAGCTGGGCCGAGAATGTATAAATTATTATATACATACATTTGTAAAGTAACAAGTCGGCCTTATCGTTTTAAGCTATTTCCCATTTATCGATGGGGTTTTTCATTTAAGATGCATAGAATGTTATTTTGTATTTGAAAAATAACATCGGCTTAGGAAAATATTCTTTTCATCTGTGGCTCTCATAGTGATGAGTTGATAATTGATAAGTCTGTGCTAGTTAGCAGCTACGCTTTTTCTTTCTGACCTGTCTCTCGAGAAGCTTATTTTAAAAAATTCATCAGACTTTCTTACCTAATTGCAATAGAAAAGCGAAATAAACGCGAAAAAGCAACAAATTAAGATGCCAATTCGAAGTATCTTCAAGTGTATTTTCGCGTAGACTTCGCCGTGACCCGAATGCGCCGGCGCAGCTTGACAAATGTATCGGACAACGGACGATTTGGACGGAAACAGGAAGTGTCCAATAGCGTTACGTTGTCGTCTGCGCCCCATTTCGAAGCTAAGTGCCCGTTGTAATTGTCCGAATGCAAATAAGTTGATGTTTAATCTTCTTCACACGAAGATCAGTTGTTTATTTTATTTCTGTTTATTCTATTTAACTTTATTCGTATTGCTTCGTTTCTTCTGGCAGTCGTAAGGTTAAGAAAAGGTGTAAGAATATTTATGAAACAGGGGCAGTAACAACTGCGTGAAATTTAAAATAATCAAAATTTATTTCTTTTTAGCAATTTCTCGCTTTGCATTTACAAGCGCATTAAGAAAGAATGCCCTAATTTAAAATTTTCATATCATATCCTGTATAAAACAGTAAAAACCTAAATCTCGTGTGAAAGTATGTACCTTATCTTCAAGTTATTTAACTCATTCATCGTAAAGCGGAAGAAACTATGTGTGCTTAGCGGTATTTCACCATATATCCTCTTAAGGTAATGTTAACATTATTTTTCGATGCTGCTAAATATTTGCGCTGAGTTCTCCGGAACTTTTTATTTCCATTAGTGGTTTACTATATACGTTAGGAGTTTATTAAGAGATATAGGAACCTAACCTAAAATCTCTACTTAAATGTTTTGTATGTAATGTTAAGGTTTGTTGCTGAAATTAAAATTATTCATAGGTTTTTTATGAAAAAATTAAGTACCTCGAAAATGGCTGCAAAACAAACATGTTTAAAAAAGTTTTTTAAAAAAACGAATTAAGTTTTTTCTTTAGCAGAAAACCCTGAAATTTTACCTAAAATAACTTTAGTTAAAGTACACATACATACTCCGATGATAGATTACGTAGTTTTTTTAATCATTCGTTTAAAAAAGTGCAGGTGGATTTTTTATCGCTTACAATTGGAACTGCAGTTTGTCGGTATTCTGTAAAACTGTGATACTAGCATGAAATTATTTTCCTTTTAATTATTTATTAATTTATTTATTTACTTTTATGGACAAACTACAGATGTAGACTTAGATTAGATAAAAAATTGTACATTATATAGTTTAGTAAGTATACACCCTTCAAGCGTTTATCACTAATAATTTACGTTTTAAATTTTAAAGTGATAAAAATCAGTCGAATAACTTCAAATCTTACCTGAAAAGAAAATTATAAATATGAACATTGCACCTATGTAAAAAATATGCATTACTAACATAAACATACTTACTCCATTTACAACAGTACCTTCAGGTAAAGAAATCCTAAGAATTGTAATAAAATAAATTCTTTTTATTAAAAAAAAAAACCATCAAACAATATTTTTCTCCAAGAAATACAAAGCATTACAGAATGAGACTCCAAACAACACCGGGGCGGATACGGCGGTAATTACACCGAGGGGGCAAGGGGGGAGGTAATGCACATTTGCAACTTACATCGATACTCACTTATCTTGGCCGTGGAGGGGTTAATTATGTAGGGCACTCGTCAAACTTTGACATTGTCTTTGTTTGTCGGTTGGATGTTAATTTGTCATAATTTTTGAAAATAGAAGAAAGTTTTTGAATGTTCTTTTTTTTGTTTGGAGCGTTGTTTTTTTTTTTTAATTGCGACAGTAAGGTTATTTGTGAAACCATACGAATTTCAATAATTTAGAGTTGCCATCTAAATATTTTAGATTTCAGATCCCAAAGCACTATGGGTCGTAATCTCAAAAACAAAAATCAGCTGTCCCGTACCTACCTACCCCGTAAAATTTTATTTATTAATGATTTTTCGTCAGATTTCAACCCATTTCATACTTTGAGAATGTTTTTAGGTATGGTAAAATTAATGACTACTAACATTTATATTATTTGAAAACCTGAATATCTCATAATTACAGCTACCTAGCGCATCATCAAAACTGTCAACGAACATTCCCACACATCGATAGACCAAGCAATTAATAATTCATACGCAGCAATAGAAATTAGAATATTGTCAGTTGATGCACTTACCTTACCTTGTAAACATATGAATGCGGGTACACGTGCTCACAGAGTTGTTGGTGCCACGCTTCGTGGAGTACACTTCCTTAGTAAAGTAGGTACTGTACGAAGCAAACTTACTTTTAGCTTTTAGATAAAGAGAACTGTTGATAAATTTTACATTAGTGAAATTGGCACCAAGATTCTTAATAGATAAGGAACAGAAATATCTCAAAGATATGAGCTTGCTTGCTATTTTAAGGAGTTTCGATGTTGTTAATATATAAAGGCACTTTTACAGTAAACTATTTGATACTGACTGTTGATTCTCAAACTTTTATGATAATTTTATTGTTTAAACCATTTTAATAATGGGCTCATTAATTCTAAAAACCTTTAATTCAGTAGCGATCACTTATTGAAATAGTGGGCCCAAAATGTAACCTTGTCCTATGCCGTAACATGACTCACTTTTAATTCTTTTGTTACAGCTATACGAGATCAGCGATGACCCTCAAAGGAAGGAGTTCCTGGATGACCTCTTCTCCTTCATGCAGAAAAGAGGTAAGGTTTAGATTGGTTCTAATTTTAAAATGTCTACATTTCCATTTCATTTGATTTTTGTGTAAATGTTTGTCAAAAACATAAGGTACCAAACCACTCACCAACAATAATTAAGTGCAGTAAATGTCGGAGTTTATAAGCAAGTATCGTGCATTAGAATCATAGTAGTTCTTCCACTATCTAATTAATTTTCATTATGATCGATCCCTATTGTACCAGATTATATTTCATACAATTTATCATTGCATTTAAATACTCTCTTCACGATTGATACTTCTACTGCCCATTTTGTAAAGAACTCTTACCCTCAATCTTTTTAAGGATGCAAGATTCAAAGTTAAACTGGTCGATAGAAACGACTGAGATACAACCAGTATCAGTTCGACGTATAAACGATTTTATATTGTAGCCATCGGTGGTTAGGAGATAACATCGCCTATGATTGACGACTTCAGATCAAAGATCGAGTCTGTTAGTATCAAAATGAATTAGATAAAAAATATGCAGATACCAATCACATGGCAGTGGAACCTTCTGAGCATGATAAAACTAATAATATAATAATAACTCAAGTGGCAAGAAAAATATCCAGCGATAAGTATTACCTGGCATTTCCCTTTAACCCTTTGCTTGCAGTGGTGTCAAAAATAACAACATAAAATAAATCCGCGTTCAGAAATCGTTATAATGCACTTAACGACTTAAATTTATTACGGCCATATTGCACGCTCGGTCATTTATTATTTCAGTCCGTATTAATTAAGGTTATAGAAGTGTTCCAAACAAAACGAGTGTGGGAATTCGCCATATGGGCCTTACTTAACCCTCGAGATAATCATTATATTTTAAATATAATAATAGAAATAATTAAGCAGGAGATCGTTCGATCGCCGCGAGCAATCGTGCGCGGGCGCATGATTGATAACTGCACTGTCGTCTCGCTTTGACGCCTCTACTTAAACTCCTGTCGTCTCCTTCTAGCATTAATTGATCAACGCTGTGAATGGCGCCATCATTGTCGTTGGATAGATCATGTTGATATTCGTTCGCCTTGTTGTTATACAAATCAATAGTTATTGTTGCGGTAACTGCATTGTTATTGATAGCTGAACATCAATTTATATTCCAAAACCTCGAAGGCAAAGCTGAGATCAGTCTGGTTTTAAATTCAGCAGTAATCGGTGATGGGTTTATTGATTGGATTTAACATTACAGTTAGCACCTCGGCTTCAGCGCAACCGGTGGATTGTTTATTGCCGTCCCGTTGCCTGGAAAAGATAAATTGAATAATAATTTATTCTGATACGATAAGGAGGGAGATCGTTCTGGGTGATACACTCAGCAATTCGCGGGCGGGGTACAATCTGTTTCAATTACACGGAGGCAGTAAAGTGGGCATGTGGACGTTGGCAACGCCTTCCTAATTGGTCTTCAGATCAACCCTGATGAAGCTATTTGGGATATCCTTTTTTGTTGGCTACCGGCGGAATAGCAATTGTTGAAGCTTCTCTTATTAATTGCTGAGTATACAACACGGTGCAAATAACTACATCATTGATGTTGTTGTAATTAATTTAATTTATTATTAATAGTAAAGCTCTGGGTTTGAATAAATATAAACCATCCCTCAGCAGGAAATAACCTTGTTTTGTTCAGCTAACTCATTTTGTGATGATTGGAATGGAAACATAGCAAGCAAGAATCATCCGCGTACTTAATACTGCGAAAAGACCGTAAAAATAAAATTAAGTAGATATTTTGTGCCACATGTAGTATTTCATAAAAGACCAAAACCATACTAAACTTCGTGAATATGATTTGACCTCATCAACCGTTCGTCAACAAAAAATCTAAACAAACATGAAACTTTTAATTATTGGAATTAATTACAGCGAGCGGTTTGATCTCGCGTGTGTCCGGGCATCACCCGTGGCTGATCGCCTTGTATTAATAATGTTTTATCATTTATTATGCTCGATGAGTAATGAAAGTTTTATGCTCGCCACGCCTACCGGCCGAGTCGACAGGCTCGCTTAGGAGTTACTCTTTTAAGCTTTCAAGAAACCTTTCGCTGTTGAAGTTAGGATTTGGTGTTCAAAATGTTTGATAATTCGGAAAATATTGAAAATTATTAGCCATAGGTGGGCAAAAAATATTGAAATTGCATGATAAAATTGAAAGTGGGCTAAAGCTCGAAAAAACGTAATTCGTGGTAAGCTAGATTTGGAAAGTGTTTACTATCAAATTGCTGCAGCTACCAATAAAACAAAAATTGTGTTAAGGCACCTTTATAATTATTATTGTTTGTTGGTCCGACAATCTTTCAATACCTATAGGCAAATTTTTTGCTGGCACTAATCTCCGTTTTCGATTATGTTAATATCGACCCACCTGAGCGTTTGTCGATGATTCCTTTTTTTTTGTTGCACTTCTTAGTATTCAACTTTATAAACGTTATAAGTTAATATTTTTACTTTTGCCTGATTGTATGATCATCATCATACATAATGACATTTCGTTATATTATTTTCGATATCTATAGACCAATCAGCCACATTATCTATACCAATATTATAAAGAGGAAAGATTTGTTTGTTTGTTTGTTTGTTTGTTTGTTTGTAACGAATAGGCTCCGGAAATACTGAACCGATTTGAAAAATTCTTTCACTGGTAGGAAGCTACATTAACCCCGAGTGTCATAGGCTTTATTAGATTTCCAAAAAAATTAGGGATCCTTACCTAAACTCAAATAATGTAACCCAAGGTGCAATATTTTTTCCGTTGTTTACATATTTTGACAGGTGGTTTGTTGTTGTTGTTTGTTTTTTATCAAGCCCATTCTGGGCAGGCAAAAGAACATAGTCTATAGAGCCAAGTCTTTTGTAGTATCTTATATTCTATGGCGTAACGAAGTAAGCCGGGAAAGCTCGTGGTGTTATAAAAAGGAACTCCTTTCGTTCATCTTGCATTTTTTTTATTAAAAAGCATTATTGCAAATGTGGCCGTATTAGAACCTCAGCACATATATATATTCAAGTGATAATAAAACGTATATTTGGGGTTACTTCCGAAGTTCTTCTCTCATTCATCCGTTTTTAAACGTCTAATGAAGGGCCGGGGTGGTGCGAGGGGCGCGGGGAAGCCACGTGATCAGGCTCGTTAGCGGCTGATTGATCGGCCATCAGTCGCTACCATGAGGGATTTATACAGGATGTTAATGGCGGCTTTAAGCACTTTGTACGTGTTTCATTTGAGAAAATGAGCTGAGAAACAAATAAAGCATGTTTAATTAGTATTATGCGTGTTTGACAAAAATCAATAGCCCTAGATATTTTATAAAGAAGAATATACCTTTATAAGATCTTCAACGCACAATATCTTAATTTCCTTTATTATCGTTGTCACATTAAAAGCTACTTGACACGTCTTTTGCTTGTTATATAACAAATCATCCTGTATAAGCGAACCTATTGTTTCACTTGTTAATAGCGAGTGTGGTATAACTAATAACATCTCATTCGGATTCATTTCCCGTGATTAATTATCTGTTTAATCGATATAAGATGTTGTGCCAACAGCCTTCTCGACTTTTTACAGCCTTAAACACTTTAGCATTTAATCTATTATGGACTTTAAGCAATTTGAGCAAGGTTTCTTTTTGTATAAAGTTCACTGATGATAGATTAGGTTAAAGAGTTGATCTATCAAAATTTTTTCTCGTCTCATTGAAGATAGCTTTTGTCCGAAGTTTAATTGGTGTCTTAAACTGGCTTGCAGTTAATTCGATTTCGGGTTCTTGAACAATTTATATTTGTCTGTTTCTTCATTGCGTTAATCTACAGTTGATTGATTAGGAGTGACCCCGATTTTTGTGGGTGGAGCTTTTAAATTGCGTTTCTGGTCTGTAGGTTTAACTAAGGGACAATGCGGGGAAAGTAATTTCTTCACTTCATTAGTAAGTTATTTAAAAGTTGATTTGATGAGCCATTGTTGATTAGGTTCATTAAAACTTTTGTTGGTTGGCTGGAGTGGTTTCTCACACTAATGCCTGTAATCGATTCTGATTATTGTAATTTATCATTTTGTGCTATCAAATTTGTTGTTCTAAATCCAACCCCGCTTATTTATGTTACTTTAATACCATCTTTAAAGCTGTACAAATCTATTTAACACCTAGTTTTAGGCTGACGTTCACAGTCGAGTCGAAGTTTGAGCTTGCCTCTTCAAATTGTAAAAAATTTACTCGTTCTTCACTCCAAATTGATATAACACTGTTGAGTTCCGACTTCAACACAGTGAGCAAGTGCTCGTCGGAGTGTGCGACGGCCTGAGCCAGTATAATGTGCTCGAGAACTGCCAGTTCGAGTTCAAACTTGATCAAGTTCGGTAGGAGTTAACTTAAAACGATGACTGAATATCAACCATGAAATTCCACCCTACGCCAAAATAGTTGCACTTGGAAATTAGATCTAAAAGTAGCTCCTCATCGTCAACTAACTTCCCTTGCGTTACTTGTCACGTTCAGAAATACCGAAAGATTGATGAATTTGAATACGACTTGGAATTTCAAATGTTGCGATTAAAATTGGAAGACAAACGATCAGCCCTCTGTGACAAGCGGGACGATCCGGTCAGTTAATGATTTAGGAACTTAACTAGTCGATCCGGCGAACTTCGTACCGCCTAACCTATGTTGTGTACTTATTGCTATGTTGTGCATGTATTTTACATTTAAACCTTCTTCTTGAATCACTGTCTATTAAAAAAAACTGCATAAAAATCTGTTGCATAGTTTTAAATATAGCCCTGTTATTCATAAAAAGCTAAAGAGCATTTTAGTTATTTGACGTATGTCAATTTGGCCTGGATGTCGTTATTGATTATTTAGCATACAACAAACCAGAGAAGTAGACCTCCAGTAAAGCTACTTAAAATGTACTGTATCTTTATGAATAAGACGGTAAGCATATAGGTATTGATTTTGGTTTTCCAATAATTAAATGGTGAAATTATGGATGCTACTAATCGTAAATATAACTACTTATTTGTAGGTACAAAAACTATTGAAACTTCTACTGTTTCTACACTATAATACATCTGGGTGACTTGCAAAACAGTTATATTGCTGCCCGATGACCGTCACATCACTTCACTTCACCCTTTCTCCTTTATATTGCCATTTTAAAATTTAAGGAACGCTGAAAGAATTTTAGAGTGATTCAAGAGGAAGGTTCATTAAAACATGCACAACATAGTAATAGGTTAGGGCGTATTCAGGTACAAAGCTCGTAACAAGCAAAATTGCTTTTCGTCCTCCAAGTGTCAAAGTCAATACAAAAAAAAAACGCAAAGAGGACGCAAAGCAAAAGCGGCCGTAATAGGCCCTCTGGTTTGAAAAATGTATGGAAAATACCTACGCTGACATTCGCGGTGGAACAAGCGCTTTTACGCGCTGGTACAAAACTACGAAGTTCGCCGGGTCGACTCGTTCTTGATAATATTAATTATTGTGGAATTAAAACAGCTATGGGAACTCGACCACTAAAGAAATGTATGACAGTATTGACATTGAAAACAAACGAACCAGTAGCGATGAGCACCTTAAGCAAACTGTATTATTGGTGTATTGTAGGTACTGTACTATGACTTTATGAGAAAGTTCACTTAGGGCTTCTGTGCAAACACATTTTTGAACTATGGTAAGAAAGGCACGATAGGCATTCAATAGGCATAATGAAATGCCATTATAAGGCATCGGTATTATTGGAATAAAAATTTATCGAGTCCAGCCAAAGTATAAAATTTACATATAACTAATATAATTTTTTCCCCAAAACTCGTATTACATTAAAAAAAAAGTCTCGCGCGTGTTTAATCGATTATATTTTGGAATCGAGTTCACGTCACGTCGCTAAAATCGACTTGATGTTTAATTTTGAATCGAAGGCTTGCAACTTGACGCCATTATTTGGATTCGTATCAAAATGTCAAAAAAACTTAAGTATATAAGTATAGGTATTTCTTTTTCATCGTTATTAAACAGAAGCTAGGAAATCTTTCAATATAGGAAAGTTTGATAGAAACAATTTCATGCTGATTGGCTCATGAATATACTCATTTATGTAATATTCATATTTAAAACCAGTTTGCATAATTTTAATAAAACTTATTAATAATTTCCGCGACTAATATCGGTCCTATTATCTTTTACTTTAAGATTCAAAATTATGTTTTCATTTAAACAAAGTAAAATTATCTTTAATAACAAATTTTACTGCTCTATTAATTTCCTTTATAGCGAGTTAAACGGTCCTTTTGTTTTTGCTCTCAATAAAATTTTATTTATATTATATCTTGGTCGCTTTGATCTTGCAAGATGATATTTTTGATGTTCACTGTAAAAGCTCTGCTCTGCGGTTGACATGATTCATAAATTACTTTCACGAATATAAAATAATATTCGAATCGTTTTATTAAAAACAAAAATGTTAACACTTGAAACTCGTTTGGAGTTATAGTGAGTTTTTCCGGATTCATGACGTGATTTTTTTTTTTTTTCGGTTTGCTCTATTAATTTTATTCAGTCGTGTGATGGCGCTATAGAATACCACCACCAAAATGGCACTTATGGCCAAACCCCCCACAGTGTTAGTCCTTAAAGCGACCTTTCGGAGAGGCCTATGTCCAGCAGCGGACGTCTTTCGCCTGAGTTGATGATGATGTTCACTGAAAGTGATGAAGTTCGCGAATTAATTAACATCGCGCTGCCCATGAAAACGTATAAGTATACGGTTTCAGTAATTAAAACAAATACTTATAGAATACTAGCTGGCCTAGCGAACTTCGTACCACCAATGCATGATGTTCATGAAGAAACAAAAATTAAGTATATTTTAATAATTAATCTCTATCATCACCTAAATTTGTTTAGTCGTTCTCGAGTTATAAGTGTTCAAAAAACTGTATCAAGAAGAAAAATTAAAAGAAAAATATTAATATAAATCTGAATATTAAAAAAACTGGAACAGATCATTCATTGTGTTTGGTTCGTGTCGAATTTACGACAAATATGATTTACAGTCGCATTTGATGCGGATGGACAGGGATCGAACAATGAACGCGGGCACACATACAAAAAACGCCTTTTTTATATTAGTACTATACAAACACATGTAAAGGCCGAGTTTTTAACACCATTCGCCCCCGCCCTAGTTGCTGCTTATTAATCATAGCTTTAGAATAATATTCGAAACTTAAAAAATCAATGTTCTATTGTTTCTAACTTCACAAATTACGCTAAAACTCTTTAGAGGACATATGAAAATAAAAACTCGTTTTTGTTACTGTCAGGCAATAAAACATTTTTAATTTGGAAAAATCTAGAATGCAAGCAGGATGTAGGAAAGCACCTAATGAACTTGTGTTGCTCATTTCTAATTTATTCAAATTTCGAAAAACATAAAATAAAATAAAAAAAGTAAGTTCATATTTTTGAAGGCATCGGGTGATTTTATTCTTCGAATTATTTGAGTTAAAGGGTTAATTTTATTGTTAGCATAATTATCACTTAACCGAATCAGAATATAATTAACTTATGTTATGATTCTACAAAAGAAGTATATAAATTTATCAGTCTGGAGCTCGATACGCCGTCTGGCAATGATATAAATGATCTTGGTTTTGGCAGATTCATATCAAAATTATACTCTTACACATTCATTTTTATATTTAATTAAAGAACATAACATTGAGAATTGAGAACAACCTTTAAAACGCTTCTAAAAAAAATAGGAGTGTTTTTTTTTTCATAAACTAATATGTAGAGAATCCGCAGCTAAAATCTCTTTATATTATTCAGGAAAAACACAATAAGAATTACTGGAAAACCTATTTAAATAAATTATACTTATTAATATTTATTGTGGTAGAGTTCAAACAGTGTAAAAAAGTCACATCACTATTCTGGATTTAAAAAAAACTTTTAGCAATAAACTCGCGAACAAAGGCGATACGGTTTACTTTGTCACACTCACATCACTACACCGTTGATTAATTTGATTTTTATTTGTGTTTAAACTGAGAACAGCTGCGCGGGAGTGCTTTTGATCACGAAAATAAATACAATATTTTCTTGAATTACACTTGTTAAAAGAACCAATCATAATACAATTTTTTTTTGTGACAATGCTGTTTCCGGAAAATATTAAATAATATTTAAGTAATTGTTTTTTTTTTTGTTTCTATTTTCACCAGCCAGTAAAAGGAATGTGTGTCGAGGCTAGCTACCAGCGGAAAAAAAGAAAACAAATTGTAAAAAACTGTATTCCAAATTGAAATGTCTTGCTACAAATGTCTTAATCTTTTTTTTTTTTAAATGATCATAATGATAAGCACTTCCTTGACTGACTTTCTAGACAAGTGTGAACAAAAATGTTTCAACTGAAATAAAGTATTTTGTCCCAGACCTGATTTATTCGTGGAATTAATTTGGCGAAATGATATATTCGTCCGCGGACGAGACAAGTGCGGCCGGTTTCACGGACCTAATTTAATTTTAACAATCTAATCTAACGTGATTTTGGTGTAGATTTTTATATAATTCTGAAGTTTTGTTTTTTTTTTATTAACTTTTTTTGGATTTAATTGACATAACAGAAAAAGTAAGTACTTTCGGCAATAATTCTTATATAAAACTTGCAATTACTGTAATTACAAAACATTTATACAATACAAGCAATATTAGCAAATAAAAAAATATTAAATGAAACATAATTAGATGAAAAACGAGCTAAAGGATAGTCGTATAATCACTTTCTATATTTTTTTACAAGGTGCTTCAAAATTATGCAACTCCCTTTCATTGTTCAATTCTATGACAGCAGACCGGAACTTCTTTTTTTTTTCATAGTAAATCTGAACGGTCAAATTTAAATAGAATTTATTAAAATATTAACAATATGGTTAAACTTTTAATCTTCTTAACCTGGATGTTAAACTTATGCTGCGAAGAATTTGTGGTGAAGACCCTCTTTCATTAAATGCATATCAAACACTTTAAAACGTCTATTCTTGCAGGTTTGAAAAAAGGGGTCTTTCACCTATCCCGTACCTTGCGACTTTTCCAATGAAAAATGAGTTAGAATCTCAAAAAAAAAATATCAGACAGATATTCCCTAAATAAGTAGACCTCATTAGTGATTTACCTTTTAGTGGTCTCTCTGGACCTCATCGCCGAACCAATTTTTTTTACCTGAAGGATGTTTCATACTGGCCAGGAATTCAACAAATTCGAAATTCGAGCGACAAAAACACTAAAAACTGAAATTCACAATTCAAACGTTTTGTTTTCCACATTTAAACGCTAACTTACTTAGAAACTTGTTATTCCCTTGAAGAAATTTTATTACAGAAAGCTCATTACTGTAATCGGCGCTCATTGTAAGCTGGGGCCACACAAACATCGTGTTTACCGTGGACGGCACGTACAGCTTTACATTGTCGCGGACAGATGAAAGTCGCCAGGATTATAATTTTGCATTCCTACTCTAGAAGGGCATTTTATTGGATCAGATTTAGACATTGCAACAATGTGGTGGCTTTATTAGCTAGGCTTTTGTTTTTTGTGCTTCCTTTCCCTGTCGTAATTGGTCGCTAACAATGCTTCAGAACTCTTTAGGCTACGAACGCACAGGCGGTTTTTTGCCGCGCGGATTTTATGTAACATATGGAATCCTATGGAAGTGTGCGCACCAGCGGATAAAAAACCGTAAAAACACGCTTGCGCGTTCGGGGACTATAAATAAGGTTGAAAATTAAATAACAAACTTTGACACTGCGCGGAAATAAAACCGCCTGTGCGTTCGTAGCCTTACCCTTTCATTTTGTTTATACACTTCCATTTCTCTAGTTTAGTTAAGGTTGCCCCCCGTTGCTGGTTTTTATAATGAAGACGCCTATTTTCTAAATTTTAGTTATGTAAGTATACGCCCCGCGGAATTTCCCTTCAAAATCTAAAAACCTATTTTTCCAGTTTCAGTTTGATTTTCGGAATAAAAAAATGTTATGTTTGATTTTTTTTCGTGGTTCAAAGTCTTAAAGCCTACCAATTTTCATCCTAATCGGTTTAGGCGTGATAGAGCACAAACAGTTACATTGGCATTTTTAATAATTAAAATTAGAGACTTACCCTCTTATTCATAAAAAGTTAAAGATAATTTTATTTATTTGACGTATGTCAATTTAGACTGGATGCCACGTATTTACCATACAACAAATTAGAGATGTAGACCTCCAGTCACGATACTTAAAATCTACTGTATCTTTATGAATAACGCGGTTAATGTATATTGTAGATTCTAAAATCTAAAATTCTACATTTGAATTCCTTTGATTCCATAATCAATTAAAAAAAACATGAAACTATCGAAAGGTTTTTTTTAACCAGCCTTATCAAGGCTAGTAAAAACGGGGTGCCACTAAAAATGGAAGAATAAATCGGTGTTGTTTTGACAAAAGTAACAGATAAACAGACAAGTTCATCGGTGGTCGCCTTGCCGGCTATAACCAATTTGTTATCTGAAGGTGTCTCGATACAAATAGGTGGCCACCTTTTAGATTCGCTTTTGATGTTTCATGGTTCCTTTGTTGAAAAGGGAAAACCCAAATTTTTTTATGTCTAAACTTATACTTACCTACTGCCTTGCTACGAAAAATTAGGATTTGGTAATTCAATTGACCGGGATCGCAAATTGTGATGTAAGTCAAGCCAAACAATTTAGACTAGGACTAATTTTTTTTGTGGTCAAGCCGATCTGGTCAAAAATTTAATAGTTAAAAAAACACCACCTTATAATTCGAAGATTATTATAATCTGATGCAGATACAGAAAATAATTGGACTAGTAAAATTGAAATTATGAATAAGCTTTTATTAAATGCATAATTTTAATTTTATAAACAAAAAAAGAACGAAGCGATTTTGGTTTTAATCTCGATGATTGTTACATGCCTGGGTGTATTTGTATACCTTTGATATGTTTAGGGCACCCTCCTAAAACTTCTACCCAATAAGGTATATTACAAACGTTATGCATCTGATTAGAGATTTAAAGTTTATTTATGTTTATTTGATTTTATAAACTGACGGAACCTTTTCCTTCACTGAATCACAATCTCCAAACAAACCCCTAATCTCTCTGACGCCACCGAGCCTTACACCGAGTTAATTGCTTTGCTTTTTTTATAGGGTAAAACGTTACTGTTTATTATATTGTAGTAGTGCCTACCTGGATTGGTCCGGTGCTAGCTATAGATATGACAAAATAACATTTATCAGTATGTCTGACTCTGAGTCATGATTCAAAAATGCGATACGATAGTGTTGTTCTATAAAATTTTATGGAATTCTGAATTCTAATCGTTCATTGATAAGAATTCACATACATTTTTATTACGATTAATATTATGCAGTGGATGTACTCATTCTTTATCACTTAAAACTCCTTGACGAATTCTATTTTGCCGTTTTTTTTGGGTATGCAAATAAAGTATTTTGAAATGTGATACTTATGGGAATCAATCTCTAAGAAAATTTCATAGAGATAACTTTCATAGCCATCCAAAAGTGCCATTAATTTTACTAAGATTTTAATAGATCCCTCGTGGACAGATTTTAGTTATCTAAACTAACCTAAAAATTGTTAACTATAATAAAATACATACAAAATAATATTAATAATAATGGTAAACGAAGATCTTGAAAAAAAAAGAACAATTGAATGTAGCAGATCAGACGGTCGCCTACATTGTCCCTCGAGCAAGCATTGTTCCTCATCACGTCCGCATAAAACATTTCCATAACTATTCACCAATAGAAACCCTTATAAAATCGCCAGCCAATTGGCTTCTTCTAATTGTTCTATTGAAGAAATGCGTTTCAATTCTTGGAAGATAATAAATGAAACACGAAAAAGTCAAAGATAAACGCGTGTTCTTTTTTTTTTGTTTATTACTGGCCAGTAAAGTAAGATAATATAAAAAAAAGGGAAAGGAAATCCCAGATGTGCACAATTTAGAAATCGTCAAACTCTGTAGGTACTTAGGTACAGGTGGCGGTCTAGGACGGGGCGTAACAGATTTGTTTATGGTCTCGTGCGCTATAGATTGTATTACCCAAAGAACAAGAGCTATTTTGCAATAAATGCAATAAAGTAAAACCCGAAGTGTTACGCCGTCCTAGACCGCCACTGTACTAAGGAGTTAAAATAAAGAGATAGAAAAATCTGCATCGATAAGTTAAGAGATAGAGGTACTCAATAGACCTACCGTGTTATTCATAAAAATACAGTAGATTTTAAGTAGCGTTACTGGAGGTCTACTTCTCTGGTTTGTTGTATGGTAAATACGTGATATCCAGTCTTAATTTACATAATGCTCTTTAACTTTTTATGAATAACAGGGCTAGTATAGCTACGCTTTTAATCGTTGTTTCCAACAAAATGCTACTTCAAGAAATGTCAACAGAAACCGCTGAGTACAGTCAAGTAACATTGTTACACTAATTTTCTGTTCGACTTCGCAACGAATTAACTCATACCTGTAACTGTAACACATACAACTATATTTTTCTATTACAATAAGGAGTTGCGATTTTTCAGAATAAGACATTGATGGTTTATGGGTAATATTTACTAGTTTTACCATTTTAAGGCGGTAACTCACGGTATGGCGCGAAATTCAAATTTTTTCACGTTTTTTAATTATTTTAACAAAAGTATTCATTTTAAATAAAGTTTAATGGAATAATGAATTCGCGTACGTAAAAACCTATTTCCCACATTGTGATTATATCGTTTTTGAAAGACAGAGTTACCGATTTTGTGTATATTCAAGGAACTTTGTTTTGTCATTTTACCCCTTAGACACAAAATCTGTAGGTCTGTCTTCAAAAAACGTTGTATTAAAATATGGGAGATGGTTTTTTACATACGCGAATTCATTTAAACTTTATTAAAAATGTATACTTTCGCCAGAATAAATAAAAATCACGAAAAAATTTGAATTTCGCGCCATAGCGAGAGTTACCACCTTAAGGCTATGTCTCTTTCTATTATCTCCCACGAGTAAATAGAGGGAAATATTACTAAGAGTCAACAGATATCCCGCGTGGTGGTAAATTACCAATCTCCCGGCTTTTCGCGGAAACGGTTTCGAACCTCACGCCCGCTCACCGCTCGCTCGAAGTTAGATTTTATTAACTATATCGCTAGATAAAGCCTGCGAAAATGCACAGTCAAAGATGTTTATATTTACGAAGTAAAATTATGACATGTAAATGTGCTTTTGATACTGTATCGAAAATAATAACCTCATAATTACAGGAATTCCCGGGCTCATCCGGGAAATTTGCCAGAGGAATTTCCCGATAGAAATTTCCCAGAGGGATTTCCCGTTGAAAATTTCCCACCGGTACATCAGTGGACGAGGCATAAAGTTATGCATTAGTTAGACAATTTTTTAACTTATTTAATTTGATTATCCTTTAAAGATGAACAATTTCAAAGCTAGTGTATTCGCCAATTGAAGTATAAGTAGGTATAGGTACCTGACCTACCTATAATTCTTAGCAATTTATTTGTAATATTATCGTAATTGTACCCTTGCTGCCCCTTGCCTTTAACGGTTCGTGCAGGTCTTAGTGAATTGAGAATAATATCTTGATTTCTAGCATAGAGTCATTAAATATAGTATTATTAGTTAGACTTCGAAACTTGGAAAGCAAATATTCCTAATTTACTAAAGAGTTATCTTGTTGGATTCTAGTTAGTACCGTTCAAATAATTGACAGAATTCATGAAAATATTCAAATAAGAATCGTAGCATAATGGGGTTTATTGATCTCTGTTTACTCCTTTAGGAAAAAGGCTTATGGGCTTAAATACCAATTTATGTTTTTGTCACAAAATACATTTACTATTAGCCTTCATACTAGGTATGTGACTTTTTTTGGGTTTTTGAATTATTTTTTGAAAATAAATTTGTGTTCCATGTGTATGGAGTGTAGTTATTACACTATATATCTTAAAACTTTAACTAACAACAATTCAGCTGTTTTAAATTTTAGGAGTAATAATTTTAGGAGAAATAGAACCCTTTAATTTAAAGTCAATTAGTCGCCATCATTCTCAAAGGTAAATTTCCAAAATACCTATTAAAATAGAAAGTAATAAAGACGAAGGTAAACCGAATCAATAATCGCCCACCTGTTTGCACACTTCTAAGTAGCGTGACGGAGGTTACATACCGACCGATAAACGTACAGCAAACATAATTTAAAAATAACGATTGCCAAATCACGAAATGAAAGTAAATCCGGCCCTCAACCTATGTAAATTCTAATGGTACAAAACAACAAAAAAAAAACAGCAATCCATAAAAAAAAGTTTACTCAGGCACAGACAAAGCTTGAAACTCAACAATTTCTTGAAAGTAACCAGTCTGTCTGAGTTGTGTGTGTTACGCAATCACGCATAAAGCACTGAACTAAAATGCCTGAAAATTGGTAGCTTAGAACCACACACAAGAACAATAACTGAAAGCAAAAAAAACACACATAAAACACAGTTTAACGACCTTTTTGATGCTCAATGCAGTTTTCCAAACTTCTAAAAGGTCGACGGTCATTCCATAGACCTTCAAATGTGCCATCAGAATTTAGTCCCTAAACTAAAGTTCACAACGGTCAAGTGCATTGTCTTCAACCTTTCTTAAATTAATAATTCATAAACACGTCACTGACTCAGACGTAGATCAGTAAGAACAATCCCAGAAACAGCAGCAAGAAAATAAAAGAAAAAAACGTATGATATTTTGGGAAAAGAAAATATACTTACATACATACAGGACACCTATCAGCTTTTTCGCGCGTAACGCAGGGTCAAATTCGCAAACTGAATTTTTGAAAGTGGAATTGAATTATTGACGAATATTCGGAAAATTTAATAGGATATATATGTTCTAAATTTAAAACCATTTTGGGCATTAGTTTGTGTCTTACTAAAAGGACAAACAAGAAATAAGTGTGTACCTATGTAAGTTTATTGCGTTAAATATAACCTCGAAAAACGACGTCGGTTCTAAATAAAATCCTCGATTAGCGTTCCGGTCATTTATCATCTTGCTCGCGCCGTCACAACATGGCACGTTGAGATTTCTTTAGTCTATAAGTATTATAAAAGAAATGCTTTCTACCGCGATTTATTCAATAGAGGTCACATTTACTCTTTTTCTAAGTTAATGAGCTAAGTCCATAATTATTTAGGGAAAAGGACGTCTAAGTAGACGTGTTTGGTCAAATCCTTAAGTAGGGTTAAGTCACATTTAATTCAAGCAAATAACTCGCTAAGCGGAGTGTGGATTCCACTTTTGTTGCCCCCAGTAAGTTTGACGTCAAAGTTAAAGATCGTGATGCAAGTCAACCTTAGCATTTTTGTTGAATTTATGACGTTTAACATTCACAATACATTAAACTGGATCTCATAATTTATTATTGGACCGAGATTGTTGGCTTTCCTCCATGAGAGCACGTGAGCTCTCATTGTTTAGAAAACCTTTAGGTTTTATCTGTTTTTGCTAATAAATACATCATTGACAAAGGTTAGTGCCAAAGCGGCGCACTTAGAAGGTCAAATTAGGAAGAATACTTACTTTTCGTTTACCTAGCATAAAAAGTGAGTAGCTATAAAAAAAACGCTATATGAACAGAAAAGCAGTTTCATTTCAGGTTTAAGATGTTTAAGCCTTAAGCATCCACCTTTAAGTCGAAAGAAGTCCATTTCTGGACATCGGACTCTTCAAAAGATCAACTTATTTACCTATCTTCTTCTATCCTCACTCGTCTATCGTATACAACAACTTTAACAACGTATTGGTTTGTTTGCCTCTGGTTTTTTCAATGAGCAGTTGCCATTCGAGTTTTTCATTTTCTCCTTTATTTTGCCAATTGCGGAGCTTGTTGTGATCCCAAGAAAGTCTTAATGATCTTATCTACTCTTTAATTTGCCATGTCCTTCAAGAAAACCTTGTAAAATCGATTTAAGATCAATATCATTCAGTTTCAATAATTTACATTTAAAATGGCGCGCATTTTGGTGGTCTTCAGAACTAACAGATGACAGATTAATATTGACTTCTACCTTCCATCGGACCGTTGACAAAACCCATTAATTTCGCCTCGCAAGAACTAAATTAATCAAAACGCATTTATTGCGGCCGCATACGAAATTAACAGGCGTAGATTAAAGTTCCACGAAGCAGCAGCTATCAAATATTCCGACAATAAAAGACTTGGAAGCTGCCACGCTTCCTTGACTGTGGCCGAACCGTTTCCAAACGAGACACAATAATCACAACCACTGGAATAACGCCAATAATAAAATTATTTTGCTAAAGACAAATTACTAACTTTGATGGAAACTGTAAACTTCTGAACGATTTAATTTCCACATCCATTTTATAATTATAAAGTAGCAGCGATCACCGAATCCGACTACAAAGAGAGCCCACGAAATCTCCCGCGACGTCTGTCAAATTAGCATCGCAGACCAAAAATAACGTCATTCTAATTATTTTGATGACTCAACTGAAATACAATTAATCTTGCCGCTTCTCTGAACTGTCCGAGTGAGAGACGGGCGGGAATACGGTCGCGTTTTGCGACAAATAAACTCGAGCCAATATCAGATTTCGATTCCATCGGTGCTTCGTATCAAAGATTTTATACGCGTATTAGATGCAAGGCAGCGGTGCGCGGTGCCGGAGTACTGCGATCCTATTAGCATCAGTCGACAGCAAAACTTGCGTGCTCCATCTCTATCATCTTCATAATCTTAAAGCAGAACTTCCTATCCAACAGAGTCCGTCACTAGCTCCTTAGCTAGGTTTTGTTTGTCACGGAAACGGGGTGCCGGAAATCAGCTGTCTTATTCCGATTACGTCTGGGAGATCGGCCAATGCGGTTGCAATTACATTCGATAGCATTCACAATTCCTAGAGACTGGCCGTGATTGGTAAAACGAGACGTCCACTGACGTATCCGGACGTCGGGGCTCGATTAATTAGACGCTCGTTTATTTAAAGGCGTTCGAGTAGTTAAAAGAACGTTGCAACTAAACTATGCGGTATAAGAAATCGTAGACAAATCGTCACGAGACGATAAAGTTTTATGAAAGCGACAAGTATGAATGCGCCGCGGTCGTCTCGGCACCGTCTAGTCCTTCCCCATGCTCATAAATCTCTTCGTTCAGAAATTGGAAACGCGCCGCCGAAACTGCTCGGTAACAATAAATAAAAAAAAAAATACTGAAAAATAATAATACGGGATCTAAATCCTATAAAAATATGATTTCGAGTGCCTTCATCCCGCCGTGGGTTTACGACGATATAAAAGTTGATTAATAACGCTCTGCGGTGCGGATTTATAATATGTGGGCTCGATGAGTGTTTTGGTACAAAGTTGCCTGACCCATATAGGCGATTGTTCGCCGTATTTTGGCGGACCACCAGACGATACAAATCTTTAATTCCGCAACCTTTTTGAGACGTTTGACTTTATAGATTAAAACAAATGAAGTCCGGTCGTCATTAGGGCTGCGTTCTTCGTTCACCTTCTCATTTGTCATTTCTATTTCCGCTCATCCGCGTCCATTTCCACATCATAAGAGTTGTTTTTCTCTTGTTTTATTCGACTATTGTCTTCTAATTTTATTGTGCCGGTGTCATTAGCGTCTGGTAGGTGTTCGGACGTCACTCAGCGTGACGTCTCCGCGACATTATTTATTCTATCCTCTCTATTTCGTTCGTTTCTCTCGTTTCTAGTGGTCCAACTGGGTGGATGTCAGTTGTCAAGTGTGTTAGATCAGGGACGAGGCGATCTGTCACATCATTTGAGAGGTATCAGGTATCAACTGACAATGGAAATTAAATTATCCCTTCAGTTTTAAATGTGTTTTTTTCTGCAAGATATTTTCGTAGCGTTACCAACTGTCGGATGATTCATGTAATAGAGTTATTTAAGACCTGTTATCCTATACGTAAACTATAATGCATTACAGTACCAATTCCGCTATAACATTAAAGCCTTTTTTCTATATATTGTAGTAAAACATCAGTCAAAGTTTCATGTTTTATTTTTTAATTCCAGGGCAAACACACCATTTTAAATTAAAATCGCTAGATATCTTATCGGGATTCGGAAGTACATTTCTCTGGTCAGTTTTAAAATCCTATTTTATCGATGATGTCACGGCATTTAATATTAAGAGTCGCGATTTATAGCTATTAACATATTAAAGAACGGGATTTCTCATCCACGATAATTCTTGTTATGAATCGAATTTATTCATTTGGCATCTTGGCGTTAAAGATGGACGCCCGCGGGGCTCAATAAAAGAGTGTTTATAAATAACGGAGGCGATTGCGACGTAATTAAAAACATAACTTGGTTATTGATCGTTTATTAATGCTGGCTGGTTTTCACGCCTTTAGTATTTAGTTTTGGAACGTGCCTGAACAGAGGCACCTTTTGTGTTGATAAAACGCTTTATTGTATGCAGTTAAGTTTGTTTTTCGAATTGCCAAAATTATGAGTTTTTATTTATATTTGAATTTGGTATTTTAAACTGTTAATCAGGGTTACTTTATCGTGCAAAACATAATGTCATAATTATTTTAAGATAAGTATTTTTAAGGAATATCTTAGGTTATGTGAATTACTGATAAACAATGCATTTTATAATAAAGAATCGTATTTTTGTTCCAGGTAAATATTTATTCAAAAATCATCGATACAAACTCAAAAGGGGACACATTACGGTAAAGTAAAACAGATCATAAACTGAGACAAGGTGTTAAAATATTATAGCATCTCCTGAAGTTTATAAGGTCCATGACCATATTCAGCTAATTGGAAATATCATAGCTATCTTCAATAGCTAGTGAAAAAGGAAGATTCTGGATGATTTATTTATTGCCTGCATTGTGCTTGAGGCGGCTATGATCTTGTTAAATGTAATGTATTGTTATTGGTAGTGCATAAAATTGTGATCATATATACCAACTTAGAAATTCTGTATAACCTTTGGAAAATTTTGAAATATAATATTATGTTAACTTATATTATTTAAATATAAATATTATTATTCATAATCTGGATAGCGAAAAACATTTATTTATAAACAGATTTAGGTGGTACTTTTGGGCTTTGAAAAGTCAAAAATTTCGCAGATGATTTAGAAAAGTGGCAGAAAAGTTGGTTTATGAAATAGTAGCAATACGAGTACAATGTGAGACTCTCGACGTTTACTTTTTTAGTAAAATCATGTCAATAATAGCCAAAGGTCAAGATAACAAGATAGCGTCGTTTAAAAACTTAATTTAAAGTAAGCATGGCGTCGCGTCGTTACCTTTTGTTACTTACCAATTTTTTTTTTCTGAGTTCAAATTTTGATTCTTTGACTGCCAGTTAGTAAGTGAATTTTATTCGATTTTACCTTGTTGTTTTATTCGATTTTACCTTCTTTGTAAAATCGAATAAAACAACAATGCAAAAGAAGCAACAAAAGAATCCGATCGAGAATCGAGACGCGTTGATTTATTAAATAAAATTATTTACGACCTCTTACAAATTGGCCTCGTGACGCGAGAGCTCTTATCGATAATCGATAAACTGATGTCGATACATCGATACGTGAGGATTAATGCCATTTCATTGTCGATGCTAATGAGGTTTCGACGTGTGATGAGATGTTGTTATGAAACTGAACTTACTTCACTTCAATAGATAAATTAAAGTTGTTTACGGAAATGAATTGTATTTAGGCTAGGAAATCATAAAGAAAACCTTTCGGTAAATAGTAATTTTAGACTCTTTACGGACTTTATGGCTCTACATCTGTTTTAGCTGTAAAAATATAGATCAATTCGATTGTTTCTGATGACTGAAGTTCTATTACAATTTAAACCGTGTTATTTGACCTAAAACACTTCATAGATCGAAAGGTCAAGTAACACTATCTGTCTTCAAAACGAAACCTTTCTTTAGCATTTCGCGTTCGATCACCAACTCAGAACGATCGGCCACCGCTGATAATACCACTCGTAAAGTACGTCGCGGATCGCTCGTAACTCGCGCCCGCTTAATTACGAATAAATAAATAAATAATTGAATGTGAGGGCCGCGGGCCTAATCGATCGAGAGTGGTGTCCGAGGTGCTAACAAGGGCTTGAGGCTTACGGCGACACATTGGGTGAGTGTTGGAGAGTATGAGCTGGCAGGATTCTGTGCTCTAATTTCTTTAGAATAGTTTCGTTTTTCGCTTAATATCTTGTTGACTCTACTAGTGTTTAGATTATAGAGACAGTTTTTTAATAAGATGAAAATTGTAATATTTCGGGAAATAATTTCTATGACCAAGACGGGAGTTTCGATCAGAATCATTCAGTAGCGCTTTCCTTTTTATTATTGTTAAACAATTTACCAGACCTACACAATAAGTAATAGAAATTAAGAAAAAAGTTTTAAAATAACATTTTTTTTTTAAAGATTTTTTGGTAGATCTTCATAAACTTTCAAAATTTCGTTATATATTTTTAAGCTGTCTAAACGTCAATAAACTCGTAGTAATAATAGTGTTTTTTTTAAACCATTTTGTAACCAATACTAAAATAACATTACGAAAGCATCACACTTCTTTTCTTTTTTTATATAATTCTCTTTTTCTATAAAACTCGTCGGCTCTATAAGTTTTGGTAAATTACGTCCATTTTTATTATTTATATTATATACTGTGATTCAATTAAAACATTATTAGAAAAGTCTTGTTTCAGAAAAAAAAAGCAGTGTTTTTTTTAAACAATATAACTAACAATAATATAGCTGCAATTAGACAAAAAAAAAACTCTGAAACTAGATCGAGATTTACAAATACTATTTTACAAAACTGTCTTAAATTATGTAGGTAAAAAAAACATTATTTTAAATAGAGCTAGTTGCCTAGAATTTAAAGAAGAGCATTAATTTTCAATTAGGCAATTGTTTTGTTCAATTAGAAAGCTAAATATTTGTTTAAAATTAAAAAGCTATGTTGAACTTTGAGTTTTAGTTCAAAGCACTAATTATGCTTGAAAATTGGCTCAGTGACAAAAAGTAGAACTTTGTGCAACTAAGTTACAGTGCATCTTAGCTGCGCAATTTAAGTTAAGATTTTGAGTTTGTTATTTTGCTATCATTGAAAATTGGTAGGTTTCCCAAAAAAATATGATTTCCCTTAAATATAGGTTAATGAGCAAATTCAATAAACAAAACAGTTTAAATTAAGAAATACTAATCAAATCGACTGTTAGCTGTTTCGAGAATTAGATGGATCAGTTGCAAAAGACACGTGTAAAACTTAAAATAAACTCTTCAGTATTTTCATTGATGCCACTGAGTTGGAAGTCTTGAAATCTGTTCGGATATAAATTTATATTTTTCTATTATGAAACAGAGTGTGGTGACAGACCGGCCGGGTAATTACCCACGCTAATGACCGGTGATCCGTGTCGCGGGTTGATCAATGACATACCCGGCTCGATGAATGATTTCTTTTATATTATATTTATTTGAAAGAAATAGCTGTCAACGTAAAGAAAGGACGAGGAAGTCACAAATTTCTATGTACCTGCCTAAAATGCCTGTTTATACGAAACATGAACAATAATCGTTATTGTTGATGACTAACCAACATTTATGTAAAATTTATACAGTATGTAGGTATCTATATTTTGTGATGTAAGCAACCCTCTTGAATTAACAAAAAGTTTGAGTACTAGAGAGAAAAGGAAAAACTACCTTTTAGATTAACGAACGTGAACTTTTACCAAAAGTAATAAAGACTGACATTAAATCGCTCTAAGTGACAAATACTAACCCTCTTATTCATAAAGATACAGTACATCTTAAGTAGCTTTTCTGCAGGTCTACTTCTCTGGTTTGTTGTATGGTAAATACGTGACATCCAGTCTAAATTGACTCAGTCAAATAACTAAAATGCTCTTTAACTTTTTATGAATAACAGGGTAAGACTACATTCCTCGGATTCTATGTAACCATCTTTTCAAAATTATGTGAGGTGGTTAAAATCGGTATAATTATGTATTGAAACCAGAAAAAGAACATCAATATCAATGTTCGCTCCCGCCGAAATCAAAACGAACATCCCAAGTCACGTCAACTGAGCCACAGATGTGGTCAAAAAGCTTTGATAAAATAATGAATACTTGGCCTGCGTAGGATGATGATGAAGATATAATTTGGCTAAGCACGTCTCCGTCTCGTCACGCGTAGACAGCGGGAATGCGACGGTATTATTTATAACACACTTTTTTAGTCACTAGGTATTTTAGCTGTAAATTGCTCGTGCTTTTTATATAATTACAATAATATATTTTTTTAATCATTATAAGTAGGTATGTATCATTCAAATCTGGTTGAGTTATCGGCTTTTACTTTGTTGGTTCAACATTGGTTTGGTTCCGATTTGCCAAAAAAAATATGTTTCTGTTTTGTGTTAGCGTCAAAATCGTATTTGTATTTTCACAGACCAGCGAAGAAATACTGTATTTGTTATAATAAAATAAACCAATGTGTACCTTGAGGCTTCGCCAGTTCAATTTTCGTTTAAACCCCAAATTCCCCATTTTTCGTTCCCTGTGAGATTTTTTGGATATCCAAATTTCCAGCCATTTCAGTTTAGACGTTTAGGCTTTATAGCGTCATAATATAGACGAGAGTTACTTTTGCATGTATAATCTTTAAATTTTTATGGATTGTTAATTGTACAGCTGAATGTTCTTCAAAAGACCACCTGTCCCAAAACATTTAGCAGCAAAATAAGATATTAAACCGTAATTACTGAGTTATCTGTACAATCTAACTGGGCGACGGATATCTGCTATCTTGTTTCGTTTCCGTAGTGAAACCATGCGCGTACGCAGCTCAACTCGACTGTGTGCTTTTCTCACGGAAAACGCCGGGGAAATCCACTCGAACTTTGATATGCTTTTATGTGACACTGTTGAGGTCACTGTGAATCTATTTAAGGAAGTTTCTTTGATTATCTTTTTTTATTTACTAGCTATAATAACGATTTTTTCTATTATAACAATAATAATAATAATAATAACGCCGGGTGCATCTTATGCTGCCCGCAGTCTCACCTCTCGACAACCTTAGCTGTCCACGCCCAGTGTTGCGACCCGTTGCCAATATATCGGCGACTTAGTGGAAGCCCACCCAGTGGACAGCGAGTCACCGCCTGCCATGATAATTAGTGAAATGTTGCATTAAAGGCAGGCGTACCGGTATTTCACTCCAGAGCACCAGTTAACCGGTCCATTAAACAGTTCACCCCCATAAACCATTTCTTGTCATCCATTTTACAATAGTTCCTATCACCTTCTGGGTGCCGCCTCTGGGTGCATGATCTATTTGTGCATTTGGTGGCGGTGCCTGGTTGGTGATCCATATACAATATAGCAAAACTCTCGAAAGGGCCTCTACGAGTTGGATTCGTCCCCTCGCACGCCTCTCAAAGGACCGGGCTCCATCCCGTGATACCGAAGAGTATTGAGAAACATAATAATAATAATAATAATTTATTTAAAGATAACAGAGATCCACGGGTTAGTATGACTTAATAACTACCATGTTAGTCTTATAAATAAAATTTGATAAAAATAATAAAAATATAAATAAAATTAAAATAAAATTATATACATGTTACACCACATTGCGCGCCACCTGAAGGTGACAGCAGTGATTTATGTATGCAGAGTCGACACGGGCTGCAATCATAGCCAGGACTCTGTTGGGGCTGGCCCACACCCTACGCACCAGCGACGCACTACGCTTACGCATTGTTGCATAAAAACAATCAGTTCTCATGTCCGCGAACATACCGGAGGCGCTGCAGTAGCGGGGCAGCCCCATCAGCGCCCTGAACGCATTATTATATTGAATCCGGAAAGCCCTGTAAGCCCTTTGAGTGTAGTTCGCCCACAGGCTACTCATGTAGAAGGAAGTGCAGTATAATAACACACTCTGAGTCCCTAACTAGGAAGAACCTGTATCTAGGCCGAAACACACACAGAGACGAACATTACACCCAGACCGGAAACAAACATCGATATTCATCATATCAATGTTCGCCCCGCCCGGGAATAGAACCCGGTTGCACACGTTCACCACTGCCAACTGAGCCACGGAGCAGTCGCTGACAAGGCGAACTTCGCACCGCCTCAAGTTCTAAAATTAATATTAGAGAATATTCTATAGCCTTATGTCACCCGGGGATAGTGTAGCTTTCCAACAGTGAAAATTTTTAAAAATTGGTAATTTCAATATTCGGAGCCTATTTAATGCAAATAAGCAAACAAAATTACCTCATAAAATAGAAAAAAATCGTACAGCCTAATGTCTTGGCCAGTGCCAACTTAAGCTCAATTCATTAGGACGCAACTTGTTGGCGGATTAGGCTGACGCTATAGACTTCTCTATCATGTCGGTTACTTGATTTTTATCCCCTAAACAGCGGGGAGGCGTGCCAGTCCGCCCCTCGGCCGCCACGGACTCGGGCGGGGCCCTATCATTTTGATATAACTTCTGGTTCTGAACATTATCATTTTATACATAATACTTTTGTTACTCTTAATAGGTCTGCTCTTACTCCTGCCTTCTTACTAACTCCGGAACCTTAACGCCGAATGAATCCTTTCCTTTAACTTTACAACCGCTTTAAGGACATTTCAAGTAGATATCTATTAATTGTACACCTAATATAAGGTTTATAGGGATTTATACTTGGACCGATTGTAAAAATTATTTCACCATTATATCCCTGACGAGCTTTCCCGGCTTACTTCGTTACGCCATAGAATATAAGATACTACAAATGACTTCGTTCTATAGACTATGTTCTTTTGACTGCCCAGAATGGCCGAATAAAACAAACAACAACAACAAACCACCTGTCAAAATATGTAAACAACGGAAAAAATATTGCACCTTGGGTTATATTATTTGAGTTTAGGTAATGATCCCTAATTTTTTTGAAAAACTAATATAGCCTATGACACTCGGGGTTAATGGAGCTTCCTACCAGTGAAAGAATTTTTCAAATCGGTTCAGTATTTCCGGAGCCTATTCGTTACAAACAAACGAACAAATCTCTCCACTTTATAATATTGGTATAGATGAACATAATATAGCTACATAAAGTATATTCACAAACATTCAGAATAGCACTGGGGCTATATTATATGAATACTGTGAACACAATACAAAGTTCGCAGTGTCAGCTTGTAACATATAGTAACTGTACCAACAACTGACTAACCCAAAAAGTACAGTCGTAGGCGCGGCGGGTGGCAGGAAGCGTGATCGATATTAATACGAAGATAAGCATAATTTGGTGCCATATCGCGCCATCGGATTATAACACAAAGGACCCAACGTCTATCTCTAAATACATAACATATTGGACTCTAATTCGATCAGTTTGGAAGGTAGAGAAAGTGTTACACGATTTTATTTCAACATTCGTGACGTTGAGACGATATCAAGACGAGAAATTTTGCCTAATAGCTACTGATGTATGAAAGCGAAACCATGTTAAAATATAAATAATTGAGTAAAAACTTGTAAAGAAATCAATGAACCGATGTTTTTATTTTAAGAGGAGCAGATAAAAACCGCAGAAGTATCTGAGAAAAATAAAGCCATAGCGAAAAAGAGAGTCTTAGTTTGAAATTAACTTAGATACTTATTTATGCTGATGAAGATGTCACGATAAAGCTACAAAATCTTACGCCAAAAACGAGCGTATTAAACGAAAAATAAAACAAATAAGCTATAATATACGAGTACAGACAGAGTTGCGATGAGATGCAAAGAAAAGAAAAATAAAAAACGATGTCAACGGACTTTTGACGCAAATTTTTGAGCGCCAATCAGAAAGCGTTATGCCAAAACCAAAATGACTATTTACACCTCTATAATGAAATGAAGGGGAATAACCTCAAGCCGTTCAGTCGAGCGAATATGTTAACTATTGTTCGATATCAGGTTCTTAAATATTTTCAAAACGTGTCGTTATATTTTTGGGGATGATTGAATAAATGGGGAGAGAAGCGTCACCCCTGGCCGAGGTAGTTTATGATAATAGGGCATTGTAGGCAACACTTTCATTTGTTCTATCTAAAACGCATCGCTGCATTGTCATTCGTCTGCCCTTTGACTCTATTGTGTTTGTATTTTTTGTCGCTTCTGTGCTCGTTTATATTATTATTTTGATTTCCGTTATTATCAACATGATGCTTTGTTTGGTACTTGTATAAGTCTTCTCGTCTTCTCGTTACTAGTTTTAAATTGAATATAACCGCAAGTTGCTGGTTGAGATATTGTCTACAGACTCTACTGACCACATTGAGAAATGCTCCTCGTAAATAGATGCTTACTTTACGTAAACTAAACTAACCAGTCTCAATAATATATCTTTGAAAACAGTAACATACCTAATATTTTTAACGTTAAAATATTCAAAAGAATAGGTATCTATTTATATCATTATTAAATTTTGGGGCTATACTCTCTATAAAGGTATACTCTCCTTCATTCACAAAACTATATCCCCTTTTTTATCTATTTTAATATCTTCTGTTCATTGATCATCGTCACCAAACGGGTTGGTTTCTGAGTTTCTGCCTAGTCATTACTAGACGCCACTTGCATTGTCATTCAAATGAGGGTACAACTGGCTCCTGGCGAGAAGGTCCCGGGTGAGTTGACACATGATGCCCTCAAGGTACTCATTCTGCCTGAAACCTTAAATTATTCTTTACCAGCTGCAAGGCTTCTTGAACCAGCATTTAAAATACCGAAACAAACGACAACTTTGTCTCCAAAATTGTAGGCTATATGTGAGTGAATGGTATCGATTTTATAGTGTTCAGCCGAAAAGGTATAAAATTAAATATAGAGAGCTGAATAACGATTTCCACAATGCTCTCGAGTTATAATTATAGTTGATCGCCAGCAAGGAGCAGCCTCGGGAACTGTCTCGTGTCGGACACGGACAACATTGTAAACAGGTCACAACAGATACTCATTCCGAAGGCCAATTTTCTGCGCACCCATAAAAAGCGAAAACATGACTACGCTAATAATAAATAACATACATCACGGTCAGAAGATTCTACCATTTAGTAACAACAAATGCTAATAATTACTTTCGAGATATTAAATTGGAAAGGGACTTAATATTCAGCTTTCCGGCGAGAGCGGCCGAACAATGCCTTATTATGGATCATCTCAGAGAATTATTATGGAATAAATCTGAGTGGTGGCTTAGACTCGAATCAGGCGCCTGCGATGTCTCTCCGGTGTCCGGACGAGGTCTATTGCATTAAATCTACGTTTTACTGGCACTCTGTATCGCATGTCGGCCGTTGCTCCTAGATTTATATCTCCCTCGCAATGTATGCAATTTTCTCCGTGGCCCGTCTTTTTATTGGTATTACACACCTCGGGCGCTACTTCGTCATGATTCTCATATCTATTGTGTCGACGCTCATCACACATATCCATCTCGCGTCGACGCGACCAGTTCTGCGGAACTTTGTTTCTTTCATTGGGATCATATCGTCGCCGCTGCTGTCGACTGCATTGTTGCACGTCGCAATGATCTTAGACTTGTTGAACGACGTATCCGAGGTTTCCATTGTTGTGATTTTATTGCCGGTGTTACCGCGCCCGCGGGCGTCGTAAAGCACGCAATAGGGCTGATGCGATCCGCCGAGGATCCAGATGGAATCGGCGACCGCAGGAACCATCGCTGCCACCGCAGCGCGCGGGGACGCTGACTTTCATTCGTTTCTAATAAATTGATATGAGGAGTGCTCTGCCGCCGCCGAGCCGCGATTGGTCGCTGGCCAGGACCCGCGCAGTATCCGCGGGCTGTAAATCAACTTTACAACCTCTAATTACAGATATTTGCCGTCTCATGTAAGCGCATGGGGTATCCGCGGAGGGCTGAGCTCGCAAAAATATCGCGTAATAATGGGTATTGACCCGTAATGGCTCCGTTTGTGCCTATCGGACGCTTTTGACTTGATTGTTCCAAAGCGAGAATATTTTCTGAATGATTGCCAATTACATCGAATGGCCTCCCGGATTCCAGGGCGATATGAGTGTTATATTTTAATGCGCTCTCTCGTTTTGATTTGCGTTCTTGCTGGTGATTTATGATTTGTTTTATAGTTGTTATTCGTTTTCGATTCTGTGAATTATTAAAATTTACTTTTTCTTTGTTTTAATTCTTTATAGCTATAAAGTTAAAGGAAATCTGTAAGTATCAGTTAACTTCAAACAATTTCAACTTATCTTTATAATGAGATCATCACAAGATACCACTTATTTGTCTATACTTAAGTTGTCTTCCCATTGGATCAAGCTTCTTACTGAGCTTGTGCAACAATGTTTCACCGGATAGGGCGTCCGATGTTTAATGTCCCACGAGCGAAATTACACCAGATTGTTCTCACTTTACGACCTCTTGTGATTGATCGTCGTATCCCTCAAGGTGCTTGTCATTGCTCAGCCGTATCGCCTGCTGTTTGAAGGAATACTTACTACTAAGAGGGTTATTTCCTCCATCTATAAGTTATTTTGCTGGTAATATAGTAGGCTTTAATACTTAAGGATCGTATTCTTAAATGTCAAAATAATTTACATTACTTAGTAAATTGGAAAAAAATTAAAAAAATTGGTAGTTTAATCAGCATAGTCAACATGATGGATGATGATGATGAGGGTGGTAAACAAAATAGAACCAAAAGAAAAAAATACTATTTTAAATAAATCTATGCATGTTATATGCCATAACACGAAGAAACTAAGTTGCTCACTGACAGACCACCAATAAATTCGATTTGTTAAATTTCAGTACGAACCAACCGACGTCCGCCAACATATTGTATTGTGAAGTGTGAAATTAACACCAGTCTCATCATATTTCTATATTAAACTCGCGGTTCGACTCGCAATAAATTCTTCCGCTCATAAAATTATAACGAGTGTCTAAACAGGGGGTTCGCGTCGTTTACAGTCTTAATGTTTGGTATAAGGTATATTCTGCTCTCCATTTTAATAATTCCTTGTATTATTCTGATTTCACTGAGGGCTATTATCTTTATTAATTAGCATTTGATTCGCGCCTTGGAAATTAAATGCAAATTGCTTGTTTTTACAGCCAGAGTGTGTTGATAGCATTTCCTTTATAACAGTCTTATCGTCAATCGTTATCTTTTCAATTACATTTGTAACTGTCAAACGGTGAGTATTTTAATGTTCTTTGTTATCTTCAAATGGAATTACATTACGTTTTATACTATCTTCTGTTTTTTCCAATTCATTTTCATTGTTTTTTTTGTCTGTATAAACCCTATAGTTAAATTTGGCGTCTGTTGCTCTTCCTTCTAATTTATAGATATTTACACCCGTAAATATTTTACTGCTACTATTTTATTGAATCTCCGTTGTTGGCCGCTGGATGTATCTTGAGGTATTTTCACATTCACATCAGTTTTATTGTTTCATGCAATAATTGATTGAGAACACAGCAATAGCTCATGCACATCAATTCTAAT
Organism: Euspilapteryx auroguttella; assembly: GCA_951802225.1. Lineage (NCBI taxonomy): Eukaryota > Metazoa > Arthropoda > Insecta > Lepidoptera > Gracillariidae > Euspilapteryx > Euspilapteryx auroguttella. The sequence continues at coordinate 8,589,863 of OX637656.1, forward strand.
CTTACTCAGAGTAATAGATGCACTTTCTTATTGGATATTAGATTTCCTTGGCACCGTTGGAAAGCCGATCGTATCGTGTATCGCCTATTGTTAGTTAGTCGTTTATAATTATACCAATTTGTATAACACTACTTCAATAGTTACGATCAGCAGCTTATATTTATCCTATCTATCTGTTTTATCTATGAGTGAATTCCATTAAGTTTCTATTTTATACATTAGATTTTTTTTATAATCAATTCTCTGCACGGTTTTTAATCGTTTCAGCTCGGTCGACGACGGTGCAAAGTGTTAATTTAGTAGCTCGTAAAAGAGTTGTTTTTAACAATTAAATGCAAGTGAACGAGCCAGGTGGAGCGGGCGCGGAGAGTCGATGCGTAATGGAGATTGATCGCGCGCGGCATTATCCGATCGAGTCGAGTATCAAGAGGGGCGGAGCGATCAAACCGATTTCGACGAATAGCAAGCCGGCTCTAAGCCGCAGCGGCCTGCCATTGGCTGATCGCAGTGGGGTTGAGGGATATAAAGGGTCTTGATAGTGCTCGATAAGAAGTGGGCAGCACGAAAACGGCGCGATCGATTAAGACCCGTTCGGCTATGAACGAGCGAGTCGTCACATCACTTATTTGTTTCTATTCGATTAACACGGGAAAAAGTTTAAACTTTATTGCGATAATTGTACTTTAATTGGTACGTTTGTTTACCTACAAGTTTCTTGTTTAACATTGGGATAATGTTAACATGGACGTCACAAAGGTTAACGCAACATTGTTGCACAAAGGGAGAATTTATCATCGCGAAACCCTAATCCAATAATAAAAATTGGCACATAAAAAAATCAAAACTTGCATCTTGGGTGCACTTAAAAGAGATTAGCTGGATAATCGCGGGTTATTTACAATCAGTTATTATCATCGCTTGGGGCGGGGCGGTGGCGGAATGTTTTACGATGCACCATTGACGTTTCCAATTCCCCCACAAAAGAATTAGCCGAGCTAAGCGACATCGAGTGCCAATAAATAACTTAGCGAGTGAGAATAATCGATCCTTGATGCAACAAAGTGACATTATCTGATCTTTTACTTAGTAAGTTTAGGTTAGAAAACATAGTAAACGTAATTTCTACATTTGATATTGATATGATGAATGTTTGTTTCCGGTCTGGGTGTGATGTTCGTCTCTGTGTGTGTTTCGGGCACCCTAGATACAGGTTCAACCTAGTTAGGGGCTCTGAGTGTGATGTGTTATTATTATTTGTAGAAATTTGTGGAACTATTGATCTCTTGGGAACCATACAGAGTATTAAAAGTTATGTATGATGATCAAAGCCTTCCTTGAATAAGAAACCAAGAGGGGAATGGAAGTGTAGGCAGACCACCAGCCAGATGGACCGACGATATAAAGACTGTTGCTGGGGAGACTTGGATGAGATTGACAGCCGACAGAGCGAACTGGAAAATAATTGGAGAGGCATTCGCCCAGCAGTGGGCTGATACGTGCTGAGGAAGAAGAAGATGATCATACTTTAAAATGTTTAAGTTTTTTTTTTACTAAAGTATTGTAATAAAACGAAGGAGTTGTGATAACAGCGAAATACTAACCTGTTGTGTAAAAAATTGTGTGATGCGGTTTGGGTTTGTTTTTTTATCTTAATACCTATAATTCTATTGTAAAGGTAAGAATTGAATTCTTAATATTGAGTTTAACATCTAAAACTCAGAAATAAGGGCTTTTGGTAACTTCGCAGAACGATATCGGCAAAATACCACCCGTACGTCATAAAGTGAAATTCACTATACAAATGAAGCATAAGGCAACTTAAGGTCTTGTTGGAAAAGCAATAATTTTGTCACAGTTAGTCACGATTAGATCGGTTCCACAGCCAATTTGACATAGGTCGTAAATTATAGGGAAAGGCTGACTATGGTACGCCGTAAAAACACCCTAAATTTGTACGGTCAGCAAAACTATTGAGCTATTTTAGGGCTGATATTAGAACTAGGATTTATTAATTATTAAGCTGATATTAGCTGAGCGTGGGAAGACTTCGGACGCTATAATGTGTGGTTCCCGGGGTTCTATCCAAAAGCGCCAAGACGGCCGCCGGGGGGTTTTAGTGGGTGCGAGCCCCACATACCCCCGACGCTCCCCCGAGCGTCGGGAAATGTGATAGGCATTTCCCCTCGTTACAAAAAAAAAGACCCTCTAAGGTGGGTGAACTGATGAAAAGCATTCTCACAAGCTTTGGCGTAATAAGTTTGTTTAAAATATTGTATAGATAATCTGTTTTCTGATACATGCAGAGCATAGTTTGTAATTCTTTATTGTATTAGGAGTAAAACACCTTATACAAGCATTATAAACTAAAGTTAATTGATCTCAAAAATTATAAATGCTTGGATTTATTTTGCTGACCTTACTTGCTCAAGTAGTACTGAAAATTGTGCGTGTACGCACGCGCATCGAATCGTCTCTCCGTTTAGCGGAAATCGTTGATACTGCATCCACACTCTCGTCAGAACCTATACGAAACAAATATGAAAGCTTTCAACAGCCACAAATAAAGAATAGTAAGTATAATTCTGTAATAATATCATTATATACAATTTTTTTTTAACAAAAACATAGTTTTTCCAATATTCAGTTTTACATTATTCTGCAAGAAGTTTTATTACTCAACTAAATAAATCACTAGTTGTTTAATTGTTTAGTACGTAAAAATAATATCGGTACTTACTTACTTACTTATAATATCAAGGAATTACTTATTATATACTCTCTATGAAGTACGTTCTGGTTTTCGTAGTTTCCATTTTCCACATATTTCAGTCAGGTATCAGAATGCATTTTGAGGTGATATGTTGCATAAACAGTACCTATTGTGTATCGCAAGGTTCTTCGTGCAACTCACTCGCCCAGCTAACGGACCTCTTAGCCTTAGCACAGTGTGATAATGCATTTCCCGTTTTAGTTAAAACTTTAGTTAAGTTATGCCGTATCTTTCTTTCATGATGACTTTTGGGCCTTGTTTGTATCCTTTAGCCAATTTAGCCTATATCAGATGTTACGTTATTTCTTGCTATAAATTTCGGAAGCGAAACAAAGGAAGGAAGACTAGTTTCCCTATGTAAAATAAGGTAGTAGGTAAACGTGAGAATTGCCCTATTTCCCTATGTAAAATAAGGTAGTAGGTAAACGTGAGAATTGCCCTATGATAGGGCACATTATTTTACTAATTATTCAACACTAGCACAATTATAACCACGGAAAATTAATTTAGAAATTAAAAAAAAGAATATCAAAAGTGTGAAATTTTCTTCTCGCTTCGCGGGAAAACTCTTCAGTATCCGAACAATGAGCGGTTTTCGAACTGTCACTTTTAGTTACAGAGACTGCCATAAGATGGCACTAGCAATCCGGTTAAATGTCAAATTCTATAGGAATTCAATCAGTCAGGTCAATCAGATTTCACGTTGACATTACACCTACATACATTGCCTATACAGTGCCATCTATTAGCATTCTCCTAGAACCATTTAAACTGTCAAAAACGAAAACCCCTCATTCGATATTTAATTGATTAACCTTTTTTTCCTGGCTAAATATTTCCAGCCAGTCCTAACAAAGACCAACCAAACCAAACATGTGCAAGTCAAGCCAAGCAATACACCTGCGTTCCCGCCACCCACACGAGGTTGGTACCAACGTTTTACTGCCAATCTTTATAGTGGTATTACTATGTTGCTTTGTGGGATCGACACGGGCGTGAATCTTTTATGGCGCGCGACACGAGAGGACCTTCCTATAGCCGGATACAACTCCCGACGTAATGGGGTTTGATTTTCACCGGTCTACAGGTAGCAATTGATGTTATAAACTAATAATGAATCAATGATCTCTTTATTGTGCTAAAAAAAAGAAAACAGGAAACATAAATTAGAATAAGTTGACAAAAGGCAAAGGGTCGACTAAATCTCGGATAAATCATTGTAAAAACCGAACCTAAACTAAAAAATGTAAACTTAAACTAATAAAGGCCCTCTAGCCTATGGAAAATTGTAGTGCTAATAAAAAAAAATTGACAAAAGGCGAGTAATGTCTGCATGGGTTGCGGGAGTCTTGGATGACGGTCATTATTTTTTAGTTTATACATAGAAGGCTGCTAGAATAGTTTGGAACAAGCCCAGTCAGCAGGTTTGTATAAGGTATTAAAAAAGTAGCGAAGGTATTGATTTCAAAATGTGTTGTGCAAAGTGCAGTTACACTCAGACATCAATTTAACCGTGTAAAATAAGATTGCTCATGACATTCGACAGTATAACAGCGATGAAATGACGAGAAAATGTATGACAGAAACAAGTGTTCTAATTCTGCCTCAAGTTTAATATTGAAAATACTAGCTGACTTTGCACCCTCATCGAAATAACTTCCTCATTATGAGGAGAACCAAATTTAATAATTTTCTATAATAATCATTTATTTAAAATTATACAGAAGGTATTTCATATTGAAATTCTATTTGAACTACAATATTAATTCAAAATATAGTATCGTAATACTGTAAGAGAGTCGAGGTTGTTCATTCCTTCCTCATGCGGCTTCCTCAAGGCAGAAAAAACAGTGTGCTGGACCTCTGCCATCGCCTCATCAGCCTTGTCTTCTAAATATTCACAAGAACAATCTTCATGAATGTAATGAACAACCTCGACTCTACCGAAATTGTTCCCACTTTATTTGCTCCAATTCCCGACTGTTAGCGTTACTCGTTAAACATAAACGCGGCAATTAATCCTTCACGTCACCCCCCCCTTGGTACCCCTCACCCCTCCCTCCTCAGGGTTAGGGGGAGAATGATTAACTGGCAGACAGGAAGATGGATTGACAAATAGGTAGTCGCTTTGGTATTCGCTAATGTTTCGCGCTCTCATCAATAAACGATTGGGGGTAAGAGGGTTTAAGGGGGTAGGGGTGTTTTGTTACTTGACAGGCATTTAGCGCTACAGGGTAATCGAGAAGTGTTTAATTCTGATAAAGTTCTGTGGATCTATTTTGCCTTTCTTAGCTGTGGAAATGAAAAGTATTTTGTCATGTGATACTTATTATTGGTACCTATATCAATCTCTACAATTTATTGATTTCGGTAAGTATTTATTTTGTTTAAGAATTTGGGATTTTCGCGGTGAAGAAAATTAAGTAAGTATTTCGAATGTTGTTTGAGTTATTCGACGTTCCCAAAATTTATGCAAATTTCAGGTAACCCGTAGGCTCCACAATAATGAAATCCTAGAAATTTTAAAAAGAAAATTCAATCTTATTAACAACGTCCTTTACTTTTCACTGTAAGAGAAAGTTGTTTTCTTGAAAAAGCTCAGTTCAGTAGTTTCTGATACCTAAAACAATCGAAACTATAGAGTCAAACAATAGCATTTAGCATAGCAAACATGATGGCTTCCTTAAGGAGCCCACACCGGCCGCTCTGCGCTAAATCCGGTGCGTAGTATAATGCGCGCGCGCATCGTAAACGTGCGATCAGATACGGTGCGCTACTCTTCAACGCCTTTTAGTACAGAAATTGTACTCCTTTGTTTATTTGCTCTAACTCGATATGCAAATACTCAAATGTTTCTACAAAGTAAGCAAAAAAATTCTAAATATTTTAAGAACCTTAAACCTATTAACTAAACATTTTAATTAGATGTTCCTAAACTTTTATCTCCTAGACCACTATCAAAATTAAGGTCGGTGGATTCTTGAAACTACATTTCTACGATATTTGCAAAACTTTAATGGACACGTGAAGTAGAACTTTACTAAGACCTTGAGTATGTTGAGTCGAGTCGCCCTCTAGGGGCCCGGGGGTCCACTTGGACACTTGAGCGAAGGGAAATCAAATTGAAGACCCATTAGTCCTCCATCCATCTTTTTACAAAACCTTTAAATTAACATTGTATAAGATTAGAACGATGATCATATCCATAGGTATAAATCACATGTTTCGATCTCAGAGCGCAATGATACAAAACTTTACTAGCGCTCTCATAAATCATCGACAGTTCGATGCGATGCGATACGATTTAGTACACTCGCAGACTTGACGACCGCCGTAAATATACGCAATGGGGACTGCGAATAGAGAGTGAATGACCATGTCAGATCATGCGTCTACGCATGTTTAGCTCTGCGGCTTTCTTGCGGTTCTATTCTAATCTAACGCGGATTCCGTTTGACTCCCATGTTTCTACTAGACTGGAATTGAGTTGAACAGGAGTTTTACTAGTAGCTACTTGAATAGATTAGTATAAGCTCAAACTATCCCACTGCTGGACAAATGCTTTCCAACTTTTTCACACTTCTCGGTCTTGAGCGGATTCCCACCAGGCCCTGTCGTGCGCTCCCAGTTCCTCACTCCATCGTTTTCTGGGGCGACCACGTCATTTCTTAGCGTGTTTCGAGCCTACTTCGTGGCTCTGCCTACCCAATGATCATTAAATTGACTTTTAGGCTGCTGAAATTGCACTCTAGCATAAATAAAAAATATACAGCTTTAACACAATAAAGGTAATACTATACTTCATTGAAATGAACGGAAGCAGTGTATTTTATGAAATCAAAATTGAAGTTGGTATTCATTGTGTTCCATAATCGTAGTAAATATGTATAATCACTTAATTTGCTTTCTATTAACCCTATCCTTTGCTATACTATACGCCCAATAGTCCACAACCTATAGTTAGTTACATTTCTATACCTTACTTAATTTGTCATTTTCTTATTGTTACAGGAACACCAATCAACCGTTTGCCGATCATGGCAAAGTCGGTTCTGGACCTGTACGAGCTGTATAACCTGGTGATCGCGAGAGGAGGCCTTGTAGAGGTCATCAACAAGAAACTATGGCAGGAGATCATCAAGGGTCTCAGGCTGCCGTCTTCTATCACCTCTGCTGCATTCACTTTGCGTACACAGTAAGTTGATTTTAAACCATTGATAGTTTTAGGGTGGCTGATTTAATAATAATAAGTTGGATTCGTCCCCTCGCACGCCTCTCAAAGGACCGGGCTCCATCCCGTGGTTTCCAAGAGAAAGAGAAACATAATAATAATAACACATCACACTCAGAGCCCCTAACTAGGAAGAACCTGTATCTGGGGTGCCCGAAACATATACAGAGACGAACATTACACCCAGACCGGGAAACAAACATCGATATTCATCATAACAATTTTCGCCCCGCCGGGAATCGAACCCAGGTGCACACGCTTCTCAGTCCACATCATTTCCAAAAGAGCTACGGAGCAGTCCTAAAATTAAATTCATGTCAGACTTCACATATCAATTAATTAATTGGTTCATCTTGATGATGTCGATAGTTGTCATTGTTAAACACGACCAAAACAAATTACTTTTTGGCCTGATAGTTAGATCTTCCCATAGGATCTTCCATACAACTTGTGTATGTTAGAAACGTCTTTATGTATTTGACATGTTTCTATCGCATTCACTAGCTTTTAGTATTCCTGAAAACTACCTCTATATTAGACGTAGCCTTACATCATGTTATTCCAATCCTGGAAAATGTATCTAACATCGTTCATTTCATAAAATTTATTCTCCTTCTGTTGCAACTCAAACTTTCCTGATCCAATGTCAGAAAAAAAACGTAAAGAAACCAAAACTTAAGAAACATCAGTTAGGCTAACCATGTCAAGCAAGGCAAGCGTTTGATCTAAAATAATCCAAATAAATCGCAGACTATTACCTGACAATTGTCCGTTACAAAATCCGTCTGCCGCCACTTCTAATCCATGTCTGGTCCGTCAAAGCCTTTATCTGTGTGGTCCTAAGGCTCCTACCACTGCCATCTTCGGTGACCCTTTGTGTCAGATTCTCACGATGCGGAGACAAAAGTCCGTCCACAATGGCACTGTACGTGACAATGTGACATCTTCATAATTAATAACCTCCGACTCCGCCGATATAATTTCCCATTTATCTTTTACTCCTAAGTTCCTTCACCTCAACTCTTTGTCGGATGGAGTAAAGATGTCTTTACATTACTAATTCAAGCAGTGCACCGTTACGCACGAGGTTTAACTCTCGCTTTGTGGCCCTTGCATAACCTCGTCACATTACCGTCCCAACTACAACAAATCTGTTTTCGAACAACAATGAGAAGAGTTAAGTACCAAAACCAGTAATGCCCTTTTTGTATAAAATTTGTAAGAGTCACCGGCAGTTTTCGGCGACAATCAGTCGTCAAACCTTCCGTCTATAAAATAAAATTAAACTGGCATAATGACGAATGCCGTATATTTAGATTTTGGTCGTTTGACATTGTGAAAAGCTGTTTTTTTACGACGCCTCTCCGAACGCCGCCGCTCTATATTGTATTCCATATTAAATATGTGAACGATTAATATGAGTTATAGCAGTAACGAATAGTTGACAATGTGCCTCTTATAAAATTGACTTGTCACTAGAATAGGATTAGAAATGTAATGGGATGTACGCTTTTATGAGGGATGGCCTTTTGATAATACATACTTGAATGTTATGTTTTGATTTATAGCTCGTCATCTCGTCACGTTAGCTTTGATAGGCGTGCATGAATGGTTGACAAGATCGGTTTTTATAACGTCAATGATCCTATGTGGGTTTCTAATGCGAGATTTTTGGCTGTCGGTGGTGTATCAAAGATTGTTATAGATTATTATGAGGGAAGAGTTAAGCCTGTATCTTTTGTGGTAGCTTCGTTTAACATGGATATTAAATCATAGTCTTTTCCTGAGTCTTATCATTGTCGTTTTCTTCAAACCCGTATTCAACTCATAGATTTAATATCTTTTGAATTTATTTCAAATGTCATTGCTTGAAATAATCAGTTAGTTAGATCTATAGGAAATCCATTTTAAACAATATGTAATGAAGTTATTTGTAATTAGGACTTCGATATTTCGTAATTAAATAAAAAAAACATAACCAAATAAAGTTCATCCATATTGCATTGGTCCGATTACCGACTCTGAAAATTGAACAGCACCATTATTTGTATATATCTGATGATAATCTTATGTCTTATGTTAGTGTTTCAATTAAATCACAGGGTCTCGTTACGTTAGAAGCACTAAAACTGTTTCTTTACTTTTGTACATTAGCTACAAAGCAGTGCCTTGAAAAATTGTAAGCAATATTATCTAGTACATCATTGACGCATACTTAGTTTTTATTTCGGCCATGGTTTAGAGTTTTTTTTTTATTGGCGCTAGAATCGCGTTGATTGCGGTCGGAACACTCTTAATTAATTTATATTGTTTTATCCTACAGATACATGAAATATCTTTACGACTACGAGTGTGAGAAGAAGAACTTGTCCACAAGGAACGAGCTGGACGCTGCCATAGAAGGGAACAAGAGGGAAGGAAGACGCGCCTCGGGGCAATATGATGCTCAAGCAGCTATGGCCATGGTAAGATTGGGTTCTACATACTAAAATGGGGTTTTCTGACAAGGCACAGCCAGTGATTAAATAAATTTTCCCAAAGTAACATGGGTCCAAACCGCCTTATCAGAATCAGCCCGTAAAATTTGGTGATTTTTTTATTGCAATCACAATAAAACAAAAAAATACATAAAAGAACAAGTAACAGAAATCAATCCAAATGGCGGCCTCATCACTAAAAGCGATTTCTTCCAGACAAAAATGAGGAGATGAACAAAATTTAGTAAATAATGCCTTGAAAAAAAGAAAACTGAAATGATTTTATTGAGTTACATAGCCTGTTTTTATCAATTTTGGCTTTTATAGAGTTTGGACCTCACAACAGACAAAAGAGTTCAGAATGGTTATCTCTCGCAAATAATTCTAAAAACGGCACGCGATGCCACAGAAGTTAGCAAATATCGATAAAGACTCCTTCCATGGGTCTGTAAAAAGCCACAAGGAAACATCCGAAGGACGAGAAGAAATCTTTTGTTGCAAAACTTGTAAAGCCATACTAGTTACTATCGCCAACCCGCCTGCCAATCGTGGCGATTACGGCAAAACTTCTCAAAATGTTTTTTCTTGGGAAAATCTGTAGTTCTATGCCCAACAGTGGACGTCCTTCGATAATGATTTTCGTCACGCCGCACACCTTGCCATATGTGCACTGGACCTTAGAACAAAATATACATAAACCAACACTATGTTATCTACCCTATAAATATCATTATAACATCCACAGCCCCAACTAAACCGCGGCATGCCAGCATCGCTAGCTCAGCTAACGCAGCACATGCAGCCCCTCTCGCTCTCTCTTGGAGGGGGGGTGGGGGGCCCGCGGCTGCCGCCCCTCCCCCCGCACGCGCCGCCCCTCGCCCCGCACGAGCTCGAGTACAGGGTGCGCGAGTACATGAAGCTTATACAGCACCAGCAGAGGGAGTTTAGGAGGAATGGTGAGTTTTAGTTCTTAGACCTCCACAAGTTACTATAGAGTTGACTATTGTTTTTTTTAATGTAGATTTAAATGATGTTAGACTTTAGACCCTCTACACGGTGTCAAAGGGTTTTAGATAAATTTCGGAGAAGAAGTGAGTTTTAGTTAACCTGGTGGCTTAGCTACCGAGTTTAAATACAGGGTGTGTAAAACATGAAGCATATACAGCAGCAACAGAGGGATATTATAATTGGTAACTAAATCAATCAATATATATAAAACTCTTCCGTTACTGACTGACTGGCTGACTGACTGACTGACAGACAACGCAGAGACGAAACTACTGGGCGTAGCGGGCTGAAATTTTGCATGTAGGTTCCTTAGGGAGTGTAGGTGAGCACTAAGAAAGGATTTTCCGAAATTCCCATGGGAACGGGAAAAAACGGGATTTTTGTGTTAAAAAGAAATTTTCGCGGGTGATACTGCGGGGCAGCCTCTAGTTTTAAATAAATTATTTTTATTAGGAGGAACCGTAACTCATAATTTACATATTAACGTAATCCGTACTGTGACAGTGACATTGACCTAATATAAAAAGCAATGTAATTGAGGAGTCTAAATGCTCTAGAATTCCCATAATGCTTATATTCAGCTTCTAACTAGCTAGACCATGCCAATAAAAACAAGGGAAGCCAACCATTTGGCGGCTTACACTATCTGGCAAAAATCTTATCTTCTTCATTATTAACCTATGTATCTTCCAGGCTCAGAATCCCCGCCCAGCAACGGGCCGGTGCCGGGAGTGCTGTCCCCGAGGGACGCCGCCCTCTCCGCGCTCGACGTCTCCCGTCTCACTCTCTGGTCCCTCTACAACAACAACAACAACAACTCGCCACAGCCTGACCTTGAACCGCAACGGTAGGTTATTAGGTTTCTTTCCTGACCTTAGACTCTGTAACCAGTAAGCATACTGTGTTTCGTATTTGAAATGGAGTGATTGCTAGTTTTGCGCTCACGGACACTCCATGTCAAATTTATGACTTACCGATACGCCGCTAAGTCATAAAAGACAAACAAAGTGTGGGAATGAGACTGAAAATTCACATTTGTGTCGCTACGAGTAGAAAAGAGATTTCTACGTCATTAAAACATAGAACTAAATTAGGTATATAACCGGCGCCCTAAATACACTAAGCATGATGATCTGGTGTCATGCATAATCACATCTTTGATATTTTCACGATTTTCGCTAGTGTCGGTGTAATAGGACTCTAAATCGATGGTGATTTTTTTAACGACCCATGAGGTTTTAAAATTATATTACATTGTAATAGTATGTTAATACTATGATGATAGTATGATGTAATTTCTGAGCAAATGTAATTTCTTTTATAGAATGGCGAGGAGGGACTCGGCTAGATATTCCACTAACGTTGAATATGGACTGCACGATCTCAATTTAAGTGGGTAGGTGGATGATATTTTGAATTTTTACTCAAAAAATTATAAGTATTTAAGAATTCATTTCACTCATTACCTCTAATTACAACCAACTTAGAATGATATTGTGCATGTTCCTAATTGTTTTGTTAGGATACTAAACACTAAAATATATTAAAAGCGCATTTTGTATCTTGACAGAACATCCTATAGATATTTAATGAGCCGAGGTAGTTCAGGGTTCAGGGTCGTCCACCAAGCAACTCCATTATGATTAGACGGGTTTACACCAAACGATCCGTCTTGCTTCGGCATACCCCCGATCTCCCCGACGATCCAGGATCCTGAAACATAATCGGGTACTCTCACGATCCTCTTGATCTACACTGAATCATTTCAATCAGTCCGTTTCTGTGAAGCGCTCTCCAGTTGCCCACAATTGAAGCTCATTGGATCTTTTGGTGTGTACCCTGCTAATGAACAACAGTCCTCAAAAGAGCGCACAAATTAATATCGGGTGTATTCACGTACAAAGCTGGCAACAAGCGCTTGTTGGCGCTGGTTCGAAAAATGTATAGAAAATAACTGCGCGGACATAGACGCTTGTTCCAACGCGAATGTCAGCGCAGGTATTTTCTATACATTTTTCGAACCAGCGCCAACAAGCGCTTGTTACCAGCTTTCTAGGTACGTGAATACACCCGGAGCTAATTAAGATTATGAAGGAGGCGACAGTCGGTTCTTTGGAGCGCGCAGTTGGGCTGATTGATTGCGTTGGATTGGATGGAGCTAATCAACAACTATGGGTTGCCTAGAAGAAATTGCTCTAAGCGATGAAGCCGCCCATGTATTTAATTTTGTAAATTTACTAACCACAATTTTTTTTTTCCAACAGTGAGGCCCTAAATCTAAGCGAGAGTCCGAACTCGAATTCAGGCATAAGCATCAAGCGTGAAGCGTGCCGTTCTCCCCCCCCGCCCGCGAAGCGCCGCACCCCGCGGCCCGCCTCGCCGCGCGCGCCCTCCCCTCCCCCGCGCCCCGCCGAACACTCGCCCCAGGTCAACGGAACGCATGGAGCTGCTTTCAAGATTACTTCTAGAGGTGAGTTTTCTTATAAGTAAAAGTAAGTAATAGTAGATTATATAAGACGAGCTTTCCCGGCTTACTTCGTTACGCCAAAGAATATAAGATACTACTAAAGACTTGGCTCTATAGACTATGTTCTTTTGCCTGCCCAGAATGGTCTTGATAAAAAAACAAACGACAACAACAAACCACCTGTCAAAATATGTAAACAACGGAAAAAATATTGCACCTTGGGTTACATTATTTGAGTTTAGGTAAGGATCCCTAATTTTTTTGAAAATCTAATATAGCCTATGACACTCGGGGTTAATGTAGCTTCCTACCAGTGAAAGATTTTTTCAAATCGGTTCAGTATTTCCGGAGCCTATTCGTTACAAACAAACAAACAAACAAACAAATATCTTTCCTCTTTATAATATTAGTATAGAAAAAGGGTGTGAAACGATGTATTATGATAAGGGGGCTTATATTAAACCCATACGCAGTGAGAGCTTGAAACTTTGACCAAGCGAGGGTTGTAACAGCACTCGAAGCGGAACAGCTTTACACCCACAGTTATCTTTTCATTTCATTAAACAAAGTTTTTTTCTAGTACCTTTGGACATATTTTAAGCGAGTCAACCTTAAGGTGGTCCCTCTCGGTATGGCGCGAAATTCAAAATTTTTCCCGTTTTTTATTTATTCTGGTGAAAGTATTCATTTTTAATAAAGTTATAATGAATTCGCGTATGTAAAAAACCTTCTTCCACATTGTAATACAACGTTTTTGGAAGACAGACCTACAGATTTTGTGTCTAAGGGGTAAAAGGCCAAAAATCAAGTTCCTTGAATATACACAAAATCGGTAACTCTGTCTTTCAAAAACGATATATCACAATGTGGGAGATTGGTTTTTACATACGCGAATTCATTTAAAATTTATTAGAGATGAATACTTTCGCCAAAATAATTAAAAAACGTGAAAAAATTTGAATTTCGCGCCATACCGTGAGTTATCACCTTAACATAATATAGCAGGGCATACATGAAGAAAAGCTCTTAAATTTTTATTTTTCATTTCTTACAGGTGACGCAAGTAAAGGCGACCAGCAGCTAGTGGTGTCAATAGAACTGAACGGAGTCACATACGAGGGGGTACTGTTCCCCTCATCACAGAACGGGAATTCCCCGACGACACAACACAGGCCTATGGTCTCCTAGATTATAATAAAATAACTGTTTTTATAAGTTTAGTTAGAAAAGCGTCGGGAATTTTGTGCACGATTTTAAATATTATGTCCTAAGTCATACCTAATTTTCTAATCTAAGTATATAGAAATTGATCGGGGAAGTATTGTTCTATAGTTTCTATTATTTAGCTCAACACTATCGGAATTTTCACAAGATTTCCCAATCACATCATAGAGGTCGCTCTACTTACTAAGATAAGTATTTGGATAATTACGCACATTATTTTGGTATACCTACTTACGTATAAAAAAATATGCGTCATTCATAAAGAACAAAACAAATACTGGCCCTGGCCAAAACTTTACTTAGTGCGCCATCTATTTGTGGAATATGAAACCTTGGAATTCAGTAACCAACCAATGTTCTAGCGGCAGCGTTTGAAATTTAAAGAGTTTGGATTTTGCGATTTCGGATGCAAGTAGGTATGACTTGGTTTTGTCATAAAGCCTTACCTATTTCAATCATCTTTTTAAAATGAAAGACACAGTTGTAGCAATCATCGTTTTACCTAAAAGAGGATAAATTAGTAGTTTTTAATCTTCAATGCAGGTCTTACTTGCAAGTTCGTTTTTTTTTTTAATTTATTGACATTAAGAAACTATTCTAGTTTTCATGAAATGGATTAATAGAATAAGGTTGAAAATAAGGACTTCGAGACACCTTTTCATGCAAAGGGAAACTAGAAAAGTGAATAACACCTTGCTGCTAAAGTATGCGATCAAGATTAGACACCACTCAAATCTTCTTTCGGGCTGGAGCTGGTTAATTATCGACTTTAAAAAAAAAATACAGACCAATCAACCAAACGACCGGCAATTTACGGCCGAATATATATATATTTTTTTTCTGTATTTTGGTTAACGCCGTAAACTTGTATAAAAAAACCTGATTTTTAAAACTCACCCAACCTTGCATTACAATTTGCAATATGCTCAACATTTTTTAATTTCAACAAAATATTTATATTTTGTTAAATAATGTTAGAAACGATTTTATAACTTTTTTATAATGCCTAAAGCGACTTTTTACCTTTCATAATATTTAAAATTTAAAGAGCCTTAATGTTACCAATGGAGTAGGTATAGTAGCCAACTTTTATGCTGGATAAAAATAAAACTGCATCTGTGACTTTTTTACCAAAACTAAAAAAAAAGGCTTACCAAAAGAATTAAATCTTGCACAGAATTCTCTTCGCTTACGTAATATGTTTCAATTCTCGAATTAAAACCAAAACCTGTGTGTTTTTACTAAATTTGTTTTAGTACAAAATCTTTTCTACATGCGACTCTTCCAAATGATTAAATCGTTTTTCATACTTATTTAAGTTTTTTTTACATTTTTGTATTTAATATATTTCACTGCCCCAGTGAAGAAAGTTGTGAGTTATTTTGATTAAATAACACCAAACTATTCTTCTTTTGAATGTTTCTTGCATAAGGGCGCCTTCCGACGGTGCGTGAAAACGCGAACTGCTTGCTTTTGTAAACGCAACGCACAATCCGCGTTGAGCCAGATGTATCGTAGAAGATCCTGCCTGGTAGGATGGACGTTTCAGCTAAGGGACACGCGGGATTGTGGCAGGGTGGATCTAATTCCAGATTTTCGTAAGCTATCTTGTTGCTATGACAATAATAGTAAAGGGCTTTTAAATTAATGCCCAATAAGGTCCAATAAGCCTTAATAAATGAGGCATAGTTTTCAAACGATCCAGTGATACTATTTTCGTTGCAACACGATTGCGTGAACCTACTCCCCGTGCGTTGTGCGGCTGTGTTCGTACTTTTAAACGCCGTCGGCAGACGCCTCTGGAAATATCTTGTATGTGTACTGTAGCAACCGTAGCATGTAGAAATGATAATATTTTATTGTAAATATAGTTTTGTGACTATATCCCTATTTATTAAGCGCCGTCTAGGCGATAGATGTGCGAGTGAGATGAATGTTTTAGCTCGGACCTGGTTGTGTTTGCGTTTTGTATATTTTTGTAAATAGATTTTTTTCTACTTTTAGACAGTTTAAATAATTTGTTAAGGATTAAGATCGGATACGCTGCTATACAAATTTTCTAGTTACGTAGGTGATGTTTGTCTTGTGGGTGTATTTATATTTTTAAACTCTCGAATAAATATCAGTATTTTATTTAAGGCTCTGTTTTTGTGGTACAGAGGAAGTACTTATTTAAAAACCTTCTCGTTAAAAAATTTCAATCGAGCGTATTGTGCAATGATTTTTATGGATGGTGCAATTTTGTTCTGTTATCCCGATTGAGATGACTCGATTCTGTAGAAAATTAAAAAAAAAAATTGTTAAAACGGTTTTCTTTTGATAAATTAGCGTGCCACAGAGTTTTTATGTCCCGATATATAATTGTAGCTATGACATAAAAGCTGTACAGTTATGCTTGTAGACTGAACCTAGTTTTACTTCAATGATTAAAGTTAATAATATCTTAAAGAATAGATAATAATTTAAATGTTTTTTTTAACTAAACACAGAATAGTTTTAAATGTCGACGTGTAAAATAAATAAATAGGTAATGAAAATTTTTAAATTTTGCGCTTTTACGAGCAAATAGGGCTTAGAATTTAATTTAGTACATTCCTAATGGTGTACAATATATTTTAAGAAATATAATGATAATTATAATTACGAATAAAGCAGGCCTATATTTCGACGGCCGAAATAATTCGCTATGCGATAAAATAATTATGTTTAAACCAAATAATGCACTAAAATTTGTCATGTATTCGAACTATAATGTGAATAAAACTATAATGATGGATTTGGCTGTTTTCTTACCTCTAACCATATCATACTAAGAAGGGTATACTTATATTATAATCTGTATTAGGTATGTTATAAATTATATTCTCGGCAGATGTTTTTTTGGCAGAATACCTGTTAACTTAGCCTGTTAAGTATACTTTATGCTATAAAATATTAAGTCCAATTTTCTTAAAAAAAACTTCTACTTACTTGTTGCATGATATGTGCGCTTTACTTACTAATGAATAACAATGTGTACCTAGGTAGTTGAAGCGAAATTTTATTCCTTAATTATCAAAAAAAAAAAAAAGGGTGATGATGACTTCGGTTGGTTTGTCGGTCTATGTTGTCAAAAGCAGAAGCTTTATTATTTGGCGCCATCTATTGAAAACTCTTAACAGCCAAGTCGCGACGCAGCGAACTATTTTCCAGAAGGTCTGTTTGCCGGTAAACCGCGTGAAGCCGGAAAACAAATACTGGAAGTTACCAAGAGATGGAGTTACTATTAATAAAGGTGCCAGATTGCAGCAGTTTACAGCGATGCTAGCGCCATTTGCGTAAAAAAAAACATATCTTCTAAACTAAGGCAAATATAAAAAAATGTGGCACAGAATGACACTAGATAATCTAGCCTAGTATTTTTAGGGCACTGTTGTATAGTTTTTAGGTTAAAGACCAAAGATAGCTACAAAGTGTTGCTAAAAGTGGCCACTTTTAGCAACAATCTGTTTATAATTTTGTTCTTTTAAGTTAAGACTAAGTAGTCTTAACAGTAAAGTTACTGTGCTTAAAAAATACTAATCAAAATTATCTAGTGTCATACTGTGCCAAATTTTTGATATATATTTTTATCGAGAATGGCGCTAGCATCGCGGTAAACTGGATCTTAAAGTTATGTAGGTACTATGTATGTACACGTACGTGTAATGGTGAATCTCGTACACCATTGAATACCTTATACACCTACAATTAGGTATGTACCGAAGATTTTGTTTTTAAACCACCTCAAAGAAATAGAGAGGAGAGGTTTTCGAAAAAGTTTAGAGGGAAAGTTATTTCCTGGACCTTTAGGTACAGTGGCGGACACGATCGGCGTAACACTTCCGGTTTTTCTGTATTGTAAAATAGCTCTTGTCCTTTGGTAATACAGTCTAGGGCTGACGAAACCATAGACAAATCTGTTACAGCCTCCTAGTCCGTGACTGTACCTATTTAAGGGGCGTACAGTGGCTGTCTAGGAAGCAGATTTGTCTATGGTCTCGTGCACCCGAGATTTTCATACCAAAGAACAAGAGCTATTTTGCAATACAGAAAAACCGGAAGTGGTACTCTGTCCTAGACCGCCACTGTACTTACTGATTTTCATATTTTGAAATCACAAAATCAAGTTCATTTAAGTAAGATAAAACTTAGATAAAAGATCAACTGAGTTAAAAATGATTTACTTACAGGACCGAGCATCGTGGTCGATAACTATGCGCCTTATCTAGACAGAGAAAACTTAAAAGTCACTCAAAGGGAATGAAAAGGGCTTTGCTTAGAGTTTCTCGGAGTAATTTGAATTAGATATGACTTGATCCGCATAGACCCTAAAGAATGTGGAGGAGTGTAGTGAGCGGGGGGTGAACAAGGGGTCCGTCGGTAGACTATTGTGTTAATCCAGGGTGTCAGCTAACTCCATAGAAAATTTCATTAAAATCTCTCCAGCCGTTTAGACGTGAAGAAGTAACAAACATACATACTCAAACACTCACAAACTTTCGCATTTATAAAGTGTGATTCGAGTCAATAATATCATGCAAAGACCAAGGCCCTATTACGACCGCTTTTGCAATATTGCTTTGCGTCCTCTTTTCGTTTTTTTTTTTGTATTGAATTTGACACTCCAGTGGACGAAAAGCAATATTGCAAATGCGGTCTTAATAGGGCCTCAGACATCCCGAAAATTTGCGCAACGGTAAAAAAGTGACCGTGTATATTGATATACGCTACAAGTTGCTTTTCCCTGAAGCGAGTGTGCGGTGAGGTCGGGAAAATCAGGGTAAAACGTTAGCGTTTCATTTTCCCTATTCAATTTTATTTTATTCAGTTTCAGTCGCGATGCGTCTTCGGTGGGGGTTAGACGTCGCGCGCTCCGCTCCTTCTGTTCTATAGTACGATTCGAAATTCGAATCAGTGAATTAAAATGGATTGCTCTTAAGTGATAAAGTGACAGTTTTGAAGTGTTTTCAGTGTTGCTACTTGCTTGCAGATTAGCTAAGGGTAGGTAATTTTTTTTTTTTTATGAACCACTAAGGTGAAGGTTTTTTTTTGTTCCAATGCCACCTGTTACACGTCAGAAATTAATTGGGATGTTGGGAGGAGTGCTTTATAAAAACAGGGATAAAAGCCTCAGGGACGACCCCGGATAATGTTCTGGGAAAGCCAAATGGCAATTTGCTTTTATTTTTTATTGAGAACGTTAACAGAGGTATTTCGGTAAGTTTTGGAACTTAGCTGGAACTTGTACGTGATTTATGTAACGTGATAGTGAGGAAGGTCTGTTTAACTTTTATTATATTACTTTTTAATTATTTTCAATAAGTATGATTAAAATCTGATCAATGTTATACTTAGACCCAGCGAATATTGGCGAGGCGCAGCGAAGAAATAGAGGATAAGGAGCACATGGACATCGTAAAATCCAAATTTTCTGTTCTCGTGTGATTTTCAGTATAAAAAGTAGCATGTCCTTTCTCAGGCTAGATCTAGGTATCTGTGTACCAAATTGCATATAAATCGGTTCAGTATTTTTGGCGTGAACAGATGCGTCAAAAGGTTATCAGTTATATTCCCGGATGTCCTCGGTAAACTGTTATGTCAGGTCAATCTAGGTCTCGGGCCTTCAGCTTAACTGTTGCTGATAACTTCTTGAAACTCTCGATACGAATCTCAGGTACGGTATGGTGGAAGTGGTGGTACGGTGGATGATACGAGATCTGCTTAGTACTCCTTAAATTTATTAATTTCTCTGAGTCTCTCCAGCAGAGACCAATTTTAACTATTTCTTTCTCGACCGAGCGCCGTCTAGGTAATCGGTGCGTGCGGAAGAAAACTTAATTTATTTTTATTTTCTCTCTACTTTTATTTTATTGTTTGATTCGTTTACTTTTGTAGGTCTTTATCCCCGGCTTTACTTTAGGGTGGTAACTCTCGGTTATAGCGCGAAATTAATTTTTTTTTGCGTTTTTTATTTATTATGGCGAAAGTATTCATTTTTAATAAAGTTATAATGAATTCGCGTATGTAAAAAACTATTTCCCACATTGTAATACAACGTTTTTGGAAGACAGACCTACTGATTTGGTGTCTAAAGACATAAAGGCCAATAATCAAGTTATACCATAACGAGAGTTACCGCCTTAAGTTGGTTTGTATCTAAATATATAAAACTCAAAGGTGACTGACTGACTGACTGACATAGTGATCTATCAACGCACAGCCCAAACCACTAGACGGATCAGGCTGAAATTTGGCATGCAGGTAGATGTTATGACGTAGGCATCCGTTAAGAAAAGATTTCCCGAAATTCCCTCAGGAACGGGAATCACGGGACTTTTTAGTTAGTATGAAAAATCGTCATTATTAAGTGTATCGACGTAAAATTTGGTGTACAGGTTTCTCAGTGAATGAAGGAGTGTTAAAAGAAAGGAATTTCAAAAATTCCCACGGGAACGGGAATAACGGGACTTTTTTAGTGAGAATGAAAAATCGACATCCTTGAGTGCATCGACGTGAGATTTAGTGTACAGGAAATGTAGGAATGTTGAAAGAAAGTAATTTACAAAATTCCCACGGGAACGGGAATAACGAGTAGTAAATCCACGAAAAAGCGCGTGCGAAGCTGCGGGCAAAAGCTAGTTCTAATATAATTCCCGGCTGACTTGCAGAGGTAAAGAGATTTTCGGCCGCTAATCGTTTTATTTCCCTTCTGGAAACTGGCGATGGCCGGCGGTCGGTCGTGATAACGCAGCTTGTTGACATTGTTGAGTGCGATAGAGCTCGCTTTAGGACTGGCGTATACTAAATTTTTTTGAATATTTTGTGAATTCATTAAGAGCCAGTTTAGACATAGACATAGACAGATCTTTATTTACGCACACAAAACATACAATATTATGTAACAACTAGGTAAGAAACAAATAACGAAATAAAATTTACAAAATTATTGTAAGTGTTGTGGGCGCAAAATGGCCCCGACTCAGCTTATGTTGCAAGCAATGCAATTGCATTGATGCAACGCTGATGATTCTGCCAGAACCATAGGAGTGCGTGTGTTCTTATATTATACATAAAATATTAAGTGAAAATATTAGAAAGTACATAAACAAAACTAATATTAAGTGTTAAATTATAAATACAGTGTTTATAGTTTGCATATAAAAATTGATAATAACAGTGTGATTTTTCTGTGGTGTAAATGTGTGGGTAGGTGAAAATAAATAAATAAATAAAAGTTATCGGTTATAGAGGAATAAAATACATTTACAGCGATGCTAGTGGCATTCTCGGAAAGAAAAATCTTTTAAACTAAGGCAAATATACAATACAGGCACAGTATGATACTAGATAATGTAGCCTAGTATTTTAAGGGCACCTTTTTATAGCTTTTAGGTTAAAGACCAAAGAAAGCTTCAAAGTGTTGCTAAAAGTGGCCACTGGATTATTTTGTTCTTTTGACTTAGGCTGCTCAAAAAATACTAAGCAAGATTATCTAGTATGATAACTATAAGATTATCTAGTATTTGCCTTAGTTTTGAAGATATTTTTTTTCGCGAATGGCGCATCGCTGTAAACTGGCTCTTTAGAGGACTGCTTGCTTGAAGCAAACTCTGAGATGAGACAGTCAGAGTGGTTCTTGATGGTGGGCTTAATTATTTTTTGTTTTAATAGTCTACCCTATGTCCCTCTGTTCTGTCGTAAACCTTCCCCGCTTCTAATCCATTGGTCTCAACTCTCTTTAATCATCTAACTAGCTATCTTAATTTTCTTGAATCCTCAAAATGTCCAGCGCACCAACCCTGTTAAATTGCGTTTAAGGGCAGATGGACATTCGACGGGTTGTGTGTTTAATCTAGACTAGACATGTTAATTTTATTTTTTCTGTGAAATGATTTATATAATACTAGATTTTTATTAAAATCTGGATTGTTCACTCGTCCGCGCTTAACCTCAAAAGTGTCGATCTTCGCATAATAACTTCTCTAAAAATTAGAAATAAAATATATGCCATAAACACCTCAGTTTTATAGAAAT
Source organism: Euspilapteryx auroguttella (assembly GCA_951802225.1). Lineage (NCBI taxonomy): Eukaryota > Metazoa > Arthropoda > Insecta > Lepidoptera > Gracillariidae > Euspilapteryx > Euspilapteryx auroguttella. Next base: position 8,612,095 of record OX637656.1, read on the forward strand.
TCTATAAATAGAATTATAATACCAAACGCGAGAAACAACTCATTAAATTTACCTCGGTTCACTTCCTCACACTTACAGCCTTATTTAGGCTCTCACACGGAAAATTGCGAATTAGAGCGGATATTAGGATTATTAATATTAATCACATCTTTGCGAAAAATTTATTAACAAATTTGCTTAACCTCTTATTCGTATTTCTTAATTTTTAAAAGGTATATTCCGTTTACACTTATAAAATCTATACCAATATTATAAACAGGAAAGATTTGTTTGTTTGTTTGTTTGTTTGTTTGTTTGTAACGAATAGGCTCCGGAAATACTGAACCAATTTGAAAAATTCTTTCACTGGTAGGAAGCTACATTAACTCCGAGTGTCATAGGCTATATTAGATTTTCAAAAAAATTTGGGATCCTTACCTAAACTCAAATAATATAACCCAAGGTGCAATATTTTTTCCGTTGTTTACATATTTTGACAGGTGGTTTGGTTGTTGTTGTTTGTTTTTTATTCGGCCATTCTGGGCAGTCAAAAGAACATAGTCTATAGAGCCAAGTCTTTTATAGTATCTTATATTTTATGGCGTAACGAAGTAAAGGGAAAGCTTGTAGACAATATATTTCTTTTCCCATATCATACGTTTTAACTAAGTAGGTATTAATAACTAACTTTTCACGTTATTTCTCTATGAACATACCGCTAATGCATGGTATGTGTATTGTACGAAGTTCGACGAGCCAACAAAATATTTTGCGATGAATATAGGTTAATTAAAGATTTTAGGCACAGTCTTTCGAAGTTGACATGCAAAATGCTTCAGTGTACGTCATGCATTACGTGTTACTTAAATGATTAGTACCCCACGTCACGTCACTACCGCTAATGTGTCTGCGAAGTAGACCTGTTCAACCTTATTAGTATAGTAATAAGGTACAAAAAGTTTTCAAAGTTCTAACTTAATATGCAGGCTATTGTATCTACGAGCACGCCGATCACAATACCGCCTTATACAGACTCATTAATGGAATGTAACGAAAATATGTTGAAGTTAGTTACCAAACCTATAATATACCTACACTTTAGAAAAAATTGTACACGCTTATATCGCTGGGACTGCATGGACATTCACAAAAGCTTCAAGAAAGCCTAGCCAATCCTGGACCAAAATGTTAGAAAGTTTATTAAATTAAAATCAATGCACAGATAAATCCACCCTGGTTCATGCACAGCTAGTAGAAAATAATTTTAAACAATTGCAAAATACAAGGCTTTCATTGCAATCAGCGAGGACATTACCAAATATAATCGTAATGGTATAAACTAGGTTGTAGCAAAAAAATAAATTAACGATAGTTTTCAGTTACTGTATATCGAAATTATCGAAGTAGATAACATTGGCACAGTGTTACTACAACAGTATATTGTAACACTGTCATTGGTTTGTGAATTGTGACTGACTTCGTCAAGTAAGTCTACTTACGTTGTTAGTAGCTGAGGCTTCAAGAATTACACATTTGGTAGAATAATTTTAGCTAATCTAGAGCAATTAAAATTTCTTTACTAGAAAAATGCTGGATAGACATAAATAGTTTCTCTTGATGATACGGGGGAGCTGTGTAGGCTAGCTGAGCAAAATATGATGTTTTTAAAGTAAACTATTACGAAAGTATTATTAGTAAGAGTAAGCTATAAAATTGTCTCTTAAGCAGATCGTAACGGTGTGGTCTTACAGAGTTTCTGTCTTTTCCGCGCTCTATGTATACCTTGTGCAAGGTTTGATATTTTAATTTGAAGCAGCTGGAGTTTTTTGTTGAGGTTAAGTTTGTTTCAGGATGTTGTGGAAGAAAGATCAGCAAAGTTCAGTAAAATCACTATAATTAAGTCAATTAAGATAAACAAAACACAATGATTTAGGCAGTTTTTCTCGGTAGTTGTTGTTCGTAGGCAGGTTGGTATTGCTACTCATTAATGTAAAGCGCGACCAAGTAAAGTGCAAAGTGCAACGCTATCAATTTAAAAGTAGGTTGGCATGTACGAAACTGTACACCTTGCTTCTTAATTCTCTTTCTCTAAAAGTTACGTGCTCACTGATTGCACAAAACCCTGGCTTCTCCCTTTAACCCATCGGCGGGGATTAATTTGGGGTAAAAGGGACCCGCGGGCTCTTGCAAGGGGACCCTCTGTTTGTGTTATTGAGTTCCCCGTCAGATTCTCTTGGATTTTCTAAGTAAGGAGACACTGTTTTTGGAAACGCTTTTCATATTGAAAATTCTTGTTGCTACTTAAGATAATGGGTTTTAGATCTCCCGTGGTTGAGTTGATAGTGATGTTGACTGTAACTTTTAAGGAGCCGGGTTCGATTCCCGATCGTGGCAAACATTGTTACAAGTGGTTTTTTTCGATCGTGGTGTTAATAGTCACAAGTCAAAGTCTTTTTTTTTCAGTATAGGTATCGCATATTGTATGTCAATTAGACTATTTTATTCTTATTGTTATTGATACCTTATTTATTAAAGTCGGGGGCGTCTCCAGGCGACCATTGTCGTAAGGCAAGGCAAACATTGTTTGCCTGAGCCAATTAGTGGGCACCCTGAACTACCTCGCCTCTATCAGTATAGGATACTTTACGAAATAAGGTATCAATATTAATTAGATTAGTCTAATTGACTTTCAATAAGCGATATCTTGTATCCTGTATTGAATAAATCATTTTTTACTTTTTTACTTTTTTACTTTATCCTATACTGCGAGAGGGGAGGCAGTTCAGGGGCGCCCATTAAACGACTCAGGCAATCATGCCTTACGACAATGGTCGCCTGGAGCACTGTAAAATAAAGATTTGTGTAGTGTTTCTGCCACCCTAGACACAAGTTCTACCTAGTAAGGGACTCAGAGTATAATGCGATTTTGTCAGTGCTAAGTTCTTGTGCTGTACACTTAACTTTAAGCTAAGAAATACATTTTGATAGATATACAGCAAATGCGCTCAGAGTTTGGCCTTTTGCATGTCAGTAAACAGTGGATTTAAAGTTATTATAAAATAATCAAAGTTTAGATATGTAATTAACGATTTGATTTAAAAACTTACACCTGAGAAACATGCAAGCATAAATCCGTTGGACGTATCTGGATCAAAAATAACATTTTTATAGCTTTAATTTATTTTCATAGTCCTAAACTTCTAGCGTGGGTGTCGCGGTCGCTGCGTCTTTTACTAGATTATGTCACTTCGCTTCAGAATTTCTACTCGTTGTAAATTGTTTTGTAAAAATTGCTTACATACATACCCTGTTATTCATAAAAAAGTTAAAAAGCATTTTAGTTATTTGACGTATATGTCAATTTAGACTGGATGTCGGATGTCACGTGTTTACCATACAACAAACCAGAGAAGTAGACCTCCATTATGAGCCAATTTGCGGGCACCTGAACTACCTCGCCTCTCGAAGTATAGAATACTTTACCAAATAAGCTATCAATACCAATTAGATATGTAGTCTAATTGACTTTGAATGAGTGATGTAAGTTTACAATACAAATACAAATGTTTTTATGCTTTTTTAGTAACATATAATAAAAACATACGGATTCCAGCGCTGGTTTTCAGATGGCCCTGAAAGCTTAAACTAAATTAAACCTATTAGCTAAAACTAAACATACAATCATAGAACCTTTAAACCTTTAAGCTTAAGTTCGAATCCTAAAAAAAATCCTCTTGTAAAAAATTTGGTAAGTACTTTAATAGTTTTTTTTTTTGTTTTATTAAAATAGATACAATGGCGTAAATTTACAATGGGCGCGTTATCTACAAATAACTTTATTACAACCGAGAAAATGCTAACAGGTCATAAAATCATGGCTTCGACGAACTACATAGTTTTGTTTCTAACATCTCTACATCTCTAGTTATTACATATACAGTTATTTTACCTGAATATAAAAGGAAAAGGTTATTATATATTATTAAAGGTTATATTTTGTTTAATTTTTTTAATTTCAAGGTAACTTGTAAATATAAAAAACGCTTTTTTGACAAATGAAAACCAGTACCATACAACCTTCATAAAAAAAAATATACAAAAACAGTAAAATTTCGAAATAAGCGTAATAAGCGGCCTTATCGCTAAATGCGGCTGTTCCAAGCAACCCACCTTTTGATACTTGTGGCATAAAACAAAGTCGTTGCCCGCGTCTGTCCCTATGTATGCTTAAATCTTAAAAATTATGCAACGGTTTTATTTTTATTTTTATAAGTAGATAGAGTGATTCAAGAGGAAGGTTTAGAAGTATAATAAGTGCACAAGATAGAAGTTAGTTAGTACTAAGTTCGCCGAGTCGACTAGTAATGAATAAATCTTGTTTTTTTTTTTACTTTTAATAGAAATGGACGGGCATCAAATAAAACAATGGGGAAAATTTGATTGTATTTAAATAATTTTATATTGCTTGGAATTAGTTCTTTGTCAAGTATTATAAATATAACTTTATGTACAAATATAGTAAACCATAACAAACAAAGGCTT